>JAWMRA010000001.1:74242571-74459273 GCA_035584735.1 Pseudotriccus pelzelni
GAACCCCACTAGTGACAGGTCACCAGTCTGATGTCACCCCATTCACTGTTACCCTCTGTGCTCGACCCATGAGCCAATTGCTGACCCACCACATGATGTGTTTTTCTAGCTGTGTGCTGGACATTTTGTCCGGAACAATCTGAGACTATCAAAAGCTTTAATGAAATACAAAAAGATTACATCAGCTGGCTTCCCTTGATCAACTAGGTTATAAAAGGAAATTAGGTTGGATAAGCAGGACTTTCCTCTCTTGAGGCTGTGCTGGATGTGACCAATGACTGTGTTGTCTTACAGGTGTTTTTCAATACCTCCCAGAATAATCTTCTCCATAACTTCGCCAGGCACTGAAGTAAGACAGACAGGCCTGTAGTTTCTGGCGTCCTCCTTCTTGCCTTCTTGAAAACTGGGACAATGTTTGCCAGCTTCCAGTCAGCTGGGACCTCCTGGATTCTTGAGACAACTCATCAAGAGAGTTTTTGTGATGACATCAGCCAGCTCCTTGAAGATTCTTGGATGAATCCCTTCAGACTTCATATATTTGTAGGGATGCAGCTGGAGTAGCAGAAGATCCTGCACAAGTTCAGGGCTGACTGGGAGTTTATAATTTGCTTTTATGTTTCCTACTACTTCTCCTTTGAGAAGTCATTATATAGAACTTGCTTTATATTTCTATTCTACTCCTTTTTCAGCTGAAATGTAGTGCTGACACCTTTTCTGTTATACTTTTTTTCACTATTTCTCATTATACAACCAGCTCTTCTGGTTTTCTCAAATTTGTTGTCCTGGCATGTGGGTATCTGGGCAGAATGCAAAGGACAAGGTTTAATTGGATCACAACATTACTATTTAATTAATTTGCAGTCTGTCAAGCAATAAATTTTCCAGTGCAGTTCCTTTCTGACTGGCTTCCAGCTGGTGGAGCTCAGCTGTCTGCTCACAGCCCACTGCCCTGTATCCTTTCACAGCTATCCTGGTCTGAAGCCACCTTACCTTATTTCCAATTTTAAGGTTAACAGACTGAGGACAGGAGATTATATCAGGCAATGAGAACTCATCTCCTTTCTAGCCTTCTCTAGGGGATGCATTATCCCAAATCCTCTGTTGTCAGCTAACAAAGTCTTTCATACTAAAGACCCCTCAGACGTGGGTGATGACCTTGAGTTCCCCTATGGCTCATTATAGCTTGTGGCTGCTGCTGTCTCCTACTGTATAGATTTATAGATTTATAATAGGGTGTTTGGAAGATTGTGATATTGTGGTTTGGAAGGTACATGGAGTTGATGTTATATTACAGTGTTATCTTAATCAGGGCCAGGGGGGCACAGGACGACAGGAAAGGATTCAGTGGCTCGAGAAATGCCTTTCCAGCTGAACACACCTCTATCAGATAACTGCCTATCAAGAGCAATAACACAGCCAGGACAACAGGGATCTCGATTTAAGTTACCACAGTTTAGCTGCTCTTCAGTGCTTGTTACAGAGTGATATAATGGAAAAATCTATTCTTTATTATCAGGAAAACCTGTTGTGACCAATAAAACATTACTAGGCCAGTAATGTCCCTTAGGATAATAAATACTTCAGTGTACAGAATAATGAGAGACTTGTTAGGGTTTATTTTCTGCTTTAACGATCTCATACTTATTTAAGTGTGATTTATAAAACAAAGAGGTTTTCATAGGGAAGGTCCTCTCACTCAACATAGAAAGATGTCTTAACTTAGCCAAATGTCTTTGTATCAGTTCAGAGCTTCTTGCCTTCTACTGACTGAATCACAAAACCACAGAATCATGAAAAAAATCCATACATAAATTGGTACAAATATTAGTTCCAATAGTTAGACTGTTTTCTACTGGCTTTCATAATTATGCTCCAAAAATGGAGCATTAGACTTAATGATTAGTGAACACTAGCAAACACTGAAGTGAATGCTTGCCTTTGGAAAGCAGAAATGATTCACTTAGTCAGATACAAAACTATGATATCTCAGAAATCTCTGCTTGATACATTCCTAGCAAAAGCTGGTTTGTTCCAGATGTAATAGAACATACATGTATATGCGCAGTGCGGCAGAGAAGATTTGTACAATATGTCACAAATTACCAGTGAAGACTTAAAATATTATTACAAGATATCCTTTGACCTTTCTGATTTCATCATTAAATTGTTTTAAGTGTCTTCTTTAGAAGGCTTTTAATACAAAGCCAACCCAGATAATTTATTTTGGTTTTATGCATGTATCTCAATATTTGCCGAAAAAGCCCATTTTCTTAGATTTATACATGCTACTAGAAATGTCAAGACTCAGTAGCCTCATGGCACTTAGGCACACTAGGAAATCCATCACATACATTTCAAAAAGGCCAACTGTCTGTATTTCTTAGGTGCACTTGACTTCATTTACTTTCCACCATATCATGACAATCTAAAACACCAAGAGCAGCAGTATCATTGAGTAGAACCTCAAACTGGTGAGTAAATCTAGTCCTATTTTGGTTCTTCTCCAGTTACGAGTGCCTAGGACTCCAGCAATGCTTTGCAACCGGATGGAAGGTCAGCCTATCAGTGTTTTATACAGTATTAAGCAATAGCTATAGCTATTACTAT
Organism: Pseudotriccus pelzelni; assembly: GCA_035584735.1. NCBI lineage: Eukaryota > Metazoa > Chordata > Aves > Passeriformes > Tyrannidae > Pseudotriccus > Pseudotriccus pelzelni. The sequence continues at coordinate 74,245,179 of JAWMRA010000001.1, forward strand.
ATAAAATACTATTCTGTAGCTAGCACACAGAACACAGCATTTTAGTCTGTAAAAGGTACGAAAGATTTAGCTGAGCTAACTTGCACTTAGCAACTAAAACTAGCTGACCTATTTACTGAGATACCTGTAACATTTTAAGAAACACAAGTTGTTTTTAAAAACACCAGCTCAAAATGGGAACTACATCCATTTCATTAAGAGACTTTATTATGATCTTCTATGTGCATAGATGATCGTCCAAGAAAATGTAATTGGCAACATGAGCCATATATCCTGTTCTAAGGATGGTGTTACAGACTGTATGGAAGTACACTTATGACAGGGAATGTAGTTAGTGCTATTTACAATGCTGAGGTAATTTAAGTTGTAAGCAATGACAGCCAAAGTTTAGAACTAGTTGCGGGTTAAATCTATTTTTCACTCGAGGGTTTTTTCCCAGTTTTGGGGGAGTTTTTTTGTTTGGGATTTTTCACATTTTTTTTTAAGAAAAAGCTAGCAACATGAACTTCCCAGTCTGACCATTCATAAAACTCTCTGGCAGTCACACTCCCAAGGCCAGAGAATTTCACTGCTAGGACCAAAGCCCCTTCCCAGGCAGGTCACAGGTGCCCCGCTTGACTCCCTATACAACCCCCTCACACAGCCAGACCAGGTTTCCCATAGCAGAGTCAGAGATGACTCAGTAATCCTTGTGGGTTCCTTCCAAATTGGCATATTCTGTAGTTCCATAAAGCCGTTTATTCACAGTGCAGTAACACAGAAACAGCCTGAGCTGGTGCCTCCAAGGAGGGACCCCAAACAAAGGACGCCGTGGGCTTTTACCACCTCGCAGTCCAAGTGCACGAAATTCTTGCTCATCTTTCCGAGTCTTTAGCTCCTGCTGCATCTCTCATTGTCCATTCACCAGGCTGGCATCACCCATCTTCGTGCCTTCTCTTAACTGAAGGGTTGGCAGTTCACAGCCTCTTGTCTTTGGTTCCCACCCAGAGCTCACTTCCATCTCAATTGGCACCTTGCAAACCGAGCTACCTGCACTACCTGTATTCCTCAACATATAAGCCCTTTCTCCTAGGGATCAACAACTGATTAAAATAGTGCCTGAAAGCTGCATCTTCAAACAAAACAGTATGTGATTTTGAAAGGGATTTTTTCATATGTCCAACAGTCACTCTTTCCCCACACCCAGCCATAATAGATATATTTCTAATGCAGAAGAGTCCAGCTTCCCCCAGCATCTTCTCATTTTCTCTGTCCTTTACAATCAGCTCCCAATGACAACAGTTGCCTTGTTCCCAAGTCACTGTTTAGGTTTAACAACCCCTCATTGCTCCTAAGAGTGAACCAGAGGAAAACGAACAGAGTTTTCTAAACTAATAGCAAAATCCTTATATTGTTTTTTTAAAAAATAATTACTTTTTTTTCTTACTTATTCTTCAGAAAATGCTGTAATCTAAGTGTAGGCATTCATCCTAAAAGGTATAGGATAAACTGAAACTTATATGACATTTATTTTAAAAAACACAATCCTATTCTGTATGTGTATAGAGATGAGAAAAAAGCAAGTCTATACCCCTAAGACTGTATATTTAATAGTTTTCCTACTATGTAAATAAGTTCAATAGTCTGTGAGCCTATTTCTTAAAAATTAGCAAATTAAATGCAGGCTGTATCTCTGGGTCTGACTTTGATCCCATATTTATGGGTAAGAAGTGCTGAAGTACTGAAGGCAATGAAGTGTCACAAAAGGAAAGCTAGTGCAGATGAAATCAATTTACTTTTGCCCACCAGTACTACACATTCTCTTTACAATCAGTTCATGACAAATTGCATCAGTAATCTCCATGAGATAAACTTTAAATTTAAGAACAGGAAGCTTCTCATGAATAACGTCTGGAAATGTTTAATGTCTCCTTTAATCTGAATGAAAAAGTAAAGCTTCATATAAAACAGTTTAGCTCATCTGACTTGACTTGCTGCTTAAGCTCCCTGAGTGAAACATGTTATTCTACAAGCGTGAACTTGAGTATTCCCTAATTTCACCATGTATTGGCGGCTACTGTGCACTATATTGGCCACTGTCCAAACATCTGAATATTTACATTTAAGGCTTTTCCTCCTCTAATGGTATAGAAATTTCTCTAAATTAACTTTTATCTAAATCGTATTACATTCAGATTCTGACTTTCTTGGAGCATCTACCTTTACTGACATATGGAAGAAATAGGCTTAATTTTGGCAATTCAACTAGTCATATTTCAAATATGTTTACTGGCCATTAGCACAAATTACCTTGGACTGGCTGCATTTACACGATAGGTTTTTTTTGCCAGGAAAATCCATTACGGGAAACAGCTTGTTTACTGGGTTATTTGAACAGAAAAAAACAACATCAAAATTGTACTATATACAAAAGAAATTATATCTAATTAATATTACTGTGATGACCGTTCTCTGATGATCAGTAAAGCAATATTATGTATGTGGTGTGTTGTGACTTGGGGCTGTCCTGTGCAGGACCATGAGATGGACTTCCAACTCAGGATATTCTATGATTCTAACAGACTAGTAATGTGCAGACAAGTCACAATTCCAGTCTGAACCCAGGTGTTGCAGCAAGTTGAGTGACTGCTCATGTAAGATGATCTGAAAATTGCCCACTGAAGCTGAAAAAGTCAGTGAGAAAGAATGTGCTCTGAAATTTGATTGTCACAAGATTGTTCTATATTCAGATCTGCCATACAAACATATTTTAAAGACTTTTCTATTATTAGTCTTCCTGGTTTCTACAGGCTTTTAGCAGAGCTCTTTAGTAATGACAGAATTTTGGAAAACAAACCTAATGCAGATAGAAAAGTGTGAGTCTTACCAAAGGAATTCAGAAATCATGACCAACAAAATGCCTTAATAAATGATACAAACCATGGAATTGCTCCAGTGTTAGCCAGAGCCACTGGGAACATTTCCATCCAATTTAGTAGGTGTTGGATCAAGCTCATTTGCACTTTGAGAGTGCTATTCAACAGTAGCAACGTTAAATGAACAAGGCAGTTAACAAAATTTAACTAAGCCAGTCAGACTCCTTGGATGATAAGAAAAAATTCGGCAACAAACAAGAAAAGAAGCCATTGAATAGATCTGGTTGCTGATCTCATTGTGGCTTTCTTTTCATGTGAAAATTTTATTTCATTCACATCTCAAAATGCTTATAAATTCACATTTCAGTCAGGAAACTGAATGAACTAGCTAATGCTTCCTACAGATACATCGCAGGGTTTCACTCACTTTTAAGTTCTGATGCAACCATATAGTAAGAATTGCTTGACCTGCCCTTTTCTTGTCTAGCACACTATATTTTATATGGCATCAAGTCTTCTTTCTTCCTACATGATTAAGTTACATAATTTGAGATACTTGAGGTCATGACCCATTACTGGAAAGATGAAAATACAACCTTATTAATTAATAACATAATTATAAAAAAATAGCTTTGTTTTATTCTTGGTTTTGACCAAAACTATAAATCATAATATTTTGGCAGAGCTAACATAGCTATACTAATTTAATTAGTAATCACTGTATTTCAATTATCCTTGTGAAGAGAGATACGTAACAAAATTAGAAGTGTTTTCCATCCGTGAAAGACAGAACAGAATTAGAGCATAACAACTTCATTCTTGCGACTAATCAATTCTTTGAAAATTTATAGACCTAATGTAATAAAAGACCAAAGGTAAGAAAAAAAGATAAACTAATGAAACTAATAACATTAACAAAGTATTAAAGCAATCAATTATTAAAGGGACATAAAGGTTAACTGCCCGTGAAATGAACATACTAATTCAATGTTATTTTGTGATGTACTCACAATTTCTTTCTAAATTTACTTCACTGGCTCAGGAGAAAATTTACTTACTCTTAGTTGCATTACATTAAAAAAAACCCACCTCCAATTCTAATGTAAGCAGATACATTGATGATTCTGACAGCACTCTCTGTCAGGAGAGAAGCATCTCCATACTACTACCTCAAGCTGAGCTACTTTCCAATCACTTTGATATCCAGGCAGCCAAACTCAATTTTTCCCTTAATTAAGTACCTAAGTTTGTGTGAGGTGGATCCAGGTCCAAGCTCTAAAAGCTTCAAACACCTTCACCTAAGAACTGTGTTCCCAGAGAGTTGAACAGTCTAAGATACTTGTAAATACAACAAAAAGGTCCTTGAGTAAACTTACTCGCCTGGGTGAAAACTGTAATTATTTTAAAAACTATTCACCCAAGTTAATTTTATGTCTCTGGGATAAGAATGCTGACATGCTTGATTGTCTGAGTGTGGTTTTGTTCATTTTCATTTGAGATGCTGCTTGATTGATTCAAAGACAGGCAGTGACAAACATAATAAATTTGAAAAGCGGAAATTATAATATATCCTTGCCAAATTAATGAGGTATCGAAAGATAAGAACAGCTTAAGAACGCTACTGTCTTCTGTCTGGTTTCACAGCATCACCCAGACTGGGAAGGACTTCAGGAGGTCTAGTCCGGCCTTCTGCTTGAGACATGGCCAGCTGTGAGATTACATGAGATTGATTAGGGCATTATAGGACTCTCATATGTGTGCAATATATCAAACATATTTCTGTCTCTCAAATACACTTGAGCTGTGAATTCACATTTTTTAATGAAATATGTATGTTATAGTTCAGTGAAGAAAAGCAAGTCGGTGTGCATTATTACACAATTAGCATACGTGTAACAGATGGATAGATATATGCATATATGCTAAATCAATGCAGCAGCAGTTTGTGGGTTTGAGTTTGTTTAGTAATCTATTGCCCTTATCCTGGAGCCTTGCACATCAAGTTTCTCCACTGAGGATGAAGTATGGCTGAGAATGCTGCCTGAAGGAAAAGAGTCTGTACAGGGCGGGTGGGTACACATTTAATGGACCGTGGCAAATGACAGGATGCAAAAAGAGAGGAACAGTTCAGTGTGAAGCACAAGACTGTCATCCCTGACCAAGGAAAATGTTTACCCACTGCACCTTCTCTGTTACCTGAGGTCATTTAGCTGGGCACTTAAGAAAATTAAGGCTTCCTGCATCTGTTTTCCCCAAAGATCTATGATGCTACATTTTTGATAGCTTGAATCCAATCTTTTATATCTCAGAAATATCTCAAAAATGAGATAAATACTGCCAAAGTTGGTGATTAGAGAGGACCCAAGTGACTAGTGTACCTTTGCTGTATAATAAACTAAATTATTGCTTTGGCTTGCCTGTGGTTTTTTTAGGTACTTGAGAAATAGAAAACCAATGAGTGCCTGTGTCTTGGGGCTGAGTGGAGTGAAAATAGTACAGATTAGTGACTATGCTGGGAGTAGTAATTGCAAGTGGACTAAGTTTTTGAGTACCACCCATTAACAGCAGTGCACGTAGACACTGACACTGCTGGTTTCATTTGCTATTTCATTACAAGCAGTGGCCAAGAGATGCACTTTCCCAACAGCCATGGGTCTGGCAGCATAAACATTTTGATTGTTTTTCTCTCTCTCTGTGTCTCACATATTAGCGCAAATTTCCAGCCTGGACCAGCTTTCCTATTTCTATTCTTCTTCTGACTCCTCTCCCTGCATGACAGAGGCAGCTGCTGCCATCTCCTTCGGGAGATATCCACTCAGCATTTCTTTTCTTCTTCTCTCTGCCTACTTACTGAGAAGAATAGTACCTGGAAACTAGCTTGTGTCTTGGTTCATTCACCTCTTTGCTTCCTGACACGGGAACATTTTCTCACTCAGGTCTGACCATAACTGACATTTGTTTAGCTGAGGGGGAGAGGCACAGCATATCCTTACGCTGTTCCTGCAGTGTAATGGCAGGGCATTTGCCCCACGGTGAAGTTCCGCCTCACCAGCTCCCTGCTGTCAAAAATCATTCAATTTGTATCCTGTCATGGCATAACTTCACTGCTATAAGCTATTTACCACCCCTTCAGTGTTGTTTTTTTCCTGAGGGGATTGCCACAGAAGGTGCTTCTGCCTTCACTTCTCTCCCTGCCTGGCTCTGATTATTTGTTTGGTGCAAACCACCCTTCTGAGTTGCCCTGGTTGACCAGGGAAACAAAAGAAAATGACAAAAAGTTGAGTTTTATGAAGATGAGTTTGTGAAATAAGGGTACTCTAGTTTCTGTCAGGAACTAGCATCTTTTCAACCTGTGTCCCTCATGCTGTATGAGCTGCACTGATGCCTGCATAACTCTCTTCCTACTAAGTGTAGAAATCACCAGGTCTTTGAAAGCTGATATAGCATGATTTGGAAGATACCACTCACTCAGTTGCCTCCCTATTGGTCATTATTTGCAAACAGATTTGTAAATCGGACAATGATGCCCTTTTCCAGCTTACAATAGTGCGAGACCTGAACCGGATCTTTGCTCTCTACACCTTTTACCTCCTCACCTACCACAGAACTTGCAGACTCTCTCCTGCAAGCACACAGATAACAGATAACTTTTTCTGGAAATTTATTGGGAATTTACTTTCTCGTGACTGAACTATGTGCAATTTCTAATGTACCAGTAGACATCCTAGAGCCAAAGTCAACTTAATTAGTACTTTCCATCAGAGTTGTATTTCCAGTGCAAAAACTCCTGGTTTTGGTTGTTTTTCCTATTATCTTTGTTTCTGCAGCAGAGGCAGGTGGATTGCACAGACACAGGTGTCTGGTATCTGGCTTTAAATGTGCTCACCTATTCACATCCGAGTAAGCAAAGCATCCCAATGAATTGGCTTCAAAAAGAGCAACTCTAAATGGAAAGATCAAAATTTCCTCCCATTTCATACTGCCGCTGCCTACTACAGAAATCACTGATTCATACCTAAGACCAAGGAGGTGGCACAGACAGGTTCTGGATGGTGGAATTTGGAGCTACAGCCTCCTGAGCAAGACCTGGGAGAAAAAAGCAGTGAGTCTCTTCAAATTTCCCAATTCAGCAAAAACAGAACAATAAGTTAATGCAAAGAGAATGGATCCCCTGAAAAGTAGCATCTCTTAGCCCCCACCTAATAAATCTCTTATATAATCTGGCATTTGGCCTCTGAAAGATTGTAAGCTGTCAGTCTTCTTGGCTTAGCTGTGGAAATTGCTTATTTTTTCCAATAACTTAGGGGATTGGTTGTTTTGACTTTTTTATGTACTAAGGAAAGCCTTTTCACTTGAAGTTGGATGTTTCTATAAAAAGCCTGAAATTATTTTTTTTCAACAGGTTTTTGACCTGTTCAATAGAAAAGTCCTTGACTGACAAGTAAAAGCTTGCTCAAAATGAAGGTATTTCTACTATCATTAAAGTGTCTCAGAGGGAGAAAAATAAAACTTTCCTATATCCTTTCTGTTTGTTTACTCCACACAGTGTTTAAACTTTCCCGTGTGTTTTTTCTTCAAGAAAGTATGGCATAGGCCTTTGCTAGACACTTCAGAAATAAATGCACAAAACGGTCTACTTAACTTCCATCTGATGAAAGGTATAGTTGCTATTACAGTAGAGAATGAAGTGAAAGCTATTTCATGATGGTCAGCAAGTAATACTTTACACTTCATAGCAGGATTTTTTTAACCAAACAAGTGAGGAAAATATCTAATGCAGTTCCGTCTCAAGAACAAATTTAATACAAGGTGGTAGTTTTCAGGTATCACTGGCAAAGGTGATTAACTTTACAGGTCAGTCATCATGCTTCCCACATGCCTTGTAAGAGGAGACTCAAATTAATTTTGTGAAAAAGAGCACAGGCAGTGCAGCTGCACAGTGCTTGTGAAAGAGAACTCGAGCTTTGAGATGGTATGTTGCATCTTTTGGAAGCATCTGCAGAGCCATCCAATGGTCTGACTTTTGCTCCAGTCCAGGTACTCTCGGGGAAATAAAATCCCAAGAGAAGGAGCTCTGGCCTTTATCTAACCCACTGTTTGAAGGGCAGATTGTAGTTTCTTCATTCTGTGCCTCAGACCTGAACGAAGGCTATCTCCACCTACAGAAGGTTTCATCTCCTTAAACTCTGTCAGCCATCTAGAACCTGGGTGTTTAGTCTAAGGTGACCACCTGAGATACCTTCATAGTAAATGGAGTTGTATGGGTGCATTCTTCAATATCCTTTGCAGCTGGAGGCAGGGGAGGTTTTTGTGACAGCTATATTCTGTATTTTCCCATGATAACAAGAGTTTATACATTCCAATATTATAATGAAGAAAAAGGTAGGAATTCAAAGTGTCCATAAAACCATCTGTGCTGTGTGCATGTGCTGCCAGTCTGGTCTATACTGTATTTGCACAGATCAGCTCTTGCCTGAAAGTCTCAGATGAGACTAGTCTTCATGTAAGTTGGTACAAAGTGTCTGCACTGAATTCAAAGTGTCCAGGCTGTGTTTGATTTTCTGTACACAGAACCTGGAGATACTTTGGGTGCAGACAGTGACTATTCATCTGGATGTCCAGAAACCCAGTGCATTGCACAGTCAGAAATCTGGTAATTTGTTACTGAAAGTCATCAGATGGTACATTATTGCTAAATGTAATAAAACTGACAGTTTACATGGAAGATAAATTTCTATCATCAAATGAGAAGACTGTTAGAGTAAAAAAAAACTGTGAAGAGCCACCACTTTGCAGTAGTAGGGTACTGGGGGAAAAAAAAGTTCAGCTGTGTACTGAAAGTGTATACAGTCTGTGAAGAACTGCCAAGAGTGGCATGACAAACAGGTACACTGAGCCTTGATGGGTTTTTATGAATCCAAGTGGAATGAATTTACAACATTAGCCAGGAGGAATAAAAAATTTTAGTAAAATCTGAGTGGAGTTCAGATGCCAACTAGGCACAGAAGATAAACTCTACATGTATGCTGTAATTTTGCAAAAAATTACTCCCTGTTAAGATAGTGCAAGTCAAATCAAAACCAAAGTAAGGCCACGGCTTAACACTGCATGAAATGCACAGTGCCTAGGTCAGTACCTGACCTCCTCTCTCAAATAAACCTATTTCAATAAATAACACATATTCAATTCATAGTAAATCCCAGGAGTGATGACTTGTCCTAAAACAATTACTCTAAATTGCTCAGTGGTCAACTACTGGGATTCACGAGTTGACTGCAACCTTCTGAGGCAATTCATAAAATGGAGATGGGAAAGGATATTGAATAAGGAAGCTAAGAAATACTCATGCAGTGCAGTTCAGAGTGCTAGCCTGCTATCTGCCCACCTAACATGTCACATGGAGCAGGTTAGAAGTGCAAAGCAGATGGCATGGGCAGCTACAATGGAGTGGACCTCTGCACTCAACAGACGGCATCAATAGGATTCAAGAAAATCATTGATGTCCTTGTGGACCCACGAGCACAACAGGAAGGTTTCCAAAGATAGCTGCTGGAGGTCCTGCCACCATATTGAGTCAGCACATGTCAGCACCAGCTGAATAACTTTCAGAAATTAGTTCTGTATACCTTTCTCCTTTATTTGATCTAAACCTATAAGGACGAATGTCCCTGTTCTTTGAGACATTTGAATCCATATACAAATTTACAGCTTAAGATGATTCTCACAAGCTGTTCTCTTGTCTGTTGCAGCTTACTGCAAATGGTATGTCAGTATCCCTAGCTTAGTGGATTTTTTTAAATGCAATTCCTATTCACTTCTTGGCAAGATCTTAATTTGTTCCTGTTTATCTACAGTTGTCCTTCACTTTTACTGCAATAGTTGCTTTTTCATTTGTAAAAGCAAAGTTTTTTCGTATCCTGACAAAAGAAAAGGAATGGCGTGAGGTCACACTGTTGAAGAGTGAGTTTGGAACGTTTTCACTAATGTTATATTCACATAGAGACATGCACGAGAAATTCTGGATGGTTTGCAGCCAGTGGTTCTTAACTGGTTTCGAGTGAAGCACCAGTTAAACTTTTCTGAAAACACATAATGAGATCATCTCACTGTGATTTGTGGGAGGGAGCAAAAAGAAAGATAATAAATAAAGTAATGAGAAATTAACTAAATGCAAATTGTTTTATAAAAACATGGGGTTCTAATTACAAAGATTTTAATTGCAAGTATTGGTAATAAGAAAAATAATTAGTGATGGAATTATGCCTGAGGATAACAGTCAGATGCTATCAGTTCACAAGATAAGATAGGATACATGTTAGATGCTCAGTGATTCCTATATTTTCTCCCTCTTTTTGCTTTCCCTGCTTGTGAGGTATTAAAGCAACCATATTTGCAGTCAGACCCTATAACATCTACTGATGCAATTTCATATGCAGAACAAGAGGATAAAGACACAGTCCCTGCCTCAAGAAATATAAGATCTACATTTCAATCATGTAGCAAGCAGAAAGGTATAAAGCCTTGTGTGCTTGATAAATACCTTGAAATTACTTTTTGGACACATTATTATCTGCATAACAAATTTCTGAAATAATTTCTCAAAGATACATACAGTAGTTCAGGAAGATGTGTGGGTGTTCTTGGTATATGAAGTTTGGATGCTTTCATTGCAAACTCTGCAGATAGATTGGATGTAGATTTCTAGGTTCTCATGACAAAGGTTTTTTTTATGGCAATGTGCTCATAAGTCACTTAGCCAAGTGGCATTCTTGTCTCACGTTGAACCAATATATACAACTATGATATCAGGAACAATTTATGCAGATAGTCAAATATCTACTGTTCACTGGAAGTTTCCAGAGGTTGATCCACAGTTCTAGCTTTAACATTTGTGTCTCACAATTGGCTATATTCCTGTTCTTCACCATATGCTTGGTTGGAGCAGACCTTGGACCGGTATCTCTGCAGATACTTGCCTCTCCCCATGATTAGTGAATTGAGTAATTTGCAAACTGAAACATTCTTTTAAGATTCTCTTTTGCTAAATTTATGCTAATCCACATTAGTATTATAATCACTATGACTAAAATTACAAAGTTTTCATAAACATAGTGTCTTTAAAATTACAGTGATTTCATCAGTCTCTAAAATTATCCTGTAAAATGTTTTCATCAAATTAGATGTTTAATGAGAGACTCAGCATATATTTTTGACAAATACACTGAAGGACAGATGTCTTTCACTCAAGGCTCTTGAGTCAAGACCATGGTTGTCTTTCGTTCTCAATAAAGCAAACCTAGTGAGAATAGCTGTACGAATGAGTCTTTTGGGAAGTCTAGGAGTCATGTCTCTGCTCTTGGAAGTCTCTGTCTTTCACTCAATGACCAGTTTCATGTGGATGATGTCAGTGTGGAATGAACCTTTTTTTATGCTTCTCTTATCTGTTAGCTACTAACCATCATGCTACGTCTCTTTTTGCATAGCAGTTGAATATGGGTTTTTTATAAATAGTAAGAGGAGAAAATAAGTAAGAAAAGTAAGAGTAAAAATAAAGTTGTCTTTAACAGAGCCTGGAAAAATGTTGACGTACTCTAATCAAAGATCCAAAAGAAGAATGTAAGGTTTCATTGTTGATGCAGACATCTGCAAACGCAGGGTATCCTTGGTCCTTCCATGACTTTGGGAGGTATCACTCCAGTCACTACAATGACACTATGAACACTAGGGCAGTTGGGACCTGCAAACCAGGTTGTTAGCAACAGCCCAGCAAGCAAAGGGGAAAGCAACGTGGTCATCTGCTGGTTTTAGTGCCCCTTGCACAGGTCTTGTTTTTGTCTGGAGTTCACTCTGAAATGCAAGATGCATCATCAAGTTTATGATTTTTACAACATCTGCCTTGACAAAAATATGACTGAAATGAGAATAATGTAGTCATGCTGCCAGAACAGTGAGAACAGTAATAATGATATCCTCTCTGTTCATTATGATCATCATTTTATTCTCACTATTACACCAAACAGTATAATTTATTGCAGTAACATGGCCTGGCTATGAGTGATTATATGAATACATATTTTATCTTTTTCAGGGATTTTATATATTCATGCTTTCCTGATGAAAATATATTATTTACCAACAAGAATAAGGTCTTAGATGAGAAAGAAAGCAAATTTATTCTACTTGGCAGCTATCCATTCGAGATCCAAGCAGGGATGAGAAATGCATACAAATGTGGCACCTGCCTGTTGATACTAGGATTCCTATGGATCATCTCTTGAAGCAGCACTTTGTTAGCATCTTCTGCATCCTGATTCTGAACTATGTGAATTTACACTTCGTAATAGATGAATCTAACTTTAAAATATATCCAACTGCTAAAGACAGAAAATAATCCTTTGGGTAATGAATCTCAAATAACCTCTGATGTCAGAGCAAAAAAAGAGCCAGTGTTGATTTGCCATCTAAATAGACTTTAGAACACTGATCCTTGATGGTATTTCTTAGAACTTTGGGGCTTTCTTTCTATAAAAAAAAGCCAGCAATTTAAAAAAAAAATTAATTTGTAACTGAAATATATCTTCATATAGCAATCTCTGCTTGGTCTCTATTTCACAAGAGATGGGCCCAATCCTGGGGATATTTGAACATACATGTAATTCTATTCAACTTAAAACTGGCTGAAATACTCAGCGATTGTACTCATATGCATCAGAAACAAGCACTTGCACTTGATCAAGAACTTCAAGATCAAAGTGTCTAAATTGCAAAATACCTTACTTCAGTATAGATTTTCGTTTTGTCTTTTGAAAGAAGCCAGTTCTGATACTGTTTTATAGACCAGGTTTTTACACACTCATTTTCCATCTAAGAAAACAAATTTAAAGGGAGCTATTAAGCTTTGCAGAGCCTTTATAGCAATCTATTATGTGATCATTATAGGGAATAATTAGGTAGATGGTGACCTCAGTCAAAATTCATGTTAATGCAGTACATATTCTAAGCTCATTAAATATGTGAAACATTAAATTTCTTGGACAAATAGGGTCTGGCATCCAAAGGGCAGATTTTAAATATTTTTGAAAGCTTTTTAGAATCTAGCTATATCTGACTCAAATGGATCAATATATTGTAGGTAATATTTGGAAGGGTGCTCTAACACAGTTTTAAATTAAAAGTAAACTACCAAAGATAAAACTATTAACTAGGCTTATAAGTAAATATTGAGCTTAAGCCAGAACAAATGTTTTAAATATATGTGACTGCTGAATTTTGCTTGATTAATTTCACACTTACATCTGTCACTCTAGCAAAGCATGTGTAAGTCTTTCCTTATGAGAAAAATGTTAGTCGGGTTTGGGGTGGTTTTTTTGTTCTTTCTTTGGTTTTGTTTGTTGGGGTTTTTTTTAATCCTGAGAATAAAATTATGAACTTCTTGCAAATAATACAGCTTTGCTGCAGTCATAATTTTCAGGTATACGAATCCAGCTTTAACCCAACCATGCTCTCAGTGTTGGCAATTGTAAAACTTTGTCTGCAGCAGCGCTGTGCAAGTCCTGAGAACGTTTGAAATATCACCTGAGAGCTGTTCTCTGCTAAAAAAGAAAAAGAGCAGTCTCTAAGTGATGAAAGAAAAGGAAATCAGCTGGTTTCATAGTTGACCTGAAGTATTTCCTGAGGGTCTGGTAAGAAAAGAAGAAAAGGATGTGGCCCATATGTTAATACCTTTCTCTCAATTACACTGATTTCACAGAATGACAGAATCAATTATTTTGGAAAAGACCTCTCAGACCATCGAGTCCAATCAATGACCAAATGCTATGTCAAGTAGACCATGGCACTAAGTGCCACATTCAAACTCCTCCAGGACAGTGACTCCACCACCTCCCTGGGCAATCCATTCCGATATCCAATCACCTGTTCTGTGAAGAACTTCTTCCTAATATCCAACTTAAACCTCCCCTGGCACAGCTTAGGACTATATCCTCTTATCCTGTCACTGGTTGTCTGGGAGAAGACACCAACCCCCTCCTAGCTACAGCCTCCTTTCAGGTAGTTGTGGAGAGTGACAAGGTCACCTCTGAGCCTCCTCATTTCACACATGCTTCTGAACTGACATGTGCAAATTATATCAGTTTGCCATTAGCATGGGTTTTGTGGACTGATTTCCGCTGACACTGGAGGCACCCCTTTTCCATAAGGCAGAAGTACATCCCATATTAGCTGGCAGTGTGTGTTCCCAAACCTGGCTCTGAGCTGGAAGGCATTCCAGCAGCAGTGACAGTGCCCAAATCCATAGAGGTGTGAGAATGAGCAGCGCTGCTTCCTGGTCATCTGATCCCTGCAGAGCATCTGGAGGCAGACAGAATGGCTTGACTGGGCAGTTTGAGTTCCCAGAGATCAGAATCTTTTTTTGCTCCCACAGACAATAAAGGAAAGTTTAACACATCTTTTATTCTGTGGTAAAGTTATACTAAAGTGTTTACAGTAGAAGTCATGTTTCTAATAGTGGTGTCTGCTGTGTTTTCCGTACCAAACTGTCTTTCTTACAGCATTCCTCACAAATTGCTTTTATCGGTGAGTATGTTCACTAAAAACTTTCTAAACACTGGAAAGAAAATAACTACAGAGCAATTTAGAAATAGAAGAATGACATACACATTAATTGATATCTCACTGGTTTTGAACACTCAAAGATACTTCCAGCTGCAACTTTTGTCAGGCTTCCTTTTGGTCTTTAACTTCCCGTAATTTATGGACTTAGTTTAAAATAATAACAAAAGTACTGTGAGATATAGAACACTATATATTGTGTGGAGATTAAGGGAAAATTGACAAATACAAGAATCTGAAAAAAATGGCATCCCACAATGCTTTCTCATTAAAGATATGGGGATTTTTGAGAAGTTTTGCATACCACTGAGAAGACAAAACTACCACATGCTGAACAGTAGTCTTAAGTGTTGATATTCACATAAATTGAGCCTTGCTGATTTAGACTCATAGTCTTGTGATTTATTTCTATGTTAATCACACAACTGCAAATATCGAAAATCAAAAAACACAGCAGTAATGTTCTGCCATAAGCCCTTACATGAGTCCATTACACTATTTAGAAAATATACACATTTGAAACTAAGTGAACTGCTCCCACAGAGAAAAGCTGTACATCCTTTCCCTTCTATTTTAGGCCAGTACTGCTTTTCATTCTAATTACTCTTCTTTAGGGGACAGAAGTTGTGAAAGGAAAACAAAGTATTCTGGCCTCCAAAGAGGTATGGAGGAAACACAAAATAATTTAAACCATGTCTTTTAGGACCTTTTCTCTGTTTCTAGCTGGTTTACACCCTATCTGTGTAGGTAAGGGGGAAAAATCAATTTCCCTTTCTGCTGTTTGGCTTTCAGTGAATGAAAAGGCTCTCCAGGTGACAGAGCAGGTGCCTTGGCCTTGGGAGGCCAAGACTGTGGGATATGCCCCAGCACCTCCTCCCTGCGACTCTTACTTGCTTATGTGACAAGTCCCAAACTGCTTCATCTGGAAGTTATTCTCATATTAGCATTCACCCTGTCCCTAGGTCTTACTCACACAATACCAGTAAAAATTTTACTGCTTCTTAAAGATCTTGAATAAATACATGATGTATCTGAGTCCAAGAACCAGCCCCCAAGGGAGTTCACTGAAAGGATTTGATGATGAACAAGAACGATTTCAATTTACATTAATATTTTGAGACCTATCATTTACAATCTGTAATAATTTTAAAATATCCCTTTCAGAGCTCTGAAATAATTTTAATTTGTTAATTAAAGTGTCATGTAGCATCAAGTCAAATGCCTCTGTAAGTTTAATTCAACAAGTTTACCATCTTCCCTGCTCTTACGACTCATAAAGGAAATATT
The DNA here is from genome assembly GCA_035584735.1 of Pseudotriccus pelzelni. Lineage (NCBI taxonomy): Eukaryota > Metazoa > Chordata > Aves > Passeriformes > Tyrannidae > Pseudotriccus > Pseudotriccus pelzelni. The sequence goes on from JAWMRA010000001.1 coordinate 74,260,931, forward strand.
TAAATTTGAGCTCTATAAATGCACTGGCTGAACAGCTATAGCTCCATCTTTTAGCTTTTTACTTACTAGGTCTGCAGCACCCACACAATTATTTTGCTTCAAGTATTTCTCAAGCTAGCTTTCCTTGTATGTCTCATCTTACTTAACTGCTTAAATTTAAATAGAATTGTCAGTTGCTGAATTGCCTCTCTACTTCTTTCCCTCTTCCTTTATTATTCTTTTTATAGCCTTATTTATTTTACATTTCTATTTTATATGTTTTTAATTTCTTAATAAAATTTTATTTCAAGTATCTGTAAAATTAGGCAAAACATTATAGCATTATGATTATTAAATGGCAATTGTGAAAACTGCAAATATTTTCTACTTATAATTTGGAAAAACAAAATTTTACAACTTTTCAAATTGGTTATATTTAAATAAATGTACACAAGCAGTTGCTCTTTTTAGAGATGTAATGCTCTGAAAAATCTTATAACAAGTCTTTGCAGTACAGACATGAAATTATGTATGCACTGGATCAAATTTTTGTACAGGAGTAAGTTTAATGATATGAACTGTTCATAGTGCAACAAAACCTATCATTACCAAGAAAGCACAGTCTTGAAAGACACATCTGAACTTTAATTGGCACATTTATCATCAAGTCCTTTATATTTTGAATTTATATTATCTCCACTATTTATTTTATAATATTTTATTTCTTATATTTATTATCTCCAATTTTGTAATATACGATGTGCTCTTTTTCCCTTTCTTGGACAGAGATCATAAATGAACTTTTTGTCCAGAGATTAATATACTGCACCAAGAATTATTAAAATAAAAAAAAAGCAATATGTACTCTAATCTGTGTTTAATTTATATCTAGCAGTAATAGGAACTTGACTTTCACACTGAAAATAGAAGAAAATGTGTGACCCATGACAAATTCAGTATGTAAATAGAAAAGGATAAATTATTAGTAAATAATGAGTATCATTGAGAAGGCAAAAAAACCCAGACCTTTCTTACATCCTAATTAACTTTTCATTTAAACCAGTATATTGCTTGCTCTACTGTTTTGGTGTTTAATTTTAGTGTTACAAAATCTAGACTTAAAACATTTAGTGTACAGCAACATAAACCTTTCAACTTTAGAGCTGCCTGTGGGTATACTGAAGTAATACAAGATACTGTACTATCCAACCATCTAAACACTGCCAAGTGAATGGAAGTTTCATTGTAGGACTAAGTTTCAGCTTTTCATGAAATGACTTCTCTATCACTGTCATTCCCAAATGACTTTACATACACCAACTTTGGCATTACACATTTTTCAAAAACAGCGGATCAGGATTTGTCATAGGAGTTCCAAGGAAGAAAAATATATTATTTGAGGAATGGCATATGAAATTTCATAGGATGTTACTATGAAATGCACAAAATAAAATTAACTAAACATAGAAAAGTAGTTCTATTATTATTTGTGAAATGATTGCCTGTGATTCTGTAGCTGAATGGTATGGGGAAGTGAAGTGAATTTTCAGAAGGTATCTTAGAAGACAGGACTATAAACAGGGTAAAGAAATGCTCTTTCAAATTCACTATTTAAAGTGTAGATAAAAGATCATTTGTCAGTGTCAGCTCAACAGAAGTCTTAATGAATGCTTAGATACTCTAGTAATAACAAGAAGAAATTTTTTAAGATTGTGTTCTCTTCTACTAAACCATAAGCAAATTACTTTTTAAGCCATGAAACATGCAGAAATAAAGATTATTAAGAGAGGCAAAATTATCTTATTGCTAGACTTACAAGTATGCCTCTTACCATACCAAGGCTAGGCAAATCCATTTCTTTCCATTTCACATAAAAGATTATTGCAATTTTCTCTACCTAGGTCTTCAAAGGTACATTAATACACCAGCTTTAATGCCTGTATTCTGAAACTTGCTAACTGTAGTGAAGAGTGTAATGATTCAAGGCATACTGCATGTACGTCCAGTGGGCAGTCCAGACCTTGCCTTTGCTAAATGATTTTCCAGAGTACTTGTTTCTCTTCAATATTCCCTCCATTGACTGCTCCCCTAAATGAAGCCAGGTCTAAACCCCAGCCTACAAAAATGCTCCCTCACTGAAAGTGTCCAAGGCCGGGTTGGATGGGGCTTTGAGAAACCTGGTCTACTGGAAGGTGTCCCTGGGTGGTGGGGGTTGAAATCATCTGTAAGGTCCCTTCCAACCCAAACTATTCCATGATTCTATGATTCTAAAATCAATGGAAGGGCAGATGAGTGCTTTCATCTGCAAAAGTTTCATCTACAAGTGATTTCCTGGCAACTCATTCTGGTCAGGATGAGGAGCAGGTGATGACAGACTGCTGAAGTGCTCCAAGTTGTGCCCAGACACCTTGGGGCTGCTCCCTAAGGGCAGAGTCTGACTGACACTCCAGTGTTGGAGAAAGACTGGTGGGAGATGCGAAGAGAGGATGCAAGCTGAGAAAAAGGTGGAAATGAGAATATTGATGATTTCACGAAATTGCCTTGGTCTCAGATGCATAAATACTCACGCTCAGCATGAGCTGATTGCTTTAGTGGAATTTGTTCATCTTTGCTTCTATACAGCTGCTGTAGTTGCATATTGCAAAGACATAACTTTGGTGATGGCTTCAGACTCTTGTAAAACAGGGAGTTAAGAGGCACAGACCTAATAGCACTGAGCAAGAGGGAGTTCTTTGGCTAATCAGCAGATATCCTCTTGTGGACACCTCGCTACCATTGGGTTAATTAGAAAACAGCTGGCACTGGCTGGGGGAAAGAGGGAGGTGTAGGGCTATGGAGTTTGACGAATCCCTATAATGCTTTATTATCTTTCTCTAACCTTTTAGCCTTAATTGCCATTTTAGGAACTTAATCAGATGCATGTTTTCAGAGCTATACCCCTCAAGTGGTAGGAAATGGGTTTGCTTGGGTAAGTGTGTTTAATCCTCTGGGTTTTCCTGTGAACTGTTCAATTTAATTGGATTACACCAGGGGTCTGACTGGGTGTGACGAGGGCCCTCTTCACAGGCCTTTGATTGCTTCATGTTGTGTTCATCCTCTTTTACTTCAACCTGGTGGGTTGTAAAATGTGACAAACTGTGTATCGTTAGACTTAGTAAAACATAAAGTTTGCAACTAGGGCAGGATATGCTGTTAAAAGACTGTTAAAGAGAAATGTGGATACATACAGTATCTACATTAACTGAAGTATCTGATGGCAGTCTCTTTTTTTGAGCTTACGAACTGAGTTATCACATTGCCTGGTGCCTAGAACAAGCATTTCATAGCAGAGGTTACTGGAAAAGATGAGCCCAGTAAGAATAAGATCAAGAACACTTGGGTTTAGAGCTAGTGAGAGAGGACAGAGCAAGAACAAAAGAGGAAAGACACTGAGGAAAGAAGATCTTAATAGATGCCAAGCCACACACAGAAACTCTCAACCACCTATCAGTGTGATGGTGAAAGAGGAGCTCTGTGGGGAGAGAAACCTGAAGAGGTAAAGTTAAAACCCGCTAGAAATAAGCACAAGTGTATAGTAGAAAAAACCCTGTGCGGACCACAAAGTCATGCAAAAAATGCATGCAAGGTGGGTGGTTTTCAATCTAACTCACATGCAGTCATAAGAGATTTAAATGTTTTAGAACATGATGCATAAACAGCTGCACTGAGGCTCTGGGAGTGTAAGTGGAGGGAAATGCCTCGTGCTGTGATGTGGACAGATGATATATCCAAATTTTGTGAGCAGGATTTCAAGGAAGAAGTCAAACATGAATCATACTGCTTTCTTCCCCGTCCACCTCCCAGTGTTATCCCACCTTACTGTGGGAGATCACTGCACAAGTAGCCATCACACACACACAGGCCCCAGTCCAATTGCAGTGGTTACTAATGAGAAATAAAGACATCAAGGCTGTCACTGAAAAGAACAAATATTAATATTTTACACTAGAGGACCAGATTGGGTTTTGAAATTAAGAGACTACAAGATTTCAAATAATTCCCAGCATTTTCTGAACTTAAATACAATGTTGTTGAAAAGTCAAGTTGGCAGTGAAGTTTCTGGTGAACTGTTTTGAAGTTACTGTGTCATTGCCTGTGAGGTTAAAGCTGGTGTCCATGGGAGGAAGGCAATTTACCATTTATCTCAGAATCTATAGCATCTAGAAAGCAGTCTAGAAAGTCTAGAAGGCTAGAAAGCAATCGGATAATTTTCTAAGAAACAGAGTAATTTTCTGGATGTACAGTGTCATATGGTCATGAATATGATGGAGATATGAAATTAGAAAATCTTCAGTCTCTTTAAATGCTTTCTGGTCCTCAAAGATATAATAGGTGAAAGAACTGAAAACTGAGCAGGTTCCATGCATTAGCCAAAAATAACAGTAGGAAGGAGCTGAACAAGAAGACGACGACTATGCTTATGGAAGCCATCCACTGTAAGCAAGGGAAAGTTGCTTAAATGGGGAGGCAGAAACAAATATGAAGACAAATCACTGCGGAGGTTTTTGCTCTAGCTATGCCTAACTAGACGATCTTTAAGGTTCCTTCCAGCCCAAACCATTCTGTGCTTCTATGATAAATCTGCATAGAAGCATCAAGAATTTGGATTTACCTAATGGTATGGTGGCAAAAGTGACTGCAACCTGAACATTCATTACCCTAAAGCTGTACAATATCCCAGTACATTTCCGAACATTTTTAATTTTGTTCTGTACATCGCAATGTACAGGGTTGTAGTCTGTTCCTTAAGAAAAGAGTAAACATGCTTTATGTTTGAAAATGTGACAGTAGGGGTTATTTATTGTATTTTGAAATGAGACTAGAGGAAAAAGAAGCAAAACTAAACAAATTTATAGTCTTCATTTGAAAAAAACATATAGCAATATATAAGAGTTGTAAACAGAAAATGATCTGCAGCAAATTGTTAAAGTTCTGAATTAGTAAATTTAGGTTCATTACATAAGATAAATAAATCAAAAGATTTATTAATTCTGTGGTTAAAGCACAGCATTATACTATATATCCAGTAGGGAAAAAGGAATCATTTAGAGGAAAAAAATCAATCTTTGGCTAGGTCTGTGTGTGGTAAATATAACAGGATTGCAGAACTGAGTAGGACTCTTTGCAATTGTGTTCATAACCTAATTAGGGTGGTAATTAGGACACAGGTAAAACCACAAAAGGAAAAAAAAAAAGGATGTTAAATTTCAAAGAGTGAGTTTCAGAAGAATGTAAAAGCACAGGATGAAATCAAGTAGGATAAATCAATAGAGATAAAGGACACAGAGGGAAATGGAAAACATTCAAAGATAAATTAATGTATGCCCAAGGGTTATGCATGTAATCTAGCTAAAAATACACCAGAAATAAAGGCTAATGTTGATGAACAAAGAAGCCTAAACCTGAAAATATACATTACAGCAATTACCAAGGGACTGTATAAAATGAATACAGCTGAAAACAAAAGGTCAGGGATGAAGCTCACAGCATATTTAACAAATTTTAAGAATACATTTTCCATAAAACAAACAAACAAACAAACTATCTCAAGGCAGAAAAGAAAATATCTCTTGGAGCTAATCAGAAGAAGACAAAGACCAAAATAATTACAGGGAGAGAGATATTAAGTTTAGGATTATGAAAGAAGGAACAAAAACTGTCAAAGCTGTTTTGGATTCAGAGCAGAAACTGTCCTGCTAGAGGACTGCAACTCTCATACTTACTTTTTACAGTACTTCATTAGCATACTGCTAGGGACTGTATGAAAATCTTAAAATAAGTTTTAAATGTCTCTTGTAAATTCAGCCATTTAAACAGCCAATTTATGGGCACTTTTGTAGGTAGTGTGTAACTTTTTAGGAGACTGTCTTCTTGCTACCATTGATTTCTGTCCTAGTTTGGACCCAACTGCTGTTCAGAAAAATAACAATAGAAAATTACACTGAAATAACCCAAATCCTCAGAGTTACGCTGTATACCTACTTTGCATGTAACTTCAACTAACATCAGGAGAAGTTGTGAAAGCTCAGAGTCTTCCAAAGTTTCAAGTTGCAGATGCACAAAAATCTTAGGAAAATTTAAGCTAAATTTCAAGAAGAGTGTTAAAGGAAAACAACGCCAGATTTGCCAGAACCTTAATGAAATTTAAAACAGTGGATCAGGTATCTCTCTCTCTGTGATACTAAGCATGGACAAAACCCAGCCTGCCTGATTAAAGTTCTTCACTGAGGCCTCTTTATGTTTAAATTTCCTGGATAACCCCATTTCTTCTTCCCTCAAATGTAAAGGGAACATTCTGTACTGGGAAGACCAAAAAGGATCACAGCTTACACACTTAACTGAGATGCCTAAAATAGTGGGAGGTTAAATCAGGTCTAAATATAGTTTATTACCATAATTACAAAAACAATAGGTCTCTACATAGAATAATGAAATGAGAAATCAAATTACTAACTGCCTGAATTAAGTTGATAAATGCACTACAATATAGTAGGTAGAATGGATCCAGTGAGATAGCTGGATGAAAATGAGTAATTGATAATCATTTTACACCAGTAGTTCTCACTTGCTACAGCCACGGACTGTCTTTCTGTAATTTTCCCAAGTATATAACCCTCTTTCTTTTTTTTTTTTCTATTTAACCAAGTGAAAAAATATCTTGGCTTGACAGAAATTCTGTTCATTCCTGATAAAAAGTAATTAAAAAGCTAAAACACAGGGCAAGAAAAATTTATGTTCCAGGAAGCAAGCACCCAGAAATCTCCTTCGCTGGAGGAAGAAGGAGAGGGAATTAAGTTTATGCTTTCATTTTGAATCTGATTCTCTTAGTCCTTTGCCATTTCATGTTATTGTGTCAAAAAATCAGATTCAGATCTGAAAAGAAACTGAATGAAGCTTATTAAACTATCTAATGAAACTTAAAAAAAAAAAACAAACAAGGTAGAAATGGAGGATATTTAGAAAACCCTTCCCAAATGGGAAAATAACCCAAAAGAAGTATTCATATCACCTACCATTAAGAGCAGTATTCAACTTCAGTTTCAGCCAGCTTGATTTAAATGACTGTGGTGTATATGTCTACAGATACACGTCTAAATTTTGAGCTGAATCACTGTTGTATCTTGGAAACGAGGTAACCCTGTATCCCTAAAAAGAAAAAAAAAGGCAGCTTTAATCTGCCCAAAAATGATTTACCTTACTGTTTCATATATTTACATTAGATGAGATGAACTCTGCCTTAGCAGTGTCTTAGTTCATCTTGTAGTGCATAATGGTTCACCAAAGCCACATGACACTTTTCCCTTCTGACTTGCATAATCCAACTCTAAGCCTAATATTTTTCACAAAATTTTACATAGTTCAAAATCTGAAGCACACAGTTTAAGAGTTCATACTTTACTCGCACCACAGTACCACTGATGTTTCAGGTATTTGAAGCCTGACCTCCTTCTACAGGTCTTTCAGACTGTTTGAACAAGTGCAAATGTTTTCCTTCAGTGTATAATATGTAATAGTAGTATAATACATAATAGTAGTAAATTACTATTTGATTTTTCTAGTAGTGTGAACACACCTCTGATGATGTAAACAATCAACATTTTCCCTTTTTTTTTTTGATCTGTGTTGCTCAGAGAAGAAATACTTAGTATTATTCACTACAAGAAGTAGCAATCAGAACCTTAGTATGCCTAAGTGGGATGCACCATAGTGCAAATGTAATAGAAAACTACACCCTGGGGTATATCAGTAGAAATATTCTCACTAGAGAAAAATTAAAACTAACTAACTAAATAAATAAATAAATAGAAAGCAGTTTGTAGTCAGGAAAAAGGGTCCAAAATGGAACTCATAGGGAATGGCTGAATATGTTCCAGCTCTAAGAAAAGCTAGAAAAATGAGGCCTGGAAGAGACTAAGAAAATGTGATTGTTCTCTGTCTTGGTAGTGGGGTTGATCCTGGCCAACAACTAAGCATCCACCCAGTCACTCAGTCCCAGCATGGTGGGGCACAGAATTGAAAGGAAAGCTGGAAAACAGTGAAAGAATATGAAAACGGTTTAATAGATGAGGCAAAGCTGCATGCAGAGCAATGCAAAATAAGGTGTTCACTCATTACTTTCCACCGGAAGGCGAATGATTAGCCATTTCCAGGAAAGCTGATGGTCAGCCCAGGTAATGGTTAGTTGTGAAGACAAAAACCATAATCATGAAGGTCACTCTCTTTCTCCGCGTTTCCTTGAGCTTTTATTGCTGAGCCTTACATTATATAGCCTGGAGTATCCCTCTGGCCAGTTGGAGTCAGATGTCCCAGCTGTGTCCTTTCCCGGCCTCTTGGTTGCCTCCAGCCTCCTTGCTGGGGAGGCAGCTTGAGAAACAGGGAGAGGTGGATGCTGTGCAGGCACTGTTGAGCAATAGCCAAAGTGCTGGCATGCTATCAGCACTGTTTTAGTCTCAAATCCAAAACACATCACCACATGGGCTACTTTGAAGAAAATTGACTCCATCTCAGACAGACCCAATCAGTACATTATCTGAGAAACAAGCATAAAGAAAGAAAATAGAAATTGAAGGATGATGGCACAGTATTTCTTTTCTGGGAGTCAAATAAAGATGTTGCAAAATTAAAGTAGTGAGATTCTGGAATTCCTCTCACTCCAACAGGGAGGATAAAATTAATTGCTTTTAAGGTGAAGCCTCATAATTTTATGAAAAGCTTTATATCGCAACAGTCTTGAAATACCAATTCTAAGTGACCCACATCTCTTCCAGTCCTTTGTTGTTCTTATTTGGATAAGTTTTTTAAGAAATATTTTAACATCAAAAAAATGTTTTTACTCCCTCTTCTCTTCAAGAATTAAACAGCAAATTTGAAGCACAGTGTGTGCAGGTAATTTGGAATTAACTAAGCTCCTTAATGTCTGTTATCTGAGACACTGGTAGCTGTTTAACTTAGGTAGCACAGATCAGGATAGCCTGGGAAAAGCCACCCATCAAGAAAAGTAAAATATTCTGTCAGTTAGTGTGAACTGGGGGCTCCCTGCTGCTGCAAACTGCCAAAAATTTTAAATATTTTTATGTTTATCTGCAATGACTGTAGGTCAGATTTCACCTAAAGGCAAAGGAGCAAAGGAGCTTCCTTTCCAGCCAGTGTGTGACTTAAGCCCACTTCAGGCAGCTGAAGGATAAATACCATGCAGCAAAACACTCCTTGAGATAGCACATCTCTTCATTGATTCTCAGCTCAGTGGGAATGGAAACTAGATTCTTTTATCTTCTAAAGTGTGCAATTTGTCTCCAGTGGTTCTAGACAACTTCACTTTGTGCACTCAATCTATTTACAGTAGTTGGAACAGGCTAAAGTTCTTCTGTGGAAGATGGAAGTACTTACTTCTTGCTGCAGAGAGGAACACTTCTAATCTGCCCCTTAAACTCTCTGACAGTCTCCTCACTTGTCCCCATTTTTTCAAAGGAAGGTGGTGAAGCATATAATTTATAAGTTGTTCTGATGGGGTATCGCACTGTTTTTAACAGGACATTTGGAGGAAGAGAAATCATTAGTGCTGTGTTGTGAGCGAAACCTGACAGCCAAAACTGAGCTAACTCCACAAATGGGAAGGGGTTTTTTCCATATTTTTTGTAGTTTTATATTGTTAGAAAGCAAAATGTAGCAAAAAAATTTTGCAAAGTTAAAAAAGGCTGTATACTCTTCATGCCCTTGTTTTTGAGAGCTGAATTAAAGTGAGGTAGGAGTTTCCTATGAAGTCTGTCTTCTGTCGAAAGACTGCATTAACATGCCTCAGATGAAGTTTACTGCTGCTTCCTTAGAAAAGGGCATTGTAATACCAAGAGAAAATATATTCCTACCATATTAAAAAACAGAATAATAAGATTGTCATTCTGATTGAAAATGAATACAACAGTGTTTGCCCTGGGATTCTCTTCTGCATGATAAGCACTCCCAAAAAATATTTGTAAAAAAATGAAGTTCCATAAATTCTCTCTGAATTAGTTTCTCCTAGCAGATTTTCCCATATTAATACTTCACTGCTCCAAGGTGCTACATATCTTCACAGCTGTGGAAAATCTGTGCTGAAAGGAATAAGAGATTCCAGAATTTACACCCCGGCAGTCTTCTAGAGAGTCTGTTGACAGCTGGAAGAATAAGGCTGAAAAATCAGTCACAAAGGCATTTCTTAATTTTGGGGTTTCCCTGAATCTCCTTTACTCTAAAACAGATCATTCCAGAAATCTGAAATTGTCAGGAGTGGATAATGCTACTACAAGTCTTTTCTTTGCACTAGCATGCATCCGTTTCAAGGAGTGTAAGTTTTACTCCAAAGAAAAGTTAAGATATGCCCACAAAAAAGGAAGAAGCCTGCTATACATATCATAAATGAATGCATTAGAAACTTTTCTCAAAAAAAAAAAAATTGAAAGACAAGATTCCATCTTAAAGAGATATTTCCTAAGGTCACATATAGGTGTACGAAGACAAATAATGTCATGCAGCACATCTGAGGTTTCAGATCTCTCAAGAAATTTGTAGGGAGATCAGTGTTGTATTCAGAAATACCTAAAGTTCATGATTATAAGATAAGAATCCCAAAGCTTCTTGTTCCCCTGGATATGCAGCTTGTATTACAGTAAAAGAAAATTAAATTCAGGTTAGGCTTTTTTTCATGTAAACTTTCCCCTTCACCTCTGTCATTGGATTTTCTCAACACTCATGCAGGACCCATCATTTACTAATTTTTGCAAACCTAGTTTTGAATAAACTGGTGTTTTTTAATGCACTCTCAACATTTCAGTACCCAGAAGACTCTATCAGAAAGCAGACAACATTAGAAAAGCAAGGCATGAGAATAAGTTTCTCAGCACAAAAGTTCAAGAGGCCCAATGGGGAGCTAAGCCAGATCCCTGGCCCAATTAAATGCTGTATCAAATTCAGAGTTAATACACTCACAGTTGTTGACGTGGAGTTTGATAAAAGGGTTTCATGCAATACGATGTCATCTTTAAGATTCTTTTCAAGCATGTGCAGTTAATAATTTAGTTTGTCTTTTGTTCCTGTGCTCCTAAATGGGCAGTAATGCTCACTGGCAGTCAGTGAGCAGCAGGTTATATTCTACGTTCTCTGGATCTGCTCTGGTTCAGCCCTTTTATCTCCAGAAACAGTATAAAGTAAGGACCTCCTGTAACATGCTCCTCTTCAAAAATATTTTAAACTCATTGTCAAAAACTAACAGTATAATTTAGAGATGTTTTAATGGCTCTTGAACAGCCTTGCTGTACAGCATATTTGGGATGGAGGAATGCACACTGCCTGTTATGGAGCTAGGGATCAGGAGGATCCCTTTGTGGAGACTCCAGACCAATAATGACTAGCTCCCCCAGAAGCCAGATAATTTATGTAACCCTCCTCAAGTTACCCCTATGCCATGCAAATATTCCCAGGCAAGAAACAGCCCTGTCTATTTGTCTGGATCCCTTTGGTCTGTGCTAACAAGCACTCTCCCATTAAATTCCCTGGCACAGTTTGGCTCATAGGCTCCACAGACTTTTTCCAATTTGCAGGAAAACACAAAGGAAAGCTTTGATGCAGCCCTTACTGTGATGGCTGGTCCCACTTTCTGCTGTTTCAGTGTCCTAACAGCTGGACCCTTAGCAAGGATCTGTCATTCTCAGTACCTCCAGTCTCCCACGTATTATGTCAATTATGTCAGAAGTTCAAGAGTCTGAGGAAAATCAGAACCCTAAGTGCTTCTAGGCATGTATCTGCCTAGAAAACACATTTCTTCCCCAAACATTAGTTGATAAGTATTCCCAAAACCTGTTCTTGTTTCAGGAAGGAATTTATCATCAGCTGTCCACTGGTAAGGAGGATAAGGATACCTGAGATATACAAAAGAACTGAGCGGATGTGAGACAAAAGACAGTCAATGACTACCCTGTCTGGTGGAGCCAACAAGATGTCTGAACTGTTTCTGGGCCAACCTGACCCTGGAAACAGTAAAGCCACCTTCCCACAGCACTTACAGTTCTTGCCAGACCAGACCCAGCTCTGCAAGGAGCCAGCTTGGTGTCCCTGCATCTGCAGTTCAACTAACCCACAACTTGTAAACCACTGACAAATAGTTGAGAGCTGATGGAGTAGAATTAATTTCAACCATGTAAATTCTCATTAATCTGCAATTTCTAAGCAGGAAACTGGAGGGAGGGAGGGTAGAGGACATTTTTACTGAAGTGAATCCAAGTGAAACATTAAAAAAGTCATTACATTAAATTGCAGGAATAATACATGAAGCAGGATGGTTTTGGAAATTAAACAAGCCTCTGTTCTCATAGGCTGTGGTATAAATTATATCCGGTCATTTTCTGTGCGGCTCCTTGGGTTGGGATAAGTGAAGAAACTTATTACAATGACAGGATCAAAGTGGATTCCTTATCACAACTGTCAAACCAAAAACAATCTGGACAAATGCTGCCACTCATTTAACAACAGAAGTTCTGAAAATAATTCTTGAATTTATTATTGAACAACCTTCTCTGCTCAACAGAGCTGCTTTACACAATCACTCACTTATGCAATTTCTGCATGTATCTGAAAATAACCATTCTCTCCTCAGTGGTTCTATTTATTCTCAACAGTGTATTTAAGTGCTTTGCAATGTCTTTCATCTTAGAATGGGGAACATACTCATATGTGTCAAGCAACAAACCTCAAAGGGAACAGAAGGAAACTTCTAGGATGTTAACATGTAGAATAGGATTGACAGGAAAGGCAAAGCTGCTAATTATAAATCAGAAAAAAATGCTTAGGTTTGCTGATCCTTTATGAAAAATATCTCAGTTGCTAAGAATATATCTGACATTTCATAGGAGCTTGGTCTGTTTATTCAGCATAAAAGGAAGCAAATGTGTTATTTATACTTTAAAGCATCCAAATGGCAGCACCTTTGTGCACTAAATAAATTCTGGAGAAAACTAAAGAAAACAAATATATTCCTTTTCTCATTTTTACATGCTAGTTAGAAATGTCTATCCTGAAAAGAAGTGATAAAGTTGCAACAAACATTCAATTTCAGTTAATTCCTGGACAATATCCATTGTAACAACCCAGCTACCCTTATAAAGGTGGAGGGGAGTTGGGTGTATTCTTATGCCAACAAGGTGTTGCCCTGTGAAGATGCCAACAAAAATGAAAAAAAATCTGAGTAGAGCTTTGCCAGTACATATGGTGTAATTTTGAAGAGCGGCCTCCAAAGTTTATTTTTTATATATCTGTAGTACGCAGATTACTTACATCAAAGTAAATCCAGTCATTAAAAGGTCAGCTAATAACAAATTACTGATTTATGTTCTGATATTTCTGTTCCCAGCGAAGTCAAAGATCAGACTTGTTCATTGGCAGCAGATAATGTAAGCATATTTGTGGAGAAAAAGGTATTTCAGAAATGCTTACAGAAATAGCTGCAGAACTATAGATACCTGTCTTGATGTTTTTGAAGGGATGAAACCTCCTGCTGTGGATTATTTGTGGGGCACTCATTTCCCTCTATTTCCCATAGGAAGTCTACTGACATAGGGCTTGAGTGCTAATGAGTTCCTGCAATTCCCATAACTGGTATAACAGATGCAAAACCCCATCCGCATCAAACGTTTGGCTACAGGAGGAACAGGAAGAAGCATCTGGTTTTTGGCAAATGAAGCACTGCTCAGGTTTTCAGTACAGAAGGGGAAAAACACAGTGAAACCCTAGTCTAAGGTACACTTCCATATTCGCATTAATGTACAAAAGATGTAGTTATTTTAAAGCAATAATAAACAAGCAAAGCCACATCTCGCAAGAAATACGACTTAAAGCAACTGTGAAAATCCTCTTCCTCCTGCATGCTGACACTAAAAGCAAAGCCTTTGGATTCTGTGTACCAGACAGCAGCATGATGCAGCTTTGTGTTTAGACAATACTGCTAGTCACTGGGAGTATTTCTTTGAAAACATAGAAAATTAGATGAAGAGTAATCAGAAAAAGCCATTTTTGACTCATCAGACAATTATTTTTCACAAAAAATATGACAGCCATGAGCGAACCATTTTTTAACCTAGCAGTTCCTCTAGGAAAGGTGTCATGACTTTCATATGAGCTCTGGGAAATGCATCATTTATATATAGCTCTTAGCACTTTCTCATTCAGTGGCAATACTGTTACTGATATCCTGGTGATCTGGAAGAACAGAACAGCATGCAACCATGATTTACTATAAATTCAGTTCTGATAAATTGCTTTACTAACTTATGATGCCTAACAACACCACCCCTGCCAGTGTGGAGCTTTGCTTGATCAGAAAATATGTCAGAGCTTGAAAAGAGGCATGTGAAGGCAAGTGTCTTATAGAGTTCTTTGATTTGCATTAGGAGAAAGAATTTGAAAAATAAATCTGTCGTTGAAGTCTTAATATTTGATTTGTAAGGACTTTTACTTACTTCTTGAATAGTTTTCCTGAACCCTTATTGAGTTTGGTTGCTGCTGATTTTTTCCAAATTCCTTTGGGTTTTTGAGCTCTTACTGCTTCAAACAGAAAGTTTGAAGTTCCAACTGGATATTCATTTTGCCATTTACTGTACATTTGCTGGTGGTCCTGGGTAACCTGGACAGCTTTAGCAATATTCACAGCACGCATATTCCTATGTAATGGAGGTCACTGGCTTTAGCATAGATAGGACTGTTCGCTTCTGCCTAAAGCATCTAATCATCATAAAGCTGTAGCTGTTCAAACTGCCTCTTATGAGCTGAAAGGAGAGGAGAAATGATGCATATGGACATCTACCACTATTTAGTGGCTTTATTTAACTCTTCTGAAAGGAGCAGTTACAAGGTTCATCCGTCTTAATGAGGGCCAAATCCTTTTGGTTTGATTTGTTTGCTAGTGGTATTATCCACCCTAGAACATCCAGGCCTAACTGCCCTAATTTCCCCTTCAGAATATACAGCAAAAAGCAATGAACCATTCTACCATAGAGAATAAAGATATGACTATATCTAAGCCCACTAACTTGGCTATAGCTTTGATGATGCTGCAAAAACATTTCCTGCTCCTGAATTATATATATATATAGCTCAATGTTGCTTTTGCAGCATTTTTGCAACTGGAATTGCCCATAGCATATATAATAGAAAGTACATGTTTGTGTGTCTCATTCCTTTTTTTCCAACAATAAAGACTTGTGAGTGAGTACAGGTAGCAGTTCAAGGTCATGCAGTATTACAGTGCAGAAGGAGGGAACTCAGAAATGACATTTCATTAGGTAATTAATTCAGTCAGTGACTTTATACCTGCAATGTCTGTAATTTTTTGAGGTTATTCCAGATGTGCAGCTATACCATAATTCCTCGTTCAGTCCTGTTCTTTCACTTGCAATGCCTTCTTCTTCTGTGAAATAAAGATCAAATATAGCTACAGTAGTCAGGGTGGTTTAAAAACTGATCTGAGGACATCAGGAACAGAACTTATATCTACCTGACCTGTTAGCTATCTCTAGCTACTGGTTGTCAGTTAGGCATAATTGAGCATCCATAACATCCATTGTTTAGTAGATAATTTTAGCAAAATTATCAAAAAAGACTGTAGCATCTCTTGTCCTTAGGTTTCTTTAAAGAAGTCTTTTCTCTTTTTTTGTCTCTTTTTCCTTTAAAGAATAAAACTGGAAAAGCTGATTTTATTATCTCACTGAATCAAACTGAGCAGCTTACTAAACTATGCCAAAGAAATATTAACAGATTGCTGGGTTTCTCTCTAGGTAGGATATATACTTGCTTCCTCTACTTCTTTCTCATGTAGAATGCTACCTGTTAAATGAAGGACTGCCGAGTATTATTGCTAACAGCAGTCTTGTTGCTTTTCCACCACATTTTGTAATGTTTTCAGGTGCAATGGACTTTTTACTTGAACAGGTGTCCCAGAGAGGCTGTGGATTCTTGGAGATATTAACCCCTCAGTTGGATTTGGCCCTTAAGAACCTGAGCTACTTTGGAAATTGAATCTATCTTCAAAGTTAGCCCTAATGACCTCCAGACACCTCTTCAAAACTAAATATCATTCAGACTAACAGGTCCTAGTAACTCGTGAAGTAAGAAATTT
The DNA here is from genome assembly GCA_035584735.1 of Pseudotriccus pelzelni. Lineage (NCBI taxonomy): Eukaryota > Metazoa > Chordata > Aves > Passeriformes > Tyrannidae > Pseudotriccus > Pseudotriccus pelzelni. The sequence continues at coordinate 74,277,087 of JAWMRA010000001.1, forward strand.
CTTCTGGAGCATTGGTTCACTAAATATCTCAAATTTGAGGGAAAATCAGGCTCTCCAGGATGTTTGCTTGCATGTGTTTCAGTTTTATGTTTGGTTTTTTTTAAATATGGTCTGTGGGTTGTAACTTTTAGTGTAATTAAGGGTGAGATGCTGTTGGAGGAGAGTTGAAAAGCTCTCTATCTTACGTGTTTCTTTGTGTAGTTCTTTCAGATATGTAAGTTGTGGTCTTTTGTACTCCTTAAACTTTGTTTTAAGGAGAGGAATTGATCAAACTAAACTGGGCATATTAGGCTTACTTTTAATATTTATATTATAATGTAAATCATTCTGATAAAGAGGGCTAAAATAAGTCCAATGAATTGTGTTTTCAAAATTCTGTTTCTGTCAAATGAGAGCAGCCACTGCCTAGATTAGTTGTTTAGCTCAGCTCTAAACATTACTGGTGCCTGAAGTTAGTTGAAATGGATTCCATCTAAGATTTTAGTTATTGTTTAGATTATGTGGCTTGGGAAAACGTGTATTCTGTGGACATTTCTAAGTCCTAGTGGTTAGCTTTCTGTAACTGTCAGGGTGATTCATTTCAGTTTAGGAAGTCTTTGCTCAGAGGCCATGTCCAGGAGCAATTTTGCTGAAAAATTTTATTTTCCGTTCCCTTCCCTGGAGCATGAGGACTGTTACATGTTTTAGGAAAAGGTCTTGATTTAGAGGTGCTAAAGACTGCACACACTACTGAAGAAAGAATTAGATATTTGGGGATTTTTTAATTTAAAGGAAAAAGTATTTTGCTCTCTGCATTTCAGGCTTCTGATTAAGTTTGCAACAGGAATTTAGGAAAATACTCGGCTTTTGACCCACTGTATTGGTTACATCTGCTGCCTGTTAGAAAAGTAGGATGACCACATATGGATTGGCTCATCATCATACACTTAGTTACAAGATTCGTTATGAGAATCTTAATGTGGTAGAGAAGGGCTTAAAACTGGCTGTCTTCCAAAATTATACTGTCCCTGGCTTGTCTTTGGTCACACTGTCAGATACATCCACTGTCTTTTCCACTATCAGCCTTAGACAGTGGTTGTCATTTCTGTAAATGTGAATACAGTTAAACCCCGGAATGCAGAAAAGCTGAGAGTGTAACTCAAGGACTTGCTGTCTTTTGGGGAGGTGGAAAGCTACTTAGTTCATCTGCTTCCTTCATTTTAGCTTTGTTTCCCTTTTAAAATATTTAATTACTCCTTCTTCTATTTCTTTGCTTTTTTATATGATTCCAGAACTGAAGCTGTGCAAATTCTTCACTGTGAAATTGAACAAATGAAACTTTTCTTCTTCACATTTCCGTATGTAAATGACAATCAAACCCAGATAAATCAAAAGGAATGGATCTCCCTTCTCAGTAGAGATTTAGGTTGAAAATCAGTGCAACAGTACAGATGCAAAAAGAAACCAAACTTGTTCCTTTCACTTAGCTCAATATTAAAAAGAGAAATTTGTGGGATGCCTCTGTTCAGGAATGCAGAACAAAACAAAATAACTGTCTAACTTACTGGAAACTGAATCCACTGAGTGTTAGAAAGCTCTAATAGGCATCCCTTTTCCTTTCAGCTGCTCACCAATTTTATGTTTTTTTACCAAGAAACATGTAAACAACAGAAGAGAAACATTTCATTTAAAATTTTCAGTGCTAGGTAAATTTGCATTTACTTCCCTTCTTAACTTTTTGTCTCGTTTCAATTTTCTCTCTGTTGTGACAGTAACGGCAATAACATTAATACATAATTAGATGGGTAGGAATGTGCTCAAAGTCAATAGCTTGTAATAGCTCCTTTGGAGCCATAGGAAAGTATCTCCTATAGCAAATACATGGTTATGGACTTGTTAAAACAGACATTAGTTATCCAGTAGACCATCATGGCTCCTTATAGTCTACCATTTGAGTAGCTTTATATTTAGAGTCATATTGATCAGTAATTAAGAGATAGCATGGTGGCAAAATAGAAATACATGATAAATAATCTTAAAGAAGTTATTTATAAAAATGGTAAAAACATCAGGAACTGGCAAATATCTTTTTGCACTATTTTTCTTTCATGTAGAAACCAATAAACTCCATAAAATTATAACTGATATTATGAGATTCCCTTGTGTAGGCTAAGAAGCTTACTTCATCCAGAATTAATTTTTAAAACAGATCTATTAAAACTAGGAAGGAGTCAGGCAAGCCACCACCACGTATGCAGTCTTCGTTGTAAAAATTAGCAGTGGTGAAAGTAAGCACTGATAAAGGGAATTCAGCCACTTTTAATTTGATTCATCTGGAGCCTTCACATCTCTCATTAGTCTGTAATGCCATACAGGTGAGTTTATCCAATTTTCTATTTTACAACTATATTCACTGAAAAAAATTTTTTATAATTAATGAATTACAAATAGTTAAGTCTCTATTAGAATATGCCTAGAAAAGTTGTTCAGGCATGATGATCTTTTAGACTATTTGAAGTGCCACGGTAGTACTAATCCTTAAGGTTTTCCCATGGTACTCAAGATACTGGGACACAAGTACATATAAACCCAGAAAGAACAGCTATTCTTTACTTGTTTTACATTTCCCTCCACAAGGGGACTGCAACATTATTACTTGTGTAATGGAATTGTTTAATTCACAATAGCTCTTGCAAACGTAAAGATCTAGTTACCATGCTTGCAACTCACTGAGCAAAAGAGGGATGTTCTGCTATTTTTCTAATTGTTCCAATCTCTGCATTAACATTAATTAGCAAATTTGCCTTTCAGTCTCTCCCACATGGGGCATGTTCAGTCAGGGTTGGTACAATAGGGAATTTAATTAATTTATCAGCAAATTGGATTTTTTCATTAGGTGTCTTTGCTTTGGTTTTCTTTTTTTGTTGTGTTTTTTTGTTGCTGGTAGTGGTTTTTTTCCCCCGAAATTTTCATGGTTTATATAACTATAGGGATTCTTTTCATCTACAATTCTCTAATGCAGAGGTTGTTAATGAAATTATATTGAACAGAAATGCCTAATTTGTAAAGGGTATCAAAAGAGAGGTTCTGTCTGCCTCACTGGTCTTTTGTACGCACGTAGTTTTGTTACTGGGAACTTTTTCCTGTGTAGGTTTGCAGTCTAGTGGGAATATTACTTTACAGTAAACCTGCCAATAGCTGGATGTATAAATGCCTAGTATTTATGGCATAAGTAAAAAGGGTATCAGTGTGCAAGAATTCAATTCAACAAGACTAGTCTCAAATGCAATTAATGTTCACATTCTTTAAGTGCCCCTATGGTAGTCCTTTTGCCCAAGGAATTTATTGGAAGCGATACATTTAATTAAACTTCTTGAAACACTTGGGCAATGATATCATTTATGCAATAAGGCACCACTTTTGGAAAATGGCAAGAGGAACAGCATGATTGTTGTACTCATTCTATACTGCTTTACATTTAAAAAAGGTATGTGGGTTCCATGCAGGCTGCATGTCAAGTGCTGCTTCGAAAAGGTGATTTCCTTGTGTTCTACCAAGATGCTAAACAAAACTCAGAAATGTTTTGATTTTGTGTTGGTTTTGAATTAGCTATATGTAATGTATGAACAAAGCAAGGACATTTGCTAAACTACTTGTAGGAAAAAAATGTGACTTCCTGTATTTCATTGGGATTATTACTTTACTAGTATGAAAGAAAATTTTCTGCCTACTTAACATCTGTTCTTTAACTTGTTAACAATAACAAGGTGTAGCCGTAAAATAGTCAGTGCCAGGGACAATCAAGGAGCAGGTCATCCTGAGTGCCATCGGATGGCACATGCAGAACAACCAGGGGTCAGGCCCAGCCAGCATGGGTTTGTGAAAGGCAGGTTCTGCATTACCCACCTGATCTCCTTCTCTGGCCAGATGACCCACCTAATGGATGAGGGGAAAGCTGTGGATGTTGTCTCCCTGGATGTCTAGATGGTCTAGTTGTCAGGGTAGTGTTGGGTCATGAGTTGGACTCTATGATCTCAGTGGTCTTTTCCAACCTGGTTGATTCTGTGTGACTTTAGTAATGCCTTTCACGCTGTTTCCCAGGGCATTCTCCTGGAGAAACTGCCTGTTCATGGCTTGAACGGGTGTTCACACAGGTGAAAAACTGGTGTTGAGCTGCTTGAGGGCAGGAAGGCTCTGCAGAGGGATCTGGACAGGCTGGATCAATGGGCCAAAGCCAATTGTATGAGGTCCAACAAGGCAAAGTGGCAGGTCCTGCCCTGTGGGTCACAACAAGCCCACACAGTGCTACAGGCTGGGGACAGAATGGCTGGAAATCTCCCCAGCAGAAAAGGACCTGGGGGTGTTGGGTGACAGCCAGCTGAACATGAGCCAGCAGTGTGCCCAGGTGGCCAAGAAGGCCAGTGGCATCCTGGCCTGTATCAATAATAGTGTGGCCAGCAGGACCAGGGCAGGGATCGTCCCTCTATACTCAGCTGGTGAGGCCACACCTTGAATCCTGTTTCCAGTTTTAGATCCCTCACTACAAGGACATTGAGGTGCCTGGACCATGTCCAGAGAAGGGCAAAGGGTTTGGAACACAAGTGTTATGAGGACCAGCTGAGGGAGCTGGGTTTGTTTAGCTTAGAGAAAAGGAGGCTCAGGGGTGACCTTGTAGCTTTCTACAACTACCTGAAAGGAGGTGGGGGTCAGTCTCTTCTCCCGGGTAACAAGCAGTAGGATGAGAAGAAATAGCCTCAAGTCACACCAGGGGAGGTTTAGATTGGATATTAGGAAAAATTTCTTCACTGAAAGGGTCATCAAGCATTGGACCAGTGGCCCAGGGAAGTGGTGAAGTCACCATCCCTCAGGAAAACCCCATATTTAAAATACATGTAGATGTGACTCTCAGGGACATGGTTTAGTGATGGACTTGATCTTGCTGAGCTAACAGTTGGACTTGATGAACTTAGAGATCCTTTCCAACCTAAATGATTCTATATAACTTCAGTCAAAGAGAGATTCTCTTTCCTGCTACCAAGCCATCTTTCATTTAGTGTTAAAATGTGTGTGGTTGCAGAAATGACTATAAGAATTCTCATAGAAGTTTTATTTTTATAGTTTTCTTGGTGTTTTTTTGGTAAAGCTAGGCTGTGCTAACCTCATCCTGTGCTGATTCTGCTCAAGTCTGACATACTAAGATAAATTATACAATGCAATAAATTATTGTCCATATTTGTCTTTAATAGCCCTGTTTTCACAGAGCTTAGTACGACAAGTGAAATCAGTGAAGGCTGGCTGGGTGGGTAAAAATTTCCTTTGTGCACTGCATGCCTAGGGAATTCAGGAGAGTTTAAATCCCCATAGCCTGAGTTCTGACTCCCACTGTTTGAAAATGGCTTTTCACAGAAGAAAGTCAGGATAAAAATACATATGTAGGTGGATCCCTGTAGGGAAAGAAAGGAAAGAGGAATTTTGGATAATTGCTTGCATGGACCTTATAGATTCTGCATTATTTCAAAATTTTTCTGCAATGACCCAAATATATTAGGAATATCTGGCAAGATTATTAGGAAAGTTTGCTCTGAACCTATAACCCTGAATATTAATTCAATTAATATTTCAATATTGTCTTTAAAATGAAAATTTCTCCTGAAGTCTCATAAAATAATAATAATAATAACAACAACAACAATAATAATCAACCCACTATCAAACAAAAACATTAAGGATGAGATTTATGAGCAGAGTTCCAACACAGGCAGTGAATTCTGCAGTGACAACACTGTTCCAGATGTCTTCTTTCAGAGAATGAAAGAATAAGAATTAGGATATGTTGGTCGTTTTTTTTGTAGAAGCATTTAGGTTAGATTTTTCAGAGGCAGATAAAGTCCCAAAATATGAACTGTTAGATGTGCTTCAGTAAGAATCACGAAAAACCTTGATCTCCACCGTCTTGTGTGCATGTGTTTGTATCTCATTCAAAAACATATAAAAATATTAAATCTATATAATAAAAACCTGCTGATTTTTTACATATATATATGTATGCATATATAACAGGAAAAATCAGAGTAAGTAAGGGTTTTGCTAGGGTGCTGTAGAGTAAAATTTTATATTAAGCATGGGAAACTCTTCAAATGGCAATAGGGATAAACAAGCAATACCTAAACACTGCTGAACATGCGGTGCTTTCATGTCTCTTCAAATCTATCCAGGCTCAGCTGGAGAAGAAGGTAGACGTTTCTTGAATAATATGAATGTGTTCTCTTCTTTTACTTATGTACTGTCACTGTTTCCATGATACAAAATACCACAGAGAGCTTGTTTGTGTTTTAGAAATGCCATATTTCTCCTGAATTTAAACACAGGTTACTGTAGGGGGCTTATTTTTGTCTGTAGGGAAAAAAACACAGAGAAAATTTTCATCTTTGAGAAAATCTCCTAATACTTGATTCAAAAAAAAAATAAGGAATGGGGATTAAAGAGACAATAACAAATGAGAATATATGTGCTAATTGCATCCCAGCATGAGTCCATGCGTCTTACCAGGTGTGAGTGTGCCAGTCTGAAGTCAATCTGCAGAGCTTCACTGACAGTAAGGTTGTAAGGTATCCTTCAGTCTCATTAGGTAGACTGACTGTTCATCATGAGGAGATGATGAATGCTGAATTCGAAAGAAAGATTTCAGACATCCTAGCGGTGTCTGTTGAAATAACTTTAACAGCATTTTGGTCTTAAGTATTACTTTCATCTATGCAAAATCCTGAACATTTGCAAAATGCAACATTCAGTTAGCCAGGTTTACCATTCCTTCTTTTTCAAGGAGCCAGAGCATAAATTGGACCACCTTTGGACTTTCTTTATTGCACTTCTAGCCCAAGTGCAATTCAGAACTATTTAAGACCCCTAAACATTTCACAAGTTCTGTGTGATTTATTGAGGCACAGGGAAGAGAAAAATTATCTTTCACTGACTTGAGGAGGACTTTTCATGTAATACAGGGTCTTAGTAGGGACAGGGATAATAACATTATCTTCTGCTATTGTACTCCAGGAGAGCTGTTTAAAGCCACTCGTTCAAGCTGCATCATCACTGGAATGGTAATAGAGGGCTATATTACATGAAAGAGCTGAGTCTGAAGAGTTTTATTGTTCTTTCTCTTTTCTTAAATAAATACAGATACATCTCACTGCCTCTTAGAAATGTATGCAAAAACAATATCACTTACTTGCTGGAGACTGGTAATGAAGCTTAGCATTTTCTTCTATGGTGAAATGTAGAAGCATAATTATCCTGTCCTTGTAGAAGAGCATAACTCACCAAGCAGGAGAAATTCAGATATTACTTAGAAATAAGGCATCCATGAAAAGATAGGTATTGGTAAAATTATCCAAGTAAATATTAACAGAATGACAAATCAACTGTCGTGGAGATAGAATCTCAGTTTCAGGAGAGCACCCTGGTAATTTGGAGATAAACTTGAATCAAGCCCTATGATTTAAGTACTCATGAACACAGTCCAAGCGAGACCAGCATCTGAATATTACACTTCATGATGGTCTGCGTGGATGGTGGAACATCATCTATAAGGACTAGTTCTGAAAACAAGAATGAGAAACAGCTATTATGAGAATTAAATTATACTAGAACATAAACTAAGGGAACATAAGTTTATATTCTGACTTTTCTGTAGCTGTATGTTAAAAACAAATAGATAAATGCTCAGTGTAAGTAAATAAATATGGTAATGTGAAGCTTTTGAATCTGAGGAACTTGGGCAGTAAATCATTCTCACTTAATCATAATTGTGTCTGATACCACTGAGCATAATTTAATGGCATTTTAAGGTTCATTTTATATGAATAATAAATAGGAATGTAAGATGCATACACATATTGAAACAATTTTACTTTGAAAATTTAATGCCACTTTTTTTATTACATGACAATTTTGTTGTAGAATCTCTAGTCCAGACCTCTACTTTTTTTTTTTTAATTTTTTTAGCAGGTATGAGTATAAAACTTGTTCATCGTTGCTGTTGTTAATCTAACATCATTTGTAGAACTGTTAATAAAAATAGTTGCTTCCTGTTTCTTCCATCAGTCAGTTCAAAGCCTGGGATATCAGTCACCTTGGCTGTGGCATGTATCCGTACAGTTCCTTCTCCCCATGCAAGCAGGCTGAACATTTTCTGTGCTTTAACCACTTCTGCAATCTCCAGTGCTCTCAGATCAGCTGAAAGAACTAGGAATCTGTCCTGAGCACTGATATCACTCCCTGATGCTTAAATCAAGAGTTTTTCGGTCCAAATGGTCTATATAATATATACCCAAGGAGACAGAGAGAAAGCAAGGTGTTGATGAGTGTACATGGCATTGAAATATGTACACATCAAAATCAGTCTGAACAGAAAGCTCCTGTAACTGTAGAGAAAGTGGTATAATTCACACCTGGTGAATATCGCTCACACAGAATGGAATATCACTTAAATTTACACGGAAGAGGTGAAGCTATGTGCTCTGTTTTTATTAGATGCAGATAATGTTGTGTTTTGCTCTTCTCCAGTGCATTCTCAAGTTGGTGTTGCAGGTGAGATGAGACGAGCTCTGGACAAAAAAAAAAAAAACTTAAGGTGAAACATAAAGTACTATATCACTTGCAAAACCATCTCTCAGCATCCCATTGAACAAAATAGGACTGTCATATGCCATAAGAAGCTATTTATACAAATTGATTGTATTCTTACTGTCTCTGTAGTAATATAATCACTGGGATCCTTTAGAGCATTCAGGCTCTAAATGTTCCTAGATTTAAACACCAGGCAGAATCAAATGTAGTTGTGTTTTTATCACCTTTTCATGTTGAAGGATGACCCCAAAAATATGAGATTTTTGCTTTCCAGTGTCACATAAGAGATCTTCTGAAAACAAATATCTGAGTAATAGCCATACATTTCCTGAACAAGTCTGTTATCTTCCTCTTATGAACCTGGATAACAACATCTTTTCAGGGTATAAACAGCCAGAGCTAAGTGTTCTTCCACACAGGAGAAAATCTTTTGGATAGTATGTAGTTAAATAAAACATCAACAGAATAAAATATGGAACCACACTTAAGGTGTGAAGCATTTTATGAAACATATAATTCACCACACAGGCAGCAAAAAGCTTTAGATGCAAACTGCAGCTACTCACATAAATTGGCCTTAAGGTCCATAATGCTACCAAAACACACACAAAAAAAATTAATTACACTGTTCTATTCTAAAGGGTCTAAACTCTGATATTAGCTGATGTTAAATACTCTGTAAAGCTTTGGCTTCCCCATCTTGAAAAACCTTGAGTAAAACTAAAAGTGATACAGGACAGTGCAAAGAGGGTGAACAAAGAAATAGGAGTTCTCCCACACTACAAATTACTCTATGCACCAGTACATTTCATCTTGGAATAGAGACACCTCCAGGGAGGTACTGCAGTGACCTGTGAAATCCCAAGAAGTGAGGGGAATGTGCATAGAGAATTTTTTTCCTGTCCCTCCTAGTACAAGAGGTGAAAAATATCTGATTAAATCAACAGATACCAGATTGCAAAGCAACAGAAGGAAGTGCTCCCCTACACGTGGCATGGTTAAGCCTCAGACCCCAGTGCCAGGTGATGGAGCTCCCAGAGAAGTTTACATGAATTTAGAGAAGGGATTAAGCAGACACCTTAAAGTAAAATCAGATAAGGGCTTTCAAATACAAAGACACTCCTCTGGCAGTATGCCTCTTCAAGGGCATGTCAATATGAGCCTGACCTGTTCTTCCGTGCTTTCTAGGCATCTGCTATTAACCACTGTCAGAGATTAGTAAATTATGTAAACCTCTGTCTGACCTGATACAGCAATTTACAGCTCCTAAAACTCCTCAAGCATCCACAAAACTTAAACCACCTACTTATTTATTTAATACTACATAAATCAGTGTGGCAATTATGTATGGGTTATATACAGCGATAAACAACATTTTTGTAGCAGCCTTCACTTGCATGAAACTTAGTAACTCTCTTCCATTATATCCCATCTCATTTTCTATTTCAATATTATTTGAATAGATGTGGCTTCTTCCATTAATAATAGTAGGAAACAACAATGTAAATCCTGATGTTCAGGTACTGAATAAGCCCCCACAGCCTATTACTTTGAAGAACCATATGGCATTACCAACTTGTGAAGTAAACCTATGAAATATTAATTACAGATTGATTTAGTCTGGCTGGAATTCAGCATTAATGGTTTCACTTAGTGTTACCTAGTTTTTCAAAATTATGTCAGAAGAACAGGGTAGGAAGTCACAAATGGAGCTGAGCAATGTGCTTTAACTCTTCATCTCTAGAAACCTGGGGTCAAAATTCAATTGTCCCATGCAGACATGACTTAGCAGTGTCAGCCTGTGCTCTTGTGAATGTTAGTGTGGATCATAAAACTACTGTGCAACAAGTGTAGAAGTGAAGAGTGAAGTCTGCTGCAGGTCAAGAGTGCAGTGCACCGAGGAGAGCTTTTAAATTATCTGTTTTATGAGTGGCTCTCAAATGAATCTGAAAACTGAGAGCTTCTCAAAGTGACAGAAATGAAATGAAACACAGCCAACCAATTTTGTCAGCATCCCCTGCTGTTACACCAGAGAATTTCCAAAGCGAGTAAGCAATACAGAGCTTCATGTACTTCTGTTTCTTATTTCTTTCTGGATTTTGTGCCATGAAATGGACAGCCATGTTAAGATTACAATGTAGTAGTTCCATTAGCAACCATTGAAACAAATTAGACCCCTAAGTTCTGTGTTCTAGCTATTTGGCTGAAATTCCTTTTGCAAAATAGATGTTATCCTTTGTTCCCTCTTAGGACACTCTTGGTAGTTTCAGTGGCATACAGACACATCTGGCAGCTGCATAGGAGCTTCACGCTGTGGATCAGCTCTTCAACAAATCCATACCCTGCGACTGCAAACAGATGGTTCAGATCTTTGGTCATCCAAACTGGGGACCTGTGACAATGCAGCATGACTCTCATTTGACCACATCTTTGATTTCTTTTACGTGTAAACCAGAGAGGGGCCAAATGCAACTCTGAGGTTTATCCTGGTGTACAGACATGGGAAGCAATCCCAAAATTACAGAAGCAAGGAACAGAACCCAAGAAAGATTTTGATCTTAGGCCAGGTTTACATTTCAATCACCAGAAGAGTGAGGTTTGTGTGTTTTTTAAATGGTATGTATGTCTCTGGAAAGTGTCGGGAAGCGCAAGCATACACCTCAGTGAGGGGGCACTACTCAACAAACTGTGAAATGCTTTGGCTGAGCAGGACCTGTGCAACAAAAGGCCATCCGTAGACATGCCTACCCCAATGAGTGAAGGTCAGCCAGAGTGCTTGCCAGTCTGGGAGCTGCATGCCTGTGTTAGCGTGGCTCTATAATGTGGACCCTGTCCGCGTTTTGTCCATCGGACCTGTGAGGTTGTCCCAGATCTCCCTCTAAGCAGAACTACATGACCTTCATTTTCATGGGCACCAGGAATGAAATACTTCTTTTTTTTCCTACTATTATATAAGTTACACAAGATTTTTATTTTTTTTTGCTTATATGACCGTGTCTTTATACACATGTAAAGACCACACCATGACTGTCAGAATAAATTGAAACGCATTAGACAGGATGTAGGCTGAGAAGTAAGACACTAAACAAAGGGTAATAAATCTCACATTAGGAAATTCATCTGTTAATTTTGTAGATTTTGTTCTTTGTTAATTTAGTTCTTAATTTTTATTCTCTATCTAAAGAGTTTGGTTTTCTTTCTAATATTACTTTTTTCTTTCTTTCTTTTTTTTTTTTCCCAGAAGTTAAATGCTTAAAAAACACATCTGATTTACAGCCAGTGGAAGAAAGATTAGTTTTTTTGTTCATTCCTCACCTAAATTCAATGTATTGCCTTTAAAGCCTTGAGAAGGTCAAAAAGACCACCTTTACAGTTAAAGCAATTACATAAAAGGAAAATTTGATGAGGAATTTGTTGGTCCAAGTCATCTCAAGCGTTCCTGTAGAAAAGCAAGCTCTGTAACAATCAGGAAAGAATCTGAGAACATTTTTTAAGATCATCATATTTCATCTGCCATTTAACGTGACATCTGCAAAGAAAATATGAAAGAGGAGATATCCGAGGTAGCCAAGCACGATGATATTGGAATGGTAATTATTTCCTTAAAGACAACATACCTTTACTTTACATAAAGGTTTAGTTTATCCAGTCTATGACATTTATTGGACATTTAACTTTCAATTATCCAGATGCTATTAAAATCAAATTTGTTGCTTTTTGTTCTCCTATACTTAGCACTAGTGTCCTCTGAATGTAACGGTTATATTTGGTCAAACATGAAGAAGCTGATCACTGAGATAAGTAACTTCAATGTGAACTGAGTGGGTAGACTAAGACTTTCAAAATGTGTTTGTTTTACTTGGCAATTTAAGAGACAGAAAAACAAGATTTAAAAAAAAACCTCACAATTTTTTTAAGTAGTAAAATGGAAATTCTTTGCTTCAGTTTTGCATTAAAAAAGAATATTTCAAAATGCTTTTAAGCCCACATTTGGAAAGAAATATATTGAAGTATTATTTTAATACATATGAGTCTATAGAGTTTGTCCTTTCTCTGAAAATGTTTGTTGGGGTTTTTTAAATCATAGAAAAAAATACTGTGGAAGGAAATTATAGTAGCAATACATTTTACATGTATTAGATGCAATGCATTTTTTAAGCTCACTTTTTGATTTGTTTTTATTACGAACTTTCCATTAAAAGAAACAAAGGACAGCTTAAAAGACATTTAGTAATTAAAAAGCTGTACTCAGTGTCATCATTTATCTTTGGGTTTTGCTTATCTTGCTCTTATAAAATGCACACTGTTCTGTTATTTAACATTTGTAGTGAAAGGATTTTTAAGTGGCTAGTGATAATTAAAGTGCAAGATAAACAAAATATATTATTTCATTATTTTAGCTAGTAGTTTTTAATGTCATAAAACATGCAGGGGCTGCAGGATAAAGAACATTCTGGTTAACTTTTTTTTTTTTTTTGGCAATATATTTTACAAGTTGTCTTAAATTGTCTGGCATACAACCCAGGATCACAAAATAAATAAAAATAGGCCTGTGTGGTTGTGATCTATGGATAACAATCTTTTTGCTTTTATTACACACGTATATTATCTAGAAATGAAAAACCAGCTTTCTTGAAAACAACAGGAATTTATCTATTTGTTTCAGTAGAGGCAGATTTAATTCTGAGAGTATATCTGCAGCTGCAGCTGCTTTGTTTGTGAGGTAAATGTACGCAGGTTAGAGCACTCACCCCAAAAATTGTTTTTCTCCTATTGCTTTACTAGTCATCACAGTCAGAGGTGACTCCCACCAAATCTCTCATTAGAATTGTTTTCCTTATTTTCAGACCCTAGAAAATCCTATTCAAGCTATCTGAACTGCTCACTAGATTCATGCCCAATATTAATAATCTCTTTTCATACAGTGTTCCCAGGCCTGTTTCTCCTTTTCCCCTCCAGCCATTCAGAACAGCCCTTTGCTTCACCTCATTTCTGCCTGTTTCTGATATTATTTCAAAACTTGTCACTTCTCCTATGTTCTCAGTGTTCTCCCATTATGCTACTTGTCTTTTTGACACTTTATAAGAAATCTTTTATTCCAAAAAAAGTCACACAATTTATTACTATAAATTCACCATTGCTTTTTCAAGTAAAGTTGGCCTGTCCTTTTCATAAAGTGCTGGTTCTAACAAAGAGTACTTGCTGGCTTCTTTTCATTAAAAAGGACTTTTAAAAGTGTTTTTCGAAGTGAAAGAGTCAAAACCATTCACATGCAAATATTTCAGTAGAAAAACATGATTGCATGCTTATAAAAATTACTATTTTCACTTAGGAGTGAATACACAGAGAGGAAGTAGAGCCAAGTTCAAATAAGTCTGTGCTGAAGAGCTTCAAACAGCATCATTTTAAAGACAGAAAAATATCTCTAGAGCAGATTCCTTTGGTTGGATAGACCAGCTTTTTTGCAAATTACCCTCTTTTTTACAGAGAACTGACTACTCCCTTCATCCTTCAAAAACCTCTTTCATAAGTCAATGTTTAGTTTAGACCTCAATTTAAATTAAAACAGGAACCAGAAGAACTTCTCCCTATTTATTTCTTTACATTCCAACTAAAATAAAATAAGTTTCCAACTTGGGAGTACATGCGCACAAACATCTTACCAATTCCCATCACATCGTCCAATATATATCTGCATTTACAGTCTCACTTCTGGAAGTCAGTGTTGGGAGTCTCTAAATATGTTGTCATTGGCACTAAGATTAACAACAGGACTTTTTCCAGCAGTGGTACCTAAGAGAGCTTGTAAAGCATTTTTTAATGACACAGAAATCCATATTTTGCAGAAAAATTGCACTGACTTTAGAAGTTTTATACACTTCTGGCTTGTAAAAGTCTAAGGAATACTAGTGCAATGCATTCAAATAATCAGCATGAAATGAATCAGATTCAAAACACTGTAAACACTACTTTTTCTCTTAAAAAGCAAATTTAAAGTGCTTGCATGTTACTTTTTCATCAGAAAGACTTTGTTTTAATTATGAAATACCATATGAACATAACATATAGCCACCTATTTTAAAGGTTAGAATTTTAAATTAGAAAAAATGCTGCTGCCTAAGACTGCAAAAATTAACTTGCAAACAAATTAAAGTGTGGTGTCAGCTGTTTGATAGGTATATGGTCAGTACTGTTGTAAATTAACAGCACATCTGAATCAAAATATGAAATAGACACTATATGTATTTTCAAAATCTGAACTGAATTGATGCATATTGAACAAACAAACAGAGAGTATTAGCAATGTACACTTTGTCAACTCATCAGATACCTCAGAAAAAAACCAGATAAAATTATTTTCCTCATTTTGAGAAGAGTTACAATAGTAGCACCCCATACATTTTTCCCCACAAAAAGATAAAACCAACTTAAGTATGAAAAGCCCACAGGAGTTAAAAAATTTTTGTCACCCAGAAGTTTAAAAGGGTAAAAGGGAGTTTATTCAGCTCTTAATGCTATACTTAACATATTTCATTTGGAAAGGCTATTTCCATTTGTCTCTGTGCTGAAATAAGGGTATGGTAGAAGCTATTTCCATAAAAGAACAATGATCATTCTTTCCCTGAATCAGCTTATATTGCTGATGGACTTCTGCAGTGTCAGTTGATAGGAAATTCAAATTTGAGTAACATTTGAGTAGACCATGAAACAAGTAGTGACATCATTTATTACAGTGATTATTTCTTGTAATGTGCCCTAATTTCAGAGGCCATTGTCCCACTGCAAATTTTCAAACTTTTCCTGGTTTTTAGTGGAACATCCAGTTGGCATTGAAGAGAGAAGAGAGACTACGTTACTCTCAGGGTAGCTCCTCAGATTAGAACCAGCAAAGAGATACACTTACTGTTTATAAAGAAAAGAAACAGGTCTTTGATCATTTATTACCTTAGAGCACTTTTTACTGAAATGCCAGGAGCTTAAAAGTTGGCTTGCAAGCCCCCATCATTCTTTGACACAGGTACGATCAACACAGATCTGCAGTCCTAAAATTCCCCAACTTGAAAGACCTTTCAATATGCAGAATGAAAGGTCACCATCTCTTGATGAAAAGGCTGAGGAAGAGAAGGGTAGTGTCCCTTTCAACCTGTATTTATGCTCTTTAATCATGTATAAACAGCATTTGGCTACACACTGTTTTCTTCTTGCAAGGTTTCCCTGGTTAACTACAGTTACCATCCTAGAACAATTATTATGATTTAGGCTGTGTGTAGGTAACTCACTTCAATAGATGGAGGTAAATCCTACAGCTTTAAGTGCCCGCTTTGATGTTAATAGAATTATTTTATAAGCATAAGTTAGGGAATAATATGATCCATTCTGTTTTCATCTTCTGCCTTTTTAGTGGATAGCAACTTTACCAGACCATCTGTTTTCCATAAAATATTTATATGTACATATAAAAAAGAGAAAGACCTAGAGAGAGAGAGAGAAGTAGGGCACTACAGAAATAGGAGAGTAACTGAGGGCAGCTTTAAAAATGCAACATATGTAAAACTTTTTGGATGAAACATAAGCATAAATCAAAATTAATAACTGAAACCCTATGAAAAGGGGTTTATGTTCTGATCATCAATACATACTAAAGGGAGTTTTAGTTCATGAATTTTTTTTCTTGGAAAGGAGAAGAATCTCCCTAGTAATATTGATCTGTTGTACACATAAAAGAAGAGTTAGGAGGCAAATCAACATATTAATATTTTTTCGAAAAATATCAATCTACATGTGTGCTCAAAATAATTAGTTAGTTAAAGAGAGTTAAACAGTAGAGCTGCCAGCACTCAGTCAGTAAGGAAGCTGAACTCCATTTCATCACAACTTTCACCTAAACTTTAAGTACTGATTTAGCTCCTGGCATAAACAATTATATTTCTTATCTAGACAGTGAAGAATGTGGCTCCAAAAACCTCTCAGAAGAAATCTTGCCAGACTGGTTATAGTGCCTGCACTAGGCAGGCAGGGATGTCCTTCCACAGGCCTCTGCTGAATGTCTCCCCACTGACAGAAAAACAAATTGTGTGTACAGAAGATATGTTCTGCATCAGATAGAACTGTAGGCCGACAGGGGGAGATTTGCACAGCAAGCCAGTTGGTGCAGAGGACCTGATATCTGCAGCATGCACATTTCAGGGCTCTGCCCTGATCCTGGGCACCAGTGCCCAGTGACACTAGGAATATAATGGATGCCATCCTGATGTACATCTTCCCATGCAGCTTCCATTCAAAAGGATCGAGTTTGTGTGTCCTGAGTCCACACTGCAAAGTGAACCAAAGCACATTAAGTGAGGACAGGAAAGGAATGTGCTTAGAAAAAGTAATTTTGATCTGCACCAAAATGGTAGAATAAATGCACCCATTTCACTGGACAGCTATACTTTCTGTGCCAACTGGGTACCTAACTTAGGATGGCATTTCTTGTATGTGTTCAAAGCTAAAATTGTTGTGGTTTAATATTCAAATACTAAAAAGAACTAAAGATATTGTGTTTCTCTATATTTATTATTTTTCCCAGAATATAATCTTGTGCCATTCTGTAGCATTTTTCATATACCTTTATTTCATTGTCTAAGGAAGGGAGTATCAAAATTGCATGTAGTAGGTATGATCAAACAAATTCCCTTCAGTCAGCAATGGAACAACTTCCATGGCCATTTTACAGCAACTAAAATGAATAAAAAAATCTTGCTGTTGTACAGATGCACATTCTAGAGCTTTGTTCTTGGATAAAGCCCTTACAGCCCTGACTATCTCTCTCTTCTGTATTTCAGTGTGGAGTAAATTTAAGAGTCTTCAAAAGGCTACTGAGTGGTTTTATGTATTTTTTATAGAAATTATCTCTGCAATTTGCAGTACACCCATTTTGAAAGGAAGCATCCCTGGACTATATTCCCTTAGAACCCCTCCATTTCTTCTAGTCAAAGCCTCTGCTTCTTATATCCTCCTTCAAAAACAATCAATCTAATAACATGTCTGAGAAGGGCCAATTTTACTCTTTTAAAGGTAATCGTATGTGATGTTTGTCCTCTTGTTGGGGACAACACCAAAAAAAGCCAGAGGATTTCAGGAAGCAGCTGAATCTGTAGCAGAAAAGTGAGTTGGTAATGGTAAATTAGTTTGCAGTGGTTTTTATTTCATTATTCTCTACCTAGCCTATGTTTAGCTAACAGATAATAGAAGAAGAGAAAAAGGAAGGAAAGAGAGTTAAAGCTGAAATTATTAGAAACCCAGAGGCTGCAGCTCTTCCACAGAAGCAGCTGTTTCTTCTGAAAAAAAAAAAAAAAAAAAAAGAAAACATATTATCTTTTGAACTAACCTGATGAAAGAAGGAGGGCACATGTTATTTTCAAACTTGGTTTTCACTTGACAATTTGCATAACAAATTAGCCTATGAATAAAGATGTCATTTAATAGGAAAAATCAAGAAGGCAGCTGACTTACTGGCTGCCACTGCCTTGCTGAGCAGCTCATTCTCACAGTACTGTCACTACCCTTCTATCTGGCTAACTTAGCTCAAACAGGCATAGCTCTGGTTGTTTTGTACAGTCAAGCATGACTGCTAAATAATGACCACTAAAATAAAAGGAAAATAGCCCCATGCAGTCATTAGTGTCAGTTATTTTTTAATACACACAATTGATTTAGTCCAGTTTCAAACTCAGGTACTTCAGTTCAGTGCCTAAGTTTAAGCAGAATAAATCAAAGCAGAGCAGAAAACTGGAGATGAGACAGGGAGGAGAAAGAGGTTTGGACTCGGCAGGGTTGTGGAGGGAGGCACTGTGTGTCAGCTCTCAGTCTCAAATGGTAACTTGAGGAGGGCCCCCCGACTTTCCCGTGCTGGGTGGTTGGTGATTGCAACAGGGCCACTGCAAAGCTGTAGCAATGCTGAGCTCTGAGTTACAGCCTCACACGTGGAAGGGTTGCTCTGGTGATGTGGGAAGGTGGGCTTGAGATGCCGGGGCTTGGTCGTGAGCTGAGTGTGAGGAACACCCGGAGATTCCTGCTGAGGAAGGGCTGGGGTCTCACTGCACATAGCCCTCAGAAGAGTCACGGTACTGCTCACAGCCCTGCTGCACGTGGGAAGGCCACTGAGGGAGAGGAGGGCATGAAGAAATAACCAGTGTTATTCACAGCTTTTCCTACTGCCAGCCAGAAGCCACTTGCTTTTCAGGTCGCTGGACAGCAATAGTCAGAGGCAGCTAATGCCCAGGGCTCCTGCCTTTTGGATGCCCCTCTGCAGATGGGCTCCTAGGGTGTTGCATCAAAGAGAAACATCCAGCTGCAGCTTGTACTGGCCCAAGATATTAATTCTCATTTCATTACTAAAGAAACTTACTTACTCTGTGCCTACACTATCATAGCATTGCAAGAAAATTGGTATTTTTATAATACTACTGACTTTAAAGTGCAAATAGAAAAAAATCACCTCTAACTGATGTTTGACATTTGTGTTGGTGATACAGTTCTCCTTTTGACTTCATAGAATCATGAAATTGTTTAGGTTGGAAAATATCCTTATGATCTTCAACTTTTCCTTCCCATTGCACGTGGATCCTGCTTGCTCCTGCTTGCATTGTCTTTGCCTGCAGTTGGAAAAGTGTTGCAGAGTAAGCATTTAATTCATTTTGATCAAAGTCTGGACCTTGTATCTGCAAAGTGAAAGTACTTATCCAGATGCAGTGTTCAGTAATCAGTAGGGATAATACACAAGCAATCTATCAGTGCTTGAAGCTGTTCTCTCTGAGCTTTTTCACGGCCCTAAATTGCTTATCATGGGCAGAATTGATGCATTACATTTTGTCTGGAACTTTTCTGAAAAATAATGGAGTCATTTCTGGAATTATTCCAGTGTACCAGGCCTGTAACTAGTTCTGAATCAAGGTCGTATTTTGTAGTTAGGGTTTGGATATTTTGCTATCACATAGAACAACCACTGCATTCCCTCTGCAGTCTTGGTTGGAGACAAATGCACACCAGTCTGCAAAGGTTCTGTGTGCACTGATATGCACCAGAGCTCATTGCCCAGCTCACCACTTACGTTACAGTATTTTTTTTCATTGAAAACCCACTGAAGGGGAAAAAATGCAGAACTCTAAATTTTGTAAACCTCAGTGAGCAGTAGAAGTTAGGTAAGGACTTCTTCTCCCTTCCCTATCAGTATGGCTACTAATTAACATTCATAAGGACATAATGGCTTAATTTTTATATGCATTTGGACATGGTCTTTTGAGAGCTATGCATTGGGCAGCAGACCCAGCTCCCAACTGGACCGTTGTTCAGCTTCCAACTGGCCTGAGCAACAAAAGTGCTGACAAAAGCAGCTTCATGGCAAAAATTAGTTTGTCCAAAAAAAAAAAAAATTACCAGATATTCCAAATATAGGAAGCCTGCCATAACAAGGAAAGGCTGAGAGAACTGGGTTTGTTCAGCCTCGAGAAAATAAGGCTTAGGGGAGACCTTGTCACCGTGTTCCAGTATTTACAGGGAGGATGCAAAGATAGACTCGCTTTTTACAAGAAATTGCATGGAAAGGACAAGGAATAATGAGTACAAATTATTCCTGGGGAAATTCTAATTGAACACAAGAGGACAATTTTCTGCAATGAGAACAATCAGCCATAGGCATAAAATCCCCAGGGAAGCAGTGGATTTCCCAGTATGGGACACTTTTAAGATTTGCCTGGACAGGATGCTGAGCCATCTGGTCTACACTACGCTAATGTCGAGAAAGGTTAGGCTACATCATCTGTGTGGAACCTTCCAACCTGGTATCCTATGATTCTATGATATCATCTCCATTTTAAAGTTTTACCAGTTTGAATGTAGATGTATTTCATTCCGTGGGGCTTTGCGTTATGGGTGCAGGACTGGGTTCACACACGCATACATGTATGCACAGATACACGCGCAACCTTTGCCACCGTTCAGATAAATGTCACATGGATTATTTGGCTCAGCCCTGGTATGCAAGGCTACCCACATGGAGATCCCCACATTAATGCAACTCCTGCTCTGACTCAGGACCAGATGCCTGATGTTCTCCCAGCCCTAAGCAGGTGTTTGCCAAGATATTATGGCTACTCCATTATGAGGCAGGGAATGTTCTGCCACCTGAATGGAGAGATTTCCTACTGCCCCATCCTGTAATGTGTGGAACTAGAGCAGATAATTGCTCCATTTTGCAAATTATGAAGCTGAAAACATTAAATAATTTATTTCGTTATTTTCTGTAGTGTTTCCCCTTTCTGTGTTTAGTAGTTGTAAATCATAATAATATACAAGCCGCAAGTGCACTTGCAAAATTCTTGAATTATCCAGGGATGAAAACCCAGCTTTCTGATCAGTTTCTTTGCTGGACTCATGTGCCGGTCAGTTTTTAGCAGCATAAATAATCAGGTCCTGCAGATGCACAGAATATGCCAATAACATTTCAGATCTATAAATCTGTCTTATTCTGTCCTTCATCTATTATAAATTTAGCAAAAGACTGGAATAATAAACTTCATTAGGTTTTCTTCCTTAAACGGATCTGAGCCAAACTGTGAATAGCAACAAAAGGACACCAAGTGGCTTTTTAGGCCTGTATTTTTACAGAGCTGGAAGTTTCTGCAAAAATTCATAAATGTACCGTAGTTTTTAAGTTTATTTGCCATAGCTTGGTACTAGCAACTAGCAAACGGGTAGTGGTGTTTGCAGCCAGATATCCATCTGTGTGTCTAAAGGGTTTATTTACGTGCACTTTCAATTATGAAATGTACGTGTTCACACATGTATGTGTGCACAGTTGTGCACACATAAATCACAGCCCTACAAAATGATGAAAACTGGTCTCACCAAAGTCATTATAAAGAAGGAATTGTTCCATCAACCTTCACTGTGCATTTTAAGTAACAGTTGAATCAGAGCAGATTTTGCAGTTATAATTCTTTGATCTTTTTCTTTAAAGTAAATTATGACAGCTGAAGGATCTCACAGTGTGTCCTGAATAGTGCACTAGGGGCAGCATGAAACATGAAATAGGAACAACATTAAAACAAAGGTGTTAAGTTTTTAAAAACTGTTACAAGAAGACAGATAGATCGTTATTTGGGGAAAGCCCTCTGTTCTGTCTCTGTGCTGCAGGATTCATCAGCTCTTGGTAGAGAGATGCCTTACTTAACAGCTGCAAGACATTTATCCTCATAACACAACCCTACTCCATGTTCTCATTCCTAGTCTGATGTATGCCGTCTGCTGCATTTTCCAGTAGAACCCTGGATCATCTGTTGACATTACTAACTAACAACTCTCTTCTGGGAGACAAACTTGATGGGAAGCACTTTCAATGTCCCTCCCTCTCTCAGAGGTACTTTTCTCCTGGTTTAACTGAAATAGAGAAATATTTGCCATCCACGTGCCTTGTAGTGCACTGCAGAGAAGGCTTTTATAGAAAGCTTAAGGGGTAGAAGACACCTGTCTTCTGATAATTTGTTATGGAAACAAATACTTTTACTGAGTAACCAGTAGCCTTGGGATATGTGGTCTCTTATACTTCACTATCTGGAATAAAAGAAGCATCTATTTATTCTCTTGCTTCAAACTCCATTAAACTCTTGTTAAATAAAATGTCTTTCTGCTGACTGCATCCAATTTGCGCATGATGTTTGGGGGAAAATGGGATGTGAAGGAAATTACTCGTAATTTTGAAACAAAATTAAATGCACTGTAAAACTTCCAGCAATATATGGGAATTTTTTTCAATCTGTGACCCAGGAGATAAAAATGCAGTTGTCATCAGAGGCTTTTTTCTTTCCTCTAAAGTATGCTTACTGCAGGAAACCAGTAGGAACAGACAAGATGGTGTATACTTCAGTCTGGGCTGTCATTAGCTCAATTCCCATACCGTCAAGCAGTGGTTTGGGTAAGATGGAATTGGAGATACCTGTACAGCAAGGTTCACTTTTGAGAGAAAGGAAAGAAATGCAAAGCACTTGAAGGCCCATGGGGTTTTTTTTATTAATGACTTATCTAAGAGTTCAGGGTGAATCTGAGCAAGTGATTGATATAAACTGGCTAGCTAAGTGTGAAACAATGAAGCTGAATGTGAGCAAGGGTATTTTATCTGATTGTCAAGAATATGCACAACACGGTGCAATCTCTCTGGCAACCAAATCGTAACACTACTAATCAAAGGGTATGCCCTAATGGTAAAGGGATAAATAACTGCATAATGGCAGTATTTATCTAAGAAATTAGATTCTTTCAAACAACATGGAGCTCTACAAAGCAATCACATATCAGAAACCCTTAGATGTATCATAAATGACGAAAAAGATAAAAGTCTACCTTTAACTGAACCAAAAAAAAAGTTCAGAATAAATATGTCTTTAATGGCCTCTGTCCCCATGAATAATTGTTTTGTTCTTCAGTGTGAAAAGGATTGAGATTGCCCCATTCTTCTCCCGTGCTGTAGATTTTTCTTTCCTAATCATCCAGAAGAACCCATCAATCTGCTATCACAACCTGCTCACCATTTTCTCAAGCATGCAAAGGTAGGGAGTTGGAATGAACACAAGCTGGTACATAACGCTTTATGCTTTTCCCAATCAACACTTATTGTTATACTTTCCTGCTTTTCTACAAAATAAAAAGGACTAGAAACCATTTACTGTTTAAAACAAGAATGATTTATGGGCACCTTTTTGTCCTAGAAACAATTCGGTTTTATGTCCAGCATTCACAGAAAGGTATATATGACATGCCTTGGCATACCAGGATGTCATTTTACTGCTGATATTTTCTTTTCGGCTTGTTTTGTGGAGACATTTAGAACTTCCTAAGCACTTTCAAAGCACTCATTGGTTACTGTAGAATAACAGAGGTCAGAAGTATAGCAGATGCACAGAAGGAACCCAATTGAGAAGCACACATAACTGAGGAGCAGGTACAGGGTAGAACTTTGTTCTTGGAGCTGTTGTCATAGTGCTCTGGTGCCATTCTATCAGTCCTTTGATGTGGCCCATCTTCTGCTGCTGACTCAAAATGCTGTAACAGTTCTGTTTTGGCTACAGTTTCCAGCACCATGGCAGTCCTCTATTTCAGCTTCAGCAAACCAGCCTCTCTCCAATATGCTGTTCCTACTACATCATTCTGAAATGCTCTTCCGTGCAGCATGCACATTCCTTTCCAGAGCTGCACTTGATGCTACAGAGGAAGCCTGGTACTCATTCTTCCTGGTCAGAGCCTTCCCACCCACACAGTGTGCCTCTGGGTTCATCCATTGTCTAGGCATGCAGTCACCTCTTCCTGCAAACCCCTGGCATGGTGGGAAACACTTAAAAACCTGAAGCAGATGGCAACACTAGTCTGAGTACCTGTAAAAGCCATGCTAACATAAGCTGCCTTTGTAAGGCACGCTCCTTCCCATTCCCAACATCTTTTTGTCTGCTCTGCAGTAGATTACACCCTGCTGAAAAATAATCTGCTTGAAAACAGGATTCTGTTTCCAACCACCTCCATCCTTCCCTGCATCTGTCTCTATATTCCCTGAGCACCGGCTGGCATGGAGCAGGACGAAATTTTGTCCTGACTTGTATGGGGGAGAATAAGTCCCTTTTTCAGTTGGCTTTAACAGGCTTTCAGTTGGCTTTTTTTCATGACTGCATCCTGATCGGGCAGGCACAGTTGGCCAGTCTTCTGACGCTGCCTTCTCATTTAGAATTTCTCAGAAGTTATCTCCTCCATGCATAACATCCAAGTCCTCTTTTTCACTACTCCGTGTAGATATTCAGACTGCGTATTGCATCCAGGATAGCAGAAGGACAGGAGAAAGTGCCTGAGGAGGCATGTGAACAGTATTGTGTCCCTCCTTGTTCCTTGAGGCAGCTATCCAGAAGCATGCAATCATGTCATGACTGCAACCATTATTCACTACATTTCAAAGAACAGCTTTTATAAACAGAAGTGGATTTTCAGTTCTACTGAACCATTTACATTAAAGGAAACCACAAGTATGAGTTATGGACAATCTGACATGCTTTTTTTTTTAACCAGCCACTTAGTTCACAGCAAATATATTTTCAGTCCTTGATTAGAGTTTTAGACTTTCCTTGGGAATGAAGGAAGGAAAAGCTTTGTAGTAAGAGGCATAGTAGAGGTATGGAAATGTTTCATATTCTTTCCTTGCAAGACTCTCTTTTATTTTAAATTAGTGAGATTCCTTCTTATCAAACAAAAGAGAAAAGTAAGAACTGTCTTTTCACATAGTGTCTTTTTTACATCTAAGTGACTGATGTTTTACTAAAATTTTTATGTGTTGTATTTCTGTCAAGAAATTTTGGGCTAAACAAATTCATCTGAAATACAGACAGAATAATTTGTTCGTGAATGGAAACTCCTCTACAAATATGTATATAAGCTAACACCAAACACACCAATATTTGCAGAAGAAAATAAACAAATAAAAAAGTTAAGCAATGAAGTTAGTGCAAGGGGTAAGTCGAATTTATTGGCTGTTATATTTTCATACAGAGAGAAATGTTTGAAATAATCGAAATAAATATTTCTGTACCATAGTTTGAGTAAACATCACCAAAAGAGCAGACTTGTTCTAATTCCATTTGTACAACTCACCTTTGAAAGAGCAGGTTGTCTAACTTGCTTCTCTAAAAGAAACTATCACAGAATCTTAGAATGGATTGCATTGGAAGCAACCTTAATGATCATCTAGTTTCAATGTCCCTACCATGAACAGGGACACCTTTCACTAAACCAGGTTGCTCAGGACCCCATCCAATCTGGCCTTGAACACTTCTGTGGCTGGGGCATCCACAGCTTCTCTGGGCAACCTGTTCCAGTGTCTTACCACCCTTGTTTCCTCACAGGAAAAATATCTTCCTAATGTCTAATCTAAACCTACCCTCTTTCAGTTTAAAGCCATGACTGCTTGTCCTATCATCACATACCCTTGTGAAAATTTCCTCTCCAGCATTCTTGCAGTCCCTCTTTAGGTGCTGGAAAGGCTGCTCTAAGTCTCCCTGGAGCCTTCTCTTCTCCAGACTAAACAACCCCAACTTCACTGCCCTTCCCTGGACCCACTCCAACAGATCCGTGTTTCTCTTATGCTGGGAGCCCCAGACCTGGATGCAGTACTCCAAGTTGGGCTTCACAAGAGTAGAGACCCCACCTGAAGATGGGATACACAGATGATACCAAGCTGCTTTTGGTGAACGGAGACACAATGAGATCAGTGTTAGTATCCCAGAGGTACAGCTGAATTGCATGAACAGAATTAGCAGAATTGCATCAACATTTGTTATTCTAGTAGAGGACCTGTATTAAGTGGATGTGCAGAAAGATTAGGAATTGCATGGAGTTCAGGTGGGTAAAGAGGGTGAGACAGAGCTCTGGAACATCTTGAATGCAGAGGCACAAACCTGATGCTTTAGTGGGGCAGCTGCTGAAGAGGGGATCCAGTGTGAATAAATTCATAGCAAACTTAATCCCTAGGGTGGATGAGATCTGCACCCAGAGGTCTCCAGAGCTGACTACATCTCCACATTTAATGTTCAGCCAACTGGGGATGACTGTTCAACTAAATGCTTAGAATTGTAAGAACAGGTTAAAACTCAAAGTTGCAGAGAATTGATCCCAAAGCATTCCCATACCACCCTAGATTTCCTAGTCTGTTTTTATGACATTCAGCAGTCTTATGGGGGAATAGAGTTAATTCATGTTCATAAATCCCCCTTGGATGAAGTTGGAGCTATTAGATTATTTTTTTTTTAATTTGTAAAATGTTCATTTTAGATAATCAAAAATTTTGAGGGAGAATTATACAATCATTCTCTGGCCACTGGCCTGGTAGCCTCATGAATGTACAGCCTAGCCAGACAGCAATCTTGCTGTGGAAAATGTTCTATTTTTTTAATTTTTCACCCTCAGTTAAAGACATTTTTCCTGCTGTGAAAGTTTTAGTGAGAACAGACCTCTTATTTTCTGCAAAAAAGTGTCTCTTTATTATTTATGTATTATTTATGATGATTACAGCATATCAGACAAGTGGCCTTATGTGATGACCATTAACTTTTTATACTACTTTGATCTTCTCTAGACTGGACAAACATTTTTACTCTTGATGTCCCAATCATTTAAAAGATCAGGACACGGATAATTTAGAAGAATTGAGGAGCTCAAGTGTAGGATTTTTACAATGTTGCCCCTATCCTATTGATTAGTTCTGTTTCATCCCCATAATGTAGTTAGAGCAGCTAGGCAAACAGAGAAATTGCTCTTTCCTTTCAAGAGGAATGTCAAAACAATAAATAGATTAGTCATACCAGCTGTATTGATTTGTGACAACCTTGATGTATGCAATCACTTGGGATTCAACCATTTATCTGTGGGGGAAAAGATACACCATTTTTATTTCCTGCATTGAGATTTGCTGGGAGAAAATGCTGTTAGGCATCTCAAAATTCTCTGCACAGTGGCAGGCTTTTAAATGCAATGAGATATCTGCAGTACATTTCTATATTAATCAATAAAATGAAAGGCAAAAATCAATTTTTTCTGTGCAACTGTGTGCGACACCTCTTTAAGAGCTGTTCCATTGGGATGGATTCATGCCAGCAAAGATAGTCATAGGTTGATTGTTTATTCATGGCAAGGAAAGACATAAAGCCATCTTACTGACAAAGTATCAGGAAAGATGTTACTCATAGGATGTCTATTCAAAAACCTGGCATTTATACCAGGGGAATTTCAGACCTTAATAGCAGTTGCGGCTTCCCTCATAAAAGAGGGGCAAAGATTTTCTTTGATTCAGAGGAAATAAAGGCTGAGTTTACCAAAGGAACTGATGATTATCCAGATATTCTCTGAAAAGATGGCAACAAGAAGAAATTTGCCATATGGTCTTGGAATTAGCAAGTTATTTTTCTTGTAACATTAAGAAATTAATAAAATATGGTCCTCTATTTTCATATTCTACACCCCCTTTCCTGTACTGGAATAAGCAATGAGCCTTAACACAACCATGTCACCCACAGTTTGGCTTCTAATTCAAGATTTTAGAATGTTAAATTTTGGCTTGTGTCATATTTTAAAGCTTAAATTTATCACCTCTCCTGCAATGCAGTATGCAAGATGTTATTTCACTGTAGATTTATTCATAAATACAAACATATTTTCTTTGGTGCTCTTTTCCTTCTCTAGTTATTCCAAATATTCAGTGTCAAGTTTTCAAATTATTATTAAACCAATACTGTGGTAATATGAACTGAAATCTCATATTGGTTTGAGTGACAATGGTCATCTCAGAACAGTTCGTTGCCTAAAAGATGTTAGAACTTATTTAATTTTTTCTTAAACCCATGACTTAATTCCATTTTATTGCTCAGTCATTCAGTACCATGAAGTCCTTCTCAGGTTTTCTAGGATAGTCTTCGTCTTTACTCTCCTCAACAGTAATACCAGTGTGCTTTTTCACGTTACTGTTTACTCCCAGTCACAGATTATTTATGAACAGGTAGCAACAGTAAGGTCTTAGGTGGAGGGCCCTGTGGATTTTGTTAAAAATGTCTTTAGAACAAAACTTATCCCAATCTAAACTTTCTACAATGAACTCAGACTGCAAGCTTGACTTTAGATAGATGAAACGAATTGAAGCCCAACCACAGAATCACAGGAAAAGTCTACATTAGAAAGGGACCTGCGGAGACCTTCCTGCAGTTGAAGCCCCTAGATTAGGTTTTTTAGGACTCTACGAAGCCAAGTCTGAATCTTTTCAGTAAGAGAGATCCCTTCACATCCTTGGCTGACCTATTTCAGAGTTTAATTTTGAAGTGGTGAATTTTTTCTTATACTCAAAAAAAAACTTGTCCCCGTTTTGTCTTCTTCTTCTGCTACTCCATGGGAAGATGGTTTAACCATCTTCTCTGTACCTACCCTTTAGGCACTGAAGACTGATGAGATCTCCCCTAACTTTTGTAGGCTGAACAAGTCGGTTCATTCAGCCATTATTTGCCAAGTTTTCCAACATTATCATCTAGATGGGCACCCACTGGATCCTTTTCACCCAAAGAATGCCTAAAAATTCATTGATAATCCTATTGCAGCACTGAAGATGCATTTCATCCAGCAGTAGAGAGAGACTGAAAGAGAAAAAATTATTCAAGGAAAAGAAAAAAATGGAATGAGGACAAATGTCCTTCTGTAAGGTGGTAAATAGGCTGCAAATAAGAATGTAAGTCTGTTAGGTTTAAACTGGGTTTTTACAGAAGAAATTAAAGTCATAGACACCACCACACTTAGTCATAGAAAGATTGCGAAAGAAAATTTTTACAAGGGCACGACTAGGGGAAATGGCTTCAAACTGATAGAGAGTGGGTTTAGATTAGACATTAGCAAGAAATTCTTTACTGTGAGAATGGTGAAGCACTGGAACAAGTTGCCCAAAGAAATGGTGAATGCCCTATCACTGCAAGTGTTCAAGGCCAGGTTGGATGGGGCTTGAGCAACTCAGTCAAGTGGCAGGGGAGCTGGACCTAAATGATCTTTAAGGTGCCTTCCAACCCAAGCGATTTCATGATTAGATTCTATTATATGATTCTATGCTATGCATTGATTAGATACTGCTAAAGGGTGAAGTTATTCTTGAAATAACCAAAAGTTTTTTGAAACAAACTTCTTATAAAAGTAAAATACGTGTCACTTTTCAAGAAGAGATAATGGACAGCTCATTAATTATGTTTTCAAAAATGTACCATAAATTCTGTCAGGGTTGGAAAAAGCTCTACTGCACGAAATTATGAAACATAAGTAGGGAAGGAAAAAAAACCAGTGTAGAAAATATATTCACTGTAAATTCTGAATATGAGGAGACACTTGAAGAATATGTCAAGACTGACATGGAGAATAT
Source organism: Pseudotriccus pelzelni (assembly GCA_035584735.1). Lineage (NCBI taxonomy): Eukaryota > Metazoa > Chordata > Aves > Passeriformes > Tyrannidae > Pseudotriccus > Pseudotriccus pelzelni. Next base: position 74,306,647 of record JAWMRA010000001.1, read on the forward strand.
GAATTATAAATCAGTTGTGATGAAGGGGATAAAGAAATCAGATGCATCAAGGGAATCAAGGTAGTTTTCTGAGTCAGACATATGGGCCAAAAAGGACCTCTGCAAAACAACACTAATGATGTCCAGCTCTAAAAGTTTAATTAGTTCTAGGCACCGCAGTACCAGAGAACTCTTTTAAGGAAACAAAGAAACCACAAAAAGACCTGAGGAAGACACGGAGTAAGAAAAATATCCTGGAAAGTACAACCGAGCACAAACTAAAGGACATGATAAATGTCTACATATATCTGAGGGATGTAAAAACCAAGGAAGGCATATAAATCTTTAAGATTATATGAAGTAGCTTATTAGAGACAGTTGAGTCAAATTAAGTGGCAGAAAAAATACACCACATAACTGGACAAGTATTCTGACAGCGATGTACAGCAGAAAATGAAATAGTTTTCTTAAAAACCATGGGAAGAATGTAATAAAGCTATTTTAAATTTGTCTGCACAGATCTCTAGAGAATTTATACTATGGGTAGTAACTCTGCATGGGCAGCAGAAAGGCTGAAAAGATCTTTGAGGTTCTAATGTCTGAACTGTACCAAGATGATGCAAGCTCTACACCCAGGAAATTTTTACTGAGGAAAGGATCCATTAAACAGGAAATTTCAGGCTCTGATTTGTTATCTTCAACCATCTGACCTTATCAAGAAAGAGTCAGAAAGACAGACTTTTTTTGGTGTTCCAAACTCCACCTATCTTAAAAGAATTATGCACGCTAGTCTATAATATTAATTAATTTATAGCAGGTAGCACACAGACATGCATCAATGGGGGTTCTTTTATTTACTAACATTTTCTGTGACATCTCTTGGCATATGGAAACAGCAACAAGACAAAGATTTTATAAATGTATCACATTTTATTAGTGAATGCATGTCAAACATTCAGACAGAATCCTCAACATTTAGCAATAATATTTGCTAAAAGTCTAGTTCAGAAGAACATCTTACATTCAGATACTATAGGATAGTGGAAAAATAAGAAAAATAAGAATAGCAGACAGGGATTACCATTGTGCCTAGTCCTTGCTATTTTTTTTTTTGTGTACATGAATAAAAATAAGATATAATCTATTAACAATGTAGTAAATTATGTAGAATTGATCAAAGTTATAGAAAGACAAAGAAGAAAAGTCATTTTTATATAGTCATTTTTTCAATACATGGAAGAAAAATTAACGTTATGTGAAATGCTCAGAAAAACTCTAACAAAATTGCAGCTCACCCAAGAAAATTCATTTTGTTTCTATCAGATGCAAAAAGATGACAACTGCTTGTCAATAACTTTTTCATACATATACTGTGCATGATATGAAACTAATTTCTTGAGTTAATCTACATAAAAGACAGTTAGATAAAAACTGCAAATTCTTAAAACTGAAATTAAACAAAAAACTAGCTCTGATTATCTACATGCATTTTTAAAGTTTTGCCTTTTTAATTAGTTGGTAATTAATCTGGCAGGGACAATTCTGAATTCCAGTCCCTCCTGAAAGAACTTTTGATGTACTCATTACATCATCCTTCAGATATCAGCCCTACAAACATAAGCCAGAAAACTAGATTCACACCTTCTTAACTATGTGTCTTAAATGCTAAGATAGAGGCCAGTCTTTCTGTTCAGATGAGTAGCTAAGTATTGCATAGAAACAGCTTTGAAAGGAGAATTATTGGGCACTTAAGAATAGCAGAGGTAGTTAGCATGTTTTTTCCAGCAGGTAAAAAGGAATTGAAGTAAAAGAAAATTGAAATGGAGACTTCCACATCTTGGTTGTACTGTGTAAAGGTAGGCACCTTCAGGAGTGCATCCTTCTCCACTACTCCTTCGAAGAACTCCATGCTCCAGGAAGATATACAGAAATAATAAGCTCAGAAGGGCTGAGAGGATGAATGGATCCCTGTCGGACTGCAGCTGTGGCAGTTCATTAGGGAAATGCATGCAGACTCATTTATTCACACATCCACCTCTTAAACCGACTCCCTTGAACCATAGCCTGGACCTCATGACCATCCAGGCTCTGTACCCCGACCTAAACCTTTCACCAAGTGTCAGGTCTTCCCTGCAGCTGGTATCCTACTTGCCAGATCATCCATCAGCTTTAAGTTTGCTAGCAGGACAGATGCTCTCTTCCCCCAAATTTCCCAAGCTTCTCCCTCACTTCACCTTAATCCATCTCTTTCTTTGCCCTTGTTTTCTCCCATGTAAACAATGCCAGATAGCTTTTCCCCACTGCTTCCTGTTTTGTTCAGCTGCCTATGCTGATACTTTTTACCTCCAGAACACCCACATACAGCAGTTTCTCATGTTTTTCTCAAGCAAGAACAAGTCATTTCTCTTCATACCTTCACAGAGGAGCTTAACTGGATATTGATAACTGATTATGCAAAAAAGGAATATTGAGGTCACGTTTGCACAGGTGCAAACATGAGTTTAAAGAAAAGCACCTTCTCCCACATTAAAAAAAAAAAAAAAAGTAGAATGTAGAAAATTGTGGTAATATGCCAAAGCATATGTAGAGCTTAATGATAGTGAGAGAGGGAATCTGTCAATTTAGCCTCATCAGAAAAGAACCATACACCATTCTCATATGAATAATAATTTGAAATAGGAACAATGGACCCTAAGGAAAACAGCAGTTTTGGCATCACTGCCATGCCTTACTCTGATTTCCGTACTCTCATCTCCTTTAAATGTGAGGTAAGAGTTTTACTTCCCCCTTCTTGAATTTTCTTAGTAAATCAGAACATAGCAGTAAAAGTTTTGGCAGAGTATTACAGGGATGTATTTCCACTGTTATTATCTTTGTAAAAAGTCAATATGTACCCATATTTCACTTTTCAATTTTTAGTTTTTAATTTGTTTCATTAGTTTACCATCTAACGCTTCGAAGATTTTATGACCACTATATATTCTATATTTAGTGTCATGTTGGAAAACTCACTGAGTTTTGCCTATGTGACCTAGTAAACACAATCCAAACTCCTGCCTTCCCTTGCCCTTGGTCGGAAGGTTGGGAAGCTACCAAATAATCCCTGCCTTGCAGCCCATCATGTCAATAGTTATATCCTTTTCCAAAACAGTCATTGCCACTCTCAAGGTCATAGTCAACTGCAACAAGTTGCTCAGGCTGTTTACAGCTGATTAGTCTGCAATCCATAGACTTGTCCATAGACAAACCCTTTGAAGCTTCCCCGATAAAAATTTATCCTAACATTCTTTCACCAGCAAATATGTGAACAAGCACTTCACCATTATTCTCAAGTAAATGTAAGACCAAATATAAGAAACTAGAAAAAACCAGAAAACTTCTAATCAGAAATTTAAGGTAAGATCTTCCTCCTTTTTATTATCCAAAACAAAATATACCTTAAAATTTTGTGAAGAACATGCAATTTAGTATTTTACCATTCTTTGTCTCCCTGACAAAAAAACATTTATACAGACTTCATCCACAGATCTTTTTCTGGGCATCCCTGAGGAAAGCTCAGCCACTGGTAGAACTTCAGTGATAATTTTGAAGTAGAAGAGCAACAGTGTGCATGAAAGCAAACACTGATGTCACAGCCAAACTGAGACCCAAAAAATGTCTTTCCTTATCAACCTCCTGAGTCTTCCCTATCAGATCCTCCTTGCATTTTCTTGATGATAGAAAGATGACAAGAAAAAGGAGGCAATGGTTGTTCTTACAAGAGCTTTGTATTTCAGTCTAGTTTGGGGGGTTTTTTCACTTGTCAGACGTCTCATAAATCAGTGTCCTTTCTGCAGGATCTCTTTGTTATATATTGCTTAAAATTAAATAATGTCCTTCTAAAAGCCAAATACCTATAGTATTTCTTGATGTGGACAAGGGAATGCAGAACAGTTAAAGAGAGCTGCTGTGCTCAGCCAGCAGACACATTCTGGGGTCCCTGGGACTACAACCTAGGACTCCAGTAGACACGGGTGTTTTACTGCATCAGGAAGGTCCCCACTCCAGTTTTGAGCAACATGCATCTAGGAGAGGTCAAGAGCAGTGGCACTCACGGTGAATCTGGTGTGCCATATGCTCTGTACGTTCTCAGGACTGTTTTGCAAGTCTCTGTCCTCAAGTGAGCAATTAGTCATGTTTATTGTTTCCAAGTCCCTAAAAAAGCAAAATGCAAGAATTACTTACCTAAACTGAGTTCCTGATCCACTCATCCTTGCTGGCAACTAAATGCCAGCTTTTTGCCAAGTGCTATAATATATATGGAGGGGGAAGAGATGTCATGGTAAAGCAAATTTTGAAAAATGCAAAAGAGGTGAAATAAAAAACATGTAATAAAACAATACAGTCTAAGTATATTAACAAGATAAAAAACCCCAGGTAGTCAGTTAATCAGTTTTCAGATTTTTATGTCACAAACGATAACTAAGCTGCTAATATCTTCTATTTGAGCTGATTGAGAAATTCTTAAATACACACAGAGTCACACGGAACTAAGCTCAGCTTTCTTCCAGTTTAGGGGTCTGTTCTTGTAAATTAAGATTTCAAGGCTGAGGCATATAGATTTTCTTAATTTCATTTGAAATCTTTTCAGCTTCTCATATAATAATATTCACAACATTTTAAGGAGATAAAAAAAGAACTTGGGACAAGGGTGTTGTGTTTGTTGATACATGATGATAGACTTGAAGAGCTACTGTCTGGTAAGGACCATTATAATATTTTGACTGTTCTGTCATAAATCTCAGATCATTTCATCTGATTTTCACTGTATTCAACCTAATAACTTCCATTTCACTCAATTGCACAGAATAGCCAATGTGTATATATTGTATGTGTTCATACAGACCAGTACAGGTGAATAGTAAGGTTTAGCACCGAAGTGAGAGTTAGGTTTGGCAAACAAGAGGATTCAACCTAATGAGCTGAGGAAATATTTTCCAAGGGAGCAATTCACCTTGAACACCGTGGGGTGTTTCTTTCTAAAAATCAATGCTAAGGATGAAAAATTCAGTCTTAATTTAAATCTGAGGGCGAACTCAAAAAATTAGTAGACTGAAGCTAGTTAAATATAGTAGTTATGTTCCCAAGTGGCCTGCACAGTTGCAATAATAAGACTATATTAAGTTCTTCCAGGCTTCTCTCAGTCTAGGGCTGTCAGGTGTCTTCTGGATATGTTTGACTTAATGTCACGAACAACGTGATGGTTAGAGAAAAGGTAGAAGGAAGAGCTCAGTCAGACAGAGACTAAGAAAATAATTTTGGCATTCATAGAAGTGGCACTTGTTCATCTGCTTTTGCTCAACTGAGTTGTAGTACTCCTACCAGAAGGAAACAGGAGTAACTCAGCAGCTCGGTCACTGCTAAATCAGCCATGGCCGCACACAGCTGTTGAAACTGAAGACAAAATGAGTCCTCAAACAACATTAGTTTTCCATTTCTGTAAGAATTCATCTGAACTGTGCAATTGCCTAAGACTTCTAGTCTGAGCTGATCCCTAAAATGAGCCTTAACTGGAAGCACAGCTTGTGTCAGCCTCAGAAATAATGTTTCAGGAAGAACCAGTTTTACTTCAGCCCTTCACGCATCTCTCGTCACAGCATTTAATCCATTTCTCATGCTCTTCCTCTTCACATAAGTCCCTCTATAGGCCTCCAGTTTTACATTAGTCCTGTCCCACTGACCCCAAAATAAAAATACAAACTGCTGATATAAAGATGTACCTGTCATCAGTCAAGATGTGAATATTTCAAATTATATTCTTTCTCCCCTAACCTATGGTTCTTAAGCCATATAGATAAAACTAAGTAAGAGATCACAGGGCTCTAATGGCAAGTGTTACTGTTGGCTCACAACCTCACTGCCTCAGGCTAGCTTATCCACGGATTTGGTTGAGAATAGTTGCCTGGAGTGGTTCAGATTCATTCCAAATCAGAGAAAGAGACAGCAGTTAATGAATATGGACAAGCAGGGGTTTACTTGCTCTCTTCTTTTCTCTTCTTTTCTTCATTTTCTCTTCTTCCTTTCCTTTCTTTTCCTTTTTATATAACAATAGCATAAAGCTATAGCCCATGTGATTGAAATATTATACTGGACTCTAACCTTAACTTGAACCCAAGTTCTTGAACTCACCATCAGACCTATACCATACTATATCAAAAGAAGAAGTCTAACATAATAAAAAAAGCTCATCTTTAGCAGCCAGGAATTACCCATATTCCTCAGCCTTTGCCCAGTTCCAGTACAAAGACTAGGCTTAAGGTTCAGGAAATACAAGCTAGTGAACTAAAGGATATCTTTCTAAAGATACAAACTGTCTAAGCCAGGAAGAGATTTTTGGTTTGCATCTCCTAGAGCTATTAATTTTGAAGCTGAAGGCACTTTGCTTGAGAAAAGGTTGTTCCTACAATCAAAGCTGTGGTTCTTGCACAGTTAAGGATGATGCACTTCCCTGCCACATATCTGAGATTTCACTTCAAGATTTAATTCAGAACTAGTGTCCCATGCTATCAGAAGAAATAGCAAGTAGACGCAAGCCACTACCCATTCTCATGAGATGTCTCCAGCAACTTATCTACTGGATGCTGTTTCAACAGAGCCCCTGATCCAAAACATGTACTAGAGCTTAGCGCTAGTCTTTTCCAACCTACTAGTTACCACACTAAAGTGGACTTGTACAAAGAGACACCTGTCCTTAACTTAAGCTGTAATCTAATCCTAAAAAAAAAAACAAACAACAAACAAACAAACAAACAAACAAACAAAAAACAACCCAAAAGAAAAAGCCCCAAACCCCACCTTTTCACTGTTTTACACATTTACCCTCATCTAATCCTGAATTTAATGATCAAAATTGAGCCATCAAGACCTGTGCCCTAACAATGGCTAGTACTGATTGTGGCATCTAGGGTCACATTGCTCACTAAGTGCTAAAGCATAAATGTTTTATACAAGTCACTCAATGTGTGAGGAAGAAAATCATTTATAGCAGTCCACACTTAGATATTCTCTTTGCATGTAGAAAAATGGATTATTGCAGGAATTTTTAAGTATATGGATGTGCATGCATGTATGTACGTGTGTCTCTGTATATATGAAAACTGTTTCCTCTGTCAGAGGTAGTTCCTGTTTTCACCATTTTCCACTGGAAAGAAGTTTAAAACAATGTGCAGGCAAAATAATATCTCTGTTTGAAACCAATTTCCTGTCATCTCACCACTTCTCACAGTTAGGAACAAGTCCATATGCCCCCCACCAAATAACTGGCATTACACTCTTTTCAGCCTAGAAGTACTGTGAAATATTAGATGTAAATTTGCAAAAGTGCTTAAGTACTACTTGCCAAGTAATTCCAGTTTCAGTGGGATTTTTAGGCATGCGCTGACAACACATAACAACCTATCGTTGCCCTCGGATCAGGCTGTGCACAGGAGTGAGTGTCTCAACTGTTTGGCTGAGACACCAGACACCTTTTCCCATACCTCCATGCACATGTGCTGCTGTGGGGACAGAGAAGATGCCCACACAGGCTGGAACGAAGTTCTGTGACTTTCAGCCAAGTGTGGAGCTAATAAACACTGCTGTTGGGTCTACAGGGTACTCCATGTTTTCTCCACAAAGAAAGATTTTTGTTATCGTGTTAAAGTTACAAATGGCATCTGTTTAAAGTTGATGCTGAAAACTTTTAAATTATTTTGGAGAGGGGCTCTAATATAAATTAAGCAAACTTTTTTCTTAATTCAAAACATGCAAAGAATATGTTTGTCCACGCAGCTTACAACCATGTTTTGAAAATGTAGCAGGGCAAACATGGTTTATACCTATATACTATGGCAGAAATCCAATATTCATCTGCTGTTCATATTGCAAGAAAATGAGATCATTAAGGTCAGAAAGAACAGCTGCTTTAATTATAACACCCTGATATATCATATCAAAGTTTTCATCATCTCACACAAACTCTAAGAACATATTCCAGGGATTCGCTTCTATCACCCTGGTTTTCCCTTGGGAAAGAGATTACATAAGTACACTCCAGAGCACTGGTTGCTTCCAGTGGTGTGAGGCTGTGTAAAATAATTTTACTCCAAGCTTGATAATGCTATGTCAGCTAACATTAATCTAACTTTTACAGTCTTTATTCCTCTTTTTGTGGTGGCAGCAGTAGGAGAAGATATTTTTGATGGCTGGGAAGCTGCCCTGCAGGCTTCACGGTCTTGCTGCCACACATCCCCACAGGCTCCTGCTCAGGAGTGCTCGGTATCCACACCTACAGCTGGCAACACTGGTCTGCCTGAGGCACCCAAAGGTATCCCTTCTTTAAGGGAATGGCTGCTTTGTGTTTTAACAGATGCTATGCTTCTGGTAGCGGAGAGATTAGAGGGACCATTCAACATTGAATCAGTCATGGATCCTATTGATGTCAAGATTTCTGAAGCCATCATGAACATGCAAGAGAACAGCATGCAGGTGTCAGCAAAGGTACTGTGTGAGTTGTGCCTTCTCTGTTGTCAAATGCCACAAACTGGGGGGAAGAAACACTTCCACCAATTTTTCTGTCTAGACTATTAAGAAAGATTGTCCAGACCACCAGAAATTGCTTTTCCTTGTTCAGTGGTTTACCAGACTGCCTTTGAATTCTTCACCTAGTTAAACAAGCTCAAACTTTTCAAAAGGAAGTGGAAGGGAGAAAGCTACCATTTATTAAACTTCAAATTAATAGCTGTAAGAGATTTAAGGAAAATAGAGAGTGCTGAATTCTGTATAGCAATAGCCTGCAGAGCACACCTGGTAACTTCCTCTCGTGTCTCATCTGTGATTTTCCATATTAACTTCCAAACACATTTTGATCTATCTAGGTCAGACTGAAGTGCAATGTGTTTGAGGTGAATACACAAAATGTTCCATTTAACCTCCTTTAATAGCCACTCGGGGGAAATATTACATTGGACAGTCTCTGATTACCAGACCTCGGTTTTGATAGAGTTTTTTCTGGATTCTGACACAAAGATAAACACAGCTAATGATACCAGCTTCCTCCTTTCCATTTGTAATGTGTGTGTGTATACACAGATCACCACCACCTCTGAACCCCCTGTTAATAAGATCCTTCAAATTCAGTAGCAGGTGCTGTTGAGCCAATAGTCAACAATTAATGGCTCTCCCTTAATATTCATCAGTGCACTGTTGCTGAAATTCTAAAGTCAACAGTTTGCCACATTCTCTGCATTAGGAGTTTCTATCTTGCATTTAACTCCCAGTAGTCAGTTGGGTACTGGCCAGACTGCCATCTGAGTCAGTGAATTTCCATTGCATGGAAGGAAGCTGCTGTAGCTGGGGAAAATGTAGGGACAAAAGGCGGGAAGCTGAGGTTAATATTCTTCCTGCCAACCCAAATTACATGCTTTTTATGGCCCCAGTGCCACAGGTTTCTAAGGGTTTCATTCAAGATGCTTTTTACTTTCAACCTACATGATGTTGCTTGGATTTTAAAAGCAGACTACATCCTGCATGATGAGACTTTGTTCTGGCAGCAGTGATCAAGTGATCCCAAATATTTTGGGAATTAAAGGCTAGCTTCAGCAAACTCAGCCCATACCTAACAAAAAATATTTTCACTGAAAACTCACCCAAGGCCCAAGTGTATATAATTTTCCTTTTTACTTGTTTGGTTTTCACAGTTTTTCCATTAGTTGGGAAGCTGCATCCCCTGCCAGAGTTCAATGACATTTTGGCATGAGCTCATCTCACTACTCATTTATAGCAGACCAGACTGTTTCTCCTGCCCCTCACAAATATTTGCTGTAGAGATTGATTGCAATGCCATTTGCAATGCAAAAGCTTTTCCTCTAAGAGAAACCTTAGCCAATAATTTTTTAAATATTGCAGAACAGAAAAGAAATTATATCAGCAAAATTTATTGTATTATATTTTCATAGATAACAGAGCTGTCTGTCCTTGAGGGACCTTTGTGTATTTCTGTGTAGACCATTATTCTCCTGGAATATGATTTCCTTGATCTCCTTGGTTATATCAATCTTTATTCAGGTCACATGAAAATGCTTTTTTCTTTAAAAAAATATGTAAGAAGGCAAAGGCTTTGGGCTTAGTGCTGTGCTCTTCTTTGCCATGTCAGATCTGTAGAGATGATAAACGAGCAGGCTTCGTATCGGTCCTCTGTTGTCTAATTTTTCCCCCTATACATACTGACCACTTAGAGCTTCAGCGAAAATGACAGATACCTTGCCAGATGTAATGGGGTGCACAGAATGCAATTGCAGGCCTAATGTGGGAGAAAAGCCATGCTTGTCAATTATTCTGAGATGCTGCTCAGAAAGCTTCAGGCAGGGTGTTGAAATCATGTTATTTTCACTTTCTTCAAACAATTTTGTATCTTGTATTTGAGTGTACCTACTGAAAAATGTGGTGACTAGGAATCACAGCTATTTTTCTACAAGTCAGTCAGTGCCTTTTTACAGTGGGAAAATGGCAATGCACTAATAATGTTATGACTGCAACACCCACATACACATAGATTATTTTTCACCACTGACATGCAGCCTTTTCTGCCTGAAAATCTGGTTGATGTCTGAGAGGAAGGCTCTATGCTATATACAGCAGAATTTTGGACTACGTTGTATAATGTTGCTTCTCTTTTAAAAAGAGTAGACAAAATGAAAAAAAAAGTTTCTTCATCAAGGAGCTCTCACCATTTCATCCTCTTTGTGGGCCGAAGACCCAGAATTCATTTAATCCAAAATCCATATGTGCCTGTTTCAAATATTTATATAAAATTGCCTTATTCCAAAAGTCATTAGCATTAACTGGGACTATCAATTTGTCTTTTGTATCATACAAAATTATATTTTGTATTATACCAGCTGCAATTATATATTGAAGTTTATTTGAGAAAAATAGATTTTTGTTATAATACAGTGACTGTCCATTACTATGCATATGGAGGCACAGTTAAGTGAGCAACAACATACACTTTCCAACATAATAAGTGTATACAAATAAGTAACAATGTATGCTGTCTTGTGAATGAAGTCTTCTACTTTAGACATCAGCAGAAAAATATAGCACAAACTTTCTAAATCTCCATTTTTGTGGTTTGGCCCTCCATTCTTCACTTCATGTAGTACTGAAGGACTTATCCAATATCTTTTCCCTATAAATATGCACCTTCTGTTCAGCACTATTTTTCTGAGAAATACTGTTCATGGTTACAGTTATACTAATAAGTAAAAGGGGGAAAAGGATCTCTCTTGATCTTGGGGCCAGAGTGTCACAGCCTGATTAATTTCTGTACTGCTGAGAGCTACCTTCTCTGGAGCTGTGTCATTCTGCCAAGAGCAAGTTGGAGCAGTCCAAGAAATAGTCAACAAGTTAACAATTAATCGGTGCAGACAGTCAAAGCTTATGGCTTGAGTTCACTCCTTGTCTTTCATTTCCTTAGAAGACAAAAATCCTCTGTCTTCCACTCTTGACGGGTGCACATCAGTATTGAGACAGAGAATTATAGAGATGCCACGTGTATCTCTTCCATCTTTGTACTTTCAACCAAGGACCTAGAGACTCAGCTACATCCCAGTATCTGTCACTGCAGAAAATGGAGCATCTCTGTTCTAGGCTAGTAACTTTTCTTGTTCCTGTGATGGTCATGGTTGATTCTTCTAGCACGGTTCAGATTAACCAGGTACTAATATTATGTTAAGATCCAATTCATCCTGAGTCTGCAGTCTTTCTGTTTTCTTAATATTTGTCTGCAGTTTATATTCAGCACTGGCGGTCTAGAAAGTCTGACCCCAGATCTCTAAGCTTAATGGCTGCTTACCTTGCACATCTGTCATGTCCCTGAATGACAGCCACAGAAGGTCCTTATTTTGCCTCAGGGAAAGTCCCATTCCTGACAGCTGTGATAACTGGAGATACTTGTCAAAAAAGGATCAATGGTTTAGAAAGTCAGACCTCAAGGCCCAAGGCCTTTCTGCAAGAGAAATAAATCTATGTGCTCTGAATCAGACTGAAGTTTCCCTTCTCCATAAAAAGACAAGGACTGAAGATAATCAAAAGCAGTTTCCATAGATTCATCATCTAACACCTGCAGCCATTCTTAGAGAGCACCTTCTGCAAACCAAACCACACAGAGTGCAAAACAATTAGCCTGGTCTGCCTGAGATGCCTCCCAAGACATCGATACATCTTAGTAGGCGGTGTGATCTGGGTCTACCCAGACTACAGTGGTGTTCCCTGAAGGTTGCCTGTGGCAGAAGTCAGGGTGGAATAGATTTACCTTGGATTTCTTCTTATAATATCTGAGACAGGTTATCTTCTTTATTGAAATCTTTTTGTTATTTGCCGGTGACACCTTTTTGGTACTTGAACAATATAGTGACAAACTCAGCACTCAGCAACATGTTGATTATTTCTCAGGCAAAATTTTTACATTTTGTATATTGTTTCCCATGGCTCAGCTCATATCCAAGACTTGGTCATAACACACATTTACCTTATTCTCACCCTCATTCTCCCTGAGGAAATTCAGGTAGTCGTATTCAGAGACTCACAACATATAAATGCTCATTTCAATCTTGGCCAAAACAAGCATGTTTTGAGGGCCTTCACATTTTTCCTGTAAGGCTGTCAGTACCATTGTCTTTCATTCCTGCTTCAAGTCAAAAAGTAAATCCTACAACTGCTCCATTTTAACAACATGAATGTTTACTAGTTGACATCTGCAGATATTGTTCCTTCATAAGAAGTGGAGGAAAACTCAAAAAAACAGCAGAAAAGATGTAATAACATCCTTTTTTTTTTTCTTTCAAAATGGAGAAAATTCCTGCTTTGTTTGCATCAACCTAATCGTGTCTTCATGGCTACTCAAAATATAACATACTGGACTATTTAGTGCATTTAAAACAGTTTGGTTCTATATAGGTATGTTTGGCTGCAATAAGAGTCATTTCACTGCTATGACAAGATTTTCCCACTTTCTTGAAGTCTGTCTCACTACTGAGTTCCCTTAGTAAGTCTTAAATCTGCTTTTATCTGAACTGATGGATGTGCCATTTTAACCTACAGATATATGTTCCTTCTCAGCAATTACTTCAGCTAAATGGATGAATGAGTTCCATGACATAGCAGACTACCTGTGCATTATTTATAAGGAGGAAATCTTCACAGAACTACATCCAAGGTTCTTCTTAAAATAGTCCACGAGTTTCATATTAAGGAAACCTCTTCATTTATCTGTGTTCTTTCCAGAGCTCTGTGTAGGAAAAGTATAATGGCATTTCAAGTAAAAAATCAATGCTGTTCTATCTGAAGATGAGTCAGTGGAGCAGAGTCTTATAGAGACACTCAGTTGGAAACACTGAACACTAGCACATGGCTAAGTAACAGTATGACTCAAGGCTTAATAGGGAACAAACTATATCCTCCACAAAAATTAAAAACTTTGAGCTCTCCTGAAAAAAGGACTCTTTTTTTTTTACAGTATCTACATCCTAGTCCTGAAATAGATACTTCCATTTAGTCAGCTCAGTAGATGTTACCCTTCACTGGCTCTTGACTTGCTCTCACTGCTTGGTTCATATCCCTGACCATAGAGATCTGGTCCATTTGAGCTTTAACTGCAGTTCAGTGGGGAATGGTTTTGTGTTAAGATAAAGTACTGTAGATGCTGATAAGAAAGAAACTCAAGGTTTTGATCTCCACTGTCTAAAATTGAAGCTTTGATGTCTAACTTAAATGTAAATACGTACGTGTACATACATAAATTTAATTTCAAATTTGCACATTTCTTAATTTCAAATGGAATCCATTCCCTAAATTCAGATCAAACAAACCGCACCAATTATGTATAAAATGCAATTTTTTAAACGGAGTGGATTTATGTTACCAATTCACAGCATATGTGATAAACACATGAATATTTTTCCAGAAATTGCTCAGTATCTCTGAATAGCATTGTGAAGAAAGTATTTCACGTGTTTCTTCTTAGGAAGCATTTGTTAATATCCATTGTCAGCTTTACAGTTTCTGTTCTGACAGTTAATACCAAGATGAAAATTAAAAAATGTCTCTTGCACTCAAAATTTAGTTACTGCATTTCTGCCAGGTCATTTAAAAGTAAGTTATTTCTTCTTCTGTGATGTAAAAATTACTGTCTAGTTTGCATTGCTGTTATTGTCTGACTGTATGTGACATTGTTCATATAAACCCACTTGCTACCGGTATTTGTATGAAGCTAAATGCCACAAAGTCTCTTTTGGGGTTTTTTCAGTATGTAAGAAGAAAGATGAAATATAATTTTGGTCATACAAGTAGCCTAACAGTCACACACTGGGAAATTTAAGAAGCGCCCTCACTTTCCCCCCAGAATCTAGTTGCATGTTTTGGATAATTGTCCCTTGTCTTTGTAAGCAAATTCCTAATTGCTTAGTTGAGTTAATGGGATTTCATAGATAACTAAATAAACAATTATGTTTTCAGTATATCACTTATCTTGAGTCAGAAGAAATGTAAGTAAAGTCTTGTAAGTGTAATTCAGGCCCTCAACATGTATCTGTGGCCCTTTAAATTGTACGATATCCCAAACAATCATGTGTAAATCCTGAATCCTGTAATCCTATAATCTTCATTGAATTTTCTTCACAGAGGAAAAATAAGGTTCTTTCTGATGAAAAACAAACAAACCAAACCAGAATGAAAACAAAACCCCAAACAAAAACAAACAAACAAACAAACAAAGTTTGCAAGCTAAAATCATCCTTCTTGGTTGATTAATTTATTGTCCAATAGTTCTCATGACTAGGGGGGCTAGAAAATCTTAAAACAGATATTTGCAAGCCAGACCAAACAGTATTCCACTCATAAATTAAAAATCCCATATGGCCATACAGCAGCTGACTTGCTGGACTGCAAAAGCAGACCTGATGATTTGACAAATATTTAGTATGAATCAGCTTTTTTCAGCAAATTTTGAATCATTTGGGGCCTTTAAATTAGCATCAGGAAACCTAACTGAAAGCCAATTGTAATTTCTCCTGAAGGAAACAAAAGTCACACCATCCATGGCTACTTCAGGACAGAATCACTCCTGGCAGAAAATCTAAATATCTAAAAGTGACGCATGAGTCTTTTTAATCAAGCTCACATCACTTGTGAGCTTGTTGTCTTGTTTGCAACGAAAGTTGGGTTGACCATGGGTGGATGCCAGGCAGCCATCAAAGCTGCTCTATTACTCCCCTCTACATCTGTAGAAGGGAGAGAAAATATAATGAAAGGTTCATGGGTTGAGATAAGGACAGGGAGAGATCACTCACTAATTACTGTTATGTGCAGAACAGACTTAGCTTAGGGCTATTAATTGAATTTATTACTAACAAAATCAGAACAGGATAATGAGAAATAAAATAAATCTTAAAAACACCTTCCCCCACTCCTCCCTCCTTCCCAGCTCTACCTGCTCCACCCCCAGCAGCTCAGGGAGTTGGGGAACAGGGATTACAATCAGTTCGTCACACATTGTTCCTGCCACTGCTCAAGGAGAAGAGTCCTTCCACTGCTCTAGCAGTCCTTCCACTGCTCCTATGGGAGACAGTCCTCCATGAACTTCTTCAATGTGAGTTCATCCCACAGTCAACAGTTCTCCACAAACTGCTCCAATGTGGGTCACTCTTCCATGGGGTGCAGTCCTTCAGGCACAGGCTGCTCCAGAGTGGGTCCCCCACAGGGCCACAATGCCTACAAGGAAACCTGCTCCAGTGTGGGCTCCTCTCTCCACAGATCCACAGGTCCCTACTCCAGCACAGGCTTCCCACAAGTCATAGCCCTTTCTTGGGCATCCACCTGCCCAGCATGGGTCTCCCCCATGGGCTGCAGGGGCAGAGCTGCCTCACCATGGTCTGCACCGTGGGCTGAAGGGGAACCTCAGCTACGGCACCTGGAGCACCTCCTGCCCCTCCTCCTGCACTGACCTTGATGTCTGCATAACTGTTACTCTCACATATTCTCACTCCACTCTTCTCTGGCCGCAATTGCATCCACCCAGTAACTTTTTTTCCCCTTCTTAAATATGTTATCACAGAGGTGTTTCTATCACTCCTGATTGGCTCAGCCTTGGACAGCAGCAGGCTCATCCTGCTGCTGCATGGCATTGTCCCTGCCACACATGGGGGAAGCTTCTGGCAGCTTCTCAGAGAAGACACCTCGTACCTCCCGCACTACCAAAACGTGGCCACTCAAACCCAACACAACTGCAGAAAAACAGGTAATTTGGTCCTGCAATCAAAGCACAGCATTTGCATAGTTTTCACCTCCACAAAGCTCATTCAGACAGTCTGTGTCTGGGATTAGGGTTTTGTAAAATATATCTTACGAGAAATTCTGACATTTAATTTTTTTCTTCTGAATGAAGGCAAAATGCTGCAATAGCCAAAATACAATGGTCACAGAAAAAGAAAGATGATTCTAGAACTGCAAAAATCAGTATGAAGGCATACACTAGGATCCTACTTCATAAGAGCACTTGAAAATTTTAACTCTGTGGGTATTCTACCTCTTTTCTGATGTGTAGCTTGTGTGCCAATGCCTCTGGGAAATATATTTGCTATCCAGTAGTCAAAAGTATCCTCTGTATCCTTTAGTACCCATCAGATACAAAATACAGGAACTTTTTTCCAAATGGAAGTATATAAAAAATTTCATAACCCTGAACTTACTATTCTTTATACCTAGAAAACAAACACACTAGCAGAAAATAATCACCACTGTTGCCCACTCAGAGTGCCTCAGCCCTGTTCTAGGGAGAAATTAGTAGGGAATAAGGGAGCTAGCCAGTTTTAAGACTATTCCATCACTGACCTTTTCTCTAAGACTACAAAAAAGATTACAAGGTAGGAAGAGCTATAGGGATTATGAATGACCTCTGATTCTGGGTTAATACCACATTTTAACAAAAGTGAAAACAGTTATCAACTAAGTCCTGCCACAAAGAACATCCTTTTACTCATTTCTCTTCCTGGAAAGACAGCAATTAAGATGTTGTCCTAAATTAAGGGGATTTTAAGGTCCCTATGTGTTTTTATACCTTCACCGAGTAATTAATAATGCTTAATTATGTAAATGGAGTTTTAATGCAGGCTAAGCACTCAATTCACTACTATAAAAATGTCAATCATATCTGGTTTACGATATACAAGAGAAAGAATGAAGAGGCTACAAAATACCAGCTTTCATTTTTTTTCACAGTTTTCGTATAACCAACAATGTCTTTTTCAGATTTTCCAAGGATGTGGCCAACCTAAACCAGCACCTGGTCTGAGATCTTCCCGTTCTGTCCCTGAAAACTTCAATACCCGGTTTAGACCATATAACCCAGAGGAGCGACCTACAACTGCTGCTGGCACAAGTTTGGATAGGCTGGTAAGACAAAATATATTCCATTTTCAAGTTAGTAGAAAAGGCTTAATAGTATACTAGAAGGTTGCAATCTCCTAATTTAATAATTTCATAGTCACTATTCTTTCTTTACCAGCTGTTCTAGCATTCAGTAAATCTTTTTTGATCCTTTGGAAATGGTATAGCATTGCACTGTAGGAGAATAATATGACTCTGTTTTTATGTATTAGAAATGTTAGAAGAGGAAAAGCTCTTTCCTGGAGGCCAAAAAACAGATAAGCCATGGCAGGTACTTTGCAGTATAAATTGTCTTCTAAAAATTATCTACAGCAATATTTTAAATTTTTTATTTTATATTAAAAACAAGGTCTTATGTACTGAGGCCATTTTTATCACTTTGTTCTTGAACTAATACACTTGCAAAGGCACATTAGTTTAACTTTTTTACTTAATTAGGAAATTAACACTTTTTTATTTCCATCCATCTCAATAATTGACTTTTATCAGCTAAAACTGCAGTGATCTTGCTCTACTTATTCAATCATTTTGAAAAAAAGATACTTTAATATAAGATTATTTTCTTTACAACCAGTCATTGGATTCACATTTAAGACTTTAATGTTCCTGATATTTATACATCTGTAGATTGATAGAAGGCTAATTACTATAACTGTTAATACCATCACAGGACTCCTCTCTAGGTGAAACCAATGAGCAAAATCAAAGAGCTTTAAAGCTTCTGAATTAAAACACACTGTATTGCATGTCCTCAGCTTATGCTGCACACATGCACAGCACTGGCCCCTCTTGCTGAAGAGAGGAGCGGTCAGGGCTATAGCAAGAGTAAGGGGAAAGGAGCACTCATACCTGTGGAAACAGGTATGGGTGTATGGTGAGCTGCACTCCTGGTGGCTGCCAGGCAGCTGCTGACTGCAATAGGGCACCAAAATTTCTTGCTATGGGTCTGATCGTGAGCCTAAAATGTCTAAAGGTTTCTTCAATATGCAACTTAAAACATTCAGCAGGAACCCACGTATACTAATTCAGATGAGGATCTGGGTATGTTTTGGACACCACCATTCATCAAATTCATTTGATGATCACAATAGTCTTTCACAGTGCCAAGTCTTTCCAGCCATTTCTATCTATGCTGTATTCTGTCTACTCTATTCCGTCAATCTTCATGGCAATTCAACAGGAAAGTAACGTGGCATTTCTAGTCAAGGCATGGGATTACCAGGCAGCAAAAAGCAGATTTTGTTAGTTCTCTGCTCTTCTGGAAACAGTATAGCCTGATTATCCTAAATGGTGAAGCAGAAAAGATGCTTACCTCCATTGCAAACTTAGGTCTTTCTACCACAGGGGGTTCATAGCCCAGTGTAAAATCTCGGGCTAAAAATCTCACTGGCAATGCTCAATCCATATTTGATGGGCTCTCCATTTCATACTTTCACTTTATATTCAGAGAACCTTCAGAGTCCTTCTGTATTGCTCATAGCAGAGCCCTGGATCTTAATCTAGAATTGGCCAAAGGTGAGGTGAAAGGTCACCAAAGCCTTTAGGTTTCAGTCATGCTCTGTCAAAGCTAAAGGTTGCGAACAGCTGAAATGGGACAAAAAGTATATAAAGGAAGGCTGAATGCACAGTTCAGTTTGGATTACTATGATGTTGTAAGAACAGTTCTAGCATTTTTGCAGTGAAAGAGACAGGTTTAAGCGACACTAGATATTGACACAAGAATACTTCTAAACACATTAATATTCTTTTTAAACTACAAGCTTCCAAAATACTGAGCAGCATACTGAATAAAGCAACCAGCCTCTAAAGGTTGTAGCTTATGAAAGATAATTCAATGAAAGGTAATTGTCAATGAAGATAAACTTTGTAACTCCTGATAATTTCTAGACTTTGAAAAGGGAATTTATTTCTATATCATTTAATTTGTTTTGTTCATGCATTATTTCAGACAAAAACACAGAGTTTAGTGTTGCTGCTGTTGTTTTTTAATATGTTCAAACAAATTTCCTCTTTGCTGTTCTTGCTGATAGTATTTAAAATAATAACTATTTATGGTCTGAAAGTGGTGACTGTTGGTATCAAATACATCTTCAAATGGCAGTGATGAATGTGTTGTCTCCTTCTGGGCTGAGACCAACAATCCCTCAATTCAGAGATGGCCGCTGACCTCATCTGGAGCTAGGAAAGGTTTTTATGTGGATTAAAGCAGAAGGTTTTATTTCAGAGCTGTAACCCCTTAGCAGCACTTGGGAAAGGTCACTGCCTGCATCTCACACTTTCTTGGGTAATTTTATCCAGAAGGATGTAAATGCTACACTCCTGCCTCACAGAAACACCATTTAACTGTTCTGCATTAGAACCTTAGCATTTCATGTGCTGAATCATTCCCTGAATGGTATATCTCTCTTCATTAACTATAGCCAGAGCTTGGAGGACCAGCTTCATTTAGGTCCTCCTAACCCTTGCACAAGGAGAACCCCACTCACAACAGTTTTCCTGTCTACACACTGATCATTTTCTATTGCTTACTTAATATAAATATATTGCAATATTGGTATGTTGATGGTAGTGAACAGTTAAAGATCCTCTTGATTACTATAGATATAAGAAGTCTTTTCTTCAAATCAGCTGACTGTTCAGTGTTATGTTAATGCTTTTAGAAGTCTATTCTGGAGTTTGTATTCATAAAACACTGTCATACAACTTAAATCTAAACTGTCACTGCAAAGTCCAAACATGCAGTTAAATAAACCTCAAAAGAAGTGACAAACAATTCTGCTTTTATCTGCCTTTGACAGGAGAAAAAAAAAAAGTTTAGAAAATAATTCCTCTGCATCTCAATCTTATACAAAAAGGTAGCACATCTAAACCAATTTTTTTTCTCCTGCTCATAGCCCCATTTCTAAGCTCAATTCAGTTGAGCGTATTTTATCAGGTATGTTGCACAAAGCAGCCCTTATAAGAAGCCTGCACTGAAATCACCCAGTACTGAACCCATCTGAGAAAGTGTTCCTTCATCCTTGCCTGAATGATGTTATTAATCCAGCTTTTCTGTTCCAAAATGAGGGAAAGTGGTTTCCCTGTGTTATTGTCATAGCTGTAACAAGTAAGGCTTTACAAATAAGAAGTAGATCACAATAAATTATGAGAAATATGCAAAAATATGAAATATACCCGAAAAGCCATGGTATATGTGGCTTCAAAAGCAGAAAATGTATTCAGGAAGTTATGTAGAGCTTGAGAGACTTACTGAAGCATGGATGTAAAGCATCATCTGAGACATCTCAGAGTATCTGAAATATGGGACCAGCAGATATGGCACAGAACTAGAAGAGACAAGTATACTTCTGGAGCAGTGGTGGGGAGCTGGCTAGAATACACTGCAGCAGCTCAAGCAATTCAAGTTACTTATGCTAAGGCATTTCAATCACATCGTCACAGTACTGGGCCTAAAAGTCAGGTTCTCTCTGAAGTCAGTGTAGGG
The DNA here is from genome assembly GCA_035584735.1 of Pseudotriccus pelzelni. Taxonomy (NCBI): domain Eukaryota; kingdom Metazoa; phylum Chordata; class Aves; order Passeriformes; family Tyrannidae; genus Pseudotriccus; species Pseudotriccus pelzelni. The sequence continues at coordinate 74,327,570 of JAWMRA010000001.1, forward strand.
AGACATGCATTTTTGGGGAGTGATTCACCCCACGTGTCACAGACACTTCTCTCAGACTGGGAAAAGACTGGGTAAAGAAAGGCTTGGTTGCTATACCTACATGTAAATATGCAAGACTGAGATGCCGTGGAGTCTATAAGACATTCAGTTGAGCTGGTAGATAGGACAGTAATTTGGGATGCTTATGCCCTTCTGGACTGGCAGCTGAAGTCTGGAGAGAACACCCTAGAGGATGTCCACTATGTGGCATCCAAGTGGGAAAACAGAACTGAGGCCCAGCTCTTCTCTGCAGGTTCCGCTGGGTGAAATTCAGCTACATGAATAGAGTCACCCAGTGCTCTTTGAGATGCCATGGTCTTTAAGATGTCCAAAGGTGAAAGTGAAGTCACAGGAGACCTGGCTGGAAGTAAGATGGAATATCTTAGAGCTACTAAATGCACTTGCTTTGTCTATATTTAGACAACTGTATTCCACCCTATTTCTCTACTGTAACAGAAGCAAAAATGAGGACTTTTCTGATTCACTATAGAGATCCATAGTGCTGATACCTATAACCAGCTGTCTAGATTTGAGTGTGGATGGCTGTATTTTTTGCTGTTAACACAGAGAAATAAAGGCCTTTTTTTGGTTTTCTAAGCATGGGTTTCGGCAACTGAATTGATATCAAATATTGTTAAAGCAAAATTCATCTCATCCTAAAGAATAAGCTGAACACCTTAGAGAAATCTTTTCATATCGCTCTACTACAAAGCAACAAGCTTAGTCTAGGCATCTAGCAAGTACACCTGAATATTAGTAAATTTAAAAACTGTCAACATTTAAATAATTTTAACCACTGAGCTCACCTGCTTCTGTAGAGCATGATCTAAAGTTTCTCATTTAAAATCAACTGCTTATAAAGATTCGTTATCTTCTCTGTGGTTGCCTGTTTGGTATAACTTGTGGTTTATTTTGTTTTGTTTTGTTTTGTTTTTCTGTTCCCTGAATCTGTTTCCCTCTTGCTTCCCAGAGGACTATCTGGAGGACAATGCAACATGGTGTAAGCTTTGGTATTCTTATTCTTCACTTCATACCCATTTGTCTTTGTACAATGCTGGACAAAACACTTGTTTAAGTTTCGTCTTCGCCATCGTTACTTTATGTGTGTGTGTGTGTCTCGTAGGCTAAAATGCTAGCAGTTCTTTCTGTAATTTTGTAATCTGGCTGATTTCATTCTGCTCAGTGCCCAGAGCTGCTGATGCCCCACCCCAGAAAGGAGTGTGTATGTATTCCCTTAGTGAACTAGAAACTGACATAAGCATCTCCATGGTCTCAGACCCCACAAATGCATGTGCAGCAAAGCAGACACTGCAGTAGCATTCAGCTCTGAGTCCTGTGCCTGGAGCAATGGAAATGAGCTCCCAGGCCTTCCTGAGCTATCTCCCTAGAATTGTCCATGTCATGCTGTCCAATCCCCTTATGTTTTACAGCTTCATAAGTTTTTGTGCCTGTTAGAGATCCCTGGTTTCAGACAGAAAACCTTCCTCAGCAGGGTTCATTCAGCACAGCCCAAGGGAAAGGCAGGAGCAGAGCGCCACACAGATATGCATTTAGCTTGGACTTAATAGTCCAACTTCGTAGCAGGACTAATTAGCCTACAGAGAGAACCCTGCTGATACAGCCATAATGCCTCAAGTACCTCTGTATCCAGCGCATCACTGTACAGCACAGTGCTGTCTTAATTCAGCTGGAATTTCTCCTGAGATCATAGTGCAGCCCAGTCTAGCTGGACGTGTATAAAATAATTCCTAGTTTTCTTTCAGGAGATCATGGAAGCTTTCTTGATTTTCCACAAGGGAGCTGATGCACTATTAACCATATAATACATAATGTACATGCATACTATGGAGAAAGGTGACTCAGAAATTGTCTGTGGTGTTTTGCAAGCAATTTACATTTAAGTACAGTATAGTGGCTGCATAGATAACACGCACTCAGTCTGAAAAAGAACATCTTTCATGCTCTTAACCCTGGGGACGGGAATATACTCTGTCACATTTTGTAGGAAAATGTTATTTTAGAGTCCCTCCTGCTTACCTTAAATTGGCAGTAAATAAAGTGACACTTCAATAAGGAAAATACCCTGAACCACCCTTTTTTTGGAATAAAGTAGGATGTACTTTAAATGTCCATTCAGTCATCCTTTTAATTTTTTTATTCCATTGTGTAATGACTTTTGTCATAATAAAAAAATATGATAGTAACCTAACAAATCTATTGTGAACAATTCCTTCCCAGTGCTCCAAAACTACATGAAATAGAAAATACGATTTTAAAAAAATACAATCTGCTTTACATTTTAGTTATAGAAGACTAAAGGTAACAGGACAGTATTCAGACACTGATCTGAATTGCCCAGGGAATCCTCTGGGGCATTCCTGAAAGTACAGTTTTTGTTTCAGTTGTTAGAATCCATTTAGTCCAGAATCTGGAACTTTTAAGTATATGCAATGAGAATGCAATTTTTCTGAGATAGGTTTTTTAATCCTCAACATTTTTTTTCTCAAAAGATCTATAATAAAATCCAGTGGGTATAAATCTTAGACGGTTTAAAATCCTGAGATTAATTTTCCAAATACCTTCTGTGTCCAGAGTCCATAGGGAAAGATACAAACAATGAGCCTTTAAAATACATCATAACTCGGGAGGTTTGGGTCACATTCTTATGAGTGAAGATGACACGCTCACAGAGGTATTTAGGACACACTGGCTTCCCACAGGCTATGGCCCTGCAACCCTTAGACACTGTATGTTTGGATGTGTGATGTTAATCAGCAGATGACTCCTGTAATACAAAATGTACAGCACCTCCAGCTTTACGTTTGGCATGTTTCTTACTGGCTGTTTGGATGCAATACTCCCAATGAATAAATATGTTTTGCAACATTCATTGTGGTCATTTGGTGTCAGAGTTAGGATTTGTTTGGTTCACCAAAAATAAGTGTTTGCTTAGTGTCAAGTTTTGTTTGGTCTCTGTTTCTGTGTCACAGCAATATCTGAGTAAGTTAAAGTCTGTGCAATCACTTTTCTTCTCATGGTTAATACCAGTTTCAGGTGGCAAAGTCGGATGAATGATGGTGGCTGTCAGAACCCTCCTGGGAGACCTGACAAAGTCCTGTTTTTAAAAATAGTGATATTATTCCATCTCCCAGCTGAATGGTTGTGCATGCTGCTGTATCTGATGCATTGCATTCCTAATGTGCGTGAGGTGGTTACTAAGAAAGAGCTTTATTACAGTGGTTGCTTCAGATCTCTACCTCAATTAGTTTTGCAAAAAAAAAAAAATGCACTGTCTTGATTGCCAAGGCAGTTTCTGCCTTGCCTGAAGAATGATGTGCTGCTTGTCTCAAGGAACACAGTGCCTTCTTGAACATCGTCTAAAATATACCTGTTAGAACCAGTTGAACTTCCTTTACCTGATGGGTGTGAAACCCATCGCCTCATTTCCAGGAAGATCTTAGGGGTGTGCATGGTATATGCATCCCTGTTGGAGAGATGAGGAATACAAAACATGTAGACAGAATCCACTCCTGATTACTAGATTTGTCGGCAAAGACTAAGATGAAGAAATGGCATAGTCATGGAGCTTCAGTTGTTGTACATTGAGAAGTTATGTGATTCCTGATCTTAGCTGCTGGGGTAAAGAGAAGCAGGATGTCTAGGCTAAAATCTGCATATCTGTGCCCTGTCAAACCAGATGAACATGAAGTGGCATTTATTTGCCCTAGCTTTCAATGTTTCTAGTGTTGCTATCAAAGTCTGAGCTATTGTCTTATTTCTTTACTAATCACTGGAGATCAGCACCTCCAGACCTTGCTTATGATACTCACTTAGGGAAGACAAGAATCTGAATTAGCCCTTTTTTCGCCACTAAGTATGAGTAGAATTTGGATGATTAGCTCAGACATCCAATTAGTAGATGTCTAAATGTAATGCTGGGTGTTGGACTTAGGCTCTATTAATCAGATGTGCATAAAGGAGATTTGGGTCTATAAAATATATTGATAGATAGTTCCTATAATACTGCTAATCACACTCATTGTCATGATATCAACTGGTACCTAGAAGGATGGCTTGAACAAAAATAACTAATTTGAAGGCTGTGCAACTTTTATTTAATGGCAATTTTGCCTTGTTAATCTGGACTAAAATCTGCTTCCTTCCACTTGATGTTTTAGCTTCTGCTCAATAAAGACTAGGAGGTTTTTTCCAGTCTACAGAAAGTTTATATTACCAGCCTCTGGAAGATGAACCTAGGCAAGAAATATATTCTCACTGCTCTTTCAGCTGAGAGATAGATTAGATTTCATTTCACATGCTTTGCATGAATCTGTGCAGAAGGAAAAGTGAATTGCTAATGTTCTTGTCAATAATAAAGAGAGGTAGTGACTTCATAAACATCTTCTGCACTTTAGCATTTTGATATAATATTAGAAAGAAAATATGGTTTAAAAATTTGTAGCAGGGCTTGTGTGCCCACTTGCAGTGCATAAACCATGCTAATTTAGATGCTTCCAAGTAATATGACTGTAACAACATTGACTGACTGTGTGCCTGGAAAGTGTTCCACTGTGATAAATTCTTGCATTGTTAAGATGAGTACAACCAACAAATTATAAGTTTCCATTAAAAATGGATTTGTAATATATCACCAGTTCACTTGGCACTAGAGAATTGGAGAGTCCTTTTTGTGCAAGAGACTACAGAACATAACATGTCTTTCCGGCAACAAAGATAGTTGTGCACAAGTGTGGATGCCAACAGAGAAATTAAAACTTTGGAAATTTCTGAATCAATTGCAAATGGTGATTCTCACTCTCCAAAGAAAAGTAATTTTTATGCTTTACTGGCAATTAGCTTTCTCCAGCCTTTAGAGGCACTTTTATCCTGTTAGACTGCAGCACACAGATATATTATGAACTCACAACAGGAATGTGCGGTACCGGCCCTCCATTAAGAACAAATAGTAGGTTACAGGAGACTGAAACTGATTTCCCAAGCCAGACATCTCATTCATTTTTCCTTGTAACAGACAGAAATTGGCACTTTATGGATTTTTATGTGCATTACTAGTGGTTAAAGAGGAGGTAAAATACAAGGAATAAAAAGGTTTATCTTCATTACAAATGGTGACCCTTCCATGAACCTTCTTTAGTCAAAACCAAATACTTTGCATTAGGAAAGATTTCCCATATTTTCTTCCTGCTTTTATCTTCCATCCTTCAATCATATCAGTGTATCAGTCTAGGTTGTTGAAATAGCAATACAGGATGCTTCTGTAACGCAGAGCTGAATTTAAACAGCAGATCTTGAGTGGCTAGTTACAGATACTCATTGATGGGAAAGTCAAGGTGATTAATAATACTGGGGAAGCAGAAGGGAAGGATTCATCATATCAAATTTTATCCATCATCAATAGAGGACAGCTCTAAGACTGTGCATCTGTGAGCAAACCCAGCAGCACTTTCTGGTTCCCAGGTCTGGGTGTAGACCCTAGCAGCCTTGCAGCTCCATATTAGGGCAAAATGCTGAGTGAAAAATAGGAGAATACCTGCAAGACATTTCAACAGATCCCATTCTGGACACCAGCAAGTACTGAGGTACACAGTAATAAAGAGCTTCGGCTACCAGATTAGTACTGTGGACTTAGTAGTATGGACTCCTTCCACAGCTGGCTACGAAAACAGGCATTTTCAGAGTGTAATTCCTGGTCTAATGTAGGCATCTGCCAGAGATTGCATTAATAGCTTCCTAGAAATGCCAGTGTTTCTCTGTTTAACTATGAAGAACTTTAGGCTTGACAAGAGTCTTAGCTTACAGAGGGCTAGAGGTGAGTTAGATTAACTCCTGCTGAGCATTCAATACCTGACTTTTCCACAAACAGCGTTACCAAAGTGAATGTGACTGAAACTATTAGAATTAAGGACTCATGTACTCACTGGGGGCTGAGTAGATGCTCACAATTTCACCCTGTTCCAGTGGCTTTGTGATCTGGTGGCAGTAATCATAAATTATCATCATGTACATGTCTTTGTTGGTTTTCTTGTGTCTTGCTGTTTCTGTACTTAATGTATGTCATGTAAACATCATTTCTGGTACATAAGAAATGGAATTCACTGTATCTTACTCAATGTCTCTAAAATAGGTGCTCTGTGGAGCTGTATTTGTTAATCTTCCATGGTAACAATGGAAAGCCAGTCAAGGTGATGAATGGCAGGTAGAAATTATTGGTTGAAACGCAAGTGACTCATGCTAAGCGAGATGCCCTAAACTACCTAGACATCTGCAAATAGCTAACAGATGTGATAAGGGCCTTACAGAAGTTCTTCAGTCTTCTGGATGCTCCAGGGGAGTCCAAAATGGCATTAGATTTATTTATACCTGTATTGAATGAAGGATCTAGGAGCTACTCATAAGATCTTAAATTAGACCAAAATGAGGCAGCTGCCAACTTGAATTCCCTGGACCCCACTGACTATGAGGTCACAGGCTGTCCAGAGAGGAGCATCTAGGGCCTTCACATGAAGGTCTCTGGGGCAGGACCTATTGGATGCCTGTACTGGCATATGGAAGAGAGGGAAAGCCCCCAAAGGCACTGGACATCTGTGTGCAGACAACTGAACCCTACTCCAGGTCTCCACTGTCTGTGGTGGGTTCTTTGACACCCAGATAACACGTCAGCACCCACACTGAGAACTTTTAAATTCAGGCAAGACTAAAGCAGTGCCAGAGCCTGATATTCCTACTCATTTGTATGGGAGCAAACCATGCTGCTGATACACAAGCAGCTCTTAACAGTCCCTAGGATAATTGCCTTTGTTTTAAAGTGTTGGGAATTTTGCTTTCCTACTGTATACTTGGACAGCATAAATACTATATAGGAAACCAAATGAAAACAGACTGGAATGAAAGGGTTTTTTATTCTGAAACATTCAGGCCCATAAAAATTTCCAGTAAATAATAGTAATTCTGTTACCTAAGTAACTGCTACAGCAACTGAAGTCAAAAGCTAATTGCTTGGAGTGCATTGAGTTTTTTAATATAACATTCCTACAGTGATCATGTATTAAAGTGGGATATATATGGAGAAATAACAGGAATCTGCGTAACACATTTGTTCTGCTGAAAAAAAGCCAGTAATTTTTAGAAAAAAAATCACTGCATAATAAATGAACCTGAAAGAAACTTCCTTTTCCATGATCTCAAAAAGAAAAAAAAAACAGGGAGTATTTATAATATTAAAAATAATTTGTACCTAAAAAAATCCTTTAACTGTTGTGCTTTCATTCAGACAAAATCCAGTTGACCAAATTGAGATCTCTAACCCTAGAGCCAAATAATGTTTCCTTTGCTGTCACCTGAGCGAAAGGGGCACTTTCAGGATCCAGCTGATCTGAGCTACTTCAAAAATCTCTGTTGGATTAAGTAGTGCTTGCACTCCTCATTTCCTGTTTCTCAACACTGGCTGCAGAAGAGGAGTTTGTAGCTTGGACATGAATGCTGACATCATGTGAGATGAATTTCAGTCACAAATTCTGCTTTATGGAGCTCATGGTCTGGATAGACTGTGAAATTACTATCATACACCTTCATGGTATTTCTACTTCATTTGGTTTGGCAGCAAGGGATCACCCTGTGCTTGGCATTGAACACACATTTAAAATATGTTCCTTTCTTAAACACTTTAGTAAGATCTTTCTTTCAGACCTTTTTTTCCAAAGTAGAAGGTGCAGGACTCCCAGTCATTGCTCAATGTCTCTATATGATTTTCTAACCATTCATTTGCACTATGGAGTGGAATAATCTAGAAATATTAATTAGCTGTTTCTGTAAAGCATGATATCCGTAATACCAAAGTTTATAAAGTCTGAATCGTAAACTGTTTGCCTCACAAGAGAAAGAGAAAGCTGACGTAGTCTTCCCCTTGTCACTCATGCTCTGGCAGTTCAGTTCAGATTACACTTCCAAGTGCAGAGCAGTAGAGATGCAATACTGTCCAGGGTACAGGACTCACAAAGATTAGGAATATTCTCCTCTTCACGAAGTACAGAGTATTTTCACATGTAGTGATGGGACTGGAAAGCCATGGCTGTTTTTGTCTGCAACACATTTCTTCCAGATTATAATGCTTACACTGTTGGGAAAGGAAAGAGGACTGCTCCTGTCTGATGCCCATCCAGATTCTTATTCCTGGGCCAGCTAGAATTCACCTAGGTAAAGACCTTAATTGTTGGGTGGAAAATGGATAACTCAACTCCTTTCTACCTGCAGAGAGAGGCCCAGATTCATCATAATTTTCAAGTCACACCTTGCTTGATAAAAATTGGTGTGGCAGTACTGAGTCCCTTAAAAATCTCTTTTATCATGAAATCAGATGGATATGGATAGATAGGAGAGGGATGGATTGGAGAAAAAATACTGCCTGTAAAATGTGCAGCAGCTCACTTGGGAATGTGACCAGCGGCAAATTGACTTGGTAATGTTCTGGGACAAAACCCCTGGAGTTCTCAAGCTAGTTGTGGACGTACTTTTAAAAAATCCTATTTCCTGGAGGTTGTAATGCTGATTTATTTCTCTGCTAAAATGTGAAATAACACGGCTGGCAAACACATTTTCAGAAATGTAAAAAATATTTAATGATATATAGGGACATATTCTTCAATGTCATTTATTTCTTAATGTGTCCCCATGGCAAGACACCATAATCACTTCAAGGCTATTCATCCCCATGCTATAACACTCTCTCTGCTCTCAGCCATTCACTTTATCAGAGAGGAAACTGAGATTAGAAGGGCATCATTGTAAGAAGGAAGATGTGACCAAGATATTTCCATGCCTTATAAGCACCTAAAGATTTAATTCTGGCCTCCCAGACCAAATAACCAAGGCCACCCTCTCATTGCAGAAGATGAGCCATACTCTGAAGGGACTCAATGCGTGCTAAGGACACAAGTAAGTTTCTGAACTTTGCACCCACACAAGTGCCACAAGCACTCTGGAAGCTCTCCAACAAAGGCAAGTGAACTGACTGTGCTTTCAGGAAGGGCTCAGATGTTGCATATTGACCACACAGCTGAGTTGAGACCCACACCTACATATTTTTTCCCCATCTGAATTACTGGAGTGTCTAAAGTTTGCTTTGCATTTTTCTGAGGTAGTCATGCCCTAAGCCAGCCAGGAATGTCCTTTTCCACTGTCACTATTCACAAATAGCTGGACTAACAATAAGATTCTTTTTTTGATCTATTGTACTTCTGAATGCAATATTATCTGGTTTTGAGACCTTAGTCTAGCTGTTGGCTTGCTGAAGTGTTTTCTAACAAAGAAAGTAGTACTTACACTATAATCCAGGCTAATGACAAATTTCCAGCAAGGAGTCCAAGGATGAGCCTTCATTTCCACAATTCACCATTTGATTTTAATGTATTAAATTACATAGTCATGGGAAAAGGACACTGATAAGAACATACCTGTGAATGCTTTATTCTCACAGCACTGGTGGAGGTTGCCATAGTAACTTATCAGGGTAAGTTAATTAGGCTTTGCCTGTTAGCAAAAACCAGATGGAGAAAAGAATCCAAACTATGGATCTTTAGGCAGCTGTTAAAAGTCAGATTGATGTTCAGCTAGATTTAAATAGGGAGAGGGTCTGTTAGATAGAAACCACAGGCATAATATATTTGTATAAAGCAATTACAGAGGAAAATGGGGTGATGAGTCAGAGCAAGGAGTGTTTAAAATTTTGATTCCCAATATTTAAATGTTTTTTTTCTGGTTCAGAAAGCATGTTTATTTAAATAAGATTCTGATATTCCATATGGTTCATTCCATTCCTTATAGGACTAGTATCATATTTCCTTAGTCATAGCAATTTTCTTCTCTACTCAGTCTTACAGGGGGCAGCCCAGCCTTAGAAAATCAAGTTGTCCTAGTGGTCTTTCGTATGTCTCCAGGAACCTACACTTCCTTTTACAGTAACCATCTATGGCTAGGTGGTGATTTGTGAAGGAAGAATGCAGTATGATTTTCATGGGCCGATGTGAGGATCAAAAACTTGTTTCATGGAGTATGACAACAGAGAAAGGTGCTGGATTTTCCACCACGGGTGCGCTGGAGCACAGAGAGAAGGGGAACACTACGGAGAAGCCTGTTTCCCTGTGTTGTGAATATGCAGGCAGGAAGGTTCGAGGTGGCTAGGAATTTCAGTTCTGGGAACTGGCTCTAGGCTTAGGTGCAGGTTCAGAGAACATTAAAGCTCTTGAGGCTTTTGCTTGGGAACAGAAAATGTGGTTTTGTTTCCTTCTGTCCCCAGCAGCCAAAGAGGTCAGGAAGTAAAGTTTTTACTTATTCCTTGTATACAGAGCTTTTCATTTGCCTGTAGGTTTCAGGTGTGAAAGGCCATGAGATTATGGCCAATGCAAGCAGGTGCCTAGTGCCCCTCATCTGCTGATCTATATGGTAAGGGATGGCACCACAGCACTGCAGCCTGGTAAAGATATCCCACAGTTTTACGTGTGAGGCATGTTGTGCTGGCTGCCACCAAGGTAGCAAGCTGCTACCCTGCACTGCGAATTCAGAGGAGGGAAGTCAAAATCATGAGCCTTGGGTAGGCTTATCAATATAGAAGGAAAGCCAAGAGACGCTTTTGACCCACACAGTCACCGGGTTGTAGCCTTTGGGGTGCATCGTACAAGACAGCTTGAGCTAACTTTGCTCTTCATCGGAAGAGGTACTAATCCTGAAAGGATCCACAGGCATCACATGAATCTGAATTTCAACAAGCTAATCAGAAACCCCAAGGTTAGTCTGGCTTGGGAAGGTACTAATCATCCATCTAGTTTACATGAAGAGCACTCATCTGCACATTTTTCTTTTGATATTTTGCCAGGTTTTTCTAAGTAGGAAAATAAAATGAGATAAAATTGCTAAAACCACCTTGAAAGGAAGTGTAAACATCACAGAGATTTGGCTTGCATAGGACATTTCTTAAAGGGCTGGAAGCTATCTATGGGATAATGTGAGGCAAGTTATATCTTCTGAAAATAATTGAACCCAAGAAGCATAACAACATAAAAGGAGGATGGGTAATCCAGTTTGGATAAAATAAGTTATTCTGCCTTTTCTCCCACACCTGATTAAATTAAAACATTTTGTGCATTGAAAAAAATCTTGGTACATTTTTCTCATTTATTTTTTATTATACAATTTTTTTTTAGAATTCCTGAAAAGGAGAAGAGTTATCTAAGAGTGTTATCTAAGAACTGTACAAACATACAGCTTTTGCACCAAGAACTTGAGTCAGAAATTAATTTAAATCCCAATTACCCCAACCTTTGGCTATCAAACTATATTTCCTTTGAAAAACAGGCAGGCGATACAAATAAGGCAGACAATTCTTTTATTTTTCTTCTTTATCTGGTTTTGGCCAGGACTAGCATATAAAGTGCAACAAAAAAGCATATGAATGAAGTAAAGTGAGATTCTGACCTAGTCTATTATCTCAGGTTGAAGTAGAGTTGCATCTGTATTTTTCAGATTTCAAAGGTTCAGAAACATGACGTACTCTGGCTTTGGGGTCATTCTGAAGTGCAGCTTTAAAAAAGAAAAAATCGTATCTGTGTATCTCCTTGCTTTGATGCATAGCACTGCAGAAGCTGGAACGCATCTGTAGATCTGCAAAGATCTGCAAGAGTCCTGGAGAATGTCACTCCCAGTTAGAGACAAACTTGGAGGATTGCTACTGATTGCTGAGTTACTTTGTGCCTCTCTGGTTCTTCTCTATTTCTGCTGTTTCAATAAAAGCTTTCAGATTGTCTGCTTGCACATTGTAAGCCAATTCTTAAAGAAGTTACAGTCACAATGGTTAAGGTCTTTTGGATTTTAATGATTTAACCTGTGGTCTCCCTCTTTTTTTTTTCTTTTTGTGACTCGTTTGACACAGCTTTGCCTTTCTCTTGAATCTGTAGTGGAGTTCTGACCCTTTGCCATTTCCATCACAGGATGAAGCCATGCATACAGTAGCTGAGTTATAAATTCAGCTGAGTTGTAAATTCAAGCAGTTTTACTGTAGAATAAAATAAGACAGGTAAAGCATCTGTAAGAAACAAAACTTGTTTAGATGTAAGTGCCTTTGATCAGCAAATGTGGCAAGGGCATGAGGAAAATAAATAGGTTTATCTTAAAATAGGAGATAGTTTAAAGTCATTCCCAGTGTGGAGGTATTCTCTTTGCATAGCTGAAACATAAATAATGTAGGATTGATGTTAGATGTTGGCTAAGCTATTCTGAAAAGAAGACTGTTGAAACTATGCAAACCAAGCAGCACCAATGAGTTTGCTTGCTGTATGCCTGAAGACAGAGAAACTGAAAGAATATGTAAAAGTAGGCCTGAGTTGATGAAGAAAATAAACTACAAAATGACAGAAAGAAGACAGGAGATGTAATGACCAGTATAGGCTGGTTCAACTGGTTGGCTGAATTAAAATGATTACATATGCAGCCTCAGGAAATAAAAGCTCCCATTCCATTCAACACAGTTTATAAAGTTTTGCTCTGGTAATGAAAAATGGAAATGAACCTCTCTAATGAATTATAGCAATTATCTCTCTTCTGGGGCAAGACAACACTGAATCCAGTCATATTCCCCCAAGAAAAAACGCACTATGTGCTGTTATACACCACATACCTTGAGAAATTCAACAACATTTTCTTATTATTGTTTTTCTGAAGCACAAGGCTTCTCGGCTGCCAGCCCATGGCACTTCTGGATTTCACACTGTGAGTAACCTTCACTTGCTGGAGTATGTTTGCACAGGGAGCTCTCTTTGTGTATGAGCAGCAGGCTGACACAGAATTAGGTTGACTTCTTACACTGTTACACAGCAGTAATTTTTTTCATGGACTGTGAATCTGATTAAAATAAAATCCAAGTAGTTTCTTGCTTATGGACCTGAGCTGATTTGTGGAAAAGGAAAGTGGTGCAAATCATATTTGAAACAAAAGCATTTCTTTTCTGTGCTACCTATCATGAAATGTAAGAAAAGCAATGCTAGTGTTTCCTTGGTAATAGAACTTTATCTAGATTTCCTGGTTGTTCTTATAGAGATGTGTATAAGTGATGTGTCGAGGTGAAAAGGACTAACACTAAGATTAAATCCATCTGTACTTGTTTCTCCACAGACAGGAAAGCTGTGAGTACTTCATTTCACCATACACGTACATTTAAATCACATATAAAATTCATCACATATAAAACAGTTAAATTCAAACTGGCTCAAAAACATTTTTGTTCAAAATTGTTGTCAAAAATTGAGGAACTTGCCCAGGAAATGACACTTGAATGTTTGCAAAATGTGAAGCAGTATGAGTAAATAGCATTTATTGCAAGTCAGAAAGTCTGTTATCTCTTGGACTTTTTTTTTCCAAAGAAAAAGCATATTTAATGTATCTCCTCCTATAAAACTAACTTGATGTCTAGATATAGTAATATTTTTCCTTTGAGATCGCTGCTGAGGAATTTATACAACCTGTTCATTGGCAAGGCACCACAGGTATGCTGGAGCATTATTTTTGGGCAAGATATTACATTAAATCCAAAGCATTGGGAGTATCTGGGGTGTCTTTATCCGAACGTTTTCATGTGAATATGTTTTCATGTGAATATATTTTGTATCATATAAGCACATCACATGTACATATAGGTGAGTTTTTCGGACTTGCAGACTGAAAATTTCACAGTCTAAACAGAGGAGTTTTGAGCACCTAGGAAAGAAATATTTTAACATCCCATGCGTCTACCTCTGTTCAACTGAAAACAATCTCTACAATTTAAACCTCTGTTTAAAATGGACAGAACCTGTTTTCTCTCTTGATAGTGACAAATTCTTTGCATCACGAACAGCCCTAGCTATAAATCTCACTTAAGGCCAAAGCTGTGCATCATCTCATTGTCAGTGTTCAGCCACAACATCCCACATTCGCAGGCTCTGAGCTCAAGTCCCAGAATTCATAGTCATTCATAAAAATTGCATCAGGAGCTTTTGCCTCGGCACAGCAGGACGACCTTCGTTTCTGAAGGCAAGCAGGCATCATCCTTCAGGGTGCATGTTCCCAAATGGTGGCTGGGGGAGCTGTCCTCCAGGTACCACAGTGCACCTGTGGCCACCAGCTAATCAAGAGGCTTATAACTGCCAGGAAGCAAAACACAGCAAGCGGATGGGTTGTCTGCCTCAGGAGTTTGCACAGCTCACTGTACTGTAAAATGTGGAGAGCTGAGAAATGAGAGTGGCTGATTTCTTGTTCACTTCCATGAAACTTTATTGAAATGAAAATAGGCCTAAAAGCCACACAGCATAGAAGAGGGGCAGAACCCTGAGGCTTTCATCTGCGGAGAGCGGAGTCCTTCTACAACAACACTTCATCCTGTGGCTGCTGTTTTATCCCTATGGATCCACTTGTTATTGCTGCCCATTAGCAACCTAGTGGCAAATTGCCATCTCTTTCATGTCTCTTTTTTTTCTCCTCTCCTTATCAAAATCCTTATCAAATATAGCATTTACAGTTCAATGACTGCCTTGTAGAAAAAATGCAAAATCTTGGACAGTTCTCTGCAAAAAATGGGAATGATGCTGTGAAGGTAACAGTTTGCAGATGACATCTCAGAATATCTCTGCCTGTTCATGTTTTTCACAGAGATAATCAATCAATTTTGTAATCTAGCTTAGTAACACATCCCTGTTATTTAAAGTTACAATACTCAACATCCTGCTTTAAAATCTTCCTCTACAAAACATGGAGAAAACCTATGTTAAAAATAGTAAGCATAGGGACAGATTTTTAAAGGTAAATAAACCCTTCCTTTAATTTCAAAAAGAACTTTCTGGCCTTACCAGCTGGCTTACTGATCTTAGCAAACAGACAAAATCACTACGTTTCCATGCAACTGTAGCCCTCTATCTAACCGTGTCTTCTTATGGGACTCCATGAAAACCAGTGATAGGTCTTGCAGCATTCAGCGTTTATATTGGTAAAATTCAGTATACGTTTTTCAGGTATTGTCACATAATAATTATTTTATAGAATTAGACAGCCAAAGAGAGTGATCTAGGTCACCTAGGATTTTAGTCTGTTTAGATAAAACATGTTTTGGTAGAGCTAGACACAAGGTCATGCACTTGGGAACAATGACTACCTGCCAGACCTAAAAAATGTGAGACTATCTTGCAAAGGAAATACTTAAGAAAACTGAGAAGATAACAGGAAAAGGCAAGATAGAAATTTCCAGCTACTGCTGCAAAAAGGTTAGCCATCACACATGCAGTCATGAGGAGTAACTCTAGATAGAGTGCATTACAATAACCCATTCTTGAGTTGACAAAGGTACATGACAAGGTTTTATTGGAGTGAAGAGCTTGTGTTTGCTTTTACAGGCATAGATGGATATATATACTATAATTGCAAGGTAAGCAGTCAGGAGATTCTTCAGGTCTTATATCACATCCAAATGGCCACCTGCCAGCTCCCAGAGCATAGACACACTCATTCAGATTTGATGCTGATATAATATTTGATAGCATTCACACCCGAACTTTCCAGTTCACCCAAGTTGTCTCAGGTGATCTGTAATACATCTGCAGACAGCAAAATATTTTCTGGCAATCTTGCTCATGGGGGTACTCAGTTAGTTAGATCATTGCACCAGCTGAAACCAATGGGACAGATATGAAAAGTTTCATCAACACGCCATGTGCAGGCACTGACTCCCCCAGTTCCATTTGGAGCTCAGTTGTCTCCTTACTTTGCCTATAATGCAATTCAGTCAGAGCAGGAAATAATCCCCAAGTTAGAAATAAAGTGCTTGACTGTCATGTTTCAAGGGAGGGCTGCTAATTAGCTAAAAATCTCCCACCATTTTATTTATAAGAAAGCAAATTTGATTTTGAAACCACTGAGAAGCAATAACCACAGAACCTTATGATGTCATTGTTAAAGAGATGTTTTTCAGGTTTTATTTATGACCTAATTTTATACAAATGGCCTGCAGTGTTGTCAGCATATAGGAATACCAACAAAGTGTAGGGAAATCAGAGGCCGTTTGCAAAAGTCATGTGGTCTGTGATCCCTGCAGGCTGGTTCCAATAGAGGATTCAGGTACTTTTTAAGTTATGTCACAGAAACACATAATTTTCAAGAAGCTGAGTTGCAGTGAAGAGTCAAAAAAAATGGAGACAAATGGTTAAATTAACATAGGAAACCAAAGAAGCTTAGAAGTATGATTTAAAATATGTGTGCTGAGTAGATAGATGGTGAAAGTGCATTAACAGATAACAGAAAATTTAAACACTGGAATATATCCAAACCTACCTTACTTTTATAGCTGTCCTAGTTCCAGCTGGGAAAGAGTTAATTTTCTTCTTAGTAGCTGTTATTGTGCTCGGTGTACTGTGGGTTTTTTTTTATTTAGTATGAGAATAATGCTGATAACACATTGATGTTTTAGTTGTCGCTAAGTAGTGCTTACTCTAAATCAAGGACTTTCTAGTGGCCCATATTCTGCCAGTAAGGAGATGAACAAGAAGCTGGGAGAGACCATAGCCAAGATAACTGACCCAAACTGGCCAAAGGCTTATTCTGTAGGATAGATCATGTTCAGTAGATGAATGGGGGGGGGGAGTTGGCAGATCGCTGCTCAGGGATGAGCTGGTCATTGATCAATACGCAGCTGTACTGTGCATCACTTGTTTTGCTTGGGTTTTATCCCTCTCTTTTTTCTTTTCCTTTTCCTCATCATCACTGTTTTATTATTTATTATTATTGTTGTTGTTGTTATTATTGTTATTATTATTATATTTCATGTATTAAACTGTTCTTATCCCAACCAATGGGTTATACCTTTTTGTGATTCTCTGCCATCCCACTGTGTGGAGGGCAGAGGGGGAACATGTGAACAGCTGCATGGAACTTAATTGCCAGCTAGGATTAAACCACAACAGCAGCCAGATTGCCTTCTGAGGGCAGAAATATACATTCGAGTCCATTGTTTCTGCTCAAAAAAAAGGTGCCACCTTGGCGTAGCAACCACACACCTCAGAATATAATATGCTAACAATGTTTATAATAGACTAAATATATTAACAACGGTTCAAGTACTGCCTTGCAGAGTGCAGTACACACCCACTGTGACCACATTTCTAGTTGGCTAGGTTTAGGGGGTTCCACCTTCCACAGCGTGGATTTTAGGGTAGCCCTTGAGACATGCCTGACTTTGCTGAGCTGTGTGTTGCAACCAGTCCAACTCTCACTTAACTTCTGAGGCCAGCTTGTAATGCTACACTGGAAACTACCACACTGGTTCTCATCCCCATGCCGGTAAAAGCTCCTTCAGGCGTGACTATGACTCTTTTTAAGCAGGTCTTGAATTATTTCTAATTTTTAAAAAAAGGAGGGAGAGAAACTTTTTACATGAGCAGATTGTGATAGGACAAGAGGGAACAGTTTTAAAAGTGGAGAAATTTAGGTTAGCTGTTAGGAAGAAATTCATTACTGTGAGGGTGGTGAGACACTGGGACAGGCTGCCCAGAGAAGCTGTGGATGTCCCATCCCTGGAAGTGTTCCCAGGCCAGGCTGGATGAGGCTCTGAGCAACCTGGTCTAGTGGAAAGTGTCCCTGCCCTTGGTAGCGGGGCTGGAGCTAGGTGGTCTTTAAGGCCATTTCCAACCCAAGCCATTCTGCAATTCCTGATTCTATGATGTACTAAACGACAGAAGAGAGGTCAGTATCTTGCTGAAGATTACTCTCCCTCACATTCCAACTCTAGGCCCAGGACCCACTTTTCATTCAGCCATTAGCAGCAGCAGCAGGGATGTAAATGCAAGACATACAGCGCTATAGGGCTATTGTCCTGTATCTCACAGCTTATTTTGGCTATCAGTAACCTCCTGTCACACATACCCCATGAAGTCAGCTTTCCTCTGTGTAAGCTCTAAAACAGAGAACAGAGAACCTCTAGGAAGTAAATTTCTCACAGGCACAGCATGCTTGGAACCATGCAAAGCCTTCCTCTGATTTTTAAGGGCTTTACTTTTGAAACCATTTTAGTTATTTGGAGCCTAAAAAGTAGACACTGTCTCCAGACACTTTTCTTCTGGCAACGCTTAAAATCCATTGTCCCAGGAGAGAGAACAAGTCATCCCATCATCTCCACTCAGGGCAATGTTCAAAAGTTTTATTTATATATACATCAGCTTAAATCTCAGCTTCAAATTATATGACCCAGCTGCAAAACCTGCCAGATCCCAGATGTTTTTTGTCTCTGGCTGTATACTTATCTCTCAGAAGACTACCCTGGGTCAGGGGATGGCAGTGATTATCCATATTTCTTTCCTATCTCCAAAGCAATCATTTTAAAGCTACACAGTCTTTCTCACAAGCCCTTGTCTGGGTCTTGTCTAGGTCATATATTACTACTCACTATGAAAACTGCAGAGTCTTGCTAGATAGACTATAAAATATCCGCAGGTTGCTGCAAGTTTTTGATTTGTTGCACGGTACTAGATGAAAATCCTTTCAGCTAAATATGAATGAAGACTTGAGGTTTATATAGTGGCCTTGCAAGAAGAGAAGGTCATCATAACTCTACCCTCTGAAAAGAAAATGAGGGCTAAAGGAGTGTAATTAAGATTTTTTTTCTGCAAGTAGTAGGACAGCATTTAATAAGTTCTGTGTTTGAACAGTTTAGTGTAGTGATGGCTCTTATCATGTGTTTGCTGCTGACAGGTATTTTAAGATTTTAAATTTTTAAAAATTAATTTGTCACCCGCTGACAAAAAAAGGTGCACTATTAGTGCTTCAAGAGAAAGAAAGTGGATTGCAAGTCTTTATCTTTGTAAACCTGAGAGAGACTCTATGCTCTTCTTTTTGAGGATTTATCTTCAGATCCAAGCCCAATGCTTAATGACTATGTTGTGAAAAACACCAAGGAACATATGAAGATCCATCATGTTTGTAACATGCAGAGGTAATTAGGGCAAAGCTACTCCTTCCCAGGCCAGCTGGCAGCCTGTTTCAGGAGAGACAGGAGTACTCCTATCCAGCTGCGGTCCAACCACCCCCATGCAGAGAGTGGAGGGTTTCAGGAGGGTCCTGCGTAAGCTGCTCCTCAGGACTCATGGCATAGAAGCTTCTGTGTGGGCACATGGACTTTTCTTACCAGGGATATATTTTTTCAGTTCTTTACCCCCTACCTTGTCCAAACACTCTTCTTACACATATAGACAATCTCAGATACATCACAGAAGAATAAATATTGCAGATTTGAGCTGTATTTATTTTTTAATAGCTGCTGTCACCAGCTGTGTTTGCTGTACAATCTGCTGGCCACAACCACCTCCCTGCTGAGCTATCTCTGCCCAGAAACTCTCCCACAGGGCTTCAGTTCTCTTAGAATGGAATCATTTGCAACAGGATTTTCATATAAGCCTTGCAACAAAAGAGGAATTTCCTTTGCCCTTCTTAACAAAAATAAAATAGCAATAAACTCTGAACCCTTCTGACAATGACAGTCTCATCCTACAAATTAATGCAGAATATGGCAGATATTAAGGTGCATTTGGCTTGGTTTGACTGCCAGTACGTTTCTAAACATGTGGGCTGCAGCTCTGCTTCTTCCCCTAAATACTTCCGTTGTCACTAAAGTGACACTCCTTGTCTTGCTTTGTTAGAATCCCTAACACTTCTCAGGGGACTCTCCCATCTCTGCAAGAAATGCTGTCACTCATCCTTTTCATTTTTCCAAGGCCTCCAAAAAGTAGCTTATCCAGAGAATAGAAAATTGTCAACTCTACGTGTTTGTAAAGCACCTGGTTGGTATAATTCTCCAGACGGCATTACCCACACACATGAAATTCATTTCATTCATGTATCTAGTCTAAAAATAGTTAGTTATTTTTTGGGGAGTTTTTTCAAATTTAATTTCTAAGGTGGCAAAAGACAAGATGATGATTATTATAGTACTCTTATTCCCGTGTCAAAGAAGACTAAAGCGTGGTATAACTCCACAAGTGCAAATAAACTCTGTACGCGCTCCTTCTATACCATATTTTTATCATCACAGTGGCTATGTAGAGATACAGGAAGTATAGGTACCACTCAAATATGTTAATCTTCTTGAAAGAAAAAAAGTAATTGGACTGCTTTGGAAACAAATATGACTTGTTAGTGCATTTTCAAGTTTCTATTTCAATAGAAATAAGCCATTCCTAAGGCCAAATGTAAAATCATTAAGTATAACAAATTGACAGACTTATGTTAGAGTCTTAGATCAGTGAACAAAATCATGACAATCACATAGAAAATTGTGAGTGAAGCCTTCATGCCAAACAGCTTTGAAAGTCTTCAACATTAATTTTTCACATACGTAGACAGTGACAATATCTTCCTGCCTACAGTATTCAGGCATCATCAAAAGTGTAGGTGACAACAAAGTGACACTCTGGACAACTTCAGAAAGAAGTCAGACAGGTCTTACAGCATGTTGAAAACTACACTTCACTTTTAGGAGGATTCTATGTCTATGAGAAAAATTAAGTTAGGTAATGTATGACCATGCTGGTGAAAGAAATCTCCTTGTGATTTCCATTGACTCTCATGCATTAACATGAAAACATCAAGAAATACAAGAAATAGATTGTCTTTAATGGTTATGAAGATTTTTCACACTGCAAACTCTTGTTCTGAACCTCCTTTTTCTCAGAATCCCTTCAGAATTTGGTCAGAAAAAACTGTCAAAAAAATTCTGAGATACACCTTTTGTTCCCTGCATTTTTACTCCATAGTAAGTATACTTGCATCCAATTTTAGCAAACTATATCAAGTAATATCTATTCCTTTGATTTTCCTATGCCTTTTTTAGATTTCTCACATGGAGAGTGTGGTCTTTTCTCTAAAAGGATATAACGGAACTATATGCTTCTCATCTGGTCCTATCACCCATCGTACTCAATTTCTCTCACCACAGAAACAAGAGAGGAGGCTATTTTATGTTTCAGACACTAAGTATTTTGATTCCCCGTTTAAGATTCCAATTCGTCACTAAGTAATTCTTCTGTTAGGTCAGGAAGTTTATTTTGGAGCTCTTGTCCTCAAAGGTACACATTTTCAGATAGATATAAATGCTTTTGGTAGTATTTGCATTATCTGCATTTGTGTCAGCTGGTGCTTGTGGACCACCTGTATTTCCTAAGACTTGGAATTGGTTTAGCATTTAAAAGGGTCAATGTAAGGACCATCAGCAATCAATAAACAGTTTCTTTCAAACTGCCTTTGTGATAAATGAAAAGTGTGTAAAATCTCTAAAAGGCACTGGAGCAAAGCTTAATCCTTGGACACTATGCATATATTAACCTCTATAAAGACTTTGATCAAACCCTTAAATGTCACCATCTTCCTTTCTGTTTCTTCCGGGCCATATAACATCACACACAGCATGAGAATTGACCTTTGTAGTTTGCAGGCATGCCTGAGGATATTTACATCATCCACACACAGCCCAGAGATACCAGTCTCTGTGCCTTAAAAGTTCTAAATAACTCACAAGGCATGGAAAGCAGAACTGCATACAACAATTTAGATTAGAAGGAACTCCTGAAGATCACACGGTTCACCCCCCATCTCCCCTTCACATCCTCGTATGGTTCAAAGCAGGGACAACTTCAAATCTTCAGATTAGATCAGATATTGCTCAGGGCCTTGCCTACATCGGGTCAATGAATCTACTGCTACCAGGATAGAGAACCCATTTGGTTGAACATGTGAAAGAGCATGAATTCCCTGGGAGTCATTGTCACACAGCAGCATTTTGGTATTGAGCACAAGCAGCTTTCCCAACTTGTCCATCAAAATTAGCCCTTACCCTAACACTGGAAAGCAGGGAAACAAAAACAAAAGCAACAAACTGTCCCCTTAATTTCACACCAAAGCCAATGCTTTGGTAACAGTACGTGCACTCTAAGAAGCACTCTGTCAGTGATGCCCATCTTGCTCGCAGAGAATAGCAGCTGGAAATATCCACATGCATTTTTTCCACAGATCATGAATGGGAGCCCTGAAGTTTGATTAGCCTATTCATTTTTTTTTAAAGTGGGGATGTCTAATAATGAACCCCTCAGTAGACGGCATAAGGAAGATGTGCCAGATTTTGCCCAGGGGTCATCAGAGGCAGAATGCCTTTGTAATGAACAGCCAGGTCAATTAATGACTGCATCCGCAGTGTTTTCCACACTGCTGAGGGCTCTGAGGAAAACTAAATGGGATAGAACAGCTAGTTCCCCCATTATATAACTTAAAACCATACTGCCCACAAAGTGTCTGACCCCTCAGCAAGTCCTGTGGGGCCCCAAAATATACCTTCTCTGCTTCCAAGTGGAAGTTCCAGGGAGCCAACTCCCATTCAAATCATTTCCTTTAAAACGAAAAGGAATGAGAAACTCACTTCACTCTCTGCTGTTTGCATGTGACACTGCTGTCACTCTCCCCTACCAAGCAGGCACTGCTGGGGCACAGTCTCTTGTGAGCAAGCACATGCACACACCCCCTTGCAGAGCAAAATGCATACAGAGGTAACACGTGTCAAAGACCTCCAACTGCCAAACAGGTAAGTAACTTTCCTCTTAGTGGACCACATGACTGAGTCCTGATTATCACATTCCTTTTGGATGCAAAAGCAAACCATTATGGACAAATGAGTCAAAAAATCAAAATAAAAGATAGTCAGATAGCTCAAGCACACCTGACAGAGCTATTTAAAGGATTCTGACCATTAGCTATTACTTCAGTGATACTTTTCATACTGACATGTAATGTGGCAGAGGAGCTATTTTCTCAGTCTCATGCTTCTTCACAAAAGGACATCACATACAAAATATTCAGAAAAAATGTTAGCTGTCTTTGTTACCATCACATCTTCACCTGTCTCTAACTTTAGTGTTCTTGGATGGAAAGGGTACATGTCTGAGCAGCAAAATAATATTTTTGAGGCTTTCAAGGAATAGTCTATATATGAAAAAGATGTGTCTACATATGTATGATTACACTGATTTTTAATGTTTGGGCCCCACATCGACTTTGCTGACGCAATAAAAAAACTTAGACCCAGGCATTTAAATGGCATTAAAATATGGCATCTTTTCAATGTTTGGGTTTTATGATACATGATGCAGTTGCCAGCAAGATTATGAACAGCATAGGTTCTTTGTCTTTGCTGTTACCAAAAAAAAAGTGCTGTGTCTTTAGCCAATGATAATCAGTATGGTTCAAAATGTAGTTTTATGAAAAGTTAAAGAACACAATTTAAGGCTGGTTTTGTTTGAAATTAAGCCACTCCTCAGTGTATCTCATTATCTGAGTCTTCCTTCACATGCACACACAGACTAAAAAGTCTGCACAGTAATGCTTTTCCTTGTAACTAAGAAGGTGGCAAATACAAGGACTAAGTCTCCCATGTGTTCCAACCAAATGGGTTCTCTATCCCAGTAACAATCCACTCACTGACTGCTGTTTTCACTGCCATGGGAAAGAAGAGGGGAGTTCCCATACAAACCTCTAACTACTTCTAACTGCAAGACAGTCGGGGGTTGGAGCACATGGCATACAAGGAAAGGAGAGCAGAGTTGTTCAGGCTGAAGAGGTGAAAGCAAAAATGGAATCTTATTGCTGCCTTCAACTACCTCATGGGAGGTTACGAAGAAGACTGAGGCTCCACAGCCAAAGAATGAGTGGCAGTGGACACAAACAGCAATACAGGAAACTCCAATTAGATTTTAGGAACTCTTTTGTTCCATAATGAAGCAGGCTGAATATTAGAACAGACTGTTGTGAGAGGCTGTGGTACCTCCCTCTTTGGAGATAATCAAAACCTGAAGAAAGCAAGGCCCTGAGCAACCTGATCTAATTTGAAGATAGACCTGGTTTTTAAGTTGTTCCTGCTTTGAACCAAAAGAGGATGTGAAAGGGAGGTGGGGGTTGAACAGGGTGACCTTCAGGAGTTCCTTCTAATCTAAATTGTTGTATGAGTATGCAACTATGCTTTCCATGCCCTGATCTTTTAAGGGACAGAGACTGATATCTCTGGGCTGTGTGTGGATGATGTAAATATCCTCAGGCATGCCTGCAAACAATAAAGGTCAATTCTGTGCTGTGTGTGATGTTATATGGCCCGGAAGAAACAGAAAGGAAGATGGTGACATTTAAGGGTTTGATCAAAGTCTTTATAGAGGTTAATATATGCATAGTGTCCAAGGATTAAGCTTTGCTCCAGTGCCTTTTAGAGATTTTAAAAACAAATCACTTCCCTTATTTGACTGTTGGCTGAAACTCCTCTTTTACTGAGGTTATGTCCTCTCTCTCTCAATTTATATTCTTTCTATTCTTCTCAAACAATGAGGTATTAAAGTCTTCATTTGCAAAAAGTAAATGTTTATCCTTTTTGTAATTTAGCTCATCAGTACTGTTCAATGGAAACACCAGTGATACAAACTTGAATGACAGTTTTGGGGCTATGTGTATCTATCTCTTCATTAGGACATGGCCCAGTGCCAATAGTAATCTTCCCACTGCTTTCAGTGAATGTGAATCAGATCTTTTAGGGCTAGATGCCTAAAAAGAATGGACACACTGAGTGTGGCCCAGAGCGGAATCCAAATCTTTGAGTCAGGCATTAGCACTGTTTGTATCATATCTGGGGACAGTTTTGTGCCTCTTTGTGAGATGCGACACAAGTTCCAGAAATTAAACCAAGGGTCAGCGGCTTGGTTTTGGAAACATAAAACAGTTCTATTTAGAATTTTTAGTAATGCATTTCGAAGAACGAAAAATTACCCATGGGAAAGTTTAAAATTTAGCAGTGATTTGTCAGCTGAAAAGATCTGGGTGTCTAGACATAGCTAATCACTGCTTGGGCAGGCTAACATTTTAGATCTTGACTTTCTTGACATGTTTGATGCTTTACCCGTCAGTACCAGGAAGCACCTCCACATATATCCTGGATCCTATAAAAATATATATATATCTATATCGAGAGAGAGAGAAAGAGATATGTATATATGTATGTACGTATGTTCACCACAGCATCACCCTGAACCACTGAACATAGGTTGTCTTCCAAAATGGACATCAAGCATGACAGAGCTCACTATCACAGCATTCACAGGCACATGGAAAGTCTAGGTTTAATTCTTTACCCTGGCTGATGAGACTACAACCTCCCATCTTCATAGAAAGGGGCTTATCCATCACCTGTCTTCCATCCTAGCACAAGAACATCTTCCTGGATGAACTCGGTAGCACGCAGGAAATGCATTGAAATGTCTTAGGACAAACTATGGGAGTGTGAGTGGGCCTAGCTGTGAAGTTCATTGATTAGAAATGTCACAGAACTCCCAGATAGTTAGCGTGTCTCTGAGATGACTTCCCCTGATTGCAGTTTACAACTGTACATTGAGAGCTTGAGCACTTAGACAACCTTAGGAGCAGATTACACCTACTTTACTATCACCCCTTTTAGATGCAGTATGGACAAATAAGTACAGCAAGAGAGACAAATCTGAATGCTGAGTTTCTTTTACTTTTTATCAGTGGAACACCAATTGTTTCAGTGTCATAATTAAAGGATATTAAAACTTGCCTATAAAGTTTCTTATTTGTCTGGGCTTGGAGGGCAGATGAAATATGTTGCTAAATTGGGAACACATCACCAGTGTTGTCTATTCTATTAGAACTAATGATAGGCAGAAAAGATGCAGAAGTGTAGCATAAAAATTATATCATCCATGTTTGACAAATTGTAGTTTTATGGTACCTGTCATTTTGGAATGCCTTCAGTTTTGAGGAACACTAAGATGAGATCATTTAGATATCATTGACTCTGCCATTATGGCATCAGTCATAAGTATTTAAAGCATTTAACCCTCCATAAGGAGCTCTGAACTATAAATGGTGTTCTGTAATAAGGACATCCTGCTGTTTTATAGCAGTCACACCAGATGTGTGGTCTCTTTCATGGCTGCCTCTAATGGTGCAGTAACTTCTGTGGTTCTCATGTTGCTTGGAACAGCAGTTTCATCGAAGACAATGGAACTGCACACATGATAAGGTATAGCAAGTGTCTTTTTAATTCTCTATGTATTTGAAATCTTTTTAGCGATATTAGACTGTCTTTTCTGGAGTGATGTTAACTGAGTTTGGATTTACAGTGAGCAAACTAACAAACTCTTGTCCCAGATAAACAGGAGGTGCAGAATATATATTCATACACAACATCACATTCCTTTACTCAGCTTTTTCAGCAAGTGGCCTTGTTTCTCAGAAGGTCTGAGCCCTGACTGTTGCAGTGATTACACAGGAAGCCTCTGCTCATTCCTCCAAAGAGTGTAAGTGTGGACATAGCACAATAACTCAGATACCCTCTTAAAACAAACCTGAGCATAATGTTCACAAGTCAAACTGTAAATAGAAAAGAAAATCTAGAGCCTAATATTAAGTTCAGAGAGGTCAATATAAAAATTTCCATTCACTTTGTTAGGTTTTGTGTGAGTCACAAGGCAGATTCAGTAGGTGTTCAGAACATGAAGTTGCAGTTTTAAACTTGCTCTGGTCTAAGTGTGAACACCCCAAAGCACAAACCAAAAAAATACATTCAGTTCACAGAGACATTTTTTCCTAATACTAGCCCTTTCAGTTTAGGATACACCAGCAATCAAATTTTCATCCCATTTTGCCTTAAATAAGCACGATTTTTGTTCCATTTACAATTTCCAACTCTCTGTGAATTCCATAGATTCAGCCCTCCTAAGTACATCCATCTGTACTGTGTACCCACCCTGCAGACCATGTCTTCTGAGTTACTGGCAAAGAAGCCCCTCCCAGGTGCTGTTCATCAATGTCAAAGTATGAGATACATAGGTATAATTCTCATTAGAACACAGATGCTCTGTTAGAACACAGAAGCTCTGCATTTAGAAAGCACCTAACTTAGCTGTTAGAACTATGTATTTGCTTAGATATGGTACCTACTGCTGCTTGAAATTATGTAGATTATGTGAAACCTCTGCATGGGGCAATCACATGTGACACGAAATATGTGTCACAGCAGTGCTTCAGCATGATAACAGGCACCCTTGTGAAACAACAGCTGAGAGCCATGTAGCATTCTATGGGGCATCCCCAACATCAGTGGCAAGCTACATTTGGGCAGCCAGGCCACATCCACCAAGTTAGGCAAAGGAGTTTCTGTAAGGGTACATCGATGCCACTAAGTAGGAAAAAGGCTAGGATATTTTGAGGCTATGTAATGTAAACTGTGCCTTGTACACATTGATGAGGGCTAGCTTCCACAGAAGCAAACTGCCTGCATCAACCAACCACACCTCTTGGATCCTGGATCCTGCATCTTGGATCCTCCTGGATCTCCTGTTTTACCTCCTTAAGACCCCAGCGGGTCTAACGCTGGGTTGCTGTAGTCTTAGAAAATACTGTTGGTGTGCGCACCTGTGTTTCCAGTTCAAATGAAAGAACATGAGAGCTGTGCTTCCATCCGTACATGTAGCACTGAACTGAGCATATATGTTATTGCACCCTTGAACATGGCACAAAAGGTATATGGTTGTGCAAGAGAAGGCAAAGCCTGCCGGGATGGCACTAGAGAGCTGCACAGGACATAGAGTATCCCAAATATGCAGTCTTGCCTGCACTCCCTGTTGGGAGCCATCTCTGGAATGAACTCTTCACCACACCGTGCCAGGACATTGTGATAGAGAAAGCACTCTAAGTGACCACACACAGTTCAGGGAACAAGTCAGCAATATAGCACCATGAACCTCTTGAAGTCCCATGCTTGTGCCTTTTCTCACTTTTGTTAAATAATGTAGATCTATCTTCAGTGTTTACTGGTTAGTAGACCGTCTTGCTGCTAGGGTTAGAAATGTATGCCTTTACAAATATACTTACATTTATAACTTTTCCAATACAGAAGAAATATAAATTAGAGTGTGCTTTAAAATTTGGTATTATTTTGTGCTGGACTGTGTCCAGGTTGCATAAAAGGACTTGGATGAGCAATTCTACTCAGTCTTCCTGGAGCTTAGCATGTGATAGCTCCCACCATGGTGTGGTGCTCACACCATACAAAGCACCACATTCAGTAGCATTCCTTCTAAGATGTGCAAGATCAGTGTATTTATTGATGTAAGCTACATCCCATGGACAGTAGATGGTCTGTGCCTAATGTTCGTGCTCCCCAAAAAATGAGAAGGGATGAGAATTAAGCACCTAATACTGGGTAAAATCTGTTCCTGGCTACAGTAAAACTAATCCAAATCAGTACTACAATGCACTACTACTTTGAGTTTCAATGGCCTTCCTGTTGTGGGAGTGAAAGGGCTCTGGGGAAGCAGATCATCAGGATATTGATTTAATATCAGTTCTGATTTAAGTTTCTTCCAACAAAGTGGGCTATGCTGACTCTCAGCCTGTGTGGGTTGTTATTTGGATTCTAGATAAACAAAACAATGGTTCATTAGAAAGACATTAGCACTTTTGTTTTGACTTCTGGTGGCAGGAGGAGGGGGGAATATGCCTTACATTTGCTGTCCTGTTTAAAATTTGAAAGATCAAAAATCATAGGTAATTTTTATATGATGTATTCCCAAATCAGCTCAAAATATACTTCATGAATATTGCTGCTGGAAAAGGAGGCATACTTTCAAATGGCTTTGCTGTTCATAAACAAGTTTTCTTTTTACAAGTGAATACACAGATCATTTTGTGACTACTGTACTACAAGCTTCCGTCAGCAAACCTGAGTATTTGTGGCTTTCACAGTATCATTACTTT
The DNA here is from genome assembly GCA_035584735.1 of Pseudotriccus pelzelni. NCBI lineage: Eukaryota > Metazoa > Chordata > Aves > Passeriformes > Tyrannidae > Pseudotriccus > Pseudotriccus pelzelni. The sequence goes on from JAWMRA010000001.1 coordinate 74,356,490, forward strand.
TTTATGTGAAGCAGCTCATCCACAAATGTCTGCAGGACATCAGTATATATTGTGAGTATTTTGCACATATTATGAGGAAATATCTCCTCGATTTTCTAGGATGCTTTAGTCCCCAAGTTTGGATTACTATTATTTTTTTGGTAGTACTTCTTTGCTGAGATAAACACCTAGAAATCATCCATCTGCTGAGAGAAAGTAGCTTAGCTTGTTGTCCCTAAGGAGGGACAGACAGAGCTATCGACTGCCAGTATTGTAATAGCAACATTTTTTGTGATAAAAATAAAGTTGGTCTGAGCTGTAATGCAGGCTACCTCTTGTGGTGTTCAAGCAAGACCAGCTCTTGGTGTTTGGAATCCAGTTAATGTGAGGAGAAGTCATTTCAGCATGCCGCGAATTTAGTCTGCACAAAATACTTTTGTTATTCATTGTATAGGACTACATTCTTTCTTTCTGTAACTGAATTTATTTTCATTTTGCCTATCAGTCTCACTTGACCTATCCCTGTGCACTATTTGTCCCCTCCCCATTATTATAACATCTTGTTTCTCTTTGTGGTAAGAAATCTCTGTGGGTTTTTCATAAATCTATTATAACTTTATGGGAAATTGTTCAATCTATTTTTACTGGGATTTTTGTGTGTATGTGTTTTCTACCTACTGAATTCCTTTCAAATTTCAGAGAAAAATAAGATCCTAGCACTGATACTTGCAGGTTGTCTGATTTTGAAGGAAAAATTAAATCATCTACAAAATGTCCCTGGAATTTAAATCCAGCCTAGGCAGCATCACTGAATCTAACTTCTCAGGTTTTTAAAAAACATTAAAGTATAGAGCTTTCATTTGGCTTTGGTTTACAGTGGAAGTGTTTTTCAGAAAGTTATTCCAAAGTAGCAACTGTGACAAACATAGTGTTTTGGAAAAGCAGTTACATGAAATATCACCAAGATTAAACTGCTCTAAAATTCTTGTTCCACTACTTTTTCATGAATACAGCATGATCATCCAATAGACTGATATGAAAAGAGACACTTAGAAATGTATTTTGTGCACTATGGTTTGTGTTGCTCCTAGAAAAGTTAAAAACTAGGATTTTCAGTGCTTGTAACTTCAAGCCATATTCAAGGGCACCTTGACTTAGCTGTAACCAGTGCCCCAGTGTAGGGTTATTTCTGTTCTTTGGGGAGGAAATCAGGCTGCCAATGCACATGTCCTTCATGGCAGAATATCTGTCTGGAGAGAGGAAAGCAGATGTATGTATAAGGCTAAAAATCCCAAATATAGCTTCTAATAGGTGTGATAATTATTTTCAGGAAAAAGTGATAAGATGCAGTTTAAATCCATGGGGCACGTTGTTCCAATGAATGTGCAGTGTATTTATTAGAGTACTCAAAGGATTTACATCTGCTCCAAAGTAGTACATCTGCTCTATGACTACAGGCAATTTTAGTTTCTAGGAAAAGTTTCTTGAAACTATTTTTAATATGCTTTAACCTCTTGCATGCTGAGTTGACATATCTAAAAGTGAGTTGCCTCACATAGCCTTCACTGTCAAAGGCTAGGTGGCATCCAGCTGTTCTGGGTGCTCAGGCGGATGTAACACCTCTGGCTTGAGGACCAGCTCCAGACTGTCAAGACTCAAGTACACACCAACAAAAACCTTTGTAATTCCTAGTTTCTGGTAAAGGAAACATGGGTGTAAAGACTGAATGGGAATCAGAGGTCTCCAGCAGTACCTGATTTAGATGAGTGGAAGTTGCAGTACACACCATGGCATGCAGCAGCAGAGTGTAGGGTTATATGCTTATATACACATTTAAAATGACTGGTCAGTCCTGAAAAATGGATATGCTTGAAAGAATAGCCAAAAAACCCCCATGTCTACTACTATCAAAGCCCTAACATGCTTTGACCCAAAAAATCTCCTGCCCTATAGCTGTCCTCATGCTGGCAGGCTCTAGCTTGGAGGTGCCAAGGAAGTCTCTTAAATCTCCTCCTATCTCTGCTGCCTGCGTGAGTTCACTCATGTTCCCCCTCAAGTGTTTGCAGACCAAAGCTGGAGCTGCCATAACCCTTGGAGATGGTCAGCAAGCTGGACCACAAACTTGTTATACCCTAACCATGCAGGACAGACAGAGCCAACTCTGAGGCAGCTGAAGAGAGAGATTCTGTTCTGCACAGAGGAAGAGGAAAAGGGGAGAGAGATAAAATAGACAAAAAGTAAAATAAAAAAACCCAATGAAACGAGAAGTAATGAATTTTTCATTGTATTCCAGGGCAAGTTATTACCACTGTGACCAAAAATATTTGAACCGCCTCACCCCTTCCAATAGCTGCTGAATTCATCTGACCAATGCTGCATGACTGTTCCTCTTTATATGTGCCCATTTCTGTCTCAAATTGTGAACTAGAGAGAATGTAATTACTTGCTTGATATTTAGGGCAGGGTAGTCAACAACTGTTTGCTCTGCTGGCAAATGACCAGTAGGTCAGGCCACTGCTTAGAAATATCACAGGAGGATGTTGCCATTCAGAGTGCTGACTCAGGGAGAGGAGGAATGCCTAATGAATGAGCAATCATCACGGTGTTTTGCTTAGGATGGAAAACTCAATTAGGATTCTGTAATTGTCCTGCTTCTTGTTCTTCCTTGTGGCAATCTTTTCTGCACAACAGCAAGATGTTAACAGTGCAGAATAAAAGGCATGCTAATAAGTATAATTTTCCTTTTTTTTCCCCTTTGAAAACTATATTTGCTTCGTGTTCTTTATTCCATTGTACATAACAATTAAATAAAGAAAAAATGATGCTGGGCTGTTTCTTTCCACAGGGCTTTTAATTTATTTTAAGCCAATGCTCTCTGAGCATTTGTACATTTGAGAGCAATTGCACATTTGCTCCCTTTCTTCCACAAGCACCCAGTCCCCTCTAGGAACTGCTGTTCTTGTATGCAGAGATGTAAGAACAGTGGATAACAGCAGAACAGTCTGTCTTAAAATCATTTTCATCTGTTTTTTTCTTTTTTATCCCAAGTGTTATCTTATTCATTATAAAATATTTCTGTTCCTCTATTATTTTTTCTATTTTTCTATTTTTCTTTTTTTTTTAATTCCCTGTGTCTCCTGTTATTGGCTTTGATGGACAGATGAAGTGTGATAGCCTGAGACACGTTTGACAGAATATGACTTTGGCCTGAATAAATTACTGTCAAGGAATTTTCAGAGAAGTACTGAAGTAAATTTGTAGTGACTCAAAAATGTGTTATAAATTATAGCATAGTCTCCACTGCTGAACAATTTGATGGTTAAAGCAATTAAGTGAGTTTATACTTTCAGTGAGTCCTTATAATTTTTCCTTATAGTTTAACTTCTCAAACTGCTCTGAGCCCTTTAGAGGAAAATATTTTAGAAGGGGCATTTTCCCTCTCCCTTGCCAAAAATCATATTTCTTTTCTGTCAACAGTGTGTCTTTAGTCTCACAGGTAATTCAGAGATGGTAGGTTTTAGTCTTTCCTCACATACTCATGTCAGCTCCTACAGGGAGTAGCTAGGACCCTTCCACCTTGTGCCACTACCTTCCTGATCCTTTTCTACTCCATGTCACCAAATCTCAGGCTTTTCAAATTACATTCTTGAAATACTCCAATTAAGAGAATGAGAAATCAAAGAGTTCGTGAAGCTCAGGATCCTTATGTGATACTCTTGAAACTGTCCTTCAGGCAGTAGCCTATATTTTATGCATTCAGTATCAGTGGTAGCTTTGACTCAGTGAGGGTAATCTCCTCTGTCTGCTGAAAAGCTCCTGACTGGAAAATAGCTAAAATCGACAGAAAATATGAATGTTTCTATTACTATCTTTAGTTCCTTTGTGACACTACCCTATGTGAGGCTGTATTTTTTTTCTTTTTTCTTTTTTTTTTTTTTTTACATTGTAAAGAAGTCTGGATTTACTTTTTATAGACAAAATTGCACATTTTCTAGATTTTTCACTCCATGTCCTGGGAAACTGCTTTTCTTAAAATCTGTGGTTTTCACTCTTATGGTAAAACAAATCCAATTTTCCAGCTTTTGTGACTGTTACTAAATCCTCCAGAACAAGACTCAAAAGTTTCTAGATTTTGGAGGCAAGTAAATTGCAGCATGTTGCTGTTATAATATCATTATTTTTGTTATAGACTCCTGACCATGGCAACACAACTTGTGATCACCAAGTGCCTGGTGTGGCCATGGATGAACCTTTGCTGAAAGGCATCAGCAGGCTAAGGTGGAGAAGGCACTTTGAAAAGGAGCCAAATAAATAACTGGTGTGCAGCTGCCTCAGTCAGGAGAGTGCTGGCAAGGGGCTGGGCTGTTTTTAAGCTTCCTGTGTGCAAGGAGCAAGCATCGATCTTCTGTCCAGCTATTGGCTTCCATCAAGAGGGGTAACCAGCAGGATGCTGCCTGCCAGCTATAGGCAGCTCTGCAGCAGGTAACGCTCAGTTATACCTGTTAATGCTCAGAGAGAGCTGACAAGAGCAGGCAGGGACTGCCTGGGCATTGAGGAAAGAATGAGACAGGAATATTTTATTGTTCTTTGTGAAGTGGCTCGCTAGCTATTCATTGCAAATTGATTACTTTGAGTCCTGTAGCTTTGCTTTCACCATCCACCCTGGCCTCGCAATCTGCAGCAGAAGATGCAAAGCACCTTCTTCCTGCATCCCATTTGGGTCTCAAATATCCCACGACAGCATGCTCATCCCTGAAGAGCCATGCAGCCTGCGCTCCCTTTGCAGCCTCTGTGATGCAGGGGCCTCTTGCTCTAAAGGGAAGGTGAAGGGGCAAGGACAGCAGGATGGCTGTTACCTGTTGTAAAAAAAAAAAATCAACTTTACATACAGAGCTGCCTGAACTTAGGCCTTTTCTCTTCCCTTGGCAGCATCCAGAAAGTGATGTGTCCTCCTCAGCAACATGGTGACACAGAGTTCCCAGATGCCAGCACCATGCTTGTGGTGGCAGGGAGATAGATGGCAAGCTACAAAGCCTGCCCAAGAGCTATAATAAATACTTGAGCAGTAACACTAAGTCTAGTTGCATGCTGTGTTTACCTGCTTGATTTAAATACAGTTTAAACGGTGCTATATTGTCACTACTGTTAGGTAGACATATCTTTGGAGAAGTGGGGAGGCTTATTACCTAAAGCAGTATCCCAGAAGGGAAAATAGGCTTTTCATTGTGAAGAAGGTGCTAGAGATGTAGGGGGTAATGCTTTGCTTATCCAGGGACAATCTGATTTCAAGTAATTTTCTTTATGTATAGTTATTCATCTGTATGGGATATTGCTTTCTGCTCTCCCTTTTTCTAGTTGGAATAAAAACTCTTTGGGACAGACACCTTCTCATTCAGATTCACACAGTATGCCTCAAGTGCTGGCAACTGTGCTCATTCTTATCCATCAGTGTTTGCTCTTTAAATTGTCCAGATTAGATTCCACAAATGGTTTTGCAGAGTGTATTGACTTTGTGGCAGAGGTGAGCTGAGCACCTTGAATTCATACTGCTCACTGAGTCATGAGGCTACTCAAGACTCCAGATACGTATATCTGCTAGCACTTTTAGTTTCAAAGTGAACCAAAAGTTCACTAAAACACTAGAAGGTGTCCGTTTCCTGATTCAGGATTAGATTGAGCACCAATCTTTCAAGAATGTTTAAATTCATGACTTCCCACCCAGTCATGGGAAAGAACAGGAAATTGATTAGTCTCATTAGATTTTTACTGCTTTAGGATAAAATCTTATGAGAACACCTCATTACTTTGCTGTACTTCAAACTGGACTGAAATTTCCTTCCTCTCTCAGAGTGATCCTTGAGCACCAGCAGTAGCTGAACCCATACACAACCTCTGTGCATCATGTTTGCATCTGCCTGAGTCTCTGGCAGCCCTTGGGAAGTTGTGTGCAGTTCTTCTGGGAGGATCCAGTAATTGGAGGACTTAACTCTATCCGGAAAGGACAAGAGAATGCCACTTCACATCAGCTCCCCTTGTTTGGTAGGAAGGCAATGAAAGACATTAGTATATTGACATAGCAGATTGACAATACAAGGCTGTCTCTGACTCTCATTGTTTTCCTGATAAGCACTTTCTCTGCTGAGCCTATTTGCCTTGCCAGAAATGTCTTTTTATAAACTCTTCTGCCTCTGAAAATGCTATTGTTTTCATTCTAAATCTTCATTGTGGACATTCTAAAGTTTCGTTGTGGACTTAGATGTTTTAACAAATTATATTTGCATGTGTTATAACAATTTATTGAATAGTCTCTCATTTTCTAAGCAACTCTGAAAGTGAATTTGTGCATCCTCTTGGACACCCTGGAAATAAAATCTGTCAAAAAGCCAAAAAAAAATACAGAACTCCTTGTCGCTACAACGAGCACATGCAATGCCACAAAGCCTCCACACTGACTTAATTCTTGCCCCACTGTATATATTCACCACTTGCAATAATGCAGATTTGTGTATTTGGATTAAAATAATCTGGAAGGCAAATATGCAGGCCCTTGAAACCAAGCTCTAGCTCCAGTTAAGCAGAATGACTGGCAACCAGAGGTGCTAGGGGAGGGAACCTAGCGGGCATTCATTCTGGATGGAATGAATCATGATGTCAGAAGAAGCAGGAGTTCACGTGGTGCAGCTGCAAGTTTCGGGTGTTCCACTTGGTGGGAGTGACACCCAGGGTGGCAAAACACGAGCTCGGAGGGAAGGAGGTTTGTATTTGTTTCTCTCCTAGGAGCTCAAACGGAAAACGAGGGAACAACTTTCCAATAACCTTAAAATTAGTGTTTAATCATAGAAACATAGACTCATAAATGGTTTGGGGTGAAAAGGACCTTAAACCACCTAGTTCCTACCCCCCTGCTATGGGCAGGAACACCTTCCACTAGGCCAGGTTGCTCAGAATCCCACCCAATCACTCATTCCAGGGATGAGGCATCCATAGCTTCTCTAGGCAACCTGATCCAGGGTCTCGCTGCCCTCACAGTGAAAAGTTTCTTTCCAAGATTTGATCTGTACCTACAGGCTTTCAGTTTGAAGCCATTCCCCCTTGTCCTATGGGTCAAGAAAGGTTCTGTAGTGTGATTACCTAAGTGATTAATCACTCTGCAGTATAAGAAAGCCCATCGTGGAAGAGCAGGTGCTTTTACACTTCAACTTTCTCCAAAATGAGGTTGTATGGCTCTGGAAAAATGCACTATGCAAAAGATTCCTGAATTCCAGGCATGTTTTTTCACAGTGTGGAAGACATCTCAAATATTTTATGACAGTGTACCATAATTTCACAAGCTTAAGCTGGATCCTTCATCAAAACTCTCACTTGCATACTTTGACTTTACATATTTCTTTCCTTTCTGTACTTTTGGCCACCTTAACACGGCTTTTTCTCCACGGCTCCATCTGCTCTGGATAAACAGCTGAATATGTCACCCATCGTTGAGGCAGAGGAAGGTCAGAAGCCCAGCAATTGCTGCCAGGGTAGCCATCATCTTATTGCTGAATCTTGAGTTATTTTGAGGCATTGAGAGTCCACTGAAAGATTCTTCAGCTTGGAAGGCAACGGAGCTATGTCAAGAAGTAACTACTAGAAGAAACGAAGTTAAATGTAAGGCTACTTGAAGTATGAAGTACAATTATCCTTGCTCTTTATGAAAGGACATATCCCAGCTCTTGCTGTCCTTTGAAATCATACACCTCTCTCAGCTGTTGGGAGGCTTGAACTCCTTGTCTGCTTTAACACATGCAGTTCCTTGTAAACCCTTGAGTTTTAAAAGAAGAAACAGCCGCTTCACTAATAGTACCAGATGAATGTTTCCAGGACAAATGAAAGTCTGTGTAAGCTTGAAACGCTCTATCGGTAATTGTTTACATTAGCTATTAATAATTTTGCTTGGAGAGACGAAGGACTGCTCAGAAAAATCAGTGCTTAAGAGCTTAGCCTTGCCACAGAAAAGCCTCTGGCATTTTATCTTTAAGATTCCAGCATATTTCTGTTGCTACTTTTATACTTATCTGCAATAAAAAAGCTGATTCCTCTGAGTGCTTTGGATTTGCTTGAATCAGATTTATAGACCAGCCTTTTAGCACTGCTCTTAGGTATTTCAAGGAAGGGGAAAGCTGCTTCAGGTCCTACAGATTTCCTGTTCAAGGCACTGATGTTTCCAGTAGCTTCTACTTTCCAAAAGCAATGTTTTTATTTACTGGGGATCCAAGTCTGGAGGGTAAATGGACACATTTATGGAAAGGAGTAGACTCTTAGGTGGCTCCCCCATTTGGCAGACTCCTGTCCTTCCTCTCTTCCCAGCCAAAATAAATGTTGAACGTGGGAAGGGTTTGGTGCCAGGCTCTACCTGCCTGTATTCAGTAATGTCAGTGTTTTTATTTAAAAAGAAGACTCCATTTGATAATGTGAGACAACTTTATGCTCTCTGCAAAGCTATGGAAGCTGCTGAAGGTAGGATCTCCAGGTGAGAGTTAAGACACAGAAAGAGAGCAATGCCAAAGGCATATGCTTGCTTTACTTATATAATTCCTGTCCACAAGGCTGTCAGCTCTGAACAGTGGCTGTCTAGCCCCTTACAGGGGCACCCGCCCCTGGAGCCTATGTGGTGTGGAACAAGCATTTCCACGCCACAGATGACAAGAAGACTTCTACAAGCACGTGTCAGCATTCATGCAGACCTGTAAATTATTTTCCTTGCAAAACAATCAATAGGCAACCTGGATTGTTTTAAAATGCTTGTTTCAGCTCAAAGCTGAATGAAACAAAATTCAGCTAGGTCATCCAAGACAGCATGCTGGGCGGTCACATATAAATCACAAACTATAGGAGATTTACCCAGGTTGCTGCAGACATTTTGAGTGGCACTAGAAACTCACTAGAAGTGAATCAGTGCCAGGTTGCTGTGGCTGTAGATACATAAGTGTAGGACTATTAGTATGGGAGCTCTAGCTCTCTGAAGCTCTCTGAAATTACATATCAGTCAGTCTGAGTATTCAGTAGGGTTGATAGTCATTCTTTGCTGTTGTTAAAGGCCTTAACTTTTTCCCTGTCAAAGATGTGGATAGCCATTAGAGACAGTGACGGCAAAAAATCCCCTCATTTCACTTTAAAATACTCTAGTGAGAAAAGTCTTGCTTTGGAAAGTCGCCTAGCTCATTTGTTTTATTTCACAAATTACCCAAGCGCCCATTTGTTCTTTATAACTGGGATTCAGCATTAGTTCTTGATTAGAAGAGCTGTCATCTGTTTTTCTGTGCAGAAAGATGAATCATGAGCAGGCAGTTATTGGTAAAGCTCTGGACCATTTAAAGTCGAAAAGTCAAATTAAAAAAAAAAAAAAAAGAAAAAAAAAAGGCAGAAAACCGAAAAACATTTGTTGCACAAAAAGACTTGGGTGAAATTCTCAGAACTTCTCTGCCCTGAGAAAGTATCAATAACCATAAAATTTCACAGCCCCCTTTTTAGAACCGCAGCCTTAATGTTTTGTAGGGAAAATAAACCTTTGGTTAACCTTGGCACTGGCAGACCTCATTAAAATAACAGCCTGTCACTTTCGAGTTTAAAATAACAGGGTTGTCAGTTTTATATTCAGCGGAACAATCTACGGTCTTATTCTCTGGGAAGCACAGGAAGGGGGACTGGCAGCAGCAAAAAGACTGAGCAACACTGCCATCTCGAGGGCCCCCCAAAATGCAGAGTGCTCCCTGGCAGCTGGGGCGATGTGATGCTCAAATCCTGCTGAATCCATGTGACACACGCTTCACTTTTTAAAAAGGCTGAAAATAATACACCATCAAGTGCGAAGTGGTTCAGCAACTGCTTGGCATTTAAATTTATTTTGTGAGAAAGTATGGAAATGCATAATGTATGAAAAAGTAATCCCCACACAGAGCAAATAAAGTTCTGCTTCGCTTGTTTTCTAATCGAAGCAGGTCACCCTCTCCAAGGTACCTAATGTGCATTGAAATTTTGGGCACCTAATGAGCCGTTCCAAACAAAAATATGTGCCTAAGCTCCCTATATCTAATCAGTGGAAAAATGAAGGTGCCTTTAAAAAAACCTCAGAGAGAAATCCTCTTTAGCGAAATAGCTGGGTGAGGTAGAGGAAGCTCAGTTCAGTTGCTTATGCATAAGTGCCTAGTACCTCAGAGACATCTACATGAAGATGGCAGGTATAACAAAGGACATATAGGAGACACATCTTTCTCAAGGGACAGCACCTAAGACTTAGGGGTCCAAGTTAATTGCTTTGCATTAAGCTCATTTTACAAGTAATACTGTGTGTCAATTAAAATACCCAGCCATCCTGTACTTAGCTGCTTGAGACCTGTGTTTCTTGTCATAACTGTGAGGCACACGTGTAGCAGATACATAAACAGAACAGTTAGAAACAGTATATATATATATGCTTGCTGACCTAGTCCTTTTAAACAAATTGTTGGCCATTAGTCTTAGAATGCTTTCAGATTAAATCTCTAATGGACATAAATCGATGTACCAAAGTCCAGCGCAGTTTTCTGCTGCTACGGCAGAACATAAATCAGATGGTGATGATCTGTTTGTTCTTCCTACCTGGCGATGTCCACAGTGAAGGGCACGCTCTTTACAAACCCACATGTGGCTCAGGTGGTCAAGCACCCTATCCATAAATCCATTATCCAGCTGTCCACCATTATCCAAGGGCTATATCATTTTCAGTAAGGACTGCAAGGGTGTTGGGTGCATGGCTGGGTGTCTTAGACACTTCCAGGGGAAAGCAAGGAGCAGGCAGTAGAAAACTGTCTTGTTTTTCACCTGGAAATAATGTAGAATAAAGAAGTGTCATTAGTTAAATTCCGCTTGTGAATTAAAGGGCAAAGGAGTATGTGACTAAAGAAACTACACAGACATGAACATGGTTTGTGATAGTTGATTTCATGTCTGTTGTCTGAGACAAAATGCCAGGCTGCTTTCTACTTGCTGTTGGTAGCTGTTCTGTCAGTGTGACACACTAGTAGGATACATTTTACATACACAGCCTCAAGTCCCTGAAATTTCCTTGTCACAAACATCCACTTGAAACATCTTCCAAGTGTCTAAGCTGCCAGATAACCAAGCCGTGGCACAGCAAATGGAATGGCATCCTGGCATACCAGAGAAACAACGTCCAGTGAACAACCGGAAACATTTGTACATTTTTCCAGGTCCTAAAGGCTTAACTCTCGATGGGGCTTTGAATCAAGTTGTTTATGACATCCACAGGCAGAAGGTATTGACAGAAAGGCAAGATGAATATTCTGCTTGCATTTCAATAAGGAAATCTTTCCAAATTGCAAATAAACAAGGAAAAAAATGCAATGCAAAAACATCAGGAAGAAGAAATGGATGTTAATGAGCACCATTTCTTCTTAACAAAAAGAAAATTCCATAGTATTTGATTTCATTTGTGGCATCGAACCTGTGTCAGGTTTGGATGCATTCCACCATCTTTGAACTCTATTTTAGCATCCTGTGATATTCCCCTATCTGTGAGAGTAGGGATTATATTGGTGGGCATGATAAATCTGGATGGAATAAGACACGGACTTGCCAGAGGAGGACTTGGCAGATGAGAAGGAGGAGGAATAAAAGGAATTTACTTTTTAAAAATTATTTTAGGGCCCTCACTGTTAAAATTTGGGGTTTGGCCCCCATTGCTTCTGAGCACACATTATCACACTGCCAAAGAAGCATGTTTCCATCAGAAATTAAGCCAAAGTGATTCCATTGGCAGTTGTCTGCCCAGTTCTCAAGCGTCTTCCTGATATTTTTCAAGCCTTATAAAATTTAGTCATCTTGGGTTTAGTTTTGCATGGTATTTTCAATGCTTTTTTGAATTCTTCTGGTCAGTCTTTCAATTTATCCAGATGTCCTGAAATAAACCAAACAATGCTAAGGTCTGATTCCTACTCAAGTGACAGGCTTGCTTGTAGCTCGCATCACTACTTTGGAGTGCAAGGTGAGTAAAGAAGACAGAAACATTGGTCAGCTTTATCTACCTTATAACTGAGCCCATGCTGGTAGGAGAGGAACTGAGCTCATGGGTGCTATTCCAAGTTCTGCTGAGGAATTGCATGACCTACGTGACTGATTTGGTTGCATAAGAAGTCAGTAGCAGAAATAAGAAATCAACTGTATTTCTCAGTTTAGGGCATGTAACTATACCATTCCTGTAGCTCTGGATATGTATTTCTCTTTACAAATGATGCAAACATTTAACTTTTCTCACTTACGCCATAATGCCTTATTTCTATTAGCAATTATAGATCAAGGCAAGACTACTTTAATATCCATTTCTATATATCTCAAAATAAATTAAAGGTGTAACTCTTTGCTTGTCTCTTACTTTATCTTTTTTCTTTTGAGAAAGTATTTTGATCCAAAACAAGTTTCATACCTTCAAAGTAGCTGAAAAAAAAAAGATATTTCAATATAATATTAGGGTTATGTCAGGAAGATAACTTGGGAAATTTAGGCTAACTACAGCCAAAGAGATCCAGCTGTCTTAATCCCTATAAATCTCTGCTGGAGAAAATGAAAGGAAACATGTAAAATATCAAAATTGCGTATGTCTCATGTTTAATGTTTCCACAGAAGTCTAACCAAGCTTAAAAGTTAATGTTTAGTTCAAAGAATAGGAAATACCCAGGAATCATTTACAAGGCCACAAGTCACCAGGGGAATACAGTAGTCTGAATTTGTAAATCACAAGCAAGCAATGTTAAAGGAATCCTTAGTGGTTTTTATCTCATTTCCAAAGGTCTATACATCTGTTACTTTTTTTTTTTTTTTAATGCTGGTGGTGATCAAAACAATGTACAGAGGAACATACATAACCATGGGGACTAATAGAATTTCTGTGGTCATGGTTGACAAGATCCCAGAACTGAAGCCTCTGAAACCCACAGGCAAAAGTTTTAAATGTCATGGCAGGCATTACATCACCTAATTCTATTCTGCGTTTAAAGTTAAATTAAAAGTACTCCAAAGTCATTGCCTGCCTGAACATTCATCATACAGAAGTGAACATGGCCATCAGGCTACTCCCTGAAAGAGGAGATGAATCAATCAGTGTCCAGAATTCCTTTTTCAAAGCCATCAGTCACCACACTGCACTTCCAGAAAGTTTCAGGATAAGAATTAGGAAACCACTTAGGTAGATATATAAAGTGCACTGCCAAAAGCTGAGGATTGACAGAGCTCCGGTCAGACAGGAGGAAAGGGCAAGTCTTCAAAGGCTGAGTCCGCACAAGTTGTTTTAAACTCCATGGTGAAATAATGCCATAGGGAAGGTGGGCAGTGGGGGATAGCTATGAAGGGAAATATCTGAAGGTGATAAAAAACTGTTAAAATGCACGTGAATTGAAGGCATGTAGAGAGGCTGCAAATGAGAACCTTTCCCTAAGCTGTACTAATTTTTACTATTTATGCTTTTTGTGAGTCATGCAAATGTCTTTTCCCCCAGGCATTAAAATGAGAATGACATCTCAGGAGGATGTCTCTGAGATTTAATTAGTTGCCATTTACCAAGAATCCTGAGTAAAGACCATATTACTTTATCAGGTGTACTTCTGTAAAACAAATTTTAAAAATACTGTTCAGAAATTTAATTATTTGTTATCTAATATAGAGTATGCAAACATCATTTAATATCTTTGAAAGTGACTGGGGAATGGGAGCCCTCATTTTGATTTTGAGGGAATATCTGGAAAGCATGTGCAGTGTGTGAGCTGTGAGAACTTCTCTCCATTCTTTTGCTGGCTTCTAGGAAAATTAAAGATTTGTATTCCAAATTGCAACCCTTAGAAGGACTGGGGATGGAAATCCCTTTCCAGTAAATGTTGAGTCACTTGTGGTTCAAAACAGAAGTTTGCAAGTGCTAGAGCACCAGTTTTAATTTGATTATGGTCAAAATCTGAATGTAACTCTCAAACATCTGAGTTTTCAATAGCTTAAAGTAGTTTTCAGCAAGCTAATTACTCACCACCAATGTCAATCAGATTGCTTGTGTAAATACTTATCTAGGCACAAGCAATTAAAAAGAAAATCTATCCCTTTGACTCGCATTCACCAAGCTTACATGAATGGACCCTAGTCCCTACAAACTCTCCTCCATGTATTTTCACAGGAAACACTGAACACACTGTCAACAGTGGGCAGTTTCACTGAGTTGCTTGTGCTGGTTAGTTGTCCCAGTTCCTACTGGGGGGGGTTTACCCTCAGCATGGGCAGAAGAGGGGCTGCTGTCTACCCAAAAACCCTGGTGCCATGGACCAAAGACATCAGACATGGCAGGCATCCTGAGACCATCTCCACTTTCTGTCAAAGGCTTGCCCACAGCCTGTAAACTGGAACTTAATTTTTGGCTTGACAGGTCTCCCCTGCTGAGACTTTAAAGGCTTGCAAATGCTGCTACTATGTCATATGAAAACAAAGCAACTAGAGCTTGGCAAGGGGTGTGGAGGAGATTTATCAGGTGTCTATCATAGCAAGAAACACCATCAACAACCCATACAGCCAAACGCTGTCCTACTTATTTTTTATAGATGAAAATTCAAACTGTGCTTCTGAAATAACATCCTCAGCTGTTTCTATCTCTTGGCTTATAAAGTGACATTCCACAGAGTTTAAGCGTGGCAAAGCAGCATGGGCCATTTGCTTGGAGAGCTATCATGTCCTGAGAACAAAAGATAAAAGAGATAAATAGCCAAGTACAATATTGTACCTCAACAACCTAAAAGACAATCTCAAAACTGAATGGAAGAATGGAGAGCTTTTATTTCTTGGTTTTTTAAAGAACAAAGCTTAGCGATTTCCTTTAAAAGCTATTCAACAAGCTCCCCTAAATCCTATTACAATTTAATGTGAAGTGCATGTTTCCATAAGAACAACAGTGGCAGCATTCATCCTTTATAGTCTGTCCTTTGTTGTTTTTTCTATCTATTCTTGTAGATTTTTCCACTCTAGTATACCAAACACAAAACAAGAACTGATAAAATTTCAGTCAGAGCATTTATTTTTTAAGTTGATGCTGGAAATTCAGTTTGTTCCTGCTTGTTGCCTGAATAATGCCAAATTAAATTATTGTTCAAGGAATTTATAAGGTAAAGAAACTGCTTCAATATTGTGCTAACATTCCTTGCATGCGAATTCTGTATCCAGCTACAGATATTTATCTACACCTAACAGCAAAGAAGGATATACTCTCTGCATGAATGTATATACACAGGCTTCTCACTGTTGCTGAGATCTAAATGTACTGCAGTGTATTCAGCCTGAGTATCTTAAATCAGTTCAACATCAGATCAGCACTGCACCATTTTTTTAGAACCTATGCATGTAGCTCTCTGAATAATGTTTTTCTAAGAAGTGGCCAAGTTGGTGGGTGAGACATTTTATCTGATGTACACTGTTTAACTGAATTCTCATTCAGGAAACTGTGAGGCATATTAATTCTTAAAAAGATGTATATTTAGAAAACCTTAGGCAGACCTTAGGAGACTAGGAAAAGCAAGATGCAACATGCTTTTATTAATGTCTTGCCTGTGGAAAAAGGTGACTTTGATTGTTTGTATGTTCTGAACTCAAATGCTGAGTGTCTTGCTTTTAAATGCAGGCAATTAAGTTTTAGCACCTTTAGCTTTTAACCTTCACCATCATCACCATTACAAACCTAAACAATGTATTGTTTGTAGTTAGGGTGGTGGATGTTTTTGATCTGTTTTCCCTCTCGTTCTTTTAATCAGGTAACAGATATTAAAGAAAAGCTAAAGCTCTCTAAAAAGTTCTGGTCAACATTACCCTACACAATCTGCAAGGATGAGCGAGTGACAGCCGGTCCGTCAGTGGAGGAGGACTGCTGGAATGGCCACACCAAGGCAAGGTGAGGGGGACTCGTCTCCACCGCACTTGGTCCAAATCCCTGTCTGTCCTGAAGCCATCATGAAGCTGGGGGTATTTCAGAAAACTGCTTATGAGAGTGAAACAGAAATGGGGAGAACAAGTAATTGTCCACACACAGCTTGTAGCCAAGATCGTCAAAGTGACATGAAAGCCGGAGTGTGAGTCAGGGTAAATGTGCACAGTTTGTCAGCATGTGAACACAGAAAATGTGCATTGGTTCGGCTCCAGAAGGATAATTTATACTGAGATTTCAAAGAGCTCTTTAGGTCCATTTAGCATCCCTGTGTTGGGACTGACAGCTTGTGAAGCAATTGCACTCTGGGGATATCATACTGGGATGAAATAGAAATTGGAATTTCGGCTCCATTTTCTATTGGCTGGCAAAGCTTACGGATATTTACTGGAGGAAAAAAAGCCTGAAAAACAATAACTAGAGAATAAATGTAGCACTCCTACTTATCTTGTGTTGAAGATTTGACCTTATGTTACTTCATCAGAGATAACTGTGGTCATCTGCCCTTGTTTGTGATGAGTTTTCTGTGAGTTATAATTTTGAAGTTTGCTTGGCGCTGGCTGTGGCAGAGCTGGAGCCAGCAGATGAGCAGGTGTCTCCAAAGGTCCCAGTGTGGATTCATCACCTAACGGGAGAGAGGATGTGATTATCTCTGCTGAGAGAGGGAGGAATTGGCTCAGGGACCACACTGGGGACAGTCTGCTTTCAGGTCCACAGCAGTAGCCTGTGCCTTTGGGTATTCATGAGGAGTGGAAAGGTTTGAGTGTCAGGTGACAGCTGAATCTGCAGAGCAATGATACTTTTTGGCACTCAGGGACTGGAATCTTATTTTCATTTTTACTGAGAATACGTATGAAAAATATAAAAATGAGATAATAAGAAAAACCAACCAACCAACCAACCAAACAAACAAACAAAAAAAAAAGACCAAGGGAAAAAAATGAGACAAATACATAAAATATAAAAACTCAGTGAAAATAAGACAGCATAGGAAAAAAGCTTACAAACCTGCTCAGTGTCATTTTACATGGATGTATGGATAGGTGGATGGGCAGATACTTAGATAGATTGATAGATTGTACCCACCCCATTGTCTCACCATCTAATCATTTTGATAAGGAGCACAGTTTACAGGGGAATGTTTCACACTGAACACGTACCATTTTTTCCTAATCATTTCTATGTAACCTTTAAAAAAATTCATTTTACAGACAAGAGAAGAGGGCTGTTTGGGATGCTGCTAGCGCCTTGAATCCATCTTGGGATGCATGTGAACAAATCTGTCCAAAAGCACGAGTCACTGCTTAGTTCTTAAGTTCCAGATCTAGGGAAAACCCCTGGGGATTTGGAGAAAGACAACCAGGAGGAGAGTCTGGCTATTACAGGACTCGCCACAAAGGAACAGTGTGAAGAGAGAAATAAAAATGTGGATTTTATCTTCCTTTATGTCATCTCTTCTCACTGGTGAGCTTTGAAAGACATGGGCCCAGGCTGGTGCACTGCAGTAGTTAAGCAGAGTTTCCAGGCATCCCAGCTGGATGCCATGAGTCACATCAGGATGCATGTATCAATAAGAGATATATGCCACTCTTTCTACAAAAGAGCAGTCAAACCCACTAATATCTCTCTATCCCTCCTGGTTTCCATGACCAGCACTGGTGTTTGTACCACACCTGGCCAATACTTTTCAGGTCTCTTCTGTTTCTGCACTGAAGTCTCTGAAACAGCTTCCACATTTGTTGGGAGTTATGGAGGTACATTTTAAGCACGCGGGCTTTTGCCCTTCTTTTGCAGTATTTATCTTATGAGAAGCCTGGTTATTTTTCATAATTCCTGCTGAGATTAATGTTCTGGAGCCATGGAGAAGAGTTCTCCTCTGTTAATAATGTGCCTTGATAACTGAACTTAGATATTTCATTGGATGTAGAATCACAGCTTCAAAACATCACCTGAAAATATGATTTCGGCATGTCTAGCCACTGCTCCTCTGCCCAGTTTCTGTTTAATATCCATTCACAAAGGAAATGTATACTCACAGGCTTAAGAGCAGAATTCAATAAATGCTTCAGGTGAAGGCAATAGTAATGAATCAGAGAAATGCCAGAGAATGCCATGGCCTGTATATGAAATAATATTGAAAGCAGTATTGAAAATAGTATTGAAAATAACTAGCTTTAGATGCAAAATCACCTCTTGGGTGGTGAGCAAGGACATTTACTGCAGCATTAAAAAAAACCTAAAACATAAAGGTTTCCTTGTTCAGACTGATATCTGATATCAGATATTATTTCACAAGAACGAGCATGGCAAAATCTGACCAATATTCATATACTTTATTCACTGTGTCAGCCGTCAGAAGCATCTCTGGGCTATATGAAGAGCTGCACGTTGAATTCCAGAGAATATGACAACAGCCTAGGATGGAAAAAAAAGGAAATTTAACCACCTCCTGTTTTCCTAGATATTAATACTGTAAATAAGAAAAAAACATGATGTTGGCTACTGTTTCTAAAGGAAATTATTGCTGGATTTTTATCAGATTCTGTTACAGAGTAAAGAGTTAGAAGCTTTGAATTGCCGGATAGACGTTATGCCTTATGTTTCATTTTACACGTCACTTTTTAATGCTGCTTTTACAGGGGAAAAGAGTTACAAACCTGAGATCGCAGCAAACGAAAGCTTGGCTTTCTCCTGAGAGAGGCACTACACCAAGGTCATTTGTGCTTATTACACTCCCTAAATATCACTTTGCTGCCATGATTAATTTACAGTGACACCAGGTCACCAAATGGAGGTTGCCAATTTGTGAGTAACCGTGTAGTAACAGAGTCATCCATTTGGCGTTCTGGAAGGGTGCACTTGACTCATTGCTGATCCTGTATGAAGAACAGTTTTAATCAGGTCACATCAGGTAGAAATGAAGTGCTGTGGAAATGGGAAAATATTTATTAGATGGATGAATGTCTTTTTCTGAAAAATTCATATTAAAAATAATACTAGGTACTTCAGACAAAGTGCTGCTAAGAGAGATGTCCAGCAGGATTTCTCCATCATATCTGTATCACAAAAGAACTTGAACATAATTTTATGTTCGAAGAATTAGTGTATTCTGCCAGATGTACAGAGGCAGATTTTTGAAAGCTATATAAAATCTAAAAAACAACATTAAGATCAAACTTTAAAAATTTACGTCCCTCCCTACGTACAATTAAATTCTTAACAACCACTGATAACCTCTTCACTAATAAATGTTCTCCAGAAATTAAGAATTTTTCCCAAGAATTATGGAAGTCAGGCTTTGAGACTTAAACCAAGTTCAAGGTATTAGTCCTTGAGCAGGTGACTTTTACTGAAGTCAGAACAGTAACCAAATTTGAAACAACTCTGGTGTTCAAGAGAAGAACTTTGAATCTCTCCAACAAACTCAGCCAGGTCATTTCAACCAAAACATCCAAGAGATTGTGCTCATGCACTGTCCTCCTGGTGCTCATGCTCATCAGGCCTATGGACTTATTAATATGTCCTAGCTCTGAGAGGCTGTAATCCATGGAAGAGATGAGACCTGCATTCGTTTCCACAAAGAACCTTTCACTCCTCCAAGTACAATGAAGAAGAAATGGAATTATATGGAGAAAAAAAATAAACAGGAAAAAATAGATAAAGGTAAGGAATAAAAGGAAATAATTGCATTATAATTTTCAACATCTAGCTCAAAACTACAAGGTATGTCACAAAAATGAACACAGGATAGATTCTAAACTGTCCTGAAATTCTCTTCTTCTCCTACACATATGAGAATGTCTGTCCCTTTAATTCCTGGTGAAATTCAGATGGGAAGAAAGACTCTCCAGATCAGTGCTTTCCCTCCAAAAGTTGCCCACTGCTGACCAGCAAGACTTGCAGTGAGAATAAGCTGAATATCCTTTGCTTGGAGGTAGGCATAGCACCACTAGGAAAGTGTGAATAAGCCACTTCTCAGTAAGTGTGAAAACTGCCTATTCTTAATTGATAGCTTTAGTTTATTTTTTGCATCTTCCTTTCAGCAAACTGGCAGATGAGCTGTTTTCTCCCTCTCCTTATGTCTCCTCAAGCTTTTCGCCAGGATGGGGAAAAAAAAACAAAACAAAACAAAACAAAAAAAAACCAAACCAAAACAAAACAAAAAAACAAAACAAACAAACAAAAAAAAAAAGGTAAAATATCCTGTAGGGATTACCTCCTGAGCAAACAGAATCAGATGAGGTGATCTAGTTAGCCAAACAAGCCAATTTTCCACTACACTTATCTTTCTGGACCAGATGTGAGTGCGTACCCCCAGCCCAGCCTGAGTAAGCCTGTGCTGTATTTTGTACTCTATTGCCTGCAATTCTGTGTACCTGGAAAATCTCCAGTACTGCCTAGGTGACATGCTCCAGTTGTACTGTAAGCAGCTGCTGCAGCAGCAAAACATGGAGAATGTTGCCCTTTAAGCCAGATGTGTTTTAAAAATCAGAAGATTCCTTTTTTTTTTTTTTTTGTGGGAGCAGGACAGTGAAGGGGAGGGGAGGGGTAGTGTCATATCTACAGCCCTTCTATAAATGACCTAAAAATTCATCAGTCATTTCTATACTTGGAAAGGAAGTAGAAACTCTGGAGTATTAACTGGTTATTAGAAAATAAATAAACTAATTAATTAATTAAAAAGCGGTTTTAAATAGACTTTGTGGTTCTTGGTTGTGATGTGCCAAAAGACATCTTTGCTGTGTCTGCTGAGACAAGCGAGAACTCAAGAACTGTGGAAAAGCTAAGAGGAACAGCAAACATTAATATTTTAGAAAACAATGTAAATTACACTAAAATCCTGACATACCTGAGCAAGGAGCAAACAGCAGAAAACAAACAGTATTGTTCAGCTTCTCTATACTCAGAGGGCTAAGAAAGCTTGTTTGTTTTTGTTTTTTTTTTCTCAGAGGATGCAAAGAACAGACACTGATTCAGGTTGGCACTTCTTTTCATTTATAATGGGCATACAGTTCTTGTAATGGCCAAGCCTACAAAGAGATCATTAACTAGAGCAGAAGCAGCAGTAAAGCTCAAAATTCACAAGGGTGTCTCCACTTACAGAACTGCAGCAAAAGCAGCTGTGTTCAACAACTTTGCCCAGCCAGAAACAAATCTTCTGTCAAAAAGTGGTCCCAAGATATGGCTTCCTATTCGGTGTGACTTAACCCTACCCCACACACATCAAAATGCTTTTGTCAGAACATGTGCTGGGCTGCCTCTCCGAGGCTGTCACTCAGGAAACACCTTGGGCTCATGTTCTCATGTCTGCATCAGTCCTTTAAAGAAAGGGAAACAATTCAAAGATATTTACATTCAATATAGGCTTTTCTGACTGGTTTTTCCTCCCCTGAGGAAGCAGGTGAACTTGTTCAGTAATGAGGCCAGAATCCAGCTACACATTCAGACATGTGAATTCATGTACTTAAATGTAGGTGAGACAATAAGGAGTGTGTTGCCCACGGGATAGTAGTATCATTGGAGACTCTCTAATAACACATCTGAGATGAGTATGACACAGGACACTACCTCCTGTCTGGACCACAGGCTAGGTTAAAACTTCCTGAGCATTTTTAAAACCACCAATGTTAAGGTGCCTGAAGAGAGCCGCAGTATCCTGTCAGTGTACTCAAAGGGGCGGTTTTCCACTGCCTGAACACACTTACCTACTGCTATGTTAGGTGGTCTAAATAGTCAAGCCACCTGCATGTAGCTGGCAAATTAGACCCTGGACCCTACAGGATATTCAAACCCTACCAGAGTGGCAACACAACACCAAGCCTAAGTCCTGGTGGCTCAAGTGGCATTCAAGACTCAATGCAACTGCCCTAAAGTAAGGCACACACTGTAATTTTCGATGCCACAAATGTCCAAGACCTCCCCCTCAAACCTGCAGATATGATCCAGAAAGCCTCACCTTTCAGAGCTAGTGACAAGAAGAGGAAAAATAACCAAGAGTATTCAAATGGCACCAGATGTCTATGTTTATTCAAGTAAATCCCAGCAGATGAAATATAATGAACTAGTCATTTGGCCAAAGGCACATGGGACTCTAACAGCTGTCCCCGCTCCACTGATGGATAAACTCCTGCCTAGCTGTGACTAGATCTTGTGTTGACTAGATCTGGCAAGAGTGAGACTGCTTATATGCAGACACTTTTATTCGAACATACAGGTTTTATTATCTGTGTAAACCAAAAGATAAATTTTAAGCCTCTTTAATTATTTTGTTCCTATGACCTAAATGACAAGGGAATTTAAATATCCTCCTAACCATTAGGTAATCATAAGGCCATGGATTTCTTGTGACCTACAGCCCTTACACACCTAGGTGAAGTGCACTGGACTGTTCTGGGAGGTTAAGCTCTTCCATGCCAGCAGTGCTTTGGAGATCCTGGCAGATACAGCGGGATATGTGACTGTTTGGGAAAATCGCTCCCTAGGACTGAACGGGCTGGCCCAATTTAAAGTTAGATGGTCTTCAGAAGAACATCAAATCCACACTAGCCACAGTGCAAAATATGAACCTGGATGAAATGCACACATCAGAGCACTCTCTAATTGCTCTCAGAAGCAATTAGAATCTTCTTCTATTATTGATGATAAGACAAAATGAAATCAAACAGAAATCAGTCAGAGAAAGCCTGTGAGCTGCCATGGAGAGCTAGCCATAGCTTCTTATGGATGGCATGTAATCAAGACCAGCTAACCTTTCATAAACAAGGAGACCAATCCACATGAATATTCAGCAGTTTCAGATCACTTCCAGTTGCTAACAGCTGTAGCCATTTTCATGGACAGGATACTGGGCAAGGCAGAAATCCTCTCTAAGCCAGAAGGTCAATTCTGCATCCTCGCTTTTTTTAATCAACTTTCACCTTGAAATCGCTGATTTAATTCTAGAATGAGTAATTTATCTACAGCAGCCATTTCATTTGTAGAGACGTGTGACAGATGGAGATCTGTTCCTTTGCAGCCCAGGGCATCCCTGCCTGCCAAGGTCTCCATCCTGCTGCTTCCAGGCATCTCTGAAGAATTATTTCCTATTCTATCTTTAGTGATTCATAACATCATGTTCTGCAGTCCTCTGTGCTAGGGGCGGTGGCTCTGTATTCTCACCATAATAAACCTTACCTCAGGAGTCTGGATGGGATCCCACAGCATTATTATTTCACATCTTGGTACTAGTGAAACAACAGGACATGCAGTTTGAGGCTGGATATTTTTGGCAGTCCTGTTTTGTTCTTATGTGTTCACGCTCCCCTGGGATTACTCTCCTGTAAGCTTTCAAAGGCCAGTGGAGACAAATATGTCTCATCTTGCAAAGCTAGAACCTATTACGATGAGACTGAACCCTTCCTTGGTGCAGCAAAGCAGCTGCCATTTTGTGAACCTCCAGAAGCAAAACAAAACTTATATTCCCTTAACCATGACTTCAGCAGAGAAAGTCCTTTTTTCTCCCTTACTTTCACACTTATTTTAAAGATATATTTATTTCTCCAGACCAATATAAACAATGCTGTCATCAATGCCAAATTTGAATACTGATAGAGAATTCTGTGTGCTCAACTGAGAGTGAAATGAAATATTCTTAAACTATATTTGGCACCATCGCGAATGTTTGTCATTAGTGGGTTAGACCGTGCTATCATTTTTTACTGTTTGAGCACATACCCACATGAGGAGTCCAACAAACATCAGTAGCATAGCCTGGTATGCTACACTAATTACAAAATAGATCATGTCCTTATAAAAAACATATACAAAGGGTTGAACTGCCCCAAATCCCTCGCAGTCTAAATATAAGACAAAGATAGTAGGTAAAGACAGGCAAGAGAGAACAGAGAAGCAGTGATACACTATTTTCTCAGGGTACAATGCCAGCACAGAGAAATAATGTCAACCTTTTATCAGCTTGGCAGCTGTAAAAGGCACAGATAATTTTTAACAGAGATTCAAAGGAGAAAAAAGGTACCTTTACTGATGCCTATAAGAAGAGCTTCCTGAGGACAAAGAGCAGCAGGGAATAAAGTGTGCATCTTTGTAACAAAGCATGATGGAGATTTTTACTCTAGGATGATTGGAGACTGCTTTTTTTAGGGGAGGGATACCTGCAAAAGCACATTGGCTGCCTGTGAACAGACTAAGACTGCATTTGTCAAGGTCAGAGAAGGGAATGCTGCAGTAATCAAGAAATTATAAGATAAGAGCTTGAATAAAAGATTCGTTTGGATGGATGGATAGGAAATGCAGTACCTTAAACGTTATGCACAAAGTACATGAGAGATGCAAGTGTAGCCTGGTTTTAAGGAATAAGGACCAAATCAAAGAAGACACTGGAGTTTGGTAAAATCACAACCCCTTTTATGGCCCTAGATGTCATATAGGCTGGAGATGCTGTTCAGGGTGGCCTAAAAAAGGGATGCAAGAAATAGTTGGAGAAGAAAATTTATTAAGTGTTTTTTTAAACAAAGCCGTAATGCCTGAAGATAGGCTTCTAAACTGTCTCAGAACAACAAATACGCTCTATAAAGCAAGGGACTTCATATTTTTTAGATATGCTTTTTTTTAAGAACAGAAGAATGCACTGTTAGATATTTAATTTAGTGTATAACCCTTCACGTCGGTAGAGGATATGAACACGCAGTGACTTACTGCTGGCTTCTGAACCTTTTCCATAGCTCACACAGTGAGTGCGCTTCCTGGAGAGTATATGTAAAGTTAAGGGTTGAAAAACCTAAATCCATTCTGCTCCCTGTGTAGCTGAGTTACTAAAAAGATCCTTCAGAGTCAGTAATATTAAAAACTATATTTTTAAAATAGTTCCACTGGACCTGTTCAAGAACTGCGTATTGAATTGCTTAGCACATAGTTTACTGTACAGTGTTTTATTTCTGAAATTACCGCATGTCAAACTAATGATTCATCCTGCTATGTAGATACTTGCCTGAGATTATGAACGATGGGTTGACCAACCAAATCAACAATCCAGAAGTAGATGTGGACATCACAAGGCCAGACACCTTCATTCGACAACAAATCATGGCCTTACGTGTCATGACTAACAAACTGAAGAATGCGTATAATGGGAATGATGTCAACTTCCAGGATACAAGTAAGAAACCATTAACTGTCATTACATAAATGTCTTTTTGGAACACTTTTATTAACTGGTCCCGTTGCAATGACTTTCTTTAGTCTTTGTGCTCTGCGTTGCTGACAACATAAGAATTCTTTTTCTGTCACATGAAACTCCAGTTATGTAGTTCTTTCTTTTGCTTCTTTTATTAATCTTCATGTCTAGCATATCAAGACACTGGGAGCTTTCCATAATGCCAGCAGTCCACCTCTTTTTCAGAAGAGCACCTAATTATCTAATTAAGTAACAGTGGCTTTCATTTGGATGCTTTACTGAATGAAATTTAGCATCACCACCACTTTCCCTTCCCCAGTGTGTTCACCCCACTGGGGTGACAGGTGGAAGGGGAATGGAGAAAAGGGGTGAAAGCTATAACCAACGACACTCATGTTGATGTTGTTTCCCTCACTCCTTTGTGCCAGGTGATGAAACCAGCGGCTCAGGCAGTGGAAGTGGCTGTACCGACGACATCTGTCCCACCGAGTTTGATTTCATCACCACTGAAGCACCACCTGTCGACTCAGACAGGAGAGAGGTGGAGGCTTCAGCCACACAGCCCGGCTGGTCACTGCAGACATTGCTTGTCATCTTCATCAGTCTAGTACTGCAGAGACAGTGGAGATAATCCTGGATCTTGTGGGAGAAACTGTGTTTTAGCTACAGAAACAGCCAACTTTCTTCTTTTCTTATATTCTTGGACAATGGACTATGCCACAAACACTTGCAGTTTTCTACAAGAGAGCAGTACTGCGACCTGCTTCCCATTTTAGTTTTCCCAAAGAGTACCAGGTGCCAGACTGAACTGCTTCCTGCTTTTTTCAGATATCTCTGAAGATGATATCCGCTCTTGAGAGAATTCTTTCTCAAACCTTTATTACAGGAGACTTTCTGAGCTTCATTTCCTTTTATGCTGCAAAAGGGAAAAGGGATCTTACAGTGTTTTTCCCTAATCAGAGAAAAAAGAGGGGGGAAGAAACCAAGAAAACAGTTTTCTTTCTGAATCAAGCCTGATTCAAGGCTGCTGCATTTCAACAGAATATCAATGATAAAAACAAACAAACAAACAAACAAAAAAACCCACAAAAATAATCAAGAAAGGAACAAAAAAAATGCAACCGTTCTTCACTGACAGCCAGGTTTCCTTAGGAACTTCTGTAGGATGATTCAGGTCATCATAATGATCATTGTTATAGGGAGGAAGGCTGGATTTTTTATTTTTCCAACACAAAAGTATGTCTCAACAGTGAATGTCTTGCACTCCATCTACCAACCACATCAGATTGGTATGAAGGTAGAGAAGGTGAAAAATAAGTTTACCTTTTAGTATGGTAGTAGCTCCACTAGCTTCAGAATATCATGTTACAGTTGTTTAGGATTTAAATCTTAATGCCCGGTAAAAATAGGAGTAGGAGCACAGTTTCTTTTAGGATTTATCCATGTTATGCAGTTGGCACAGTTTTCCACTTAGCTCACCACTGTGAGCTCATCAGCCATGACAGTAATGTTAAACAACACTCTTGACCCCTCAAGGGTTCAGACAGAAAATAATCTCTTGTGATAGAATCTTTTTCCTTTTGTTACTGTCCTGACATCGATTAGAACTTTCTGCTACTATGTTCATTATCCTACCAAGATGGCAATTCTCTAATGGACTAACAGCAGCCGGATCAATAGTGTGTTTCACACATAACTACATCTTTCATATCAGTTAATTTCAGTGTCACAAGGATTTCGTCTACAAAATCTCAGAACAAACAAATATATAGTACTGACATGGAGATTTCTTTCACTTTTTTAGTCTTAGTATGATCATCTATTTTTATATATATAAATATATATAAATCACAGATTTTAACTTCTTAATTACAAGCTCAGGGTTGACACTTCTTTGTAAGGAAAAAAAACTTTTGGTCAACCAGCTCTTCTTTTTTTTGTGCTGCTCTGGAAAGTAACCCTTTAATGAATGGTAAGCATGAAAATTAAAGAAGAGAATTTTTTACATATCCAGTTGTCCATTTCTTAACAAGTTTCCAGGATGAGGGAGAAAATCTCTCTCATATGTATGTATTTCTGGGGGGCATGTGAGTTTGTATGATAGGCCTAGAGAAGGACTTGGATGTTAATTGTGATGACAGTTGTACTATCAGCTTCTTCAAGGATACATTGCTTTAATAATCATTGCCTAAATGACCATGGTCCTGGATAGAGGTTTTTGCATCTGGTCATAAGACCCAAGATGGAAGCTGTTTCAATCCTGGACAAATGAGTGCCAACAATTAGACATCAAAATCTGGCTTCTTCTATCAACCACAGACAAAGGACTTTTGGGGCAACTCTGTGTGGTGCTGAAATGATTTGCTAGGAATTTATTTCCTGATTCTTTCGTTGACTCTGGAAATGGTATAGACAGAAATTGAGGTAACACTGTAAATCCAGCCAACCACATTACAATTTAACATCCGAGCAGGTAGATCGTATCCATTGCAATCACTTTTTCTTGTCAAATTATAATTAGCTATCGATTTAGGCATGAAGTTAAAATAGAAAACACACAGCACGTTAGGATAAAGTATACTTAAGCACTTTTACCAGAAAGTATTTACAAACTATTTATATAGTATGTCTAATAACAAAAAAAAGCGTAGGTTTTGAGCCACTTGTATTCCATGCTTTTTCTTTTCCCTGTTTGTTTGTTTGCTTCAGAGTATAATGATAGCATCATAGAATCATAGAACCATAGAATCATTTGGGTTGGAAGGGACTTTAAAGATCATCTAGTTCCAATCCCCCTGCCATGGAGGCCATTTACTAGGTAAGGTTGTTTAGGGCCCCGTCCACCCTGGCCCTGACAGGTGGCCTGTTCCTCTGGGCCCAGACTAGTATGCATGAGTCACTGTCTAAGTGCTCAGATCACATGAGCCTTACACCAGCCGTAGCAATGCATCCCACTTCTCCAAGGGTTCCCCCTGGAGCAGGTGTTTTGATTCAGCATTTACTGTCTCCAGGAAGTTTAAGCCAATTCTTACTGGCTCTTCCTTTTGTCCTGGTACAGCAGGTACCAAGCACAAGGTCTTTGCTTTTAATTTTTTTCCTGATCTTGCATGTGCATCATTTTACAGAGAGAATTCTTTTAAAATCTCCCCTGGTCCATCTCTTTTTACCCATCTCCACATCCTTTCTACGCTTCTCCTCTTCAGCAACTTTGTTTCAGGAGAAGTTGAGTGTGATTTGGATTTCTTCCACTGTGTGTTTATTCAGTGGTAACTGATACTATTATTCTGGGTCTGGAAGCTTATCGACAGGCAACAAAATCCAAGCTCTCTAAGGCAAGTCCTCTTTTGTACCTGCTCCACATTGCTGGTGAAGGAGCTGATGTCTTTGTGTTAGCCTCAGCCCACATGTAGATGATCTGCTGACTATTTTCAGCTGGTGCAACCAAGGTGTGTGTCCACGGTGGTCTCAGCTGTTTGTAGACCTCCACGGACTTTTGGACAAGGAGTAAGAGGGATCCCTAAGAACTAGAGTGTGTGCTGAAGACTGTTCTCACTCGGGGAGCTTGCAGGAGGGACCCTCCTCTTCTTGGACTGGATCTTACAAACTGCTGCTCAAAAAATATAAAACAGACTAATCTTTTTCAAAATGTAATTGTATTGAGGGAGTTCTGCCAGAAATTGATGTCTTCCATATTATTATTTCTCCTCTTATTTTCCTACTATGCACGGTGATACCTTGTCAGAAGACGGAGATGCCTTTTTGTGAGGTATTGTGCATACATTTCTTTAATAGTCCCTAAAGGTTGAATACTCTCTTCATACAATACATTTTTCTGAGATTAAGAGAGCTATTACATCTACGGAGGAAATTAGTTTGGGAATGAAAGAAAGAAAAGAAAGAGCATTCCTGTTCATAAATATGAGACTCTACATAATTTCCTATGTTTCTATTTGCATGTCCTTTGCATCCAATAACTTTTTTTCTAAGGTAATTTTTTAGTGTGCCACAATTTAAATTTCTCTTCTGCTAGCAGCAGATAAAGTAAGAAATTATAAAGAAGACAATTACCTGTTCAAGAAAGAGGAGCTAAGTCCTAAGGAAAAGTCCTCTGATTGTGTAAACCCTCTATGCTGCACAATCCAGAAGTTCTTGACATTTCATGTTCTTTTGAAGTGGAGACTAATAAAAAATTAGATGCAATTAATTACATAACCAGTGCTGCACAGCCCTGTGAGGTTTTTCTTTTCAGTTTTAACTGATTTGCTTTTGCACAATCCCCAAATTTTTAATGTTTACTGTATTGCAGCTTTTTCTACTGATGACTCAGTACATGGTATTATAACTGCAGTGCAGACTTCCTGAACTCTGGCCAAACTTAGGCATTCCAAAAGAGACAATCAGAAAAAAAAAAAAATTTGAAAAAAGGGGGTAGAGATTTCCTGCAAAAGAGCAAAAGGAGAGGAACCTGTGCCTCGGTGTTCTGGTAGTGGTTGGTCTATCCCAATACCCTAAGAGGCATCACAGAACTCTGTCCACGGAAAGCTCCCAAAATCTCTCAGACACAAAAATCATCCCAGTTCTGTGGGATTTTTATGATAGATGATTCCCACAGATGTATGAACCAGTTTGAGCTGCTTCCACACAAAATGTCTTTACTGTGCGAGTAGCAGCCCACTGGAACAGATTGCCCAGAGAGGTTGTGGAGTCTCCCTCACTGGAGATATTCAAGAACCATCTGCGCAATGTGCTCTGGGATGACCCTGCCTGAGTAGGGAGGTTGGACGAGGTGATCCACTGTGCTCACTTCCAACCTCACCCATTCTGTGATTCTGTGATTCTGTGATTCTATGAGCTGGAGCTGTTCTTGGGAGCTGGACTGCACGTGCAGTGTCTCAGTAGGCAGCAGTTGCCTTCAATTTACTTACTCTGAATCATTATCAAATGTAACTATACTTATTCACTGAGACTTTTATTACTTCAATGTGAAAAATAAATTACAGCACTGATGCAAGTTGTGTTTTTTGTTTTTAATTTGCTTTCAAAGATAACCCATTAAAACTGAATACAGAAAATTTTAGAATGATTACGCATGTTTCAACAGCTTTCGTTATGGATATTAAGAAGAAATTCTCATTTCAAAGACCACAAAATGATATTTAATGTATTAGCCCACAAATGTTCAAACCTACTAAAGGAGAATGAATAGAATTAGCAACAGTGGAATATTACACAAAATTGCAAAAGCCATAATTTTAATGGGAAATTCAGCAGTCAAAGGCTAAATCTTAGCAGCAAAACTGAGATTATGTTGTCAGAACACAATAGACTCAGCAATGCCTTCTTTCAAGAAAGTTAGGACAGATGATGTACTGAATGTGGCAATGTTTTCATTACGGCTACTCAGATGGACTGTGAGGATCATATTGACATGTGTAATTATGATCATTTTTTTTATGAAATAATGATAAAGACCAGAGTACCTTGGTAACAGGGTACATGAAAGATAAATGTTATGATAGTGGCCATTATCTCATCTGTTAAACAGTATAGGAGATGTCATGGAGAATAAAGAACTTTGAAACTGATTTTTAAAATAAAATTCTAGCATCTGACAGGAGTGATGGTCTCAGACTAGTTTAGTCAAAACATTTTCCAACAGTCTATCATATTCAAATCTACTGACCAATATAACCAATCAATCACTTGAGGGTAATTTGCCAACATAACAGGAAATGTTTGCTTACAGTACTTACTTACTTTTTCTACTAAACTGATTGTGCATCATATGTGATCATATACCAAAAGTGTGAAATCCCATCACCATGACAACGCAAATGAAAGCTTTGTCATTAACAAGGATTTTGACTATAATCAGGGAGAAAAAAGAAAGTCTCTTTTTTTCTGAAAGCTGTTCGTATTTGGTTTCTTTCTGACTCTCAATAAAAAAACAACATTGTCCATGATAAAAAAGTGACATTAGCGTCATCACCACTTTACTCCAAAACAGTTGCAGTCTTTCTGCCTGGTTTCCCCACAGCCAAGGTCTCTGGACTGTCCAGAAGTTGAAGAAAGTTGTGTATGTTTGTCTATAGCTGAAAGTCTACACAGATAAATCAAACCATTTAAAGAAAGTGGGTCAGTATTTCAATCAGCTCTCATTTCACCTTTATTTTTAATTATGCAGCATTGATATTTAACAGTGTAACACACATGAAAGGCTTTTGTAACACGCTGTGCTAAAAAAAACCTTCTTCCTTTTCCTCCTTTATTCTGGCACCAGAAAAACTATGAGGCTTCATACTTATAGCAGTGGGCAGCATCTGGTGTGTAGTTTGCTTATTAAATTCAGAACAGCTGCATTACTAAGAGAAGTTGTCTTTTTCTTGAGAGGGAATAGGGAATGGGAGTGTCCATTTATCACTAGCAAAAAAGAGGTACAAAATGGCAAATATTTATTTTAGATACAGTAAGGGTCCATCCGTCAGTATTTCTGAAGACATTTTAAAGCCAAATTTCCATGGAAGACAAACCTACTCCCACTAAAGTATAAATCAATATGATTTTCTTCCCTGAAAAAATACTGATTATATGGCTTACAGTTAAGGCAAGTTGGAAAGAAATTTGCCTTCTCCAGAGTGGGATGCCAGCCATTTAGACAGCTCTGCTGCTTTCAACTCCTGGAGCTGCTTTTGTACCCCTCCTGAGCTTCTGTGCAGATCACGGATGTGCAAGTTGTCCCTGTGGACGATGGAGTTTGTTTTTCCAAGAGAGTTAGAAAGACAACTGGGGAGCAAGTCAGAGGAGCAGTGACTTCACCTTGAGGCCAAGTAGATATATATGACTGCAGGGAATTAACAGTAAAATCAGGTGAGGGACAGCTGGTACTCCTCACATGTGGCCAGCTCTTCCTTTCAACCTACTGCCTATGAATTTTCAGTGTATTCTAATTATAACCACCTACTGATGGACATAGCAAAGGCAGAAATATTGCTTCACGAGTCAGTGGTGTTCTGGTAGGCTCCTGCAGTTTCTCTCTCTCTCTCTTCTCAATTTCCTGGTAGATGTCTCATTCTCTATCTTTCAGAGTGTGAGGAAGAGCTTACTACCTAAGACAGATTTTTGTGTGACAATAGTACTTTGGACAAAGCCCAGACTCCATTAGTCCTCTAAGTTTCTTAGAGGTCTCCTATGTTCCACTAAATACCCCAAACACCAGGTTACAGGCGGACTGTGGTCCTTGTCCTCCCTCCTTTCCTCCCTCCTCGCCTCAAAGTATCATCCTGGGCTTGAAAAATCTTTCAAAATGAATGTTTCATCCAAGCTAGTACCTTACAAACAAAAAAAAAACCTTTTTGTCATATCTATGTTTCCTGATGTTAAATATTTCTAACTAAAGCATCCTGTGTGCCACATGTCCTATCTGTCTTGGAGTCACCAGTGTCACTATGACAATTCTCTACTCCAGGCTGAACTGTCTTTTCAATCATTTTTAGATCACTGGATTTTCTATCTCCCTTCACTAGATTTCTGTGCCTTTGCTAGCACTTAAAGCTTCTACTTTCAGACAGAGGATGTAGCAAAAAAGAGGTTCGATTCACTTACTTTAGGGGTTTTTTTCAGGCTTTATCAGATCTCACCTTTAGCTTTTATTCTCTACTCTAAACATGCTCTGCTGGGTGTATATTCTTGATTACCTGACATAAATCCTAATGACTCCTTTTTCAATCTAGTGTATAGTTAGAACTTATGGACTAGGTGTTGGGGCAGTTATTCTGTTGTGGCAAAATTCTGTTTCTTCCTTATAACTGTAGCAGACAGTTTCCATTTTGTTGTCTGCCATGCGGATAAGCCAGCAAGGCCAGTGGCAAAGAACTTGTGGATTTTCTATAGCAAGATTAACTTAATGGGCAACAACTTCAGGAAACAATCCATATCACTGCTGTAATTGATTATTTTGAGGACTGGTGTTGTGTATTTTTTATTTCCCATTCTGGGCTTCATTTGATTTACTTTACACATTGGCTATGTGTGTAATACGTTGTACACATGTAATATAACTACAGATTAACAGTTTCAGTCTTTAGATAACACAGAAGAATTTTAAGTAGTTGGTCAATCTTAGTTTGTTTTTAAAAGCTACAGAGTGATGATCAGTCTTAAAAATCTGCCTAAACAGAAGTCTGAGGACTTCAGATTTCAGCTTTGTGCTATTAGTTGAGTTTGAGGCTCCAAGAGTATTTTGTAAATAATTTGTGAATATGTGCATATACCTGAGGGGGGAGAAAGGAGCATTTGCATCTCAGAAATCTTCTGAAGCTTCTTTTCAGCTTCTGCCTAATCTAAATACAAATTTAAAAATGAGCAGTTTGCATTCAGATGTTCAGGGATGTCAAACTCTATCAATCAATGGACATTTATATACCAACTCCTTTCAGGTTACTTTGTTTTGCTGAGGAGCAATATAATTCAATGTCATCTTACAATTTTGTTATATTTATCAAATTCAAAGAAAGGGTGTTGTTTAAGTAGGTCAGATGTCTTAATTTGGGTACCAATTGACATTTATACTTGCTTGTAAAACTTTTATGGCTCCAGACATATGAATATTGCTTGAAAGCATGCAAATTATTAGCTCCAGTTTTTATGCTATATTTCTAGATTAATATTTATCATAGCGAAATGTGAATTTATAGGGATGATATTTGAATGCAAGTCAAGTTTAGAATAATTAGTTTTTGACATAAATAGGTTTGAGTTGAAAAAATCTCATTGAACATTAAACCTGCTTTTCTACTGATCCAATTCTAATATTTCAGCCTAATCTGATAGGAAAAAGAACCAAAACCTACAGGTCCTGTTTACGGACCATACCTGGAACTAAATGGTAGTTTCAATTTTGGGAGAGTTCCAATCAAAATGAAAGTTAGAGAAAAATCCCAAGTTATCCCATCTTTAAGTACTACCTACAATGATACAGTATTTAGCAACATATGTCAGTGTGTGTATATACATTTAGCAGTGTATTAAGGCAGAGTTTGAACTTTTACAGAAAAGAGTCTGCATGACTTTGTAACTTCAGAGAAGTTGTATACCATGGACAGAAATAGAAAAATATATACAATCATTTTGATACATTTGTGAAATAGATTTCGCAGAACCTGATATTTTTTGTGCAAAATGCCTTAAATGACTTTCTGTAGGGCTAATGCAATTGAATTTATTTCTGTATATAGCCTTTTATAGTAATTACTTCGGATGCAACACTAGACTTTTCTTTCCACTGCAGTCATATACAGCCTTATGACTACTAGTGACAACAGACTATGAAAGCTCTGCTTCATTAGCTGTGAATGCACTTTTGGTCCACTTGTAGACTGAGAGCTTGGAAACAAGAAGTGGTGACAGTGCCAAGAGCACCAAGACCTTCCTGATGGGCAATACCTGCATTCTCTCAGGCTTGAAATCCTTTCCCACCAACTCATTTTCGTCTCACAGCATCTGTCTTTATGAAAACCGGCTGTGACTTAGGGCCTCAGGTCATCCCACCAGGCACTAGGCACTTCAGGGAGCATATCACCTTTCTAGATCTCTAGAGTTAGTCACAAGATATGGGCACCTGTGAAGGGGCTTACCTCTCTTCCCATCACAGGCAGCCTGGGATGACAAGGTTTGTCATGTAAAAAATTTCACTTAAGTGCCTGGACATAGATGCCACTGGTGAGATAAGTGATCCAGCCTTCATCCAGACTCTCTCCTGTCCTTGTCTTTGTTGGCCCAGTGGTGCCTCTTCCTGCCAGGGCTGGAGTGAGGAGCCTGGAGAAGGGTCCCATCTGGGGAATTCACAGTACAATGACTTTGTTTCTGGCCAAACTAATCCTGATGTAACTAGGCGTATAACCAACACACATTTGTTGTTCTGAATGCTGCCCAATGTTGTTATCTTTGCATTCTTCCTTATAAATCATTTGAACCAGTCAAATACCCTAGTTTCAAACAGAAAAGGTGACCTCCTTCAATGTGCATATGCACAAGGGATGGAGCTTGTCTCCAAGACAAGTCTTTTCTGAAATCACAGATGTCTCTCCAAGGCTGGTGAAAGCAGTGCACAAGGCTGAAGCCACCTCAGAGAGTTAGCAAGGATTATGATGCACGTGGCCAAAGGACAGAAAGCAAATTAATACAAGTTTCTCCTCAAGAGTGAGGAACTGCGATAAAGATACCCTTTGGGCTTAATCATTAATGCACTTAGTCATTTGTCAATCTCAGCCCTTACTGCATCTAAGAGGTCAGTAGAGAGAGCAAGGTTAATATATACAGGTTAATACTGACAAACTGGTAACACACCTCTTGAAAAATAGCTGATTGTTATGACAGAAATAACTTGTTCAAAGCTGAAAAATAATTAAGTGCAGCTTCTTCTGTATCCCACTCCATCTCTTGGGTCTCTATAATGAGGAAATCCTTTTTCACTCCCCAATATACTTTTTGGGAGGTTGGTACTTGAAATGTGGCAGAAACCAAAAGCCCTAGCTGTAGAGCACCCATTCAGTGTCCAGTTTTCTAGGTCACCTGCTCTTCCACTTTGTTTTCCTTTTTGCTTTTCCAAGAATGGCACATGCACATAGTATATGTCAGGATGCATCTCTCTCCTTGTATACACATTTATTTACACATATACACATATCTCTAAAAAATACAGTCACAAACCAGTAAATTTCAAGTGCATATGCTGTAAAAAAGTATTGGAAAGGCTCCATTTGCCACAATACTTGACACAGAAGAAATGAGAAGAGTCCCAGGCAGGGACTTGTGCTTTAGAGATGATTACACCTTGTGTGTCTGTAAGTGTTGTTGAAATTTTTTGAAATAACTGAAAAGGGGTGAATCTGCAGAACTTAATTTGGCAACATCTGCTGGCACTAGTAAGGAAAACATTAAAAAAATACTACTATCCAGATAAAAACAGCAACCTAGATAGTATCTCATTCCTGGTATTTTGTGGCTTTACTAATACAAATTTCATTTTTTGGGGGGTTTTATTTGAACTGCAAAAAACCTGTAGAAGCTCATCAAGCTTTCAGAACACCTACCTCCTTACTTTCAGACAATAAATATTGCTAAATTATGACTTTTCTATGTTTATGAAAGTATGTTCTTTAAAAATTAATTGAGTAAAATACAGATGGTCAAAACCATGATCCTAGTTGGTGGGGCTTTTTATAAAAAAAGGAAATTCGTAATGCGTGGCAAGTGGCTCTTATTTCTAATGGTATCACCTGACCCCTCTTAAATGAATTACAGATTTATAATCATACCGCTACTGTCCATCACTTAAGAATTACATGACACAACAATACCCAGTGGATTACCCCCACAGCCACTGGGTCTTTTTCATTTCTTTCTTCTCCACACACTTACCTGCACAAACTTTTGATTAGTAGAAACGCATTCAGATTTCCCTGTGGATAAAAACAAGGGAAGTGTTTGACATTTTCGAGACAATCTTAGTACTGCTCGGCCCATTGCTTTTCCATTTCCCCCTGAGTCTTTACTAAGTCCAGTGCTCAACAGTTAATGTGGTTTTCACAAAGCACTGATCAGTAATGTAAATACCATTTCTTCCTTCAAGACTTATAATCAATTCTGTGTTTCTTAAGCTTGCTTCTTTCACTGTTTGTCATGTCAAGGATGTTAAAGATGATATTTGGAAATCACAGAACAGTTAAACGATAAACCACTGTGTTTCTGTCCATTAGTAAGAAAAGTTTGACTACAGGTATACTTTGATGGAAGGGTTGTATTAACAGTCATTTACATATATATATATATATATTTGTAGAGCTGCACCTGTGTCTTTCATATACCTTAATATTAATA
Organism: Pseudotriccus pelzelni; assembly: GCA_035584735.1. Taxonomy (NCBI): domain Eukaryota; kingdom Metazoa; phylum Chordata; class Aves; order Passeriformes; family Tyrannidae; genus Pseudotriccus; species Pseudotriccus pelzelni. The sequence goes on from JAWMRA010000001.1 coordinate 74,393,497, forward strand.
CCAGATAATGAATGTCCTCCTATGAAACTCATTTTTTTGTATTGCATCTTCCTGAAATATAGACATTAGAAGACCTTGCTGTTCAGCCAGTGCAATTTTGCCTGGTGCAATATTATGTTGCTAGACAAAGGCATTTGAAAAAGACCATGTGTTTTATTTTCTAAATCAATACTTTCTTTTGCTGCCTGCTGAAAAATCCTTTTTTAGTGCTTACAACACATTTGAGAGTTAGGATAGGATTGTAATATTCAGTAACAGACCGAGACAATAGCTAGCATTCTTGAAGATTAATTTTATTTGCCCTGCCTTTTGCCTGCAAACATTATCCACATAATGCTTTTCAGACAGTTGTACCTTGTTAGTTTCCCTGCTTCATAGTATACATATATTAATGAATATGTATTTCCATTGACAACAGTGTAAGGCAAGTTACTTCTCTCATAGTGTTACTCTACTGTTTATTCATGTGCATATTTTAAATTTGCAATGGCTTGTTGGAAGGTCTAATTGATTGTCACTGATTACTAGCCAGAATTTTCTTTTGTTTGGGCACCTTTACATAAAATTCTGGTCATTACATGAAAGTTTAATTCTGATTATTAGATCTGAATGGTACTCTTCAAAATCACACCAAACTTTTTATCAATGAATCTCCACAAAAACACTGTGTTAAAAATCTCAGGAAACAGAGTTTTTCCAATTGTCTTCATAGTAAGAAATAAAGAGGCTTTTCTCAGTTAAACAAGAAGATATATTGACCTTTATATTAATCTTGCCATAATTGGACTGGCAGAGCATTAGAATATAGAATCCACAATTAAATAACTCGTGGAGAGAGAGCAATAGCTCAGCTGAAAAATATCAGATTGCTTGTCAGGAAAGTCTTACTGATGCAACACACGCATTCATTTGCAGACCATCTACTATACATATCTAGTTGCAGCAACTACTGAGGAATTCAACATCAAGAAAGAAATGAGGGAGTCAAACTATCTGTCTCCAAGTGCTATGGGATCTCGACTGTCTATGCAACAGGCAGAAACAGGGAAACACAATCTTCCCACCTGCTGTAGGTGCTTATACTGTATGTTGCTCCTACTTCTCTCTGTTGACACTACGGAGGATTCGTGGTCTGGCATCATGGTATAACCAGCTGTGTGAATGATTCGTTACCATCCTCAGCTTCGAAACCTTTATAGATATGTACAGTGCCATAGTAGGTGGTTTGCACAGAGACCATTAATGCAAGTGTTAAAGATAGGTGATCAGAAGTAGTCATTTTTGGTGAGGTAACTAGGTTCAAGGTGTATGGATTAAGACTCCCCAGTGTAACTCCTTTCAATTCAAAGTTTAAAAGTATTACAGAACCTGGACAATTTATGTTGTGTGAGGACTATGCAATGGAGGATCAGAGACACCTTCCCCAGCCTCTCTGGTCCTCCTCCCACTGAAGCTAGTGAGAGTTTGCCATCAGCTCCAGTACCAGGAGAAGAATATGTAAAAAGGTAGATACTAACCATTTAAATCTGTGTTTATATCCTCAGTGTCTATCTCTGAAACAACACCGTGACACTTAGTAGTTCATAATTACAACAGAAATAAAGTGTGGGACTACCTTTTACACTGTTGCTTAATATTCAGTACTGTATGTATATATCAACTTGACACCTCAGTGAAGACTTTGACATGCCTTATTCGTTCTAGTTATTTTTATGGTATTGGTTTTGTTAGATTGCTTTACCTTATAAAGAATAAAACTATAACTGCTCTGACTCAAAATTGTCCAATTCATTTTTATCCAAGATTCGTTAAATCTAAATCGTGTTCATCGGTTCTTCTCATTCTCATCACCCTTCACTCACACCATGAAGGCAATGTATATTGGTGGTTTGAAAACAGGGATTTGATATTCTCTGATGGACTACAATAAATATCTGAAGTAAGAACCTGCCTTGTGTCTTGTGGTTTCTTGTCTGCAAAAAGAAAAGTGCTCTCTGCAGACCAGTAATGTTAATCCCATGATTGGCAGCTACTGGAGAATCATGAGGTAAAATGAATCTTTAAAATAACTTATGAGAAGTTTATTCTACAGCATTCTTTTTTCAGCAGTATTTATGTGCCAGGCATAATCCACTAAAATCTGTCAGAGAAGTGAAGAACATTGTGAAAGTGTCCAACATCATGACATCTAAGAATGAATTTCAGGCAGAAGCCATTTATTTATTCTCTTGCAAAAGGTGATATCTTTCTGTGGTTATATATAAAATACTTTTAAAAATTATGCTTGTTATTTTGAATTATTACGTATTAGTTCTAAGTCAATCATATTGGGAGCTAATTTAATGGTAGCATTTTATTGCAATTGTTAAACTTTTTTTTTTTTTTAATAAAAGGCTTGTCATGATACTGAAGTCTTAAAATGTAAATCAGTCTTGTTCTTTAAGAAATATGGGAACTGGCAAATGGGAGGGTTTGGTTTCTCCTTTTTAATTTGACTTATTCTAATTCTTTCAGTTGAGTCCAAGATTTCATACTAGGTGTGTTAACTAGTCAACACAGCCTCTTCAAAATTCTTCTGTTGATTGGGTTTCAAGTTTAAGGGTTTTGTCAGCTGCCTACATACTGCTTCTGGCATCACTTGAAACAGCTTAAGCTAGCCAAGGCATCTGCTCAGAGCCAGCAGACACGACACAGGACCTGCAGAAGCCCTGCATCCTTCCAGACTGGCAGCTGGGTCAGGTGGGGTGGTCTCAGGAACCTTAAACTAAAGACCTATGTTTAGTCAAGAGAATCAATTTCCTAAGTTCAGGTGAGCTGAATCCCACCCTAACCCAATACAAGCCCAGATTTGGGCAAACTGAATCTCACCCTGAGAAGGCGTTTTGTTGTCTAAATAGAGGCACTGTTGCCACTCTGAATGGTTTGGTTCAGCTGCCCACTCTGAATCTGTTTTATATCTTGTGTCTACATCTTCTAGCCCACTGATTATGCCTTGGATTTTCTAGGATATCTCAAATGGCTCTGGACACTTTTATGAGGCTTATTGAGTCACAGCTTGTATTGCATTCAAGATACCTGTGTGTAGCTGGCAAATACACAGAGCAACAAGTAATCCATGTCTTCCTGGGGTACAGGCTGGAGCCAATCCATGGCACCAATGAGCATCTCCAATGGCACTACACTACCTACCTCTGGGTACCCACGGTAGGTGTCTAAGGCAGATGAAGCCTGATATTTTCTAGGGGTGTCTGTCACTGAGCTGAGAGAAACCAGGTCATTTTAGAACAGTTTTTGTGAGCAAATTGTTTGAGCAGGGTTGGGAAATGCACTCCCTTCTTTAGAGCAGACTGCTGTGTTCTTCATTCTAGACCAAAACACTGAGTTTTCAAACAAAAAAAAATATATAATACTTTGCAGTTTTCAACCTCTGAAGAATGATTTCCAGCTTCTAATGATTTTGTAATATTCTTTATCTTATTAACAGAAGGCAAACTTTGCTGTGCATGGAGGTAAAAACAATCACTTGTCATAGAAGAACTTAGTGAAAGCATCAATTCAGGCAAGTCGTTCTGCTACTTGCCTGAAGAGACATTTCCTGAAACAGTGCATAGGGTCTGCTGTGAATCATGGAAAATCTGACAATTAATAACTCCTTTTAATTATTATTCTCTTCTTGGGCACTTACCAGAAGCTTCTGTTAATTAATAGTGCCTTGCTTTAAATCCTGCTGGAACAGAATGAAAATGTGAATTGCTAGAGATTTGATTCTGTTAAGTGTTCAAAATCTACCTGCCTACTCAAACACCACTGAATCCTTTAGTGTAGAACTACTGTGATGACCATTTTCTCTGCCAGCTTTCTGATATTTGTTTCGTGACTGTATGGAACATTGCAAGTCTATTATGATCTTTTGTCTCATCAGAATGCAAATAAAATTCAAGTAGAATAAGATATGAGAAAGTATTAAAAAAAAAAAAAAAGTGAAAATATAAGTACCTAACTGAAAACAAGAGATGCTATTTGAACATCAGCCTTAGCACTGAAATGACACTGATATACTAAATTCTGAGTCTTTGCTGAATTTATTAGCACACTCCTGGTTTAATACACAACCTAATATCACATTTGCGTCTGTGACTTGCATATCCATTCACTTGAATGTTTGGGTAGCATAGATGGCAAACATTAATAAATCCAATTGACTGTTGACATAATCGAGGAAAAACCGTGAGCTAAGAAAACGTTTTCTGATGCACTGCTAATCTCAGACATACCAGAAAGCCATCAAATACGTTCTCAAAAATATTCTGAGTTAATATAAAGAATACGCAAGTGTCAAGTATTTGCAATATGATGTAAATGGGAAAAAAAAAAAAACCCATCCTGGAATTTGGATCTGCATGAGGAATGTTATTGTCTTATAAGCAGAGGGACAGTAGCCCATTTTTGTGCAGCTGCACGTGATGGATGATGCTCACTTCTGCCCTCAGCTTCACCTGCCCAAGCCCGATCCAAGGGAGGAAGTGCAGGGCTGGGCAGCCCATGCAGCCGGGAGCTCTGAGAATGGAGCAATGAGAGCGCATGAAGGATATGAGAGGCTTGGAAAAGAGACCAGCCTACTGTCCAAAGACAGCTCTGATACTTATAATTGCTTCAAGTAAATTACATTATGAGATAGTGGGTATGGGAGAGAGATTAGAGTAAAATGAAAGAAGTCCAGGAGCTACAGAATAATAGAATCAAGAGGAAAAAATTGAGTTGAGTATCAGTAAAAATATCCTTGAAGTGAAACAGGTAAAGATAGAAGGTCTGGCTCCCGATTTTAATTTTTGTGATAAAGTTTCTCTTTCTTGGATTTTTTTTTTTACTGGTAATAACTTTCTTCAATTATGCTTTTATTTAGTTTTGGTAGATATATTAATTAATTCAAACCAATCAATAAAATTATAAATACTGAAACTCTTCTCACACTCTTAATTAGATGTTAAAAATTTCCATCTTGACTGTAACCCTGACTTTACTTAAAACAGCAGACTACATACAATACAAAGGGTTAATACATGGGACAACCATTTGTGCTACTCAATTTATGATGCTTTTTTAAAAGACAGCTAGGTTTAAGCATCATTCTACCACTAGTATGAATATTAATAAATTAATAAATTAGAGGAAGGTGAAACAGACATATTTGTCAAGCAAAGCAGAAAGAGCCAAAAGGACAAGGCAAACAATGTGGAAGAGAGGAGGGAGACAGAAGGAGTCTCTAGAGGAACCAACAGAAGTGAAATTTCTGAGCACCTCCCACAAGAAAACAGAACTGGGACAATCCTGCACTGAACTGCAAACACACTAGAAATTCAGATTGGATTTCTTTTTTTTTTTTCCCTCTCCCTAGCTGTTGTGAAGCTTGGAAAATTCTGTTTCCCGGTTGTGAGGCAGTGGATTATTTCATTATTGGGTCGGAACGAACTCAAGTACTTGTGTGGGAGTAGCGCTCATGGAGCCCACACAGCAGCCCTGCTGGGTGACCACAGAGCCCATATGGCAGCCTCACGGGACTGCTGTCACTCAAAAGGGCAGCCTGGCAGCACATCCACGCCATGCCCCCTGGAACTTCTGATCCAGCCTCTGTTTGGCTGCACCACCCCTCACTCTGGCCCAGAGCCACAGAGTGGTCAGTGAGCCAGAGTCCCACCTGGAACGAGTTGCCACAGGGTGCTGGGACACATAAAACCAACAACACGTGCCCCTCTCTGTTGTTGTCTCTCTCTGGAGACCTGCCACCTACCATCTGAAGCTGGACTTCCATAGGACTCCTTGGTAGTAGCTATTTAATAACCTGTTTTTCTCTTATTCTTCTCTCTTCTTACTCTTATTCTCTATCTTTACTCCTTTTTCTTATTTTTTTTTATTTCTTCACTCTTTTAATCTCTTGTCTTACTTAATATTCTGGGTAACTTAAAACTGTTGGTTTGGATTTTGTCCAGTTGTGTGAGTTGGAATGTGCTAAGTTGGTGCTTTGTGAAATGCTTTATCTTGGTTATATGTTACCTCTTTTAAACTTTTGACAAAATCCTTATTTTCTCCCTAGGACGATCAGTAAAAGTATCTCCTAAGAAAACGTGTGCAGTGTTTTTTCTTTAGGCTATCTCAATCTATTAAAGAACCAAAAGGTCTGCAAGAATTTGGTGGGTGAACTTTTGGAGTCTTGTATATTTTTTAAAAGTAATACTCCAGTTGAGATTGTGGCTCCATGGCTGGGGTCTTACACCAATTCAGTAATGTATGCTGAAATATTTGAGGGACTCATCCCTAAAACAATTTCAAAGATCCTTAACCATGCCACAGGCACAACTGAAAACTAAGGGATTTCTATTCTAGAGCAAGCCGCGTCACTCCACATTCCATGAAGTGTGGAAGGAAAAAAGTGTGACATTCCCTGGCTGCAAACTGAATTTACTGACATTTGCCAGGCAAAGGCAATATTCCAAGAAGTCATTTTGTTGCTCAATATATTCCTATTCCCATTCTCTTTGCTCTGTAAAACCTGCCCCTACCTTGCTTCCAAATGAAATAAATCAGAATATTAGAGAAAAGCAGAGGGAGGATTTTGTGAAGTACTACTAAAGATGTGTTTTCCAGGTTAAAAAACATACCAATATTGAATAACTGACAGCAACTAAAGCAAAAATGAGCATGAGACAGGCTGTTGTGATAAGCTGACACAAATTCATCTGTCTGAATAACACAATTAAGAATACATCAGAAAAACACGAGTAGAAATCCCCAGACCAAGCTAAAAAATTTAGATACAGGCAAGACTGAAATGAAAAGTACCACTTTTTTTCCTCCCTTTTCAACTTTAAGTAGAAATATATCTTTTATCTTTATGTTTCTGTCCTAGCACAGCCACCAGGGTATACTTCTTTCTTACCAGCAGATAGACATAGTATAAATGAACACTGAGCTCTGTCCCTGACCAAAAAAAAAAAAAACAAAAGAAAACAAATTCTATATTAAAAACAAATGCTTGCATTGTTTTTGCAAAAAATCTTATCCTAAGATTACATATGGAAAATACAGGAGGAAAAAGAAAAGGAGGTAGGAAAGAATATATATATATATATACGGCCTTAGTAAAAGGATGGCTTTTCCTTCTGTTAAAAATCCAGATTTTTATTTCCTCAGGAAGGATTGTGCTTTGCCTTCACAAGCGGTATTTTTCAAAGCTCTGAGCTGAATTGTAAGTCCATAGGGTTTGGCACACAGAGCGGGTGTACACATCTGCAGAAGAAACAGGCTTTCTACATCTCATCGAAGCTCCTGTCTCCAGGCTTGGGAAGGAGTTACAGCAGCCTTGGGATGTGACACGCATCTGAACAGCCTTAGAGCTACTCTAAATGAAGCTGTTTGTTCACATCTCTGTCAGACAGCCATGCCAAGGGGACCAGCGAGAGCACAGCATGCCAAGCAAGAGTGCACCTGCTAATCATGAAGACAGTTGTTGATGTAGGTCCTAAGGACTGTAAGTAAATATGATGTGCATCTGCGAGGGCTGAGCACTCCAATTCTCCTCACGATGCTCTCAGCAGGCACGGCCAACTGGAGCAACACAGGAAGAAGCAGCTCTTTGGCAAGGTCTCCTCACCCTGAGCAGCCACTGACCATGGGATGGCAGGACACAGCAGTATGAAAGAAAGTAGAAGAATTTGCTGACAAAAGACAGGCTGGAGTTTGGAAGTCTCTGGTAAAACTGAAAGAAAAACCCAGTGAAGAAGGTTTAATAAGCACTTCAGGCTCTATCTGAAATTGTTGGCAAAGAGCCCAAGCAAAGCCAGTCACCAGCCATATTGCTGACAAGAACAGCTTCTGACCATTTAACGTGCTTAGCGGCTTTTCAGTCATCTCAAGCAGAGGAGGCAACTGTGAAACTGTTACAGATATTTGAACAATAATCTCTCCAAATAAACATGAAGCTGCGCTGAAAGATGTTTCCTCTATGCTGAAAGGCATAGGGGAAAAAAAAAGGCCAGTGAAACCTCAGGAGACCTTCTTCTAAGTCAGAAGTGAAAAAATTTGATAAAAGACAGGATGGGCCAAATCCTTACAGATGGATGGCAGGAAAACAGCCTGGAAGCAGCCTGAGTAAAGGAAGCTGCAAGGGGGGACTTTGTGGCCTCACCACTGAACATTTAAGCACTTGTCTCCCAGTCATCAATCCACAAAACACAATTCACTATAACCAGAACAGACAGCTGAACTCTCTGCTACACAAGCATAGAAAATCAGGAACCAAAGGAGACAGAACAAGCCTGAGGACAGAGATAAGGGCTGAAGGCATTCCATTTGAGCTGGAGACATGGTTACTGCCTCCTATATAAAGGCACTTGGAAATGCTGCCAAGGGCAAAGGTTGGAGTCCACCCATACCTTTTTTCCATTCTGCCTGTTGAAGTTGCTCCAGGGTTCACAGGTTTGTAAACAGGCCAGAGACAGCAAGGAGGTGAAAGGAGGAGAGACAAACAGGGATGGATCATATAATGAGGAAGAGATCTGACTGCTTATTTGCTCTCGACTGAATAGTTTGGTGTGTTGAGGTTTCTCACTCTCATAGTCACGATTTCCTAGCTTAGTTGCTACCCTGTAAATCCCACGTGTCCTAGCACAAAGATAAATGAGACTTTTGAAGTGGGAACACCTGGCAGTGGTGACATCATCACGAGTGCAGACAGATTCGTGAAGGAGACCAGGAGAGGCAAAATGAACCAAGCCTACAGATTCTGCAGTTAGGTGAATACCTGGAGCTTTCTTCTTGCAGAAGAAACTGCTGGAGCTTTCCTCCTTGAGGTGTGCCCTACTGGTGGTATTGGAGCATGGTTTTGAATCTCTACAGTGCAATAGCTTTTATATTGCCTTAACTTGAAGCCCAGTATAGAGGTAATTTTTAATGACAAAGGTCTTTCAGCCTTTAGGAGAGAAATTGAATGACCCTTACAGGAAGAAGCTGGTGTGTAAAAAGATGGACAGCACTGGTACCATTTCTTCTGGCCATCCAGGTCTTGGAAAGCCCAGTTTCAGCAAAAAGGTCTGGATTATGAATATCTGCTGTGTCTCACTGAAGCAGAGCAGGATCATAGATGCAGCTTTGTTCATAACCTGACTTTGCGCAGGCATCTGTGTGCAGGGTACTTCACTGCCTGCACAGCCAATACTTCAGGAAACCAAGCTTCCTTGCCCAAAGCCACCAGCCTATATGCCAGGTTCTGTAAGTGTATACCTTCACTATTAAATTTAGCTGAATAGTCTTTCAATCTGCTTCTCTTCTTTCTCTCTTCTCCCATCACAAGCACAGGTGTCTGTCCCAAAAGAAAGTCAGTAATGGTATTACAACTTCAATTTTACTGTAGTAGCCATGGGATGTGGTTGCTTTACACCACTTCTTTCCTAAAACAGAGGCAAAATTGGAACAGATTCCATTTCAAGCGTTTAGCTAAAGAGCCAGCAACAAGATTTAATTTAATTCAGAAAACTACTTCTCACTAATTCCTTGCGAGTATTTTTCATGATAATCATTTTCACAAAGGCACAGGCCATGAGTGACAGAGATGATGTGGCTGCCACCAGCTTACTACACTGTCAAAAAGTTAGACACCTAACCTACTGGGTGACTCAGAAAGCATTAGCTGCCCATGGATCCAATACAGCCAATTGAGAAAGCAATTAACTAGTGAGTAGAGAGCATTAAACTACTCAGAAAAATAATTTACACAAAAGCCCCACATGAAAAGCTGAAAGTTGCGTGGGTCTAGCTAACAAAAAGCCCGAGAAAGGGGTGTTTTTGAGCACTTCTCTTCCAGAGTTCAAACATCTCATTCACGGTTGTTACATGCTCCTGTGTGATTCAGAGCCTTTTCTCAGGAGAAAGCAGCAATTCAGTAGGAACTATTTTAGAGGGGGGCAGGGATGGTGATGGTTACACCTATCTCACCTTGAAGTCATTCAACAGTGCACCTCCCGTCTGTCAGCAAAGTGTCCTGTGTAAAACACAATCGCAAAGATGAATGTGCTGATCCCTCATCCTTTCTCCCTGGGCTGGGCTGTGCGACTGTTTAGTTATGAATGTGAGAGGAAAAAGTGAAGAGCAGAGATGGTCCATGGGCACCAGATGAGGTTATGCTTTGCACTGATTGTTAGGATAAAAATCCCAGTGTGTACTGGTCTCTGTGGAGATTGGGGGTTATGTGTTTTCAGCATTCTTTCCCTCAGTTTATGAGTCTGTGGAAGCCTTTGAGCATCCCTCTTCATCCCACCCCAGCAGTAATAGCCTCAGGACAATTCATGCAACAAGACACGGCAGGTATTTACTAACACTTGCATAAACCAGCAACAAACAATGCCTCTTCTGTAGCTTGGGATCAATAGAACATTGAAACACGTAAAATCAACCTTTACGATCAAACCTGTTGCAGGATTTCCTCCATCTGTTTTTTTAAAGTGTCTTTGCTCAAATTCCTTGCTTTTTAAGCATTTTATTTAAAGTCTACCTGTGCTTCTCCTATTCACCAAGGAAACAACTTCCCTTGGTTGCTAGATCAACACTGTTCTTTTTTAAAAGGGAGAAAAAACTTTCTGGTGCCACCATGTAATTTTCCAGTAAGCCACAAGAGGGCAGGTTGTGCTCTCAATACAGCTGCAGATCTTTATAAGCAGCTGTTAAAACCAGTCACAGTTTTAAAGCCCGAATTACTAAACTAAGGGCCAGCCAGTGGAAAAAGGAATGCACAGGTCTTTGACTCTAGTATTTTTTAAGTGCACAGTATCAGTCTAATGCCCTCATTGCTCTTCTTCTGGAAAGGAAAATACCTTTACCCTCAATTTACAAGAGAGAACAGAGCAACTCTCTTTTGCTTTACCCACCAGCTCTTAGGCAGAATCTGTTATAACAAGTTAGCTACTGTGCTACATTTTATGACATTTCTCCCCTCTTTCTTTCCTTCCTCTACCCCACTGCCACTGTGGGGCAGTTTACCAGGCAAACCTTTGGGACAGCACAATGCAAACCTGCAAGGTGACGAAGCTAGTCAATCACCCTTGTGACAACAAGGAAAAGCCTCATTCACCCTTGGAAACAGCAGCCTGGAGTACCCCCTAAACTTTAGCATTCACATCCCATGAGGGACAAAAATCTCCTTCCAAAGCGTCTCTATAAAATTCGTATTTAGGACAAACTGGTGTGTTTTCTCGGCTGTTCACCCTGGAGAAGAAAAGGCTCCAGGGAGATCTTATTGCAGTCTTTCAATACTTAAAGCGGGCTTATAAGAAAGTTGGGAACAACGTTTTTAGCAGGGCAAGGGGTAATGGTTTCAAACTAAAAGAAGGTAGATTTAGACTAGACATAAGGAATAAACTTGTTACAGTGAGGATGGTGAAACATTGGAACAGGTTCCCAGAGAGGTGGTGGATGCCCTATCTCTCCAAACATTCAAGGTCAGGTTGAATGTGGCTCTGAGCAACCTGTTGTAGTTGAAGATGTCCCCGTTGATTTCCGCGGTGTTGAACTAGATGATCTGAACCCAAATTCTCCTGCAATTCTATGTGAAGATCCATAGTCTTGTAGTGCTGGAAAAAAGCTGGCATCTCCTTGAGAAAGGCACATGGAGACATCAGACGCAGCTACAATCTGACACTGATCAGGGTCCAACTGATGCGACACATGTGTACACCAGATCTCTGGAGACCTCATCTGGTGTCCTTAGCACCACATAAAATTGGTCCCTAAACAGTAAAAACCTCCAAAAGGCAGCCTGGGTTGATACCTAGGGTACTGGGCTGAGCTGCTGTGCAAAAAATGCTTCAACTTTTGACATCTTGGGCATAAGCCAGAAACAAGTGCACTGGGATCCCCCAAAACAGTAGAAATGGCAGCACAAGACGCAGCAAGGGCTGTCTGAGTGTGTGGTGAGCAAATTTTTTTTTTTTACCCAAAAAGTCCGCATTTTAGAGACAAGTTTTGTGAGTTCCACATACACAAAACCTACTGACATCTTCTTTCTAGTTCTCATAGGCCGTATTGAGCAGGCCTAGAAGAAATACCAGAAACTGTTACTAACCAAATTTTTTTTATTCAAGGCTACAAAAGCAAAGTTTTTGTAAGACTCAGGACTTCACAATACACAAAGTCTGAACACTCCATTAATGCAATATATGAAGCACCAAAGCTGACACAGTCTGTGCAGGACTTCATTTGCTGTACAAAAAACCTGTCTCAAGATAACATAGGAAAACCACCCAAATGTGGTTCAAACCTATGTCTAAATGAAGGAATACAGGGAACATATAAAGGAATGTTTAAGATGGGGTCTAAGTGAGTGCCACATCCAAACCTGATTCCCCACCTGCAGAGCCGGGTAACCCAAGCTATCTTAGTTTCATTACCTTGAGGCCTGGGTCCCAGACTTTGGAAATTTAAGTCTAGATTCATAAAACAGTGCAGCAAAGGCAAGAAAGATGAGCACCACTTTCAACTTGTGTCCCACGTCCCTAACACAGAGGTAAAACACAAGTGCATACCTAGGTGTCAGGGAACTCATGCTCTTAAATTTTCGAGAGTTTGAGTTTCAGACTTTACTTACTGTTAACATCAGCTTGATTGGAAATAACATATAGAATTGATCATGTTTCTGAAATAAACTGTAATCAGGCAGTTCCTATACTATTTTGTCAAATAGCATGAAACATTTTAAACCTCAAAAAAAAGACTATGTTATTCAGAATATTTGTTGATAACTGTAAAATAATATGTTATTCAAATGTATATGTAGCGTTAATAACTTTCAGCATATCTTAATGCTCCTAAATGAAATCAAGAACACACTGAGGTGAAAAATTATCTTGGTTATTCAAGTTGGTTTCTGCTATTTGGATTCTTAGCTGTCTTGATCTAAATCTATACGGGAGGACTTACAAGTGTCACACACTCCAGATAACATCTAGTAGTGAGAAAAATCTAGCTTGTCTTGGGCCTTGCTCATATGTACCCGAAGACTTCACACATTACAATTCACAAGATAACGAGAAAAACTTGAATGAGAACAATTTAGGGTCAGCTGCCAAAGGAATGTGTGATAAAGTCTCAGCTAAGATCTCAGTAAGTCAATCAAGGTCACTTGCTAAAAGAATAAGCAAAGACACAAATCGAGGGCACTAGGCCTCTCCCATGTACTTTTTGGGGCTGAAGCTCACATTCATCAGTGGTTCAAAACCTCTTCTCTGCCTTCGGTGCTGGAAAAGCACTAGCAGCAGTACAAGCACCATCAGAGCTATAAGTGCTCCTCCGATTGTGGATCCAACCATGACAGCCCAGGCTTGGGTTTCTTCAAGGGAGCCTGGAAATATGAAATGACTGATGTGAGAACAGCCCATTATTTAATTTTCTAAATTACACGGAAGAAATAATATTTCCCACAACCTGATAACTATGATTACTTGAGGAGCTTAGTGACCCACAGGCCACAGGGGATGCTGGTAATGCGCCATGTAACCAAGATACATACTAGAGCTGGAGATGTTTCCTTCCAGAAAAGTCTAGAGCTGAATTTAAACTTCAACATTTTATACAAATTAAAGTGTTGGGAATGGGAAAGATTGACAGTGACAAGACAAAAAGAAAAAAAAATATTCTTTCATCTAATTTGGCCAAAATTATGAATGATTTAAGCAATCTTTTCTATAATGACTTTCCAAGAAAGCTGCTTCCAAGCTATTTTGGTCAACAGAAAACCCTCAAATTTTTCTGTAGACCACAAAGCAGCTTATTGTCAAACTTTTAACTGAAAACACTAATTAGTGTGGTTCTGCTGACCAGCTCCAGATCATATCTGCTGATTTTGAACCACTTCTGAGGAACCACTGTCTTCTAAGATAATATTGTCCATTCCAATAATAACACTGCTCTACTTGGCTGAATTTTTGTGTTTTTATTTATGCTTTCAGAAGCAAAAATTGCCTGCTCTCCTGTTCTGAAAAATGCTACATATACTGAGATGTAATAATTATGTTTGACTAAACATTCACAAAAAAACTCTGAAGGGGACTTAGCAGTTAGCTTGACAAATGGGCTTAAGGAGACAGATGGCTCAGGGAGATGTCACACTGACAATAAAAGTAGCTGAAAATCTTGTGCCCTAGTCTGCAGTCTCTGTCAACAAAATAGTTGAGGGCAATCATTCCAAAATTCAGCAAGGTCCCAAAATGAATTGTCTACCACTTTACCATCTTTCAAGAGCCAGCCACATATGTTGATTTCTAATGTGATTACATAAAGTACAGTTAGCAAGTTATATTTTAGATAAAAGAGAAGGTCTTGAATGTAACAGCTTTATTGCCTAAACACAGGCCATGTATACACCCCTTACAGAGAGACTACAATTTATTTAGGTGGAAGTTGAGAAGCAGCAGAACCATAAGCTCCCTTTGTTCCTCTCTGGGTCCCTCATGCCCAAGGGGCAGCTGAATTTTCAAAGCAGGAGAAGGGTACAGTAGTCTAAAGGGAGGAAAACTTAAACTCCATAAAAGGAGAAGTTTAAATTTTCAGGAAAAATCCTAGGGATGACCCTGAGAAAAGCACTGCAAAAGCAGCTACTATGCCTTTACAAATCAGGGTTCCCCTGCATGAATGCAGCTCAAGGATAAGGGTTTCAATCTTTTGTAGTCTATAGACTTTTAAACAGTCTCCACAGATTAAAACCACAGATATATGGTAAGCATTTAGAAGAAATTCCTGCCCACATAGGTTAGATAAGCACCTACTGCTTCTCAAAGAAATACCAAGCTGGAGAAAGAAACTGCTCAAATTTAATCTTTGATAAAGCAGCTGAAGCATGATTTTCACTTGTTTCTTACACTTCTGACTTTTACAAATATTATTAACTTATGTTGCAAAATTTGGGGTTTGTGCATTAATACTTTGCTTTCTTGTTATTTTGTCTGTATCTGAGATAAAGACAATTTTAAATGAATAGACACACCCTAAGGTACATCCCACCTATGGACATGGAATATCTGTAAAACTGGGGGTTTACAACACAGAACATCCAGTTAAGTCTCTCCAGGGTATCCAAGTATTAACAGAGTCCATCTCTAATGAGAATCATGGTGCAATGCTATTCAGACTCCTGGGTTGAAAAAGTATGTTTTAATGACCAGCGTTAGCCAGAGGAGCTCCCTGCAAGAGTGTCTGCCCTTTGATGGGTTAAAGGATCCTCTAGCAAGCATAAACAACATTGGGAACAGGAGTCAAAATCAAAGACTATTCATCCCCAAAGGAGCACCATTCACAACCTTGGAGCAGTTCCAGCTGACGTGTTTTGCAGCAAAGGAAATGAAGCTTGTGCACACTTGTAGTTACTACGGCTTACCTGGTGAGTTGTGAGTACCTGTCTTTGCTACCGTATGTGTTTGCAAGTGAGCGGGTGAACAGACCTGTGTGTTTTGTGAAAGGTTCCTTGTCTTATATACGCCTGTGTCATTGAAAATGTGAGCTGTCTCATCACTTGGCCTGGAAGAGCGTCCACACCTCTGAGGCATACCTGGCAGGTCAATGGCATAGGTGTAGCCAAGTTGCTCCGCAGTTTGGAAGAGCTCATCGTTGGTCACAGGAGGGAAAAAGGGTACCATGTTGTACATTCGGTTGTGACCGATCGGGGCCAGCTCGTCAGGCCAAGCATTTCCATGGGGCTTAAAACGTTTCATCCACTCATCGAAGATGGCATCAGTAAAGGAGTGAAGAACCTGCAAATCCAGGCATGGGCACACACATTTATTAAGCTCTGTCAGAACTCAACAACCTAAGGTGGCTGGAGCTTTTGAAAGAGAGAGAAGAGGATAATTTAATTTAGATGGAATTAAAGAATGGGAAACCAGGAAAGCTCAGAAGACTAAACTTATCTCCTTCGTAAGACATTCTGCTGGATACACCCTTGTTGCAGCTTGTTCATAACCAGCTGTTCCTCCAGACAGTTTAACATCAGCTGGCATCAAACGGACAGGTCCCAAGTGAGGGACCACTGAGCTCATTCAGGTGAATGTACCTTTCAAAATTGCTTTAATCAGTCTCATCTCCGAACAAGTATGGGAAGTTGCAGGGAATTTGATTCCATCATGCTCATTTTAGGGTGTGCTACCAGCTGCACAACTCCAGGTGCCCATGAATTTGATCAGGTGTTGCCCAGTGTGTTTATAACTCTATAGTTAACTAATACAGGAAAGTTGTTTCAGACAACTAATACAAATGTCTGGAACAATTCAAACTGATTTCCTCATGTAAAACATGCACTCATGTTTTTTTAGTTACAACCCTGGAAAAAATGTAGAAAATATAATATAGAAAATAATCTTGTGTATAAAAGTACAGAATAGTGAAATAAATTTCACTGTGTAAGAAAGACACTAATGTAGGAATTAAAGAATTATTAAGGAAATAATCTAGAGAACCACTACATAAGTATTTGGACTAATTTCTCCAATAAAAGATTGCAAACTTAAAATATAGGCAAGAAAGAAACATATATGTCTACTATATAGATGTAATATATAAAGAATTTATATATAATGAGTGTGGCTTAATCTAACAAAAAGGAAAATAAATTGGCATGAATTTATCAGGAGAGAAAGATGTATTAGCAGAGTCAACTGCTGGCTTTTTCTTTGCACATTGCTATTTGTGCTGCTCGTTGCAGTGCAGCACTATACCAATGCACCAGTGAAACCACATTATTTCTATTTCCCAAGAGACCCTACATTAGATGCGCTTCCTTTTATCCTGTAAGTTTTGAAACAAAGAAACAAACTACTCAATCTACTGCTTTAAAATAACTATCCCCACTTTCAGCTTATCTTGCTGATGTAAAATTTTCTGATACAAACCATTAAATTTAGATACCACATAATGAAAGGATTCACAGGAATGTGGCTTGGAATAGCAGCTCTTCTCCCCAGAATCTTATTTTATATTTTACAAACCACCCTGAGATTTCCTTCCTTTTTCACTTGACCATTATGCAGGTGTGGCAGTATTCAAGAAAAGATAAAAAATTCCTTCTTTTCTATTAAAAGAGGAATTTTTAGGGAATTCACTTTACTTGTTCTGCAAACCTCAGGTGAGAAAGGTGCCTTTGAGCTACAGCCATTGCGAATCACGCTGGGGGTAAAAGACATACCACAAAGATGGGATCATTGGCAGCTGCGTGAGGAAGAGCGCTGGTCCCATTCAGGAAGGAGTGAGCCAGGTTATGAAGGCTCATCATTGACGAGTTCAGGGCTCCGTCTGGTTTATCGAAGCCCTCCAGCGCATTCCTGCAGATGGGTGAAAGCACCATCAGGGAACCATATTTTGCTGGCAAATTTGCCCGTGAACAAAACCAGTGACCCAGACGGCTCTAGAGGAGCTGAAGGACAGACCTGAAGCTGAAACTGGAATTGCGGAAGAAGGGGGGCCTGTCGAACTCCTGCAGGGAGAGGCACTTCCTGACATCCTCCACGGTGGGCAGCTGCTCACTGGAGCCCCTGGGCAGCCTCCGCCGCAGCGGCCCTTCAGCGCTCCCGTTGCACAGCGTGACCAGGCGGTTGTAGTCGTCCAGACTGAGCAAGTAAGAGAAAGAGGCACAAGGTAGAAGAAGGTGATGACTTGGTCGTTGGCTTTTTCTTCTATAGTGTAAGAGGCCTCAGCTCTCATGAGAGAGAGCAGAGGTTTGAGACAGACACCTCCTGGGGCACGCCAGTCCACCTCCCATGGGAGATTAATTTATCTGCATCGTCTGTGGACCATCAGTCGTTTGGACCAAGAGCTACCACGTTCATTGCCCACAGAGAGAGGATGCTTTGAAAAAGGGAAGCATGAACTGCCGTCATGCCTTCTACCCTCTCAAGGGTTTTATAAGAACAGTTTTCGTCAGGCAATCTAAAACAGTCTTTTCGATTTTGAAATTACAAACTTTCACTTCTGAGTAAGGCCTATTTTTTTAACTCTTAACAAAAAGGAAAAAAAAATAACCAAATAAAAAAAAATCAGGAAAGTCCCACTGTGATCTGAGCTAAAAAAATGAAAGAAATTACAGAAAACAGGATTTCACTTTCCATCCCTCATCCTCTTTAGAAGAAAAGCAACTGCAACTCATTACATCCTCTTTTTTCAAGGCCTGGAGAACATATTGATGATACAGGGGCTGCCCAGTAGCTAATGCACATCACATCCTTCATACCAGAGAGAGAAAGAGGGAGAGAGGAGGAGAAAAACAGTGTAACCCTTCTGGGAAAAAAAAAAAATCTATCTTATTCAATATTAAATGAAACAGCATTTTCGGAAACTCAAGAAGTAAACAAAAGTTCTTCTCTGTTTAACCTTGCCAAGGCCAAAGTTTAGTCACTTCAGTTTTCAGGAGAAAAACAAAGCCCTATTTATCTCAGAGAAAAAGTAGAGGCAAGATTTAAAGCCAAGTGGTGCCTAAAGCTGGAATTTCAAGTAGCTCTTTAGGTATCCAGAGAAAGATGCTCTTTTGAAAACGCCTGAGCTTTTGGTACTTTTCTGTCTGACTGACTGCACACTCCCCCTGAGCTGAGAGAAGAATGATATATGGGTATTGTAACCAATAGCATCTTATGTCATAGCAGCCTAATCCTGCATCTGAATCCCCCATCAAAGCCCTGCTCTCACACAAATTAGTATATGCCTACAGAGAGCTGGCAGCAAGCTCCTGGCTGGCTCTGTGTTGTTTTTCGTGTGAAATCTCAGACACTTCGAAGTCAATCCCCAAAATGCACTAAACAGATCAGGGTTAGGGCCTCACCCAATAAAAGGGAACAGACTTTTTAGCCTATCTCCAGCCAAAACAGTTTTCTGTTTCTTCTGCCAAGATTGGTTGAGTGTATGTTACAGAGAAACAGCACACAGGCATTTCTTTTTTAGAAAGATACTTGCCAAAGTGTAAACTCTTCAGACTTTTGGCAGACACAAATTGGCTGAATCGACTAAAATTCTGTACCAGAAGTATCATCTTTAAAAAATATACTTCCATAATATCAGGTGAGAAAGTTTATACAGCACATCTATGCACAAACTGACAGCGATTTCCAGTTTTAAATAAGATGTCTTGGCTCTTCTCCTGCCACTCACTCACACTGAGAGAGTAGCCCGTGCTGTGAATGCTGAATGAAAGCAAGGATTGGTCAGCTTGCAAGCTTGCCCTAGATATTTTCATACCTGTTACAAACTACTTGCCAACGGGAGAACCTGGAGCTCTGGTTGATCAGCCCTGGGTCATCAGGCCGCGATGCTCCAAAGAGCTGGTCCGTGCAGATGTCACACTCGTTTCTACCCGTGGCGAAGTTCCAGTAGGGCAGCGCAAAGGAGTCGTTGCCCATCAGCTGCTGCAATGGACAGAAACGAATTAGCAGGGAATCACTTTCTAAGGAAAGAGAAAGAAAGGGATTCCTTCAAGCTGTTCACTCGGTATTCACTGGGTATTTCACTGGATATTCTGCTTTTCATTCTGCATTTCAACTACATGCATTTCACGGTGCTGCTCCAACTCCTTTCAAAAGGTTGGGGTGTTAAGTCAGTCTAAGCAAAGTCATTGTCACAAGTTTCCTAACTGTGGGAATGCATTTCTTTTGGCCATGTCAGGCTTTCTGCCCACTCAGAGACCAGGCAGGAGAGCAGAAGCAGAGATGAATTGAGCTTTAAGCAACTAAGAGGCTTTCTGAATGATGTAAGTGGGTAATGGGTAAAATTGTGCATGTGGTTGGCTTTCATTCCAGAAAGGCTAACCCTGGGGAGGAATCTGAACTGGTATTAATAGGGGAGTACAGTGCATTTGCTTGTGCTTGCTTGTTAGATATGATTTCACACAAACAAGATCCTGCAGCTACTTTAATAGCAACCATTTTCGTTATGAAGATCTGCTAGGCTGAAATACAGTAACGTTGCCAATATAGATGCCAGTGCAAATGGAAATGAGTTAATGCTTCTGTAACTGACCATCAGGCATGTTAACATACATATCTTTAAAAGATGTATTGCTAAATATATATATGTATTAATTGTATAATATGGCACATATAAAGGGAGTAATATTTAGAGCTAGTTTCGTTGGAATGGCATCTTCAAAATCAGAGGACAATATCTGTTACCAAGTTTTACATTAAGGTATTGCTTTGATTTTGTTAATATATACTGTTATTTTACATCTTCTGTCCTCTGCTGGAAGATGAAGGAAAAAATCTCCATGATAACCTTCACATCATTGTTCACAGTGAGAAACTGTTCAGTCCTTTGTATCCTGAAAGCCCTAATTTCACTTGAAACAGAAAAAAGGATCAGTGAGAAAATACTTCTGGGAGTTTGGGTAAAAACTATCCTAGGAAATAGCTTAGCCTTGGCTGGCTCAACAAAGTCACATAGCAAAAGGGAGAAGCTGCATGGGGAAAGGGAAAAGCTGTTCAGCTAACCTGCAGGTCTCTCTCCAGCAACAGCAAATGGTACCTATGCCAGGTGACAAAGGCAGGTCCTTGATGGGAGAAATCGATACCTTTGAAGGGGCGGCCAGGACCTACAAAGGAGAGATAAAATAGTCATTTAGGCACCAAATGAGGCTTGAGAGAAAGACAGCACCTTCTGTTATTGCCTGGAGTGGAGTTAAACACAGACTTTCAGCTCAGTATCTTTGAAAAGAATGCACAGACTAGAAGCTATATCACTTATTTAGGACAAGCAAATCAAACTCTGGTGATATTTTTTCAGAGCTTCCCAAAATTTCACGTTTCCTACAATGTTGGGTATTGTGAAGGTTTCTTCTCACTTTGATTTTAAGAAGCAGTTTTACTTTCTAAAACCCTAGCTCCTTGCTAAGATGTACCGCATTATCTCGTTCTCTTGCTCAACTGCAGGACTTACACCATGTATCAAGAGAACTTCAGCATTTTCCATAACATGCCAACAGTAATTCAACATTCTTTGTCAACTTTCTTTTAATTGTGCTTGTTATTTTTTGTATTGTTTTTTGATGTTGCACAAGAACTGAGATACTCAAAGGTGAGAGGCTTCAAACCACATATGGATTTTTTATCACTGCAGCAATTTCAACCCGCATATGCATTTATTTATCATTGCAGCAGCACTAGAAGTTGCCTCTTTCCCTTTCCATATGACTGTCCTGTTCCCTGAAGGACCTTTGCTCTCACTAGGCCAGAGACTGCTTCCTTCAGCCCTGCAAAATGGAGCCATGTGAGAAGGACAAACTGAGTGAAACCCACTGCAGAGTAGCAGACACCCTCCAGCAAGGAGATAGATATGCGTTGTTCAGCTTGCACAGAGGACTGCCAGGTAGAAAAGCCATGCTAGTTGGTGCCTCCTCCTGCAAGAAGTAGGCTCGGTGAAATGGGGCTGGTACAGGTATTTCTGTCTAGAAAAGCAATCAGGACTAGGAATCTGGATTTGGGAGAAAGCATGGGGTTATATACCCAAACCTCTAACCTAGGTTGGTTTTAAAAGGTGACCATGGTAAATCAGGCAAATCCCACCCTTAGTGACCACTGAAGACCACAGAAAGCAGTAGCACTCTGGTCCCAAATATCTGTGCATGGTCTGTGCCTTCATCACTGCGGAGCCCCTTTACCATTCCCACTGCAGACACTACCTTGTCCTGTGGACTAGGAACACCTTTTTGAAGTCAGTCACTGCCTGGTCACACTTCAGTTCACTCAAGGGTGAAGACTGTGCACTGCCCCCCTGCCAGATGGAAGATGCACTGGTGTGCTCCAGCTACCACGAGGTAGGGGACCAGACCACAGCAGGTCCAAAGGACATCTCCCTTGACTAGGCATGACCACCAGCTTCTCACCACTGTTTTGCTCCACAGCTCTTTCCCTGGGACTCACTGCTCAGTGAAGTAGCATAGCTATGTTAAGCATATACCTTTGTTCAGCAGTGATACTCATCAGCTTGTCCTTTACCTGCAGAGACGGTTGGATAAGAAAAGCACTAACCCATTAGCGTGTCTCTGACTGAGTAGTAATGAAGCCAAACAAAGTAGTTATAAATACTACAGTTGGCAATTTGTGGCTCCTCTCCTGTTGGACCAAGCAGACTTCTCCAGTGCTGAGTTGCAATTACGTAATCCGGGTGAATGGTTGTCTTTGCACGGTCCAGAGCATCGAAGAACTGCTCTCTCTCCTCTGCTGTCAGGGCGTGCACATCCTTCCTGACAACTGCTGGCTTCCTCGTGTTGCATTCAGGGCCAGTCCAGCCAAACTTGCAGTCACCACAGTTATAGCCACCGAAGTTTCCTGGATCAAGAGGGTACAAGCAGTATGACATTAAGAATCAGGGAAAACTAACAGTGAAATGCAGAAGAATTAAGATTTAGCACTCTTTTCCCCCAGAGATGCCAGTCCCTGGAAGGGACAGCAGCTGAGCAGATTGGCAGCTTTGCCAGTTGCCTAACCAGAAGGATGGCTGGCTCGATTCCCGGAGCCACGGTAGGGCCAAGAATCACACTCAGCCAGATGGGGATGTGAAGCACTGTGTAATGGGCTTGACGCCCTGAGGTGCTCAGAGCTCTCCAAAGCCTCCAGGCACGTGAGGAGTCTCACTGAATAGAGAGCTGAGCAATTGAGGTTAAGACCGTGATGAAGTGCTTTGCTGGATTGGCTCTCAAGTACTCCTGTTCTTCGAGGATCAAACCCAAAACAGGGTCAGTTCACGTGGATTATTAAGCAGAGAATAAGATCCCCAAACAAAACAGTTCTCTTGAGGACAAAACTTAGGAGAAATTAGCACCTCTTAACAGTGTGTCACAAACCAGGACAAGCACCAGGGGTGCAGCTGGTCATGCTTTAAGCATTATTAAATGGTGCTGCAATAACAGCTTGAGAAACGCTGCAGAACTGTCGTTTCCTGCTGGTATTATTCCTAAGGCAAATAATCAGGTCTGCTCTAGGCTATTAGGTCAGACTCTCCGCTGAGATGGAAGAGTCCAGGAAAGCAGAGCTTGCTTTAAGTGTGGCCTCTTGCACACTGTGGCAGGCAGCTGCAGCAGCAGAAAGGCCCTGCTGCAGCTTAATCCCCCACTGGTGGGGGAGACAGGAAACAATCGACCATTCCTGCAGTGACCCTGCAAAATCTGCTTTGAGACTTCTTAACCCAATCTCTCCCTCCAACTCCCTGTACACACTCACTCCACAGGGACCATGCCAATCATTTTCCAAAATGCCAGAAAATCTCATTGCTTACCACATGGATCAGTGCTGCTAGATCTAGGACAGTGTTCAGGCTAACACGGAGACGGGGAAGTGTCTTATGAAATGTTCCTGGATGGGCAAATGTCCCTAGGCTGTAGACGTGAGTCCATGAGCACAATAACATTAACACTAAAGTAAGATCTCAGATTGTCAGGGGCTACAGAACTTACTACCAAATTCAAAGACCTGCGAGGTTACAAGCGATGTGACCAAGAAGGCTCTGTATCTTATGGCTGCCTCGTAAGGTAAGGGCTGCCTTTGTTCCGCTGCAAGTCGGAGCAGCTGGGTTCAGCTGCCATGTTCCAGCTAGGGCAGGAGGCACCTGAAGCCACAGGTCTGCGTTGGTTTAGAGGGGTGAATACATACACCAGTAAAAGCAAGAAGGTTCTAGTTTTATGAAAGAAAGAAGATTGTATGGATATGTTATTATGATGAGGGCAGAGATGGCAGGGGAAACAACACGCAAGGTTGATTTGATCACAATATGCTGAGGATCCCATCAGAACAGCATTATTAATGTTATCTATTTGGTGTACTCCACTGTCTGTGCTCATTCTTCATGTCTCAGCCTAGCTGTTAGGGCCCATCACATACTGTACATACTGTACATACTGTACTGATCAGGCAACAAATATCAGGAGTATCTTGTCACATTGCCTAATTAGGCCATGTATATTGCTCAAGTTTCAATCATGGACCAGGAACTTCTGGAAAGCATCTGTTGATGCTTCACACTCCTTGAAGCATCATGAGTACATTGAAGGTACACTTCAATACTTTTTAAAAGAAGGAAGAAAAAGCAGGAAGTGACCATAAAAAGATCTGTCAACAACCTCTTTTGAGATTGGCAGTAACACTTCCAGTCATTTAAAGGACTCCTCTACTCCCAAAGCTGGATAAGCATCACACGGCACTATCAGAACCAAAGTCAGTGCAGGACCAGGTTTGTTCTGTCTGGTCTTAGTACCAGAACCAGGCATTTCCCAGTCACTTGTTGAGGCTCTGATGGTGCCTATTCCTCTTTCAGTCAGGGCCCTTTGAATCTATGTGGATCTTGATGCCTGAAGTAATTTTATCAGACAATATCTGTATTTTAGGTATACTCTACGTGCCTCCTCAGTCTCTGAAAAAAATTTGCAAAAGCATGAAACACTGAAGCATCTACACGGAAAAAAAGCTTTTCTCTTCCTGTGTGGCATTTGAAGCCAGGTGGATCAATGACTTCTTAACTGTTTCCCTTGGGCAGGTGATAATTATTTCCAATTGATGCTCTGCAGGATTTTCTCCCTTAACCACTCAATCTATGAAGGAATCCAAGGGGTCCATTCTTTCCATCACTCCCCCAGACACTTAATGTGACCTGAGCTTTTACTGAGTAAGTAGGAGGACTGCAGTGGAGACTGGCAAACAGGAGGAGACGATTTCCAGAGAAAGTGGTATTTCACACTACAGTATTTCTGCTGATTGTGTTGAACATGTTTGTGCCATCTTTGGGTCTATTTGGCAATGTTCTATTGTCAGAAACACACATAATAGCAACACTTCAGGATATCAAAACTTGATTTTTGTAATTTTCTTTCAACAGACTCCTTGCATCACAGGACTGTTGTTATGCAGCAGCTGAAATGGCAAGAAGCTGATGAAGCTCTGTGAGATCTCCTATACTGCAAACAGGAATGACTGCAGTAATCAGACCTAGGTTTTTTATGTCCCACTCAAACTGCTTTTGCAGCATTTGTTTCTAAAGCACTCTACCAGGCCACTGGTCTGGAAACGATGCATTGCTGTTTTCAGAAAATTCATTTACCACCTTGTGGACTTTCCACATGACAATACTGTGAAATGTATGCCCTCTTACAGCTCAGCTTCCATGTCTGCCATGCTGGTTATAGTGGACTTCAACAGTATAGCTCTAGGAGAGCAGGATATAGCACACAGTAGACATTTTCAGTAAGGCAGTTAGACCCATTCAAGATCATTTTGCACACAGAAACCATAGGAATGTGCAAGGATTCAGGCCCTAACATTTTTTCACCTCCACTGACTAACACATAGCAACTCAGTGTAATACCTCTCCGAGGCTATGCCAGGGACAACAGAGATTATTATCATCTCCTGTGGTTCCCAGATAATATAGTGCTGGAGGTTGTTCTGGTGCCCAGGTAGGAGACGATGTCACTGTTGGATGCTCCTGGCTTGTTCCCCTGTTTCCAGGAATGACCACTGTACTGCTGCTGGTCAAAAAAAAAAATCATCTGGGATGTCTTCTCCACTAGCCCTTTTGTCTGGATACGGCATAACATGCCTTGGGGCCTGTCTTCTTTTATGACTAATCTCACCAGCACTTATGGTGCCCTCTCTCAGTGAAGTTGGGTGAATCTCACTGTTTCTGTAGGCACTATGGCCATGCTACTCCTCCCATTGGGTCAGTCCATGGGAATGGCACTGAGACAAAGACACTTCTTATGATGTGACACATCATACATGTTTATACACATCACTGATGTGTACTAACACTGGTCATCACATACCACTGTAGCTGCTTCTCAAGCCCAGAGACTGCCTGAGCTCATGGATTTTTCTGCCTCTTAGGGGTTGTAATGTGTCGTTGGCCTTCAGACACCAAACATAACACAAAATAATAACTCCGTCAACTCAATGTCTTTTCTTCAGTAAAAATGAACCTACTCAACACTCACCATCTTCTGCCTTGTTTTATTGTACCAAGATGAAACCTGAGCAGCTGCCACACCTCGTCCTTCCACAGAGACCAGCTTAATACACATTATTTATCAGATGAGGAGAAAGGACTCCTTTTCAGACTTCTCTAGCCATTGCATTAAAACAGGAGTTAAATTAGATTTGAAATACCAGCATACTGCAGTATCCCAAAGGTGAGATCAGGATTCCTGCCACGTGAGACAAATGGCTAATTCTCCTCTCTCTTCTAGCTCTTCATTTAGACATCCTGATAGTTTGTAGGATGTGGAAGATCTGTACCTACCACAGAATTTAATGTGATCATCAAGGTATGGCTATTATTTAGTATTATCCCACAGGCACATTCTCCTACAATAAGTAATTTAAGTGTATTTTATAACTACTTCAGAAGCTCAATTTTATCTCATGGGTTGGTCAACATATCAGCTATATGGCTTAACTGGCAATATTCAGCACATGTCCACATATGAACCTTAGAAAGTGGCAGCAGGAAAAAAAGAATTATAGTTATGTTTAACTTCTCAGTGAACTCAAACTACGTCATTGTTTAATCACTGGCACAATCTGTACAAGCAACCACATGACTGACTGCAGTGGTTTTTCACAATAGTCTTGTGTATTGAGTTTTTAAAGTGTTATACCAGATATGTATCTGTAAAATGTTATCGTTCAGAACTCAAAATAGCATTTAGTTCATAAGTCTTCTAAAATAATTTTATTCTAAATTAAATTTATCTCACTGAAATACTGCTTTGTTGTCTAACTAGCTACAAGTCTCAATATTCAAGGTTAGACTAGTGTATCCAGCACTTTGTCTAATTCAACACGTACACCTTATTGAAAAACAAATTACAAGATTCCCCTTTACACAGTACTGCAGACTGTCAGGATCTGACATCAGGCCATTTCAGTTTAAGAATTCATATAAATTGAATTAACATTGGGTGCACCCAAACCAATTGTAGAAAACATTCAACTAATTCAAAACTGAAAATAGACAGGAACTAACAACTCTTTGCTACCTTCCAACTACACTCATGCCATAATCCCAGATTTTTTATAGAGATTATATTTTTGCTGCAATCAACACACTGAGTGAAACATGCAGCAAGCAGCATCCTGACAACATGGTCTATTTGACCATGTCCCTTGGTACAAAAAAAGGGAAGCAAAGCTGGATCTTTCTGTTATACTAATCTTATTCCATTTTTCCCCAGTTAAAGAAAGACTAACGCATATTATCTCCTGAAGCCTAGAAATGGAAAAGAAATTAATATGATCCCATAAACCTTCATCAATATTTGCATTTGGGATCTTCTCCCTTTTCTTTCCCTTCCCTTCCCTTTTTTCTTTTTTATAAATATTTAGTATCCAGAACTAGATGGATATGATTTTAAGACTTTTTACCTCAGTGAACAGCTTCAACAAATTTTCATTGTTTCTTTCTCCTTAGAGAAGTTTTTAGCAGAAAGCTCAAATAGATTAACCTGTGAAAACTCCAGAAACACTCTTTTGGAAATTCCTGGCCCTGTTCCTCATAGCTCTTTCAGGTTTCTAACCATACAGCCACCAGTTATATGACATGTTTGAATGGTACTGTCTAACCAAATAATCAGCTATATGGTAGCTGGAGTTTCCATAGGTTATAATTTACACCATGTCTAAACTCTAAATTAAACAGTGCCAAGATGGTACTGGAACACTACCATTTATACTATTAATGTGCTAGAAAGAGCCTTGGAGAGGCTGAAGTTTGTGTAGTCTAGGAACCATTTCAAATAGGCAGTTTGCAAACAATATTCATTTGGAAAATAAGATATCTTAATGGTAGAGATGCGCACTGTTCCATGTCCCTTTGAATGTGCATATTTAATTCATCTTACATAGGTACCATTATGTAACATAGGTACCATGGTACTGGAGGCCTAATAAATATCACATATCATGTCACTTAAAACTCTGGTATGCAGACAGCCAACCAGTGCATAAAACTGAAAAAAAAAATACATAAAAGCCCTAATAGACACAGAGCCACAATTACCAGCATTGTAAAAGCGTCAGGTTTAATTCAAATCCCACACAGCTCCAGACTTCTTAGCATTATCCTAGAAATGCCTTTGCATACAGCATCAAGCAGAGTACAGCCCAGGAAAACTTTCTGGAAATCATACTGAAGGATGCCTTCCACCTTAGTGTTTTATCATTGGTCTATTCAGATTTAAAAACTGCAAGGAGAAAGAGGAATCCAAGTGAAATAAAAATACAGCAGGAAAACCCAAATTAAAAGAGACAAGGAGAGCAGACACTTCAGCAGCAGTAAGGCTGAATAAAAGAACACTACATTCTGCCCATATAACTTGGGATTCAGTCCTGCGAATATCAAATGCCATCTCTACTTGGATAAGGAAATTAATGTCTGCCTATGCAGACCACGTCTGTCTCCACTCCCCTTCACGTCCAGGTTTTCATGTCCTAATTACTTTAACTGTGTAAATATGGGTGTATGCCCATGTGCTTTAGCATTCTTCTGACTCAGGGTTTGTGTCTGTATGTGATACCTGACTTAAGTTTTGGAGGTATATAAGAACCTTTAAAATGAAAAAACCTGCATCCAATTTTTTTAAGTGTCTGGAAAATTCCTTCCACACTTCTATTTCAAGCATTTGAAATCCAGTCAAAGGAAGAGATAAAACCTGATTTATATTCTAAAGTCTATTGTTATTATTTTTAGGGGTTTCAGTAAGGTCATGTATCTGTTTAAGTCATCTGCCACTACCTCTCTGTTTCCAACTGATAACAGCACTGGAAAACTTAACCTCTTGGGCTGAAGTTTCTGCAGTGCTGCCTTCTCAGATTGATCTGGGCTTTTTTGATAGTGAGAGCCAAGATATATTTTAGACTAAACAGTTCAGCTATTTCTAAGAATCAGGCTGAAGGAAAGCAGTCTATTCTTCCCATGTTAGCAAACTCAAAGAACTTTATGTTTTCAATAAGAAACCCCAGGCTTCATTTGAAATCTGCTTAGCAAGTGACTTCAATGCCTGGGATGTGCCTTTTGCCCAGCTCCTAGTGTCATCTTCTGCCAGCCCTGCACAGCAGTCTGGGCTCAGTCTGCAGTTCCTGCTCATTTTAACTCTCCTTCAACCAGGTCTGTTGCTGCGAAAAGTCTTATCACCTTATCTGCCCTGGCCTCACCTTCTTACCCCCTTCCTCCTGCCAGCACTAGTGAAGTGGTCTTATTAAAAACCTTATCCCAGACTCATTTCACCTCCAGCATTCAAACACAGGAGCCCATGTGAAGTCACCAGCAAGAAGGAGCAGCTGGAGATGGGGAGAAAAATGATGGCATGGCCTCTTTGGCAGCTGTATAGACACATTTTGGATCAGTGTAAATTGTAGACTTAGTTAATAACCCTGGGAAACAGCCTGGCCAGACATCCAGACATTTTCAGTGCACAGGGCTATTTTGTGCTGCAAAGTACTACTCCATGAGGAATAAATCTCTGATCAATGCACACTGATCCAGGTTCACTGCATGATTAGCAGTAACAGAGGTTAGAATACAGCACTGGAAGGTCCAAAATCCTGTGGAGAAAGGTGATGGGTGGCTACAGGGACACCTCCGAGGCCAAAGAGGAAAACACAATCGTTTGTATAAGAGAAAACACTTCTTTGACCCTGTTCCTCTGAAAAAGTGCTGATACTATCATAAACATGGCAGATGTTTTAGGAAATTAATAATATTGGAAGTCTTCTTGGTGCCTTATGCCACTGGAGATGTTTCTTGCCTTTGGAGCAAGGTTAGGAGACATATCCATCCCCATCCCCTCCCTCCAGCACCCATCTCACCTGTGCATCGACAGCTATGATTGAAGAACTTGAGGGGCCACCGTTCCCGGTCATCCACATTTTGAAGGGTGTAGGGGCCACTCCAGGGCTGAGTGTCTGCCTGCACCCCCTCACACCGTCCCCTGCCCTGCAGGGACCCGCAGACATTGCTTGGCTCCGTCCCCAAGGCTGGGCAGCAGCGCTTCAAGCGAAGGGCTTCCACCGTCATGCAGACACGAGGAAACTGTGCCTGTGCGGGACAGCAGCAGCTCAAATAGCCCAGCCCAGCCCAGAACAGGCACCTCAGGATGCCCATTACAGCTGGGTGCAGGTTCTGCCTTTCCACTGGACCTGAGTGAGCGGAGCAGGGATATCTCTGCTGTGGGACAACCTGGCTTTGTCACAGCAACATGCCCTGGCCAACCAGGGTAATCTCTCTCACTGCTGAGGATGCTGGTGTTGGGTGTTTGCTTAATCTCAGTCTCTTAATTGCCTTGAATGCAGTTCAAAAGGTGCTTTGACTCTGTGGTGCCTGCCCAGCAGCCACGGCTTTGAGCAGGGTTTATATAGAAGCTGGGAGAAGCCCTCATTAGAGGGATTAGCACGGCATAAATCCTCGTGTTTTGCACATGACATCAAGGGCAGAAAAGATGCCAGTGTGAAAGTAAGTTCTGCAGACTCTGGCAGCTTGTCAGGAGAATGAATGCCTGAGATTTATTTTGCCAAGTCTTTTATGAGCTGTGAGAAATTGACAGTCTTATTTTAGTTGAGGTGGCTGGATAAACATGTTTATTCTTTTAATCAAAACCCTGTAAACAGAAATAAATAGAAGAGGAAAACTCTTTTCTTTTAGTTCATTCACTGTGAGATAATACTTTCCACTAAAGCAGCAGCACTAGCAGACTAACTGGAAGTGCAGAGGATACAGGTCCATCATTAACAAAAACTAATAAACATGGTAGCATAAGTTTGAGATAGAGACTCCACCTGCCTACTGCAGAACTCCAGTGCTTATACTGAAAACATCTGTGGCAAATGGAGAAGGATTCCCTTCCTAATAACCTTTTTTGCATGCAAAATAAATTATTTAATTGTTTTTAAAGGGTGAGTGGTCATTGTTTGCTCTCTAATCCTTTCCCCATCATTACACCAGAGGTTGTTTTAGAGCTGGTCTGGTTGTTGGACTTTCAAAACTGTCACAGCTGAGCATTTATTACCCACCTAGCAGGAAACAGTCTATGAGATCAATACACAGGGCAGACATGCATGCAAGTGGTTCTGTTCAGAACATTGACAAAAATAACTTTTAAAAGCTGCTAGTATGCAGCAGTTCTTGCCCACAATGCAACCCTTATGTGCTAGAGGTATAAAATTAATAAATCAAAATAAAGTAGTTATGAGTGATTCTGTGAGTCTGAAGTAATAGCTATCAATTCAGGTTCATCATACTAAATAAAACCTGGCAACTCACCCTGTTTCACTGTAAGGTTTCACTGTCTTCCAACTCCATTGCTTAGCCATTTTTGTAAGCATGTATAACGAAAACTGCCATGGCTGTGTCTCTGCTATTCAGTATTTCAGTAGATGTTCAACCACACCATTCTGGCACAAGAAGTCCATGATCTAGTTATTGTCATTATGCAGCTAAGGAGTTCACCCACACTGCAGACACTGTCATCTGCACTTTCAGGTTCTCACATCTTTATATCAGAAACTTTATTTGCCAGATAAATTGAAATATGATTCTACCTCACTTATGGAGGCACAAAGCCAATTAGCAATACCACGTAGTCTGAAATGGGTTTCAACACCTCTCACTTTGGATTCAGATTACCTGGAACTGACTTTTGCCTGCTGCTCTTGACACAACACGTGAAAAAGACAGAAAGCGTGAATAGTTGCTGAAAAATATGTTGAAGAAACATACTACTCGGCAGTTGAATTCATCTCTCTAGTGTGGGAAGGATCAGTCTTTGGTACAAGGCATTGTCTCATCTAGATTCAAAGTTACTAACATACTCTCTGAAAGCAAGTACAGTGAACACACTTACCAGCATCACCAAAATAAAATCAAAACATATGCATAAGATTCAGCTGAGCTATCAAAGCCTTGATGTGTCTATTCATAAAATGTGTCCAAGCAGCCATAATAATCAAAACTGACTCAGTTCAGACGCCCATAAGAAGGGTGACTGGCATTTGTGACCCTATAGGAGATAGAAAGAGTAAGCTCGGAGTAAGCCAAGGTTTTGAGGCACACAAGTCAAGGAAAGGCAAGAAAATGTGCTTTTAATATAGTACATGAGGAAAGAGAAAGAGTGTGGAGAGAGGAATAGCAGGCAAAGGATAACATGGAAATTACTTGATTGATGAAGGAAAATGAAGGAAAATTGTGAGTAGGAGTGTGGCACATATGTAGTTTTTATTATGATAACTTTACTCCATCACAACTACATAACTGGGAGTATGCAACAGCATGTAGTCCTAGTAGAGATGTAGCACTAGCCTCTGCTGCTCTGTAATGCATCAGCATTTTAGGAGTGCCTTTCCTGGCCAGGCAGGGAGCATCAGGACTGACACGAAAAGGACAGAGAGATCCCACATCCTGACGCCACTGTGTCGCTCGCATTGGTGGTTGTCTGCTGCTGCATGATACACTGTGAGGAAGACACTGAGTAAAATTACAAAAAGACAGTTGTCTTTCAATAAGTCATTGGGAAAACAGCAGGCATTGTCCATTCCTTGGTGCATTGCTGTTGAGAAGCTCCCACATTTTTCCCCGCAGCAATCA
This sequence comes from Pseudotriccus pelzelni, assembly GCA_035584735.1. Taxonomy (NCBI): domain Eukaryota; kingdom Metazoa; phylum Chordata; class Aves; order Passeriformes; family Tyrannidae; genus Pseudotriccus; species Pseudotriccus pelzelni. The sequence continues at coordinate 74,426,128 of JAWMRA010000001.1, forward strand.
CACTTAAATAAAGGAGCCATTGTTGGGGCTGCGCAGTATCAGCACTATACCAGTTTACAGAATAGCATCCTGAATGACTTTTTATTTACTGTGGAGTTTTACTCTGTCTTGAAAAATGAGTAGTGCTGTGTGTTGGTACTACAGCCTGAACTACCAAAGGACTTCTAAGGCAGCAAATCTGAGCACGTGAGCCATGGCCAGTGATCAAAACTGTGATTTCACCGCCTTGTCCACACATACTGGGCTTGCCCGCCACGGTTTCACAGCTGGGGAGCTACAAAGGTGGCTTCTGTCAGAAGCTTCTAGAAACTTTCCCCATGTCCAACAGAGACAATGCCACCTGGTTTTGAGACAGACCAGCCAAAGGCCAAGACCGAGCCTATCAGCAATGATACATCAGCAGTGATGTATCTGGGATAACAGATTTAAAAAGGGGAAAGAAGTTACTGCATAATGGCAACTGCAGAGAGACGAGTGAGAATAAGTGAGAGAAGGAGCTCTACAGACACCAAGGTCGGTGAAGAAGGAGGAGGAGGAAGAAGAGGTGCTTCAGGCACTAGGGCAGAGATTCCCCTGCAGTCTGTAGGGAAGACCATGTTGAGGCAGACTGTCCCCCTGGAGCCCATGGAGGTCCACGGGGAGCTGCAAGTTCTCCACTTGCAGCCTGTGAAGAACTCCACACCAGAGGTGGATGTGCAACAGAGGCTGTGCCCCTGTGGGAAGTAGGCTCCTGGCAGGAGCTGTGAACCTGTGGAGACAGGAGCCTACTAGCAGATTTGCTAGCAGGACTTGTGTCCCTGACGGGACCCACACTGGAGCAGTCTGTTCCTGAAGGACTGCAGCTGTGGGAAGGATTCACACTGGAGAAATTCAAGGAGGACTGTCTCCTGTGGGAAGAACTCCAGGCTGGAGCAGGAGCAGAGTGTGAAGAGGAGAGTGGCAGGGACAACATGTGATTAACTGACCACAGTCCCCATTCCCTGTCTCCCTGTACTGTTGGTGGAGAGAAGGTAGAGAATTTGGGAGTGAAGTTAAGCCCAGGATGGAGGGTGTGATGAGGGAGAGGTGTTTTTAAGATTTGATTTTATTTCTCATTAACTCACTCTAATTTGCCTGGTAATAAATTAATTTCCTCATCTCAGGCTGCTTTGCCCATGACAGTAATTAATGAGTGATCTCTCCCTGTCCTTATCTCAGCCCACAAGCCTTTTGCTGTATTTTCTCTCCCCTGTCCAGCTGAGGGGGGAAATGACAGAAGGGCTTTGGTGGGCACCTGGCATCCAGCCAAGGTGAACCCACCACATCACACATCTGAGCTACAAAGTCAGGCTACCACACCTGAAACTGTGTTAAATATACTAATTAAAACATTTAGGCTTTACACTGAAGGTACAGGAAAACAGGATTTCAGCTACTTTGTAGTCTGGATTCATGACCAGGGTCACCCTCAATAGCAAACTTCTCATCCTGTCATCAAAGACAGGATGTGGCAAGAGAGGAAATAAAGAAAAAGAAGACTTCAAGGTACAGGCAAAGAAATCACTAAACACAATTCACATAAGTAATACAGAATTCCTGAGTAGTAAGTAGGCAGTGGGTTCACATTTTTTTTCTCAATGACACTATTGTTTCTCAGGCTCCTTCTACTGTACTCAAGCACAGATTAACATCAAGCCAGAAAAGTATTTAGCCTTTGGCATTTTGGAAGGAATTTTGGTCAAAATAAAACATTCTACATATAAACTTGTATGGAAACCAATATATCAATAGAAACAATAACTAAATGACATGTTATTTCATAAAGACAGGTGATAACTCTAGAAAAAAGAAGAAGATAATTCTATAAGGAAACCTGCACCAGGTTCCAGACACCTGTGCATGTTCTATGTTTCCTGAATCTCCTAGCAAATTTAAGTCTTTGGGAACTCTCAGCACAAACTACTGCCCTTTCACCACCTTACCCTTTGTCTCACTGTCCTGTATGTGGGAGAATAAGGCCAAAGTCTGGGCATGCCAGAGCAGCTCTGAAGATCTCATGATCCTGCCCTTGCCCAAAATCCTTCTTCATATAAACAGGGTCTTCATCTCCTGGCTTCTCATACTTTTTATCCAGTTCCTTTCTGATTTGTGGAATTCTTTTCCTGAAAACCAACTTTTATGCTACAATACATTCACATATCGTTAGAACAGATGAGCACCTCAGAGAAGAACGATCTGCTCAGGTCTCACGGAATATACACAAGATGAGTGCAGCCAGGAATTCAGTCTGAGTTAAAGGCAGTTTCACAGTCGTATGTGAGTTCTCTTTCCTCAACAACCATAAGGCTGCTGTACTTAAACCCTATCAATCTGGATGCTGGATTACTCAAGCTGTCCTTGCATCACCAATTTCACATCATCTTTTTGTGGATTTACCTGTAGGCTTCCTTGTGACACAGGTTGAAATCTATCTCACTTGATGTTAGATATCGATTGATTATTGATATCTACATATAACCAGTCATTCAGGGTTTCCTTTGTAAGATACTCTCTTAATGGAGAGAAATAGATAGTTTTAGGGTGCAGTTCATTTGGCCTGTTTTCTCTGCTCACATTAGGAAGGGATGAACTGCACCACACAACACCTAATCTCAATTTATTTATTTCTTGTAAGGGGAGGATTGAGCACTTACCATTTTTAGTGGTATGTACTCAATTCAGATAGATGAATCCCACCTGGACTCCTCACGGATTCCTCATTGGGCCTCGCAGTCCAGCTGAACTTGCTTCCCACATGCCTGGAGCTGACTGCAATGGGAATTCCTCGTTGAAGACATTCACTTCAAAAGCTCCAAATTTGATGGCACTTTGCTTCTCACGTCTCCCAGAACACATGCTAACTGAAGCATGTACCATACACAACTTGCATAGAAAGGTCCTAAAATCATACACTGCCTTAGCATCCCAGATGCCTGTGTCAGTTCAGTTAGATCTTTTCACAGCATTAAATAAACATTATTTCCGGACACATTTGTATACTTTTAAGTCAGGTGTTGCTTTACAATAGTTTTATTAATTTCTGTCAGAGGTAATGAACGAGCACTTCTTTTGTGGCCCATGATCTGGGACATGATCAGTCTTAGGTGTGAACCTAACACTTTGTCTGCAGTGTGGGAGGGTAGGACAGAGGCTCTCACCTCAACAATTCACCTATGCAACAATGTCCTATGTCCTATTCACAGGGGAGAAAATATGAAGAAGGAAATCCAGATCTGGTTCTGTACCACATTAAAAGAACAAATCTGAAAGATAAAACAAACACAGTACTTGAAATCATATCAGAAATTATAGAATCATAGTATAGTTTCGGTTGGAATCTTACATTAAACTTTCCAGAGCCTGTTCCAGAAGACACTCTTCTCTCACAATTTTTATTCAAAATCCTAATGCTACTACTTATCCCAATGGAAAATATAAAATGGAACAAAAGATACTCATCCCTCATGTCATGTGGACTAAATCCCAAGAACATTGTTGGGCAAAGCAATGAATGCTCCCATGCTTAAAGCAAGAGCATGTATGTGCATTCAAACAAAAAGTATAATGTTTCCCCTGAGGTTCACTGAGGAATAAAGATAGCATTGATAGCCATAGCAGGACTGGAGGTTAAGGTTTTGCTTAACTGCCCCAGATTTGCCATGTTAACTGTACCATATATTCTATAGATCTACATTACTATGAAGTATGAGTTCTATATTCCTACAAAAGCACAAAGTAGGAACTCTGGAATATATCGCTGGGAATGAAAAAAGAAAAAAAAATTTAAACCAAAACTCCCAAGAACTGGATCAGAAAAAGCCTCATTACATGAGGTTTTGTCAGCCGAAATTTTCTGTTTTCTTTTTAACTGCATTTAATTTCCAGAAAGTTGAAACACACAGTTCTAGTTCTTCTACAGGACCAGAAACCAGATAGACAATAAGTAAGATTTGTGATTAAAAATATACAAAAATAAAACCCACTAAATGTGAGTCCTGACTCATGTTTTCTAAACCCCTTGCATCTATCATGCTGCATAACTACATGAGATTTGCCAGATGTCTGTAAACAGTGAGGGAGACAAAGTCAGAAATCTTTTAGTCAAGAGACAGAAACAAACATCTTCTATCAAACAAACCCTATTTTCAACCCAAAGAGTAGGAAATTTTACTATGTGGAAGTACCATCTTTGTCCCTGCTGAGAGGCAGGCAAGACAGTAACAAATATCAGGTGCAGAAATTGCAATCAGGGACAAGGAGGGAACTTTTCAGTGATAGGAGGAAGAGGACGATCATATCACATGAGGAACACCTGAAGTTGCTAAAACTCTCAGGAAGCCTATGAAAAACCATCAGACACAGCAACTTCCTCCCACCAGTGTCAGAAATACCAAATGTAGGTGTTTCAAAGTAAAGCTCTAAGCTTCTTTATTAATTGTCATGTTCTGCGACTGCAAGTTGTTGCTGCCTGCAGCAGAGCTAGGATGTGGGGTACACGTCTCTCTGAGCTGCTCCTTCTGCCACAGTTTTCATTCATTTAAACCAGAAGCCAAAGATGGTCATGGAAAAAGCACGTGAACCAAATCCACCGGATTTTGAATATTTGCATACCGCTGAAGCAACACTGTAAAATGTATTTTTAACTCTGAATTCCTGTGAGGTATCAACTTCAGTGTTTGATGGACATTTTAAAAAGTATATGTAACCATATCTGTAGCGGCAGAGAAGTTTCCCAGTCGCAGAAAAGGAACTTTGTGACTAAAACAAAGTCTTAAAAAGATGTGAAAGTAGCCTGGATTTGCGTCCTAGCAAGGGGTTCCTCTTGAGGGAAGAAGCTGATAGAAAAATAAATGGAAATCTTTGCTGGCAAGAATAAATCTAGAAAGCAGCAAAAAAAAGATTATGTAAAGAAGATACAGATGAATGAAAAATGCCTGGATATTGTGTGACAAGCAATAAAGCAGCAATACTTGGGGTTATTTTTGCAGAACCTGCCAAATCACATTAGAAATCTGCATCGAGCCTGCAAAATCAAACAGACAGAATAAAATAAAAATACCAGAATTAAGTTTATCTCTTAATTTTATCCTCTTCTTCCACAGAAGACCCTAGGCCTTACTCAGTGTTAAAGCAGCATCCAAGCCTTTGTGAGCTGCAGTGCTGGGACACAGAATCACAGAATATGCTGAGTTGGAAGGGACCCACAAGGGTCAACAAGTCCAACCCTTAGTCTTGCACAGGACCATCCCCACATCATGTGCCTCAGAGTATTGTTCAAACATTTCTTGAACTCTGTCAGGCTTGGTGCTGTGATCACTTCCTTGGGGAGCCAACCACCAATCCAAATCCCATTCCAAACAAAACTGAGATTTTCTTCTCAGTATTGATGCTATCACTTAGTATTTCAATGTTCCACAAAATTTCTGTTTAACGTCACAAAACCTCTGAGAAAGCAATTGCTGTTACAGGCAATATTATCCTTAGCTTAAAAACATAAATTTCAGACACTACCACAGCACGTACTTGTCATACATCCACGTGCCTCGGTACTCCTGCTGCAACTTAAACAGTTTGAGAGTGACCCACACCTTTCCTGGCCCTCAAAAAACCCAGTGGCAGAGGGGATCAAACCTCCAGAACAGCACTGAGTGGGTAAGGCCAGACCACTGCATAAAAGCAGTCTCGGGGCCACATCCTGGCCCCCCGTCTGAGCAGCACCAGCTGCCTGCTCTCTGCACTGTGTAGGGCTGTTCCCTGCATAGAAACTTACCTTGTCTCTCAGGGTGCTGGTGCACAAGCCAAGAAGAGAGTCAGAGGCCTGACGTCCAAATCCACTCCACAACTTTCTTTTATTCAGCAGTATGAAAAAGGCCAGAAAGTAAACAGTCATTCTTTCTTTTGCCTCTCTGATCACACACTTGCAGGAAATTAATACCTCCCTAACTCATTCCCAAAGAACCATTAATGTCTTTTATGAATAATTAAAAGCTTTTTGCAAAAAAAAAAAAAAGTATTCATTTTTTATATCAAACATGCAAAAGTACATATGAGACCTCAAAAGTAATCATTTTAACGTTTCCTTCTATCCTTGAGTACTCAAGAGTGCACTCCTGGTGTTCGTTCGAAAGCTTAAAAAATCTTTAGGAAAAGTAGTAATATAAGCAGTTACACTATCCCTTATCTGTCTTATTAGTAGGAATCTAAGTAACACTACCACTACCCCTGTTTATACTAATAAGATACTCATCTGTAGTGAGTGCTCCTTGTATCAGACAAGTAATTCAACATCAATGCTTGATGTGAGGCTGTAATTAGAAAATGACCAGTGACACCTTTTCGTGAATAGATGAGAAACGCTGAACAGAGAAGTAAGGAGCTGCTTTACCGCTGTGTTTTGCACTGGTGACGTCAATACTGAAAGTCCTTTTTCTGTATCTTGTTTGGGTATCAGTATATGAAAAGACTGAAAAAACCTTACCTGAAAGCAGGAGAAAATGTCTTAAAATGAAAGTCTCAGAGAGTTTGCTTTCTTCAGCTTATCAAAACAAAGCTGGGTGCTGACCTGACTGTTTTATCATGAGCAAATGCCACCCACATACTGTGGAGATCTCTGATCTAAGAGAGAAAAGGGGTAACAGAGGGCAGGTCCAAATTAAAGGAATATATTTGAAGCAATTGCAACAAATTACCAAGGACAACTAATAAACTTTCAGCCTCTTCGTGGCTTCAAATCAAAACCAGGTGCCCTCCTTAATAATATGCTTCAGAAAAATCCAAGTCGTTTTTCCCAACTTAAAAGTAAATAAAGGATCAGTAGGAAATACACGAACGGTAAAGACTAGGTGACATTAATTACCACAGTTCCTGGAATCGAAGATATTCCTTCGCCTTTATGTGAAGTAGTTTCAGGCATCTGTTGACACCAGAGTAGTGACGTCCAGGAATTTTGAGCTGAGCTTCAGATTTTGGCAAAAAGTAATCTCTAATCCTTTTGTCTTTGTCACCCTTCCAGTACTCTGGGGAGACTCCCTCGTTCCCTGCCCCTACCCTCCTCATCGCAGTTTCACTTTCTCTTCTCTCTTCCCTCCCGTCATCCACAGTGGGAGATGGCGAGGGGCAGAGAAGGGACCGGGAATGAAGCTTGCTGCTTTGGTTTTCCATCCCTAATAAAAAATGTAAACTTACAAGAGCTAAAGCAGGAAACTAGAAAGCAGGCAACGAATCGTCATGAGCGACACGCTCGGTATCGGCTCAACAAATGATTCCCAGGCTCTCCACGAGCCCCGGGACGGCCACAGCAGCAGCATCCGCTCGCCACCTCCCGATCAGGGAGAGAAAGAAAAAAACGGGAGGCGCCTCTGCCGAAACCCGGGATCGAACCAGGGACCTTTAGATCTTCAGTCTAACGCTCTCCCAACTGAGCTATTTCGGCTGCCGTGTTGTTGCTTCTCGCGTGATAGGACTAATTTGTTCCTTCCCACCCGTCACCCGGCTCAGCTCCGTACTCGGTGATTTAAATAAAACAGATGTGTGTGGATAGCACAAACGAATCAATTAAGAGTCTTTGCGAACAAAATTATGCCGTAAGCCAAATCAAAATGCAGCAGTAACACAAAACTGCCTGTATACGTCTGTGCATTTCACATAACCTACACGTGTTTACTATCAGGATAATGGCATTTTGGCTTTGGCTCCCTGGATTATTTGGGAGAGTAAAAGAAACTACAACATTCTGTAGGACTTAGGAGCGTTAAATTAGCAGTATTTTAGCTTCAGTTTTCAGGGACTTTATTTTAAAGCCTGACAAATTCTGTGCAGAGATGATGCATTACAAAGAGACTGGCATACAGGGGGTACCTGCACCCCCATTTTTCCATGGTCTTGCTGGGAGTTGCATGTTCCACAGGAGAAACTCCATGTGTCTGCATAAATCACAAATCCTAAGCACAGTTATAAGAAAAACTAGTTTCTGCTCACATTGTTGATTAGGCATTTATTTGAACAAGCAACTGCTATAACACTCCTTTTGCTACAACCTAAATGCAAGGGATATACCCAAGTGCCCACAACAGTGCACATTGCAGTGGCACTGGATGCTCATCTCCCAAGTTTGTGTTTATTTGCACTTCCCATGGCTCCAGAAAGAGCAACCCGTGACAGCACCCTCTATTCATGCTCCCTGCACGCTGTGTGGGGAGAGGCTGCTTTGCAAGACTGTTCACTGCTGCTCCCTCGTGTTGGTTAAAAAACAAAACAAACAAACAAACAAACAAAAACCACACAAAACCCGCCAAAAACACAAAAACTTTTTCTTTTACCTCTCTCCTCTATTACAAGAGGAGTTTAACAAATTCCTCCTTTTTCAGGTGGGAAAAAACCAGCCTCTTCCCAAGCCAGTCATATGAATATTCAAGTGGCATAGACCTCTCTATTTCCTTTTATTTTCAGAGCGTATTTTTCCTTAAGTTGTTCCACTTCTGGGAAGTCTTTTATGAGCAAACACTGTTCTTCAGGAGCTGATACATTTTCAAAAGTCGAAGACCTATTTTCAGAAGTAAAAAGGCTGAGGACTGGGCCAGCAGTTTCATGACTGAAAACAAAAAATCTCAACAAAAAAATTTCAGTTAGGGAGAGGTTAAAAGCGCCACCCACACCACTGTACTAAAGCAGTGTGCAAACAACCTACTGATACAAAATCTCATCTTCTCATGATTTTCCATTGCCACTGGCATTGATTGTTTTGCTGAGAAATTATGAATGTAATCCCTTAACAAGCGTGTCTCCTACTGATGCAGCTAACACAATCTTCTGATCTTTGCTGCAGATAAGCTCCAAATGTGTCACGGCATGCTTAGAAGTCAAAACACTATTGACTTAAGAGTTTTCATACACTACCACAACAGAGGTGCTATGGACCAATGGGTTATTCTGATTTTTATTATTTTTAGAAACCTTTGTTTTGCCAGGTGAAATGGAAAAAACTAAAGGTAATGCAAAACACAATGAAACAAGAGTAGGACAATTCAGTCCCAGATACAGGATATTTAAGAGTCACCTTTTCCCCAGAAAGAATTAGGGGAGGAGTTTTGTAATAAAAGTTCCTCCTACTGAAAAGTAGAAAGATATTTGCATTTCATGGCTATTTAAAGAGCGTAAGAACACAGTTTTAGCAAAATGAAGCGTTCTCAATCCAAAAAAAAAAAAAAAAACACAAAAAAAAGCCCACATTTTTTTTCCACAACCTTTCTCCTACCTCAAATAAAGTACAGGGTGCACAAACTAAAGATTTTTTTCTAGCCCATGATGACAGTGATGATCAGCCTCAACCACAGGGACACCCCTTCATGCCAATCAGCATACAAATGTAAGCAAGTGCCAAGGTCAGACCAGAGAAAGCCTTGGAGAGAGTTATCTCCATTGCACAAGCTGGAGCCCATACACACACATAAGAGCCCCACAGGTGACAATTTGCAGAATAAGCTCTGGATGCCCCATCCCTGGAAGTTTTCGAGGCCAGGTTGGATGGGGCTTTGAGCAAGCTCATCCAGTGGAAGGTGTCTCTGCCTCTGGCAGGGGGGCTGGAACTAGATGGTCTTTGAGGTCCCTTCCAACTCAAACCACTCTATGATTCTAAGACTGCAGATGGCCCTGCCTCAGCTGCCCACTGCAATGTCTTCCAAATCCTTTCACTTGCTGCTGGCAAGGGAGGTATGAATAGCAGATGTGCTACACCAAAATAATGGGATAGCAATGTTGGTTTTCCCCAAAACACAAATATCTGATCCAGATCACAACAGTAACCCCAAAAAGAGATGCAAACCCACACCTGTACCCAAATAACTTCCCAAGATGGAACCTGGACAGAAAACCCTAGCCAAATGTCAGTCTTCTCCATTAGAAAGTTTTGGTGACTTAAGTGACATATACATTTATTCCATTTATTTTCTTAATTGGTGTAGCCTTTGTTCTGTGACACAAACCTTGAGAGAATGAAGTGAAAGATTACAGTGTTCACAGTATTTTACATCACTCCCCCTTTGCCATCTGCAGAAATGCTTCCCAGTAAAAACAGTGAGAAATAAAACCTAAAAGCATTACACTTCTCCACAGTGACAGTTCACTAGTTGATCCCTTGTTCCTTTCTTACTACAGAAGCCAGAAGGTTAATGGCAAAATAAGCTGTTTTCTTTGACAGGAAAAAGACTTTTCCCTGTGAAAGAAATGGTCCTACCAGAGCACTCACCCACTAAGAAAACCTGATCTACAGCAAAGTAGCTCAAAGAAAAAGCCTCCCAGATTTAAAAAAAATATATATTTAAAATGCGCATGCATACATTTTTATATATATAAATAAAAGTAGGAATACTGAGACAAAAATCTCGATCACTTGGAGGGATTAAATCTTCAAAATCTAAATAAACCAGAACAGCTTCCACTAAAAATTAATCGATCCTTTTGAAAAATCCAATCCTGGTAATATCACTTGTTTGGATAGTGACATACATATCAAAGCTTGCATCTTCAGCATCTAAATATTCAAAATAATTTTTGAAAGATCTACTCAATAAACCAATCACACCCTACTGCTTTCTTCTGTGTATTTCTGGTAACACCATCATAAGTTAATTGATTTGTACTGTTACAAAGGCACTGTACCTATTTTGAATGTTTAAAATAATTTTAAATTAAGGTTTATGTAGGTTTAAAATAATAAGATTTTAGTAATCTGTAATCTCTCCCCCTAAAAACACATCAGAGTCAGTATTCCAGTACCAGCAGATGTGAAATATACAGGCTTGTGTGCATCTAACCCAAAGCAGCTGCCACGGTAACCATAAATACAGCTAAAACAGATCTTTGCAGCACTTCTGCTATTTCTGGTGCTGGCTTTTGTAGAACACAAACCATGAGCATGGATATTGTAAGGAAGGACGTATATTGTATGGAAGCCGTACCTCAAGAAAAACATAAAAATTAAGAAAATATTTCAATGTTACCAGCAATGCGTGTTTGACAAGGAAATTTAAGTGATTTTCATCCACAGAAGTGTATCTGGTAAGCCAAGTATGCTAACAGAGCAATACATACTAACTCCTGTAACTTCTGTCCTTCCCAAATAGAGGCTATGACTTCCAAACCAAGTATCAGAAACCCAAAAAATACAGTTGCCACACAATTCAAGGGTAGCGTTATTATCCCAGTTTGTAATGGAAAATTCACCTTCAAAACCACACTTCTGGACTCTAGAACACATACTTGGCACTATGGTACACCCAGAAACAGCCTTTTTTTAGGATGACTCTCGCCAGCCAGAAGCGGCATTTTATCAACAGCACCATGCACCACACAAGAGGCGTGAAGATGTTGGAAGCACTTGTGTTTTAAGAGTTAACTCCCAATTTCTGAGACATTTTTGAAGTCGCTGCAACTTCTGAGAACATCACAGCATTCCAGTCCTATGCTTCTTGAAGATCTACCCAGGGGCCACAGAAGGATCTGGGACTGTGCCAAGTATAGAAGCTCAAGTGATAAAACCAAGAAGAGTGGTCTCTTTTGTTATCTGCCGTACCACCTCAAAGAAAAAAGTAATTTTTTTAATACGAAAAAAGGGAATTTTTTCTGGATAGAGGAAGAGCTAAGAAATATTCTTTTAAAAAACCACCATCCACATTTTCAGCATGTTTTTCTTACTTAAAAGAAACTTGTTACACCATGACTTTTATTACTGAATCAACTTAGGAAAAAATTCACTGACATATTTCTAGAATTGATTTTTTTTCCAAATTTTACATTAAAATTCAAATATTGTTTTACCTTTAAAATGTTACAGAAAAAATTTGTGAAAACACTGCATTGAATAAGGTCTGCCAACTCACAAATCACATAAAAAGAAATATTTAAAAACATTTTCTCCATAAATAGCCTTCATATCACAGGACAAAATATCACTGGAATGTTAACTGTGTTCCAGTATTTCAAGTTTGTTACAATTACATTTAAGAAAAGGAAATTAACATGTAAAAGACAGTAATACATTAAAAAGAGGACAAAGTTTACGAAAATGCTTCTGGAAATTTCAGCAAGAACACCTGCTACTTCTTGACACCTGTCCCCCTTGCTCTCCTTAATAAGGGCCATTTAAAATTTTACAGTAGATAACACTTTAATCAGCCATCTACAAAAGTTAATACTGCACCAAAGAGAAATGGACGGAACAATACAGGTGCCATATCCAGCTTTTATCAACTCATTTTGACTTGCAAAAAAAATAACATTTCTTCCCTTGATCAAAAATAAAACCTAACTCTTTGAAGTGACAAAAATAATATAATACACTGTAAAAACAAACCAATACAGATGAATGATTCCACAACTAAAATGAATCTAACTGAAAGTCCCAAAGCTATAATTGCAATTAATTATTCTTAGTTAATAAGATAGATTTTCCTTTAGTTACAGTAATTTATAGCATTATAAATATGCTTCACTCCGTGCAGGTCTTTAAAATCAATACCGAGTGAGAATAGAGTATTGCACCAAAAGCTGAAACCATTCCAAAGTTGTGCCACACTGTAGCTCTGTACTCATCCCATGTATCATTCAGACTCCAGAGCGGCCACTTGATTGTAGGCTTTGAAAAAAAGATGTATGAGGTAGAAAAAACTCCTTCAGGTTCTGCACCACCCTATGGACCACTGAGCTGTGCAAATGGCTCTGTCACAGGAAAAGGCTCCAAAGCTTTCTCCGAGTTTTTCCAGTTGTGAAAGTTTTCTTTGTACCATTCAACTAGTATGGAGAGAATGCTGATGAGTCAAGCTGACCAGAGATAACAGGGAAGTTCAAATATGCCACAGCCATCATAAGACTAACAACATGCTAATAGTTCATTATGCAAAACTTTAACCTATAATACTATAAAAATCTAATTTAAATTTTATAAGTTCTTTATGCAAGACTTATTCTAGCACTAAAAAGGGATTGAACTTTAAAAATCATGTAAATTTTAAATAAAAAGCAGACAAGTCTATGTAAAATTTAAATGTTAAACTCTATCTCTTTAGCTTCTCGTTAACTAACCTATATACCCAGTTCTCCCCCCTCCCCCTCCCTCCTCCTATCACTTCTACATCAGTGTAAAAGCCATCAGTCCTACTTGTTTTCTTTATTCCTTCTTTCCAAGGCACTTTAGGTCTCCATCCTAAGTTGTGCATCTTTTCTGAATTCATTGGATATCTCAGGTCATTTGTAGGCCTAATGAGGTACAAAATGCATACAGAAAACAATTTGATTAGACTTCATTAATTAGAGATGCAGTACTTCACACTGTCTTCAAAGGAATATTAGGTATGCTTCAATTTTAAAAATTCCCATCAACATGAACAGATTGCATTGCCTTCAAACAAATACATGGCAGCTGAGTGAAGCTACAATACAATTCAGTTTGTACAGTCAGCTACTTGGAATTGACTAGAATAAATATGAATTAATGTTTTATTGGCACAAAAATGAATGCAAAACTCAAATCACTGCCAACGCAATTGTGCAAGTCGGTGCATTTGCAACACAAAGCCAGCGTTTTCTAATACTAGCATTTACATTTTTCATCCTGAAACCCACAAATTTACACATACTTCAGATTTAAAATAGACAGGCTTCCAAAGCGTTGTCATTATAGTGCCTCACTAGCTACACAAACTTGGTAATACTGAATATGTAGAATCCCAAGCTGCAAGATTCAACACAGAAAGAGGTATCTTACACAAATTTTCACTTCCACAGTCTGGCAGATAGGTAGCCTAGTCTAGCATTCCTGCATTATTGGCACTGGCATATTGAATAGTCAAGGTACATGTGCAAACACAAACCAAGTACTTCTCACTGTTATTATAACACACTAATCTCAAGCAGAAGCAGAACTAATTTTTCCATAGCAAGTAACCCCCAAGACCTTTAAGTTGCTCATTACAGAATTAAATAATCATTAGTTAGGTATCTGAAGAATCTTTTATAAGACCTCAACCTTCTTTGAAGCATGTATTCCCATGTGGTTAGTTTTCCCAAGCCCATTTATGTTTACACATTAGCAGACAGGGCCCAATACACATGAAGAAACATCCCAGGCTGAATTACACTGAGACCTACTGAACAGTGACATCATGTCAGCCAAAGGCAATTTGTTCAAAGGTCTGTGATACTCAGACAAGATTCTGAAGAAAACTTGCTTTTCAAAACAAAAAAGTTAGTACATTTAAAGACACTTCAGTTGCCATGATAACAATCCACATGTGAACAGAAAGTGAGAATTCTAAAGGCCATAATACTTAACTGCTATCAGTAGACACGTCATTTCTAATCACTCTGGAGAGAGTGATATCTAAAGTAAGCAGACTCATTGTTGCTGAAAAGAAATGGAGATAAAAGAACAGAGCAAAACCAAGCCTGAAATTAAGCCAGAAACACACAGCAAAAGCACGTCTATAAAAGTTATCCATTTTTACCACTGCCCTAACTTTGGCACTTTAGAGATTTACATCTACTTTTGAGATAGCAGCTTCAGCTTAAGATAGAAATCTAAAAATAACTACACTCCCTAGGCACATATTTCTGCCTGCAGAGAGTGGATCTTACTATAAAGTATATCTAAGTCTGAATTAGCAAGAGACAATTCATCTCACCTAGTGATGTTGAATACAAAGTACTGAATAAACTATATAAACTACCATGATGAAAAGATTTAGCTGCTGTGCAAAACGTGTCCTCTTCCCAGAGCAAGCTTCAGTAGTGAGAAGTATGAAGAAAGTTTCAAGACAGACAGATTAGCATTACACGCATTTCCCTTCAAGACATACACTCTGACATAAAGATTCAAATAATAAATGAAAATCCTGTTTTTCTATACAGTGCTCTGTACAGACCATAGATGTCAAATCCACTAGTTAAAAAAAAAAAAGAATTAAGAAAGCAAAACAGCTCTTAGTCCTTCAGAAGTGTTCCCTCCTTCTGAGCAGAAACACCTTCACAAAAAACTATTAGGCAGGAGTATCAGAAATCTTCAGGACAAGGCTATCTTGTATGCTCAGGATATCCTGCAAATGCTCCATGTTCCTTACCTGTCTTTGACATAATCCATCCAGTGCTCCATTTCAGATTCTGAACTGGTCTTCTTTATCTGTCAAGAACAGAAGTAATTATCAACCCCATACATCCTGCACTGTCTAAACATAAACTTAAAAAAATTACACTTAACAACATATAAGTTTGTAAGGAAAAAAAAAACTACAAACAGAAATGGTCTTTTGTAAACTGAGTTTTCAAACAACTGAAATTACCAAAATTATCTAGAACAACTTCAATACTTCTCCTTCATCTGAGCACTGCCAAAACATCCATAACCAAACTGTTAGATTTTAATAGTGCTACATTCTCATACCAAAATTAAAGCAGCCAGCATGAAAAAAAATCTAATAAATGGCATTTAATCATTATGCCAGTTATGTCCCAGTCAGGATAACTGATGCAGCAGTCCAACATAGGATAGCCCGTACTGCAAACTTACAGTACAGCTGCCACAGAAAGGGTAACACATCATTCTGCTACAATTGCTTTTCAAGACCAACTGCAAATCTAAGCTCTTTCAGAGATACAAAAGGTTTGTAGAAGAATTGTAACTATGTGCAAATAGAAATGGTAAAGAACCGTTTACTCACTAAATGGATTAGCTCCTTAGCAAGCTGGGCAATGGACATCTCAAAGTTAGTTCCAATGTTATAAATTTCACCAGGCTTCCCCTCCCTCAGGACAGTAAGGAATGCTTCTACCACATCAGTTGCATAAAGGAAATTCCTCCTTTGAAGTCCAGAACCATGAATACAGCTAGGACAAGGAATAGACAAAAAATTTTTGTTAAACCTTAAACAGACAGGTTCAATTTACTGGACTGTGTTTTAAGCAGTTTTACTGTCAGATGTAACCTTAAGGTACTTCCAGTAGCTGACATGCAAACAATCCTTTACTTTAAGGAAATCCTATTACTAAAATAAGTAATTAATAACTTAGTTATGAAATTATTTTACAAACTGTAGAACATATTTATAATCATAATTACAGTTTCATAGCACAAATACCAAAACCAGAAAACTCAAGTTACTTACCATTTTCTGTTCTGTTGCAACAAAGATATAAACTTTGGGATAACCTAAGGAATCAAACAAAAAAAAATTACTCTGATATTTTAGAAACTGTTAATCTACAAAGAATAAGGAACTTCACCAGTCAAGTATCATTAATTACTTAATAAAATCCTTTAAATGCATTTAAGTTTTATTAAGTCTAATAAAAGAATGTATCAAGCCTAGAAACTGCAAGGCTTTTGGTCTTTAAGAGTAGGTGCCTCTAATTTAGTGTAAACTTTATCTTTCTGGCAGTTACAAAAAGTAACATTTTTACAAAAATAAAAAAAAGTTTCCATTACTTTTTGCACGCAATATTAATTAGAAATAATTACTTCCAACAGTTAGGAATAAGGTTTAAATATCCAGCAAATTATAGTAAATCTATAATCAAAATGTAAGAGTTGTTGTAAACTGGAAGAGAACCAATACAGAATTTCAAGGAAACTAAACACAGGTCAAATGACAGCCACTAGCTTGCTGCACAAAGATTTACAGCATTATGCTCAGCTACAAGTTCAGATCCATTCATAATGTCCCAGAAACTCAGAACAGTCGGCCCCACTATTAGAGTTCTTAAACTGAAGCCATAAGCAAACTACTCCAATTATTTTAATTGTGTTAACTTACTACTTTAAACACAGGAGGAGACATACTAGGTAAAACTAAAAATTCATCTAGCCTAGCACTGTGCTCTTAGCAGTAACTGAAATTGGGTATGTGAGGAAGAATATACAGAAGTCAAAAAACAAGCAAATAGTGATACATTCCCTGAATATACTCCCAACAATCATGCAACCTGTTGCCAGGCATTTCCCAAGTCACAGATCAGTGAAAAATTTATTTTAAAAACCATTGCTTATCCACCTACAATTAGGTAGGGAAAAATAAATTTATTTGGGGGAGAACAAAACGTAAAGAGCCATTCAAATTTAAAAAAATACCTCAGTAGAACTGCAAAATATAGTTACATTTCACACAAGTTCCAAAGAGTACGTGTGAGTATCACTTTCATTCCATCAGTATATTTCCATGAACTAGCATAGTAGATTTTGGTATAGACTTAAAAAGGCAGCTCCCTCTCACAAATAACCATTTTAAATACTTACCCTGCAAGGTCTGCATAAACACATGCAAAGACAAGTCACTTTGCGCTACTTCTCCCCTCATATCTGAATGCTATAAGCTTCACCTTATCTATTTTCTGTACAGGTTAGAACATCACTTTCTATACCAGACACACTGTGCTCTCACAGTTTACCTTTTGAAATGTTTACCTTAGTTATTAAACACTCCCAATTACAGAACATGACATATGAGTTAATGTAATTTGTAGGGGAACCCTGACAAGATATCCTTTGAAAAATAGAAAAATTATGAAACAAAGTCACTGTCATAAAATTCACATAAATAACTACAATTCTCTAATTGAAGTTTTATTGATAGCCAAAAAAGATGTGTTCATGGTATGACATGTTAGTGTGAGTTCAAAATATATAATCACATGTTAGTTGCAAGAGTGCTTTTCTCAAAAGTGACCCCATTCATATGAGGAAAAAGTAACATCACTGCAACCCTGGGTTACGGCACACTGAAGCTTAGAGTAAAGCACAGTTTAACTTACTTTTTCTGGATACTGATGTGGTCCATAAACATTACTGCTCCGTGTGATAACAGCTGGAAACTTGAGAGCATTAAACATACATGTGATTACATAAGAAAATATATACCAGTAAAAATCTGTAAGCTTCTTGCTATTCAATAAACCATAAACTGACACAAGCACAGTGCTTATTCAAAAATCTCTGAGCCTTTACAAACATTAATGCATTAAACTACCTGTACTTCTCCCAAACACACAAGGGCCTCCAGCCTTCTCAGCCTGTTAGAAGCACCACAGGTGACAAACGTTTGAAATCTGTCACCACCAGAGGACATTACATACATGTACCTGCTTGACTGAAGACTGACTTATTCCTATTTATTCCAATATTATGTTTCACAGTCATTAACATCCTATTCATGTCCACTTTATATCAAAAATGTCATGAAATATCAAGAACAGAAGCCTAAAGCACTGAAAATTTCAAATATTTTTGCTTAAGCAAATCTGACTAATAAGCCTTTTTCTTCTTTCTTTTTTTGCTATGACTGTAACCTGGTCTTAATACAATTTGAATTTTGCATGTTCTACTTCTGTATAATACTTTCTTATTTCCTTCAAGCTTAGCAGTAGTTTTTAAATTCCTAACATTCTCTTCGACCACTTTATCAAAGCACATTTTTAGACATTACAGTTCAGATTTAAAAAAAAAACAAAAATTAAACACATCTGACCTGTCCCCACTGTGTAGCAGTGTATCTCCACCACTTATTGGTGGACATTCTCCAATGCATCCAAACTAGAGCACTAACAATAAGGAAAGAGGAGGCACTGTGAGGACTAGTACTGGGGGTCTTTTATATTCTTGTATACATAATACAGTCACTTAACTATAGGCTTCAGAGTTTTTAAAGCTTCCATTAACTTACTTGGTACCTTTCCCAGTAAGACTGAACAAAACACTCTGCAGCTGCTTTAGAAGAGGCATAGGGATTTGTTGGACGTTTTGGTGAAGATTCATCAAATTCCTAAAATTTAAAAAAAAAAAAAAATTTGCATTACTCCATCTCTTTTGCCCAGATAAACTTTAACGTTCCAAAAGAAAAATCCCTAAATATCCAAGCACATCAGCCTGACAAAGTCCACAGCAGAAGACAGTCTATTTATCAAACACGGGAGGCAGCCACATCCCCAGCAGTAATATTTTTGTACTTCTGGCAGAGTACCTCAAGGTAGCAGGTCCTTAGATATTTATCTTGTAAAATAATAAATCCCTTGCTACAGGGAGGCTCAATCCTTTTCACGTTCATATTGCCTCAGAGTGCCATTGCACCACCACTAGGAAATTGACCTGAATTAAAGGGGTCTTTTCTTAAACTTTTCTATATGTTTTATTTCTGTAAGAAATGTAGAATTGCAACCCAAAAGCCTCCAAAGCAAATCTTCAACAATTCTGACCACTTGCAAAACAGCTAATTTCCAGGTTATCTTGCCACTTCGGTCTACTTCTCACTTGAACGGAAAAAAAACCAAACCAAACGAAGGAGGGAATGCTACACGAAGTGTCATTTGTAACAATCACCTTAACATGATTAAAAGACTTACTGTTCTTGCCTGCCTTTTGCCTCTCAAATTAATTGGACTTCCTCCCTTCAAAAAAAACTCTACAAGAATTTCTAGTCTGATTCACAAAGATTTAAGTGGTCTTTTCAAATGCCCAGAGGCAGAAAAAGTTCACTTGAAAGTATGAGCCAAACTACTGGTCTACTGGCAAGAAAACATTATCCTCAGGTATCATTAAAGTCTACTGATGGAAGTTGTGTTGAAGGAACTGACAATAAGTGCATAGGATTTTTTCAAGTACATTAATATTTTCATGGACTATGGCACAAGGCTCCTTGACTGTTATTTATGCCTTTAAAAAAATGAACATACATATTTTGCCTTTTTACTGTGCTAAACTATATTTCCTGAATTAAGGTCAGGCATAAATTGTCAGGAATCAAAGATTTTCATAGGACAGCAACAAACATCTGAAAATTTATTACAGGAATACAGGAATTGTTTCCTGTTTGAATTGTCACCACCTACTGTTCTGTTAACATTTTAGCTACAGTATAAAAGCTGTTCCCCAGCTGTCAAACTGTGCACATTACTGAAGTCTCATGAATACGCCAAGACAAAAACTGTATAATATACCCCTTGATACTATTTCTGAGGAGTATTCAGGTCATCAATGACCCCAACCTCGCTGCTTTAGATAATACACATTCAATATAAAACACAATGCAAAAAAAAAATCAGGATAATTTTGATACTCAGTTTTCTAGAAATAACCCATGTTTACTTACATGTCCCAGTACTGTCAGAAACAGCTTGAAAGTTGCACGTTTACAGAGGCCAAGGAAAGTAAGACTCGGTTTGTTTTCACTATTAAAAGCAAGTAAAGCTAGAAAAACCCTCATGCACTTTCAAACTTACCTCATCAGTGCTACCTCCATATACTTCATCTGTACTAACATAGACAAACTTCTCCACGTTGGCTTCATGTGCAGCAGCAACCAGCACATTAGTGCCATAAACGTTCACATACGTGAATTCCAGGGCATGCCAAAATGAAAGATCTACATAAAAAAATTCAAACAATTCTGATGATTAAATTTAGCCAACACAGGGCTATTGGTTCCTACTGAATAATATTAAAGGCTGAAATATAGACTTGTCAGATAGCAAGGTCATTATTAACCACAGGGACTTTCTACACTTACTTGAAGACAAAAATCCTTGCTTTCAACAAAAGGTTAGAGTCCGAGCAAAAGCTTGTTGGCTATGGACCTTTTAATCTAAAATGGCATTATCTAACTTTATTTAAACATAACCACTTCTCTTCTAAGCAGGAAAGGCTAAGCTCAGTAAGAAAAGTGTCATTCAAACACAGTTGCAAGATCCAGTAAGACATACCTATCACTGTAATTAACCAGCACCTGCTCTAATTCTAACTGTCCTAATGACTTTGTGTATATCAAATCTGACAATTTCAAGTATTTTCCTGGGGAATTCTTTGAGGATTTCTTCTCATGATGAAAGGAGTATGGCGGGGATTGTTCTTCATAGCAGTGATCCTGAAGAGCAGCAATCTGAAATAGGCACTTGTAAGTATAATTCATTCTCTCTAGAACTGAGGCAGGATTGTGATGGGACTTAAGCCTAATCCTTCAGATTCCACACTGTGTTTTTTCATGTGAGGTTGAAGCCAGTCAAGTAAAAACTTAAAACCACGTACAAACTCTCTCTTCATTGCCTTTATGACTTCATCAGTACACTGCCAGCTATGTGCGAGTCTAGACGGAATTTAAAAACGTAATGCAAGTAAAAAGGGGGGAGGTGGGGAGCGTTACCATTCATGTTCAATGAAAACAGACAACTGTCAGATGAAGCACTTTTGAAGTCAAAGCTATGAACCCCCTTGAAGTTAAAAAGGCCACCAGATAGGGCATCATGCAGTTTGTAGATACAAACTGGATCCTTAGGTTATAAGAAGTGAAAAGACAAAAAATATCAGTATGAAGTGAAAAGACAAGACATATATTTCAAGCAGGTATACCCATGGAAAACAATATGAAAACATGCAGCAATGCTCACCTACGTGTGTTTGGGCTGCAAAATGAAGGACTATATCTATTTTCTCAGTTTCAAAGAGCTGTTTTATAAAATCAGGTTCACAAATATCTCCCTAAAAAAAAATTAGAAAATCATTTTTCAAAGAAAATAGTCTCATTTATACCAATGCCATATAAAAAATCATTACAAAGTGAGCACAGGATATAAAACACTACCACTACCAACAGAGTTTTGGGCAATTTATCAATTCCATGTCTAAAATAAGACCAGATATAAAATTTCACCCATTTTGAGGAACATCCTCAACAAAACTTATTTCAGGAAACTTACTACTATTAACATGAGAAACAGCAATGATCCCCAAAACACACACAGCAGCAATACACTGTGGAACTTCAACGCTGAGGCTGAAATGCCAACTTCCCAGAGCAAATAAGAGTTACTGGAGTCTGGCTAAGCAGACAGGGACATCTAGTGGTGAAGCTGATTTCCACTTCTGTCAAAATAGATGGCTGGACTTCCTGCGAGGATTTTGCTTTTTGTTGTTTGCTACAGTAATTTATTTTTTTATTTGATATTTTTACCAAAAATAAGACAGGTATCGACACAAAAAACATTCTTTAATTTGACATCAGAACCAGTACCATTTAAAGATAAATGCAAGCTGAGGAAAACCTTTTGATATTTACCTGTTGGCTCAACTTGAACAAGACAGTACTTGAGAACAGGTGTCTCATGGAAGAAGACTTTTGTATTTTCAAAAACAAGGCAAGTAACTAAAAATAGTTCCAACGTATCTATGTTTCAAGAAGTTCTCAAGTAACAATTCTGAACAACAGCCTCAAAAAAGTATTCTGTGTCAGAAATGGGAGGAGGGTGAACTGATTTCCCTACTTCTTATCCCTGAATAAAAGTGAAACACTCTAGTAAATACACTTTAGGCTCATACATTATTTTGAACTAAATGGTTACAATTACTGATTTTTTAAAAAACTGAATTCAAGCTTAGTACATCTGTGATGAGCAACAACAGAAACTGTGATAAAAATTTCTCTTTTACACAGCCCCTGATGCAAATTTGCTAAACTTTTATTTCTCTACTTTCCAAAACAGGCTTCCTTTTCAAATACCACTAGAGCGTATATCCTTCTTGCTGTCTCCAAAGGTCAGTAACAGTGTTACGTTTCTAATCCAAGGGGTTGCACATTTCTTCCAAGGCACCTTTTCACTTTTTCCTGTCTGTGTAAACGGCTTGGTCACATATCAATTGCATGTTAAGCTGTGACGAATTGTCCCAAAAAACAAACAAACAAAAAACGACAAACAAACAAAACCCACCCACAAAACCCCCACAAAACAAAAACGTATACCCACCAAACCACAAAAAAAACCGAAACCAAAACTAAAACAAACAAACAAACAAAAAACACAACACTGAAGGTTTAAATTATTTATACTGGTCTAAGCTTTGTGACAAGACATTTCTACCCCAGTTCAAAAGCAGTATAACCATATCATTCCTTGTTACTGTTCCCCTGTTTAACACAGGGATCTGACTGTTTAGTGGCTATCTTTAGAATTCCGCGTTCTCCTCAGCATTTAAATGTTAATATCTATCCAGCTAATAAGGCTTTTATACGGCACTCATACATTTCATATCATATAGCAGAAACAGTCAAAGACCTTAGGAAAAATAATCAAAAATCCAGTCTGGCTGAAACTGCATATATGTGCACATCTGCATACAGACAGTCCCTTTCCCCTCACAAAATTTTTATCCCAATAGTTCAGAGATAATCCCTTATCTGAAATAAAGGGTAGGTTCACAAAAACATAAACAGCCTTGGGGGTCACCAAACAGGTGAGGGCAAATTCACTTCCCATCTTCACCTGAATCTCAGAAAAAATATAAGGTCACATTTACTACCTCTGACAATGTTGCTATTTCAGAAACTAAACTATATGCACTTCTCAGATGTCCTGCAGCCTTGGGCAGTCCCCAAGACAGAGAAACCAGCATCAGCACTGACTCTGGTAGAGAGGAAGAACCTCAGCATACAAGCCGAACAGTCAGAATGGTGATCTGAACAATAAATCAGAATCAATCTCCTATTTGAAGACAAACTGCGGAAGCAGTAAACAAATTTAATTGGCAAAATTTTAAAAAGAAAAGGTATACCTTGAATGTTACCATGAAACCCCGTTCCAAAATGACTGTGAATTATGTGAGCATCAACAGCAGCACGAGCAAGAACGTAGCCTGACGTCCAGTATGAACACAACAAGTGTGTTGCACACCATGGAATGTGACAAGTAGAGGATTTTAAAGGTTCAAAGTCTATGACAGCATCAGAGAAGCACAGAAGAGCTGCATCTAAGTCTGTCTTGACCACACCACATACTAAAAGTGAAAAAACTATCCCTAAAACCACTCATCTCAAAATTACGCTTTTATCAATTCTATACCTTTATGATACAATCAAATGCATCAAAGACTACTTCATGTAATACAATATATATATATATAATATATACTGCATATGGTCAGAGACTTCTGTGGGTGAAATACAAAGGATATTAATATGACAACAGATGAACTAAATGCTGTTATGTCCATTTGACTGTCACATATATTGGCATATTACATATACTGACTCATTTCTGACAACGAAGGAGCTGAAGTAATTTCAACTTTATCATAAATGAAAGCAGTGGCTTCCACTTTGGGGACCTTTGCAGACCACATTAACTGGGATACAAAGGGATAAAAACCAGTAAAAAGTCAAGTTTCTAAAAGAGAAGGCTTTATCACCTGGATAAACTTGTAGTTTTCCTTCCCAGAGACAGTTTCAAGGTTCTTCAAGCTTGCACAGTAGTCGAGCTAAAGAGAAATAACCACACAATATCAATAAATGGGCTACATGGAAGCAAATAAGCGAACTCAAACCCAACCTAATCAGTAGAAAGTCTAAGAACAAAGTAAAAATTTATTTCAAAAGAAAACCTATTTCACAAGCAGATGTGATTAAGCTTTAAAAACACAACTTCAAAAGATACCTCAAGTGCAAAAATTCTTAAACATGAGTTTAGAGCTTGAAAAGCTTCCCTTTTTCTTTTTTTTTAATCAAATAATTATTTGTGGTGGGAACATGAAGAGCAGTTGATTTTTTTTGTTTGTATAGGAACAAATGGAATATCAAACAAAAATTAGTAACTAACAATAGACCACATAAATTTCAACATGTTATAGACCGCATCAAAAATAATTTAAAACAGTTTTTCACATCAAGAAAGAAAACAAGCTATTACCTTATCTAAATTTATGATCAGATAGTTGGGATAGTTTTTCACGAGAGAGACCACTACATGTGAAGCACTGCAGGATAGAAGAAAAACATATTTTACAATTATACACTCAGCTTTAAGGTAACAAAGAGATGACAAATTACAAATAAGTTCAGCAATATCGAAAGTCCTTAGGGAAAGAAGGGGCGATACTCAAGAGAGGTGAAGAAATTCAAATATATAAGATATGTCAACATTATTCTAACATACACTCTGTATGTTATTCTAATATACTGTATACATAACTGCACACTGTTAAGAAACTAAAAATTAGATTAAAATTTCATGCTATAATGAAAGAAATCAGCATTCCTCACAGCCACATTAAAAAAAAAAAAGGAACGAACTGTGAAATGCTATATTCAACTGCCATTCTAAAATACTTTTACACCACCTTGCCAACTACACTATGGCACTGAGTGCCACATCCAGTCATTTCTTGAACACCTCCAAAGACACTGGCTCCATCACCTCCCTGAGCAGCCCATTCCAGCGCCAAATGACTTTTTCTGTTAAGAAATTCCTGCTGATGTCCAACCTGAACCTCCCCGGCGCAGCTTCAGGCTAAGTCCTCTCATCCTGTCGCTGGCTGCCTAAGAGAAGAAACCGCTCCCCTCCTGGGTACAACCTCCTTTCAGGTAGTTGTAGAGCCATAAGGTCTCCCCTGAGCCTCCTCTTCTCTAGACTAGACACCCCCAGCTCCCTCAGCTGTTCCTCAGAGGACTTGGGCTCCAGACCCTTCGCCAGCTTCGCTGCCCTTCCTGCACAACCACAGTCCCGGCGGAGATCGAGCGCCGCCTCCCACTGTCAGCGCCGGGGTATCGATTCTTCTTCACCTTCTCGCTGTCCGCGGGCAAAGGGCGGGCGAGGCAGCCCCCCAGCTCGCTCCCCAGCACTCACCACCTCCAAACCCACGGAGAGCCACCAGCGGCCGCTGAGCGAACGCGGCCCGAGCCGGCGGCGCCGCGGGACCGGCCCGGCACAGGCACAAGGGAGGGGGCACCGCGGCACTCGGGCCCGTCGCGTCTCACCCGCGCCCCCCGGCAAGAGCTCGGGAGGGGCAGCACTCACATGAAGCCGGCGCCGCCCGTCACCAGCACCCGCTTCTGGAAGGCCGGCGGCGCCGCGGGGCCCGCCCGCCCCGACATCGCCCGCGCTTTACGGCACCATTTCCCGCCCTGCCCCTCCACCCCCACGGCCGCGCGTGCGCCGCACGGGCCCGCGGGCTTCACGGGCAGGGTGGCGGCACCCGCGGGAGGCTCATGGAAAAATCGCCCTCCTCGTTCCCCCCCGCGGCCCCAAGAGCAGCGCTCTCGCCGCCCCTGAGGGCAGCGGCGCGGGCACGGCTTGTGCAGACCACCAAAACTTCACCGCCGGCGAACCGACGGACGGCACCTCTTTTACGACGCCGGGTCTCTCCAACTTACGTCCAAGCCCGGCAACGGGACACGTTGCGGCAGGGGCGGGGCCTAGCCTCCGCCACGCCCCCAGGGGCGGGCGCGCCTCCTCATTGGCTGTCGCAGCGCTCCCGCCCTCCCGCCGGCGCCAGCCCGGGGGGTGACACGTGACCCGGTGGGCACCGCGGGGAGGGGCAGGAGGATCGCCGTGTCCGGCGGGTCCCGATCCCCATCCCCATCCCCATCCCCGTCCCCGTCCCGATCCCGGGGATGCGGCGGCGGCTGCTGTGGCTGATCTGCGCCGCCGCCGCCGCTGGCTGCTGCTGCTGGGTCCCCGCCGCGGCCAAGACGCTCCGGGGCGGCTTCGCCAGCGCCGCCGCCCGCCTGGAGCCGTGGCGGCCCGTGGCGCGCTTCCAGTTCCACGGTGGGTGCCCCGAAGGCGGGGAGCGGGAGAGCGGCTGCGCCGTCCGGGAACGCGGCTGCGGGAGGTGTGGGGAACGGGGGGAGCGGCGGCTCCCCGGAGGAGCGGGGGGGCGGGGAACGGGTCAGCCCCGCAGCTCTCCTTCTTTCCCTCTCCTTCCCACGCTCCCCCCGGCGGGACGCTCAGCAGGTCCGATCCGCTGTTCCGAGCAGCTCGGCCAGCAGCGGGACCCGTCCGGAGCGTGGCGGGACTTGTCCCGAAAAGCAAGAGCTGGGAGCAGCCCCGCGCTGTTCGTGACGGATGGAGCAGCGTCGCGCGTCCCCTCGTGTCCCGCAGCCGGGGGTGGGCGCTCCCGTCCCAGTGCCCGGGAGAGCAGAGGCGTTTTAGCTGTGACACGCATCCCTCCTTTCCTCCCGGGACCCCGCCAGGCGGCAGGGATGCCAACGCTGCAGGTGGCCGTGCCCCGTCGCCGGGTGTCACCACGCGTCGGGATGTAAAGTCTCACCTGGTTATTCCCAATGGCTTTTCTTTCCTGTGTTACTGACCCCTTCTTAGAAATAATTCCTGACTGTTAGCTAAGAGGCCTGGCAGCGAGCTGGGATCCTGTTGGAAAGGCCACTCCAGAAGGTTGAGAACTACTTGTCTTGCTACAGAAGTTTTAGTCTGCAGAAGGAAGTGTACGGAAGCATGACGAGTGTCATGTATGGTCAGCATGCAACATTCCTGGATGCTCAGCATTTCAGTCGCTTAGGCTGTTTTCTTTCCCATTGAGCCTTATGGCAGAAAGAGTTTTGGAGAATGCTTGACAATCAAATGGGATGAAGAAAAACATGGCATAAGCCAAACAGAGTTGGAGTGTGACCTTCCGGCACTGAATGAGAGATGATAGATGGAGTGGAGATAGCTTGTGGAGTGACTTGAAAGCAGTTAATTATCACTGTGCTAAAAGATAATTGTAGAAGTGCTCTAAATAAATCTAAAGGGAAAAAAAGTGCACTGCTTAAATCTGAGGAAAGACTGTTAGGATAAAAGATGAGTTGTGTAAGTGTTAGATATAATTCTGTAAATTGATGTTGCATATTTGCTTAGAAA
The DNA here is from genome assembly GCA_035584735.1 of Pseudotriccus pelzelni. Lineage (NCBI taxonomy): Eukaryota > Metazoa > Chordata > Aves > Passeriformes > Tyrannidae > Pseudotriccus > Pseudotriccus pelzelni. The sequence goes on from JAWMRA010000001.1 coordinate 74,453,794, forward strand.
TACTCCTCTTTTTGCATGAATACCAACAACTGCTTTGGGTCTTAATGAAGCTTTTTTTAAATAGTTCAAAATCTTAGACAAACTGTAGTTCAAAGAATGTTTTACAGGTGTCAGGAGATCACTTTATCTGAGGTTTTCTTGCAGGACCAGTGTCTTACAGCTGGCTGTGAACAGGCAAACCATCCTTATTTGAAGCTAGTACTAGTCTGTTGACTCACATCTGCCTGATGCCAAGGTTAGGGGAAAAGAAGGTTACTCTGACAGATAAACGTTCAAAGCTTGCTTAAACTTGAATGGAATTTGTGCTCTTGCAGGACCGATTTTTCGTGTACATTAAATTCTATCTTTTAATTTAGGATACTCTTATGTTAAAGAAGTCTATGGCAATATATGAAAGAATTTATCAAAATAAATTTGAGGATTGTAGAATTACTGAAACAAGATAAATTGCATCAAATTAGCTAGTTCTAAAATGACTGAAATATTTCTGTATGTCAAGGCACAGGGTATAGTGACAGGACAAGGGGTAGTGGTTTCAAACTGAAAGACAATAGGTTTAGATTAGATATCAGGGAAAAAGTCTTTACTGTGAAGGTGGTGAGGCACCGGAACAGGTTGTCCAGAGAAGTTGTGGATGCCCCTTCCCTGGAAGTGTTTAAGGCCAGACTGGATGAGGCTTTGAGCATCGTGGTCTAGTGCAAAGTGTTCCTGTCCATGGCAGGGGAAATGGAAACTAAATCTTCTTTGAAGTCCCTTCCAACCCAGGCCATTCTGCCATTCTGTGATTCTGTATGTAGATTGACACATTAGAGAACATTTTTGAAGTTTGATTTTCTTTTTATCAGTTTGACATCTGTCATCTCTGCAATTAAGTATTTTAGCTCTAATCCATAATATGTAAGTCTATTTACATAAGTTCTTCTGGTATTTCTCTTAAGCTCTCTCAAGAGCTACTCCATGATGATTGTAATCATGCCACTAAGGTCATAAAATACTAGACTTTGAACAAGTTATTGAGACTATTGAGGCGCTGTCTTTAACTTGAGAAAAAAAATTTGGGGTGGGAGGAAGGAAAGAAGAAAAAAGTATTTGTAAAAAAGTATTTTTTAAAAAAAAAAAGGAGGAAGGGGAGGCAAAGCAAGGGTTTTGTAGTAGAGAAAGTTAATGACATTTCAGTTAGTTGAGGGTTTGTTCAAGTACCATCACAAAGAATTGTGCATGCAGTGTTCTGTTAATGAGATGTATAGAAATTGTTCCTGAAAGTCCATAAATACTTTTATTAGGAAGTAGTGGTAAACATTTAAGAAATTATGTGAAGCTGTAGTGTGGTTACTCATAAATAATCTATGCCACACAGTTTGCTTGTAACTGACATCAAGGTAGAGTAATTGATTTTATTTTCTCAATATCAAGGTGACCGTGCTGTTCTGTGTGTCAGAATCAAGAATGTGGCAGTAGCTGTGACAAAAGCAGCTAGGCTCCACCTCTTTCAAGCACAGGAATGGCAGAAGCTGCAGAACAATATCCAAGATCACAGCTGTACAGAGAAGTTCTCTAAAGCTCAGCTGACAAGTGAGTTGCTACTTTTTTCCCCCAATAAATTAAGTTACTTGTGTATTTAGAACCCTGTTAAGTTATCTGTGTGTTTAGAATATTTATTTCAGTGAATTTTTGCGTCAACCAGGACTTTGGCCTTCTGCAATTAGAAAATACTACAGGGAAATAAAATTGCTTTGTTTGCATCACTTCAGAAGACTTTGTTTTCAAGTTATGATTTAGTATACTGCTGGAAAATTAAATCCTTGACAAATAATGAATTTAATGTGAACAGCCAAACTTTATGACCAGTTCTTGCCTCATGCTCTCACTTTTCACAACTCAGAAAAGGTACACATTTGGCTGAAGTTTTCATTTAGTCATTTAGTAGAGAGATTTTTCTTAAACTATGCTTAGAGTAAAAGTCTGTCTTTTTGGTTTTTTAATCTCTAATTTTCTCTAAAAAAAAGATTGTTGTGAGTATATGAAAGAATTTACAGAGAAGACCATTTTCCAATGAAACTGAAGAACTTGAGAATCTAAATGTTTGAGACAGTCAAATATAAAGTTTGAATTGTGACTTGTATTGCAGTGGACTGAAAAAAAACTAGTAGTAGTAGTAGTAGAGGCAAACTGCTAGAATCTGCTACAGTTACCTCTAAACTTCTGAAGTGAATGCTTGTGAGGGGGGAATATGTATCCCAAGTACCAAGTAAAAGGGTCATTTTGTACCTGCAAACCTTCTCTTAAACTACCTCATAATAAGTTTTTCTTTTCTGCAAAAATTAATCTGCATTGTGCTGCCTTCCTTTATAACTTGCCTCTATTATAACTCAGTGTTCTTTCACCCCTTAATTTTGTAATTTAATATTCATCACTGAATTTCACATTCAAATGTTTTTAATATTTCAGCTGAGACTTATACCAGTATACAATATTTAGGTTGTCTTTTTGTCTCTCATTTACAAAGGAACATTCTTATTTGCCAGGAGGCTTCTGTTCTCTAGTTCCATGGAAATGGCATTTCCAAAGCTGAGAAAACAAAAATAAAATTATATTTTCACGATAGCACAAACCTGTCCTGCTTTGATGTACAAAACATGTTAAAAAATTTTTAATACAGTATCAAAGATGAGCTAATCAGGATAAAGCTTAACGAGTACCCACCTAAATGGCAAAGAACAGTAGAACACTGAGGCAGAGTTATGTAACTAGAAGACAAACAGCATGAAATAATTTTTGTACTATTTGTTAATCGTAATAGTACCAAGCTTAATTAAAGCATAAATTTTCCTCTAAGAAATTAAAATAATGTTAGAAGCTTCATTCAAATATGTCTTAAGTGACTACAGCTTCTCTTTTAAATGTGTTTCCTCTGTGCAGTCGGAATCCCTAGAGTAACAGATTGATCTCCTATAACATTGTCATAATGAAATCTTATACAGATGACACTTCTAAGGGTATAGTTTCCTTACACTTGACAAGAGCTGCATAGAAATGTTGCTAAAATAACTAGCAGTTGGTCCATCATTTCTGACTGTCCCAGCAGTGTGCTCGCTGTTTTCTGCTGTAGTTAGGAATTGTATGACCACAGGGTGAGTTGGATCTGTTTGCTGAAGTTGGACAAAATTGATTACATATTTGTTTTACGTTACTTCATTTCCTCTGAGTTAGCTTGCAGATTTGATGGAAAACTGATTAAACACGCTCTGTGTGATCCTTAGTCTCCACGCAAGTAACACGGTGTCAGAACTCGGCTGGGAGTTGAAATGGAAAGGAAAGCCGCTCCTGTCAGCTGCTGTTTGCCTTTCATTTGGGTTAAGCACTATATGAAATCCTAGTTTGTGTGTTGTCCAAACTTGTGCTTCATGATAATTGCTGCAAAGAAACCTATAGAATGATTCTTCCTGGATTCTAATGTTGATCAGTTCGTACCTTCAGAGAACAAACAGTAACTTCTTGTAGTTGAAACAAGTTTATTTGAATTACATAAATGTTTTTCACAGGTAGGCTTCCAATTAGAAATTAGTTCTAAATTCTGTCTACAAAATATTTAGGGAAAGTGAGTTTGTTAGAGAGTTGTTTTGTATGTATGTTTGCAGCTTTTTCATTTAGAAAAGCCTTTCATAAAAAAAAACTTGTTTTGTAGGGGTTTTGGTGAAATTTTTCTCTTTCTTCATCCCTAGCCATTGTTGTCTTAAACCGTTAAGGTGAATTAATCTACAGTCCAGCCATGATATTGTTATTTCTCCTACAGAGATGACTTTCATTTATGGTTGAGCTGATTACCACTCCAGTTCAGTAATCAGTGTAACAATACTTACAATTCTTGCAGTTTCACCCAAACATAAAGAGCCACAGGTTTTATCTGCCTCAAGAGTTTGTTTTGGAGAGACTGTGCTTCCTTAACTGTTGCTTTTAGGAAAAATAGTGGCAAGATCAGTGAGCAGAGGAAACATCAGTCTCTTACATAGTTGTTTTTGAATGTAATCTGATTGAAATCCACAGTTTTATTTGGCAGTGGTTTTAGTCCTTAACTGTCAATTGAAATTTACTATATTACAATTTGGGGAAGGTGCTGTGAAATATGCTACCTTGACTTTTAAAACAGGCATGCTGTTGTTTACAGAGCTCACATGCAGCTGTTCCTGTCTGGTGCTCTAAAATCTCTTTGAAAACAGAGTAGAGTAAATTTCACAAAGGTATGTTTCATGCTGCAGAAGTACCTGCTGGGCAGTACAGAATAGCTAATCCTGTCAGTACTGCTCTGGAGGGTGGAAGTGTGCTAAGCATAGGAGACACAGTTTGCAGTTAATGACTTCTGGCAGAAGGGAGCTCTCCCAACAAAGCTAAAAGCTGAGAGGTGGAATGCGGTATGTATCCTCACCAACCCTTACCTGCACCTGTTTGAAACAAAAGAGGAAATTGGAGATCTGGTCTCTAGTGTTGTGGCTAGCTTTCAAAACTGTTTTCTATTGTATGTAGTTTATAACTTGTACATGACGTTGTGGATTTCAGTTTTATCTTCATTCAAAGATGAGTTTTATGAAAGCAAACTAATCGAATATGTACTTTTGTTTCTTTGTTTTCTTCCAAAGTGACTGTGAACCACACAGAGCAAAATCTGACAGTGTCCCAGATTCCTTATCCGGAAACATGGTATGTGTTTTATGTAGACAAGTTTACCTGCGAAGAGAATTATTCTGAATCCGAGGATATTCAGTTTGAAATGGTCTTACTAAACCCAGATGCAGAAGGGAATCCATTAGATCACTTTAGCGCAGGGGAATCGGGTAAGATTTTTTTTCTTAAAATTAGATTTGTAAGTTAAGGATCTGATCACTCAAATCAGTATTTATTATGCTTGGAAGAGTATGGGGAATGGATAGTAGAGTCTTTTATATTTCATATTCTGCATTCTCATGGAGAGTAAACTTCATTTTCTGTCAGTACAGAAAAATCCTTTCCTTTCTCTAGACTGATTTTCCAAAACTTGCCTAAGTGGAAGTGTGTATGCACAAGGAAAGTTAGTGTTAACATCTTTGCTGATCGATATTTTTACCATCTTGAGATCCTAATCTCCCACTTTGATGTGAATTTTATCCCTAATTTTAATGAATTCATGTAATAGTTGTGTGAATCTTGATTCTGTGCAACACGAGTACATGGATGATAAAACATTTTGCTAGAACAATTCCAGTTCAATGTTTAGATTTTCCTGTCTTAGTTGGAGGCTGTAGATTAGATTTGTCAGTCCTGATTTCGTTTTATTTAAGAAATGCAATTTTATATCTTTACATGTCCAAAGAAAAATTACTTGAAGTGACTTGAGACAGCAGATAAAGAAATGCTTTCACAAAATGGTATTGTCATAGGTTAGTTCTTGGAATTTTACCTTTCCCCTTGCTTTTGTGAGCGTGGGGGGAAGGGATCAGATAGCTGAA
>JAWMRA010000001.1:74459373-74494373 GCA_035584735.1 Pseudotriccus pelzelni
ACTTTTTAATAAAGGGCTGTTATTCCTTTCCTGGACATAATTCAATCTTACCTGTGTCTCATTTAAACTGAGACAGGTATGCTTTGGGCAATCCAGCCTAATGCTTTGTTGCAGTGGGTAGCATCACTGCTCTGGGAGGCCTCATCAATGTGTCACTGACCTGGGTCTGTTGGCTTAGTCTGCCTCCTTATTCAAATAGAACCTACACACCCAGAATGAGCCTAATTGCTGTGTTCAGAATCAAATGCCCTGCTGTCATTCATGGTCTCAAGAGGATATAGAAGGAACAAAGGCAGCTCCCTTTTTGAAAGGGAGAAAATATTCACTGGAACATTTAGCAGAATCTGTAAGAAAGTAGCACACTAATCATCTGTTTTTCGGGGCTTATAATTGGACTTAACCTCTCTCTTTAACTTCTTATTCTATAAACTTAGCTGGCAGTTTTTATTTGATGAATTTGGTATTCAGAAGTAAATTCTAAGTTAATTTACTTATTCTCAAAAAGCAGTAATAGCATTCTTTTGCTAAATCAAGGGGCAAAGCAGCTACAGGACATCATATGGCCCTTTAAAGTGGTGTACAGACCTTCTAGAGAGGTATCTGAGCTCTCTACTAATTCTGTAGGAAGACTGAGCACTTGGAAGCAGAACTCTGAACAGCTTACACTCGGAGATGTGTAAATGTGCTGGATGCATGTGTTTAGATCTGAAAGTAGGAAGCAAGGTGAGCTGTATATGCCATGTCTTCCACATTTGCAGAAGAACACCTCTGTTTATTCAGAATTAAAACCAGCATCGTTGCCATGAATCCTGAAGTTACATGCACGTCCGCTTTCAAAGAACTGAGGAGAATTTAATCTCTCTCTCATTTTTAATTTAATTTTTTATGCATCTTTGGGAGATGATCTTTGTCATTCTTCCATAGAAACTTAGAACATGAGGGTATCAGAGAGAAGATCCAGCTTCGTTTCTTGCTTCTTTCATGGAAGCAACTGAAAACTACGTAGTTACATATGGTTTTAGTTAGGTCGTCCTTCACACTATTAGTTACTTTAATCTGTGGCCTGGCAAAGGAGATCTAAAAATTAACTGGACTGTAAAGAAAGCATAGGAAAGAACTTGAGACCGTCACATGGTGGTTAAGATGTTTGCCTTGAGAGATGAGGAGGCCTGACTTCTGATCCCTGGCAAGTAATCTTTTATCATTTTATATGGCAGGGTTTTTGTTACATAAGATATGGTATTGGTGTAATCTAGGATTTCTAAAGGCAGCTGAACAGGTAGACAGTATTTTGAAGGCCTTAGAAGTTAGAGAATTTTAAATTAAGGTATAATATGTTTTATTTTCTCTGTCAATTCTAGGTTCGTTGAAAGTCGGGAAACTTAGGGAAGACAGATTGAAAATTATGTTTCTGTATTTTTTATAGTTGGTTTTCAGTGCAGTTTTCCCCTAACTCCTTTTGGTCTCAAGCCAATAATCCACACTCTGTCTGTGGCTGGAAGGAGCTTTCTATCATAAATGTTTATTGAAAGCTAGTTGATTTTCCTAAAGAGTTTTCCATGTGTATTCAGTCATCATGGTGAGAAACAACTTTTCCTTCTGAATCCTTGCCAACTTCAGTGGGTGTCTTCTGAAGCAGAAAGATAGAGCGAAAGAAAGAAAAAGTGATTTTATCTAAACCACATATGTTTTGTCCTTCATAAAATCATGCTTTTATATCGGTATACGAGAGAAACAGAGTGGCCCTGAATTTTTTAAGAATCTTTATGAAGTTATGCTCTCTTCTTCTCTTTCACTGTGTGTGTGTCCAAAATCTTTAATTTTAGCCATAGAAATTATAATGCAAGCAACTATTTAGAACTCATCGAGTCCTAATGTTTTTCAGCATAGATACTGAAATGTGTATACTTGCTCTTCCCAATCTCTGGGTGAAACTGGTTGGAAGTTTTTAGCAGACTTATTTTGCTGCTGGAGGAAAAACATTTTTTAGAATCTGTGGGCACCACTAGTTTTCAAGGAAGGTTGGAGAAGGAAAACATAAATTTTTTGTGAGAAATGTTTATTTACCTGTTTTTGCCTGTAGCTCACTGGCTTTGATCCTTTGGGAGCTCATGATGGGTTACAAAGCTTATGGACAATAAAAAAGATTTCCAGGATCCAGGTCTTAAGGGAAGTATTTTACCAGACTACTGCTAGACTGAAAATTAGAGGACTTTAATTTTGTAAATAATCTAAAAAACTTCGGGAATTTTTTTTTTTTGGCTAGTGCAAAAAAATTCACACAAAGGACTAATTATTGTTTTCTATTATTTGTGTTGTTTTTTCTAATTAAAACTTTTGGGGCTTGGTCAGCTGTGCTTCTTGAACTACTTTATGCAGAGGAAGAGTGACACCCAGTGGTTAAAAAGATTACATAGGAGTCCGTTCTGGGTTTCCTTCATTCAGATTGTGCCTTTACAAACTGAAACAAACAAAAGAGCTGAAATTGAGTCCTTTAGTAAGTGTGTTTCTGACTGATCAAATGGGCTACAATTATCTTCTGTGTATCAAGAAAGTGTATTCCACTTTATCCTATTTCTGTAATTCTGCAAACCTTTCCTATGGTCAGAAAAGGTATTGTTGAATAAAAAAGTACTTTGTCAGATCAAACAATAATCAGCTCTCTGAAAAAAAGACACTGACTTTCTTGAGTAGAACTGACTAGGATTTAGACATTTTATCTGTACTGCCGCTTTTGGATGATAGTTGCTAAGCATTTTCCAATGATTATATATTTTAAAAAAAAACCATGTATTTTGCCTTAGTTGTTTTCTACTAGTATAAATGTTTCTTTAGAAAAACCAAGCTGTATTTCTTTTTTTTCACAGGATTACATGAATTCTTTTTCCTGCTTGTCCTAGCATACTTCGTGACTGCTTGCATATATGCACAATCCCTATGGCAGACAATTAAGAAGCGTGGACCTATGCATGCTGTGTTAAAGGTGTTGACAATTGCATTACTGTTGCAGGCTGGTTCGGCTTTTGCCAACTATCTGCATTTTTCAAGGTATCTCTGCTCATTTTTGCTTTCAGTCTTTAGACTTGAAGAACAATGTGTTGTAAAGATCAGTACATGGTCTTGCCTGTGATGATTGTGACAAAACATAGGACTGACCTTTGAACTGCATCATTGCCAAATGTACTTTTAAGAGAGAGCATGCATTTAAGACACATCCACTTAAAAATACAACCTTTTTATTCTTTTATCAGTTATTCTAAAGATGGGATAGGAGCTCCTTTTATGGGAAGTCTGGCAGAATGTGAGTATGCTTGTCTACTGTTTCTTACATATTCCTGCACATGAATCTGTATAATACATTACCAAATGCTGTTATTGGACTGTATTATGATCTTGGACCATATCACTGGATTTTTAATGCAAAATACTAAAAATTGGTTTGCTGTTCCAAAAGAAAAAAACTTGGTTTTCAGGTGTTTACAATAACTGTATTTGAAATTGTGCAGTTGGGATATTGTTTAGGATTTTGCAAAGGATTTTCTTATCTCAGGATTCCTTCGTACAAACACTGAAACACATGTCTGTCGTATGAGTAAAATGCTTCAGTACATGGAAGGCTGTTATGGAGTTTGCATGATTTAGAGAGGTAAACTGTTCAGGAAACTTAGTAAAATTTTACCAAGTGTGTCATTTCACTAACAAATTAACAATTATTATAATGAAAAAGTGGTTTACAGCATGAATTATATGATTAGCATGATGCAAAAACCACTTGTGTTTTGGTGCTAAAAAAGCATTTTTCTTCACTGTATTGATATTCTGAGTTCTCACTGGAACTAATTTCCTATAATATCCCTTTCCAAAATGCACAAACTTATTCCTGTTGGATTCTGTAGTATTAAACATTGTTTTGGGTAGTTCGGCGTTTTTTCCTGTAGCTCACCCTTGAAGCACTGGGGGTTCTTTCTAAACAAATACGTTGTCTTTTGATTGACTTGAAGCACCCAAAGAAAGTAGTACTTTGGTTGTGAGATAGTGTTGGCGAGTAGCAGCCTATATAGAAAAATATTTCCCTTTGTAGAGTTCATTTAGAAGCCTGCAGTTGGAAATAACAGCCTCTTGATGGCACTTGGTACCACAGTAATTGCTTCTTTCTTGTTTTAACCATTTGAGTTAGCAGCTCCTTGCAGCATCTCCAGCAACTGTATTAATAAACTTTGCCTCTCATGAAATGAAATTAAATGGAGAATATAGAAGTAGGGATGATTCTTCCCCAGTGTTAACTATCCAGCCTGAACTTCAGAGAGAATAGCTGCATGCTAGATTATCTAGTGTATATGTTGTAGTCAAGAGCCCAGTTTTATCTGGATAAAGCAAAGATTATAATGAACAAAACTATATTTGAATATTCAATATGAATATTCAAAATCTATAACTGAATTTCTAAAATTCAGTTAAGAAAGTTTTCCTTTCCTTCTCTCTTTTCCAAAACAGTAAAAGAGCAGAAGTAATAGAAAGGGGGAAAGCTTCAGTGGCAGTTACAATTCGGAAGAATAGCTGATGGCAAGTAGTAGAGTTTGAAGGTGCTACCATGTTTCCTGTATCACACCTGAAATCAGAGTTAAAAATAAATGTTAAAATTTAACTGTAGTGGAGCCAGAATGGCTTTTTAAAAGCCTGTTCAGATACTATTGTTTTCCTAATATGATTTAGTCTTTACTTTGTATGATCCTCAGCGTAATTTATCGCCTAAGCAAATCACATAAATGACACAAGTAATGCTGGCATTCAGAATCATTGCAAATAGTGGTCTCTTAACTTTGGTGAGAGTGAAATGTGAAAAGTCAAAGACTATTATTATGCCTGTTGAATAGCCAAAGAGATTAACTGTGGTAAAATTGGACAGTTATGGAATCAGCTCAGTAAAATGTGACTTTACACTGACAGTGGATATCATGGGATTATTGTAATTTTTAAAATTTTTCGCATCCATGTTACTTTCCAGCAAGGTGTATGAGATGTCAAAGATTAAAGCCTATACTGAATTTTTTTCTTACACAATTTTGTCTGTGAATCCACTTGAATTATTGCCACACTGAAGCAGAGCAAAATCTGTATCCAAGATGTGATTGAAAGATGATGTCTGGCTATAACTTAAAGGGCAGGTTGTCTTAAGGAGTGACAGAAAATAAAATGCTTCCTAGAACATCCAGATTTGTTTGGTCATTTCTCTAGTTTGGATTTGTGACACTGGTTTGGCATACCTTGGGTTCATGTAACAATTCTTTTTCTAGTGAGTATTGTGTCCCCATAGGTAGCATCGGAAAATAATTCCATGATGATTTTGCCCAAATCAGTGCTGGTTCATTTTATTTAAAAAATGATCAAGTTTGTATTTACTACAAGCTCTTGATACATCTTAAACAGCAAAGGTGTCTGAATACATTAAGAAGCATTTAAGCATATAAACTGTGAGAATACCAAACATATCCAGGAATTACATGTTTTATATCTGTATCTTGCTAGTATTGCTGAATGTCAGGGAAATATTGCCGCTGATCTTCATTTGACACACTTCCCTTGTATCCATATTAATCTCTGTACAGTGGCAGCATTTTCTGTCCCAGTATTTGTAGTAAATGTGGAAGTACATTTATCTTTTTTAATACAGTCCAATTGTGTAAAAATAGAACTATGCTTTTTTGTGACAGAAATACTACTCTTGTACCTGCAAGTCTAAGTGAAAATTACAAATAAGGAACAAACTTAATTGAACTAAAATATTAATTAAGCAAAAGAGAAAGCATCTTTGTGTGTAGAGCCCAATCTCTAATTTCTGAACCAAATTTACATAGTGTAAAAATCAATATTTTTTGTATGTCTATTCGGTGCCAGTAAAATGAGTCAGATGCCAACACCAGCTTTTAAATGGTTTGGTAAGTTTCAGTCAAAAACTAAAGCTAACAATCACCCAGAAAGAAACCTTTAGGTTTTTCTACTGTCAGTGGTACTACAGTGAGGCTAACAACTAAAGGCTTTAATATAGTCTAGCTTTAAGATTTTTTTATTCAGATACAGTTTCATACAGCTTCAAACATAGTTTTGAGACGCTGATTAAGACTGTAACTTTATGGAGTATGTGTTAATTGTTCCCAAACAGACGTAAAAATGGACATAGCAAAATGAAGCAAAGGTGCTTTGCATTTAATAAAATTAAATACAGGCAAGTTGTTGCTCTAAATGAAGTTTGTGTTAGGGTTGTTCATTATATTTTCCCCTTTAAGTATTTGAGAGTGGAATTTGTCATAAATATTTGTGCTTTCTTTTGCAAGCTACTACATCCTTAAGACAAAGTGCAATTAAAGTACAATGCAACTATCTGATTTTTGAACAGAAGTCCTTCAGAGCGAGGAAAGGAGTTAATTTCATCATGCTTCATATTTGCAGTATGATTAACATACATATGATTTTAGTTCTTTAGCATTTATAAGTCTGTTTATGTAGATGGACTCCTCAGCCCAGACAACTTTGACACAGGAGTGGGATTTGGAAAGTTGTGGCACTGTGCCCATGTTCTTGCAGAACTGCAGCATAACTGGAGGAAAGCTGATAGTGATCTGTTTGGCCACTGGAAACTCCACAAAAATCCACATTTTGTGGCAAAGCTGCCTCAGTCCAACTATCATGAAAATTATGTCAAGATGTTACAGAGGCATAAGCGTCCACCCTTCGTTTGTGGGTATACAGAAAGTTTCTCTTTGCTTTAGGAAAAAAAACTTTATTTTTTTTGTGACTCTATTAATTTTTCTTTTGTTTTCAATAGTGTGTGACATAGTCTCACAGATACAAATGCTGTATTTATTGTTGAGTCTGTGTATGGGCTGGACAATAGGCAGAATGAAGAAATCTCATGGCAGACCTCTTCAGTGGGATTCCAGTCCAACATCTACTGGCATTGCTGTAGTAGTTGTTGTTACACAGGTTTGTATTTTGTATTCATTCTTATACTGAAATATACAGCTCCTATTAAGTATGACAGAACTGTGAACCAAATGATTTCAATATTTTAATTTTATGAGGGAGGGAGTATCAAGACTGGAAAAAAGCCCACAGCATAATGTGCACCCAGTATGTCTAATAGGTAACACCACCTTCTCTTTACTTTAACAATTTAAGGTGTAGCTCTACAGTATGTTTTTGTTCAGCAGTAAAACCACTTAAGAAGTTCCCACAGGTTTCCAAATTGCTGTTTGTGCCAATTTTTTGTAGCATTGTACTGTGAAGCAGATCAGTGGAATGATCTAGACTAGGAAAACAGTCATTTTACTGATCTGATGTGTAATGTGGTCCTATAAATAGTTGTATTCAGTACAGCTCAGGTGTTGTGAACTGTGTTATGGGGGGTGACAACCAGCAGCACGAGCAGAAAGACAAGGATGTGAGAAAGCCTTTCTGTTACCAAAAAATGGAAATCCTCAGTGCCCTCCTTTGGAATCTCTCAAATAGAATGTCTAATGGTCCTTTCAATCAATATAAGGGAAATCTTGAAAGGTTCATGTGCAGGATAGGTCTTGCAAATATACAAATGGTCTGACACATAATTTCATTCAAATATTTTCCATTAGTATAAATTAGAAAGTCAAGTAAACCAGTAACTTAAAAGTAAATTATAATGGAGATCATTCAACCCTGGTGGTGCCTTTTGTAAACAAATTTTTTTAAATCACATCATAAAGACAAGAGAATTTGAAAGCCATTGAGAAAGAGAAGAGCAGGGAGAAACTGGAGACAGTAATGAGGAAGAGATTATACTGATGATTTTGTGCCATTTGGGTAGTATCTGTAATTAGTGTGGCTTCCAAACTAAATCAGTGAACTGCTAAAACATTAAGAATAGCTGGGAGCTGACATTTCTCGCTAATTAAGAATATAAACCAAAGGCTATTAAGGTCAATGGGACTGTTGAAATTTAAAGATAAGTTCATTCCACCTTACTTTGACACCCATCTAACGCCAGAAATTTTACATACTGGTAGTAAAGGAGACTTCTGAAGTATTTAATTTTATTAATGCCTCTGCACTTGTGCTTGCATATGGGTGTGTTAGTACTCTGCCACTTGAGACTGGAAAGTTTTTTGTTGTTGTTTCCTTTTACTATACATAGAAAGGACATTCAGTATAATCAGCTTAATCTTTTTTTGTTTGTTGCTTATGGTAAAAGTTGGGGCAGATATCATACATATGTGCTGTTTCCCCCAAGACTGGTCCATTACACGTTTGTGTTGGCTCTTGGAGCAGCACTGGAGCATTAGCACCAAGTTGGCTATCTTACTTTTCACCATAAGGCATAGCTCTACCACATCTCCTCCTGGTAACATTGGGAATGTCAGGTTTGGCAGGAGTTTTGTAGGAACAGTATGGATATCAGAATATGTCACTGCCTGGGTGGTTTTGCACCCCCATCTCAGTGTCCACTCTCTCCAACAAAAGTTCCCTGACACCAAGAGTATCCCTGTCCCTTTTGGATAGGATATTTTCCATCTCATGGTTCAGTACATATAAAATACACCTTCTGCCAGATTCAGTCTCCTTAATACAAAGTGTGGCTGTTCAGCTCTGGGGAGCAGGATTTAGACCATCATCTGTATCAAAGGTGGTGATCTTAGGACTTCAGTCGCTGGATTAGTCAGTTGGTCTGTCTAGACTGACATGGGAGTTTGGCCTGTTGTAATCAATCAGTGGGCACTTTTAATGACTAAAAAGCTAGAATAACCTCTTTCCTGTTCTGACCTTTCTCAGAGATTCTTATGGGAGAGCCAGCTTCCTCCTATGCCAGAGGTTGGAGAGACCTATGTGGATAATCAGAGATGTTCTGAGGACTTGTTGTGAAGGCTGCTGGAAACCATGCGCGTTGCCTTAATGCAGCAGATAGAGATTGCACCATGTTAGTTTTATTGATGTTCTACTGTACCTGTCCTCATCTCATCTTCAGGGAAGTCAAGCAAGTGGATAGCCTGGGAAAACATGCTATTCTTCAATTTAATTCAGTTTTGACTGTCTGATCCCATTTGCCTGCTGCTAGTTCAAATTACTCAGTAAATTTTCAAGATTTTTTTCTCCTCTTTATACTGATGCTATGGATTTTTTATTTTTGTTCTTTCAGAAGCACTAGTAATTTCCCAGGTTATGTTTACAGGCTACCACCAGTGTAGGGTGGACACAGCCTCCTAGTCAGCGAATCTGTTGTGGTCTTTGCGGCTGCAAGGAAGTAGCATCTCGAAGGAGGGACAAGTCTGCCATTCAGCATCTCACTTTGCCTTAACTTGTTCTTTATTTCAGCCACAAAACAAAAGATTCCCAGGCTGCTGTGCATTCATTAAAGATTTCACTCTCTGCTGCTGGGGCACAAACCTTGTTCAGAGCTTCACTGAAGTCAGGCCCTTCCTGTCACATAGACCTGAGTAGTTTCAGCGCTCAGGGCTGATCAGTGAGGAGGCAATGATTCTAGAAAGACAGCTGATTGCTCTGAACCTCACCAGAATGACATAGAACCTTACTGCATTAGACGTCACGCTTCACAGAGTTTCTTAGGTACACCCTAAAGGTGTGCTCAGAATGAGCTCTACCTGTGACCTTAGCTTTAAACTATTTTTTATTGTACTGGCATTGCGTGTCATCAGATACCTGAGTACTAGGTATGGTTAGAAACAGCTAGTTAATCCTCTTTGCTTTGCTGCTGCTTTTAATCTCTTTTGCTTCCCCCTTGCCTCTGAGAGATGATCTGTCCCATGAGAACCTGCCTTTGCTGGAGATTGATATGTTATCTTGGCTTGTCATAAAGTCAGTGTTGACGTAGCGAAAGGAAGGAGGTGTTCTACCCTAATTGTTTCCTCATGACAAAAAGGAAGAGTATCTGGTTCTTCATCAGATGGATGTGGAGGTTCAGCGTGTATATCTGGAAGATCAGGATGATGTCCATGGCCACCATTCTTTCAGTACTTGAAGAGGAAGGTCAGTACTAGACAGTGGTTGGTGTCCACTGTGAACCAAGATAGGTCAGGAGTACGTGCCAATGAAGTCAGGCATTTTGAATAGTGTATTATATAAACAGGGAGATGGTCATTCTCTTTTCCCTTATGAAGATGCAGTTGTGACTTTAATGTCAGACGGAGCTGGTGTGATTCAGCTCTTTAGCTACCTGTCTCATCCGGTTCTTTTGTCTACAGCCTAAGCACAGTTGTTTTTCTGGATAGCAATTAGAATTGTTCCCCCTGATTTCTTCTCAGAGCTCAAACATAGTTCTGCTCACTGCCAACAAAAAATACGTCTCTGATATCCACTTCAGCAGGTTGGTGTCGGGGTGTTTTTCATCTTGTTCTTGATATTGCTGCTAAGTGGGTTGATACTTGTCTTGCTATGGTCAAAGTAAGGGACTTCAGGGCTTATTGACCTTAATTTCTCAACTAAATTTCAAATTTTTTTTTCATTTTCCCAATTAAAGAGATTTTTACTTCAGGATCATGCTAGTGTATGAAAGGTCTTCCTTTGTTGTGAACAGACTGCCTAATCCATTTTTACCTAGAAATACTCCGTAGGACAAATTTCTCTTGTATAGGATCCTGGCAAGTGAGAGCAGTCCTGGCTCACAGTAAGAGCAATGACAGATTCACCTCGTCCAAGTTTACACTGTGTTGCAGTGACAGTTCCATCTCTGCCTCTAATGCCTCCGCCTTCTGCCTATTTTGGAATAACCTAATGAAGCTAAAGGAAGCTGGACTTCTGTGATCTTACATTGCTGTCATCACGCACAGCCTTTGATCAACTGTTGTTGTGTTGTTTACACTCTTTAAAGGACTAGTCTGGAGCATAGCCTGCTGTCAGACACTATTTTCCTATGAGGATTTGGGCTTTGTTCTCGCAATTCCTTTACTCCTGCTCTTTGTCACCTTCTCATGAAAGTGGCTTCCTTCATTGCTGTTACTATTGGTGTAGATTAAGGAAAATTTAGACATTTGTGAGCTCTGGTTTTTAAGGTTGGGTAGATTCCAGGGATAGCTTAAAGTTTCTTCTTAGAGCAGTATCACAGTTCCGTCTCCATCAGCCTATATGGTTTCCCCCCAGATGCTTGCTTGAGTCAGAAGATTATATACATAGGCTGAGGGTTTTTTTATTTTCTCAAGCAGAATATGTACAGTCCAGGGAAGTTAAATACTTGGCAGTTCTCGAGTGTAAATATCAAAAGGGAAAATGCTTACAAGACTGCAGTGATTCTGCAACTGGTAGAACTCTTGTTTGTTGTCTGAGCATGTTCTAACCAGACTGATATAACTTCTGTGATAGGAATTCATCAATTTCATGCCAAAACTAGTGCTATAGACACAGTGTTACCAAACACTGTGCTGTATCTCAAGGATTGGGGAGCAATGTAGTTTTAACTTCAGTCTTAGTTCGTGACAGAATTCTCAGTCAAGTAACTTGATCATTTGACAACGTTTGCTTGAAGCTACTCTATTTCAAGCGTTATGGTGGGAAGATTTGAAGCCTATCGGTCAGATTGTTTACCATTAATCAGCTGTGTTGAAGATGTGCAGACTTTGTGTCTGTCCCTCTTCCATCCTGCCATTTTCCATCCAGATAGTTGAGGAGTGACTGAAATGACAGCAGCTGTGCTTGCTGTGTCATGGCCTAGGTAAGGGAGGGGGGAAGCATGAGAGTACCTCTGAGGATATTCTAAGTGATAATTATTCCAATACTTGACTGATGAGGCTCAAGGACATCCACTTTTGAAAGGCACAGGTGGATTACACTCTTTTAAAAAATTTAATATCAGTAACCTTTTTGTCTTTATGTAGTTAATGTAGTGAGAAAGCCTTTGAATTTGTTGAGAAAGGAATCTGACTAATTTATATTTCTAAATTGAACCATACAATGTCTGCTTCTAAAGGCCTGGAGAGCTACTTCACTCATAAAGCAAATTTGCCTACCTTTCTTTAGAAAGCCTGCTTTATTAGGCACCTGAAGCCTCAGTGCAAGTTAGATGTGCGCAGTAGGTGGACTGGATTCCACTGTACATTCAAGTTTTAAAATGCCATTCAGCTGCTACATGATGCTGTGAGAGTCTAAACTTCATGTGTATTCTAATTTATAATGTTAGCATTCCTAAAGTCTTAAAAAGGTGTTCTTCAGCCAGACACCTTTTTTTTATGCGAGTAGGCGCCTGCCTTCTTCCCAGCTAAGATTCAGAAACTAGGCACTTGTTAGTCTGTTTTTCCTTGGAGAATATCAATATTCTTTCTCAGAGTGCTCCTACAAAATTGGATTCTGCAGTAAATGGATACAACACTGGGAGTTAAGGAGGATTACTATCTCTTGTGTAGTCATCTCTTGGCTAGAGTGTTGTCCAGATCGTGGAACACCATTTGGAACCTGGGACACTCCCTTTCCTAGACCCTAGCAGGTATCTGAGCCAGTTGCTTGCAGAGCCAGGCTCGCTCACAGTTTCTGACCTAGCTGATGTTGAGTTCTTTTCTCCACAATGGCACAGCTTCAATAGAAGGGGTGGAGAGTGGCCCACCCAAGAACAGCCTATAGCCTGGCAGTTGCAGCACTCTCCACGGAGGTGGGAGATGTGAATTGGATATCCTTTAGGCAAAGAAGGGAATTGTGGGAGATCCAAGTTCAACCTGGGTGAATGCATGAGCCTTTAGGCTATTGTATAAAAGGGGCAGCAGCACCACCCTCTTACTTCCCCATCTTTGAAAAGAAAAGTGAATCCTGTTAGAATTTTGAAAGAAAAGGCGTAGTCGCCTGCCTTTGAAACAAGCTTTACAGGTTGTGGATCACAAGTGGAAGGAGACACCTCCCTGTAGCTCTGTGAAATCATTTCAGTGGTCTTCCTGCAGAGTAGGACTGGTGTTTAACGAGGTGATTATTCCAGATCTTCTTCGAAGGTGCCACATTGCTCCTATCCAAATTACAGGAAACTTTAACTCGTCTAACCTTCTAAAAGTTACAGAATTCAACAAATGAGACTCTGTTCCTGCCAGTTACAGCTGGAGTAATAGGTTATGCCAAAAAGCAGTTCAGGCTGGGGAGTTTTTTGGTGTGTAGCATGGCAGTCTCTAACAAGCAGAGTGGAGCATGACCAGATAATTTAATCTGTGGTGGGAAGGTTATTTAAAATTTAGTGTAACCTTGTTTACTCTAAGTGTACTTTGCTGTCATTCTTTTCCAGAGCTTTTTGTTAATTTGGGAGCAGTTTGACGATACAAATCACTACAGCTACCACTCACACCATGGTTTAGCAAGCGGACTGCTTACTGGCCTCAGAGTTTGTCTCGCTTTGTCACTGGCTGCTGGTCTTTACCAGATTATCACAGTGGAGAGAAGCACGCTGAAAAGGGAGTTCTACATCACCTTTGCCAAAGTACGGGGCACATCAGGGAAACTGATCCCTTCGTCTGTAAATATAATTGTGGCATGCAGTTGATTGAAGCACTAAACTCTTTTCCTCCATAAGACAGTTAATATTTAAGTCTCTGTTTTGATTACATTGCACCCTGTCATCATGCTCTGAGTAGTCATTTTAACTTGACAAGGAGTATAAAGCTTTTTGAAACAGAAATCCCACCTTTCAGTGTGTGGTTTTCATTCTGTTGATTGAAAATTAAACAATGGGTTCATAAAATAGAAATGTAAATGTAGTTCCTGTAACTGTCATCTCTTTCTTTTAAACTGGCATGTAGTCATTTTACAACTTATACGCATCTTCTTTTCCAGGCCTGCATTCTCTGGTTTTTGTGCCACCCATGTCTTGCAACCATTGCTGTAATATTCAGAGAATATCAAAGAGAAAAGGTATGTACAGGCAAGATAAAAGAGATGGAATTTGAATACTAGTTGTTCTTCATGTTTAGTGTTTGTTAGCAAACTCATGCTCTTAGGCTGTTAATCTTATGACCCCAAAGCAACTTGAAAAAAGTCTTAGTCACACAGCTCTCATTGATGCTAATATGAGTCATATTTTACAAAGGCATACAGGGTTCGAATCATCTAAGGGTAATCATTTCTAGGTTAAGGGAGGGAGAGGGGGAGATTGTTAAGTCAAAGGAAAATGTGGAGGGGGTGTTTTGTTTTATTGTTTTCTTGTTTGCTTTTAATTAAGAACGCCTTGAGGATTCTTTTTACAAAGGTAGTAGAAAGATAAATCAGATTTTTTTTTTTTTAGTTTTTGCTTTTTAGTCTTCCTCCTGTAAAGGCTTTATGTGGCTAAATAGGTCAGAGAACCTGTAGCTGAACTGCATTCTTTAGATCAAGAAGTCTGTCCAAATATGTTTTTGGTTTGTAAGCTCTAAATAGTTAAAAACAAAGGTAGACTCACTGGGTTTCTCGGTTGCTTAAACATATTGGGAACTAGAGAACTATATGTTAAGATGTAGTGCATGTAGTTCAGCTTGCCATGTTCAGATGAAGTGCACTACTCTTCTCAGGTGATTGACTACCTCATTCCAGGGTAGAGTTTGCTTCTTTTCTTTATGCTTATAACCATCTGTGCATTTGTATGCAAATATATTCAGAAATTGAGCTTTTATTTGTGTAGAGGATATGTAAGGGAAAGAAAAAGGTTCCACTAAATATATATATATATAAATTTAACACTACTTTTGATTTATAAAAAAAAAAACTGCAGAAAAAAATGACTCCTCTAGAGTTACTAATGAAGAGACTTTTTGTTGTTGCTTGATGAAAACGTCCTGAGGGCAGGGGGACGATCTCTAGAGGAATGATCAGTAAAGGAATGTTTTTGCAGTATTTTCAGCTTACTGGAGGGAGAGTACAATTGCTCTGCTCTTGCATTTGAGCAAGTTTTAACAATTGTGTGCAGCTGCAGTTCCTACACTATGATAATTTAGCTGTGTTTGTTTCTTTAAATGCTCTTCAATACAATAAAGAAATGCACAATCAATAAATACCCTAATTACTGAATAAAAACATGTATTTTAAAAGACTCTGTACATAAACTGAAGACGTTTTTCTTTCCCTCAGAAACATTAATGCGTTTATTAAATACTGCTGTGCACTGCTTTTACTGATGAAGAGACTTGAACTGAATAGAGGGCTGGCTAAGTAAGATTGATAAATCACTATCCTCACAGCTCCATGATTGTGCTAGTACAAAGTGGTTTCAGGCTTTCTTAGTTTTTTTTCCCCCACTCTGTTTGTTGTAAGAATAGAATATCTAAACATCACCTCTGCTTGTGAAACTGCATGGGTGGTGAATTGCAAGTCTGAAATTCCCCAGAACAGAGACTGCCAGAAGGGTTATGTGACTTGCCCAGGGCTATCTGCTGATTTAAAAACACCCAGGTGCGAGAGTTCTGAATCCTGAACTTGAGGTGCATGTTCAAATCTTTTGTAACTGCAGCAGTATTAAAAGGTTAAAACACTCACACAGTATGCTGATAGAAGTTTATTGTGCGTTGTTTAGTGAGAGGGGTTTTTTTCACTTTTTCTCTCTTTTTTTGTCTCTAGATTATTACCATAGGTGTTATCCTCTGTCAGTGCATCTCCATGGTTATCCTCTACAGACTTTTTCTATCTCATAGTCTATACTGGGAGGTATCTTCACTGTCATCAGTGACATTGCCACTAACAGTATCCTCCGGACATAAAAATCGACATCACTTCTGAGATGTTTAGGAAGAATACGTTATGTAATAAATGTGCAATAATGACTTAAATATACAGGTATTTTTGTCATGGGTGTGATACATTGGTTTCACTGGAAAACTGAGTGATAATATCAGAGCACTTCACAGACCTTTGGTCTGACAAAGTTCCTAGATTAATCTATTAAAAGTGTTGGGGAGTATAAAAATCTGTAATTTTAATAGTTTTATAAATATTGTTTGTGTGTAACATCTGGCGCTGAGCTGTATCACAGAAGAGTACAATGAATCTTTGCCATTCACAGGCACCAAAAATGCCCTTATTTTGTATCAATGGTAGGTTTGAAGGCCTTACAAAATGCAGTTCTTAAAACATCTACATGCTCAAACAAGTTTGAAATAGGCCAGTTGTGAAATTGGTGTGATGTTTAACAATGAGTACAAGGGTTTTTTTACTTTCATGCATTAGAGATAATGCATTTTACTATCAGTATAAAAGGTGGGGAAACAAAAGACGGAGAATCCTCTAGAAGACACATGTAAAATGTTCACAAGTGACTGCAAGAAACCTTCCTTTACTATTGGTGTAAAAGAAAAGCCTTTTTTGCAACTAATGTTCATACTGGTTAAAATTCTAATGGGAATATAAACAGGGTTTATATCTGCCTCTTTTTTTTTTTAAATAAATGTAACTAAAAATTTCATCCAGTAATGAAGGTTTAAACAGTTTTTGAGGCTTAGAAGACATAGCAACATAAAGGTAATTAAAACAGCAGGCTTGCATCTTTTAAAGTAAAAAAAAAAGGCAAAGAAAATGGAATGGGTGATGTGGTACTAGAATTTTAATCCTGATATAATTCATTTCTGTTACATTGAGGATTCAATCATAATTAAGCCATATACACAGATTAAATTAACAGAAGCATTTCAAATAAATGTTGGTTTCAGTCATCAACTACCCATGAATTCCTGCCCAAGGATACTTAATCAGGATTAAATTTTCTATGAATAATTGAAAAACAAAATACTCACTGGATTTGTTATAATCCATGTTGGCACTGGGTTCTAAGTAGTTGCCATCTTCCATCCATTGTAATAAAGCCATACTACTTTGTGATGCCCTAGCATTCAGAAAGCCAGTGTAAATATATACTTTATTGAAGTGCCTATTTATTGGGTATGATTAAATCATGCTGACATTTTTCCTCCATAATAAGAACATACCTACTGCCACTGTGAGTGAATCTTTTTTTTTTATTTAGTTAATATTTGTCAAATTTTAGACTTCATAGCCGTGTGTTTCTTCACAGAATGGGTTTTATTTTCTAGTAAAGGAGTATTTGCTTCTTCTTAACGGTGTGTATTTAATTATGTCTCTGTGAAAATGTGAAGACAGAGGTTATAGCTTTAAAATAGCCCTAACTTTTCCATTCATATGCCTTAGTTGTGAGCACAGTTGAAACGTAAGTCTGTTCCATTTTAGTTTAGAGGCAAAACTAGACATTTGCCTTTGACTAAGGCAAAATGGCAACATGACAAAGTTGCTCATTAAATCATCTCCTTTCTTATTGTTTGTAATTCAGATCAAGAATGGCAGGTTGAGGCTGGAAAAGATGAGATATTATGATTTCACACAATCTTCAGAATGATTAAAAGATTAATTATTACATTCCTCTGATAACCACACAAAAATATTATTGGTTAAAACTTCAGTCTTTATTTCCCTGCTTATCTCTGTACTTTTCATCTTCTCAAGAAAAAAGCATCCTGTTTTTGATAAGTCTCCAGTAATGCAAGTAGAAGAGTTCTATCTGTCTTCATGTATAAGACTTGAAATTCACACATAAAATAGAATTTTCCGATAGACGCAAGTACTACTTTACAGTTTATGATCCATCATGATAAAAGTTTTAATCTATGCAGAAATATATCTATGTGACTTTCAGAAGAGGCACTCCATTTGTTTTATTCTCCAGAAGTACCTTCTCACTCACTTCCTGTAGTTCCTCTGACTTCAGTTAGTCAGTATTACGAAACCATTTACCTTAATTTCTCCTTATAAATATACCCTACAACAATTCATAATTAATTAGTGTAAGTAAGAAACATAAGGTGTTGTCTCTTAAATCTTGCTCAGATTGCCCCATAAGTCAACAGGTAGCATTGGTTTCTTAGTTTGGCATCGAATCCAGTTATTTGAAAATAAATTTTAATTTTGCTATTAATGTAACTAGCAATTAAGGATCATTTTCTCAGGTAAGTGGTACAAAGGACATGCATTTCTGCCCAGGTCTATTAGCAATCTTTAAAACCCAACACTCACCAACTTTTTGTTAATAAATAACTATTGAGTACTGTAGCAGTGTGTCATCGTGACTGCCGTGATATTCAAGTCTTCAGTTAATTCAGTGGAGGGAGTCTTCAAGTATGACTAGTTGATAAAGCTTAATACTTTAACGCTACTTACCTGTATTCTAGGTGGTAGCTTACTGCCTCTGGATCATGCCAGAAGAGTGGTTCAAGTATGTGAAAGCCTCTCTCTTCTTTCTAACTTTCATCTCCTGTGACACCAGCTGATAAGACCATGGGTTTTTTGTGCTTATCCACGCTGTTACCCATTCTATCAATTTGGTTTCATAACCTCACCTGGAAAAAATAGCTTCCAGCCATCTTTCAGTTGTCTTCAATCGATGCATCCTGACTTGAAAGTTTTTCTTCTAAAATGTGCTTTTTGTCACAAAAAAAAAATTAGTTTTCTGTCACAAACTGGGGCTTTTCAGTACACCTACGTCAGCTCTGCGTTAGTGGACAGAAGCACTCCTCCGGTACAGCTGTAGCCCCACTGTGTGCGTGGTGCAGGTTTGGGCCCCCTGAGAGCCGCTGCACACCTGGGGAGTTCTCAGGGAGAGCTACACCAGCTCCAGGCTGCCTGCCGCCTCACCACTACAAGGGGCTGGAGCAGGGTCCCTCAAGGCAAAATTTCTGTTGCTGGCCACAGCAAGGAACGCTGTCGAGTTCAGGTCAAAGGACGACATCTTGAGAGTTTCTGTGCATTGTGCCGTTCTGTTTTACATACAGTTGGGGTTACAGTGTTTACTAATTCTATTGCCCACACATTTTGGTGCTCAGAAAAGATGAATGTGTGTTGACACGACTGCAAACTGAAGTTGGTTGTGCTCTGAAGAAATCCACTTCTGTGTGCGAGAGGGCACCTCCTGGCCAGCCATCGCTTTTTCTGCTGGCACAGAAGCCAGTTTGTGTCAGTTATGATTTATTGGTTGGGACGGAGGATCGCAGTTCAGGAGACATGAGAGTGAGATCACCAGCTTGGTCTACAAGACCCCCCACAAGCAGTTGGGAGAGATCATCCTGCATTGCTCCTGCCCAGTGATGTGGAGGCTGGAGCAGTTGTGGGGCTCATCGCAAGTCGCCTAAGCTATTTGCTCCTGTTCTGCATAGGCAGTGTTTATTGTATATTTATTTAAAGTGCTTCAGGTAGGAAATTTACAATTAAATATATGTAAATGGAAGTGGAAAGGCTTGATTGGAAAAATATCAAGTTTCTAATACATATTACAATACTAAGACCTCCCACACACGACAAACGTTTATAGCCAGAATATTTCTTTTAATGACTATTTCTTTCTGGTTCCTATGCCAATGGAAAGCCATGGAAGTATCAAAATCTTTTTGTTTGCATCTCGATCCTCTACAGAACTGGAAGAATATTTGATTTGATTTGACTCTAGTTTATTCTGTGCGATGTTCTGCCTCTAATTGATAGAATAAACGTTTATTGGACTGGCCGAGGCAGATGTTACGCTGTACCTTTTGACTTTTCGTGTGACTATGCAATGAGCAGGTGATCCTTGTGAATGTGAACATTAAAAGAGAAAGTATTAAACTGTTCTTCAGAGGGTCCTTCTTTTCTAACTGCAGTTAGATCCAACTACGCTGTGATTTTTCAGTGAATCCGATTCCAGTTTTTCTTAAACCATTATTTTCTGCGAATCTATTTCCTGCCTTGCAAATTCTATCTTTCCCACTGCACTCTGTCTCTGCCCTCCCCTCTCCCCCTCTCTCATACATATGATTTTGAGTGTAATGGATGTCATTTCTCTCTCTATCTCTCCATCTGTTCCCACGATCAACACTCACAGTCCAGCCCCTACTTTGCATCTAGTATGTGTATTCTCTTTATCCTTGGCCTGTTTTGATTTCGCGCTTTTCCTGTCTCTCCTTTGCCCTCTCTACCATCTCTTTAGTCTCCCTAGCCATCAGAGACCTGAGGGTGTGGTTTGACATTGCAAGCTAATTTGGGCTGTTAGCTGTCAAAAAAAACAGTGTCCCTGTTCCCCTGGCTGCACATTGCTCTCACTTCCCTGGAACTGACACTGGTGGTCACCCAGCAGTTTGAGTGAGGAGCTGAGGAGTTAAACTGGTACAAAACTGAACCTTTAGCAGCAGTCAAAAAACAATTTAGTTCTCAGTGGTTTTAGCTCACCAGACCAGGTCATCGGGCTTTGATGAGTGCTGTCATTGCTGCAGATGGGGTAGAAAAGGCACATCGAAGGCCTTGTAATTCCTATGTCTCTCTATTCCATATGTTTTCTGCTGCATTTTGCATCCTAAGGATTGGACTGGCCCCTGCCCTCAACAGCTGTCTTACAACAGGAATGTGCCATTAGGGGCAGGGGAGTTCCAGCAAAAGGAAAATTGTTTGACTGATTTAAAGTATTCTAAATTGAACATGGTCATTTGTGCCTTTGCAGCCTTAAAAAGGAGCCAGGGGTCGTCACAAGCAGCCTCCAGTTCAAAGAAGTATTTTTGGGGGGAGAAAAACCATGAAAAGAGTCACGACTTGAGTGGGTGTCAGTTCTTTCAGCAGATTGAGAACTCTGTGGTAGAAGGCAACCAAGGAGGTCACACAGCTTTTCACAAGGTCTGCCTGTGGGTAGGGAGAGACTAAATCCAAACATCTGCAACCCAAAGAGCAAAGGTTTCCAGCAGCGGGTATTCTGGAAGGCTGCTTTTGTCTATCGGCTTGTTAATCTGCTGAGATGTATGACTTCGGGAGGCTGTGGTAGGATGGCGAGGATCTGTCTCGCCTTGTGGTCAAGTGCTGGGGAGTTTGCCCAGGGTGGTGAGTTTGACTTTTGCTGCTGCTTCAACAACAAGCCCCCCTCCCCCAAAAAAATTGATTAATGGAAACCAAAAATGAGCAATCTCAGGAATCTCTCCTTCTTTAATACAGTAGTTACAGCTTAAAGACTCTATGTGCACCTTATTAGAGTGGGTATTTTTTTTTACTCAGTTTCTCACTCTTCCAGCCTCTTCTAAAACAATGGCATTATTTTCAAATCAAATTTTATAAAATGAACACTGGAGTTGTTAAGAAGAGATCAAAATTTACATGAGACTTCTATTTAACCTATTACCTATGAAAATTTACTTCAGGCTGAAACATGTTTCCCAAAGTTTACAGCATACAAAACAAATGGTTTTTTAAAATTTCTTTACTTATGAGTACCTTAAATTGTGTTTTCTAAAAGGGGAAAAAAAAAACCCTTGGAACCTTACCAGTTTAATTTGCATTTTGGCTCTGATGTAACTCAAAATAGATTAGATTAAAAAAGGAAATTTGGCAAGTGATTACTCAATTACATGATTTTACTGCTTTGGTATTTTGAAAATAAAAATGAACAGATCTGTTTTACTTTGAAAAGAGCCTGGTGCACGTGTGCTGTAACCACTTTTCAGAAACCATATGGAAGGTTCCCTACTCTGCATATGGCAATGCTACCCAGGACTCAGATATGTATTCCTGCGATAGACTACGCAGGATCCAGTTGGATCAGGGATATTATTGTCTCCATTCAGATAGTACTGTATCAAAGCAAGGCAGGGTAAAGAGTTTGGTGTGTAAAACACAGGAAGTTCACAGTGACGGGGCTGCACTGCTCCTTTTCATAGGAAGGAACTAAAATGTCTTGGAGCTAGTGCCGGGCCAGAAAGTTAGGTGGAATTTGGGGAAAGGGTACAATTTATATGGGATCTGTATTTTGCAAGATAAAAAACATGAGCAGCATCAACAGATACTTTTAAAACATTTCATCTTTTAGAGCTACAGATATTTTAACTTCTCTGTGCCTTCCTAGTTACCCTTGATTCCCATGCAGTCATGTCTCCAGCACTTCTCTGATACCTGCTCATCCCTAGCCTTCATACCAAGGGAAGGAAGCCTCTGCTGACTCCTGGAAGACCAAGCAGGTGATGACAAACTCCCTAACGTAACAAAGCATTGATCTTCCACATGGTGAAGGGTGGGGTGGTACTGTGCCTTAAGCTGGGTATCATCAGGGTTATCTGTTATTCCCATCACCCTGTGTTCATTAGCAAAGTGATAGGAGGAGATGGATCATCTGTCACTCCATCACTGACGTGTCCCCTTGGGGCCCCTAAGGCTATTTGTGGCTTTTGGGTCTCTGATAAATACAAAAATTTTGCATATATATGTTTTGTGCCATGATCTGGCGACTTGCCTGTCCTGCTCTATAGACTGTTTCTTGAAAGCTCCTCGACATGCATGTATGCAGCTGTCCCTTCCGTGCAAGGCATCACAGTATGTGTCTGTTCCTCCAGCACAAAGCCAGTTTGCATTGGAGGGGAGGGATTTGACCAAAATAATGGCAAGTTCAAATTACAGACAACTTACTCAGTGCCATCTCTGCCCTGGAAAAGTGTAGCTCTTCCAGTTGGTTTTCGTGGGGATTAAGACCTTCAGGACACTGATCTTGGTGTAGTAATGCAAGTGCAGACCTAAAGTCCTGAAACAGGAAGAGCAGAATATGATGGGCAGTTGTTAAAAATTACTAAATTCCTTTTGGAAGAGTGAGGTGAAATGGAGGTGAAGGGCTACAGGATTTCACTTGACTATTGAGCCTGTGGATCTTCAGCAAGCCAGCCCTGTGTGAAGAAGAGTCACTACCTAGATGTCCCTCACACAAACAGCTGTTATGGAGGGACGAGTGTCCTGCTGTTGCAGCAGGGAGACCCTGCTTCTATCTGCTTCAAAGTATTTTAAGAGTTACATGGCACATGAGACTTGGTTGTCCTCTCTACATCTTTGTTTCTACTTGGTTGTCCTCTCTACATCTTTGTTTAATCCTACTGCCTCTTACAAGTAACTGGGTTTGGCTACTAAATACCCAATATTGGACAGACCTGTTTCTGAGAAGTCAGAGACAGATCTTTGCTGTTCAAAATAGTCAGTCTCAAAACTCTGAATTTCCTTCATGTCTACATTTTTCTCCTGTTTAAATGTGAAGCAATGGCCTTCAGGAACCTCCGCTGCCATGCCATTGTCACTGATGGCATCAGTGCATGAGGATCGTTGCTGCTTCTCAAGAATAATTGAGTATGTTTGATTTTTCCCTCCTTCCTACCTTTGTGGGGACAAAGGATGAGCTCAGACCCTGATCTCCATCCCTCCAAGGCAGCAACCTGTGCTGGCACTTTGTCAATGGCCTGAGTCATCCCAGGACTGACAGTAGACAGGAGAGGAGCTGACAGCTGCCATCCGCCCAAAGAAGCCATCAGCCCAAAGCATTTCTGCAAGGGAAGAATGACCATGCATGTCTCAGAAGAGTTGACCACCTTCAAAGAAAAAAAAAAAAAATCAGGTTTTTACCACTGAGTTTGAAATACGTAGACAGTGAGTTTCAATTTCTTATCTCTGAGGTCTGTTACTAGAGATCAAAATGTGCGGTGGGGTGTGTGTGTGCGCACAGGTGTCACCGTTGTAACTGACTTCGTTACACCATGTTCCTGTGTTGGGGGAATCAGCAAATCCAGGGCTTCTGTTCTGGAGATGAAAATAGGATGATAAAACCAGGGCAGTGAGAAATCATTTCCTGGTCACCATATCCTGGCGGAATCACTGCAATTCATGTATTATTCAAAGTCTAGGTTTCATGGCCAAGGCTTGAATTAACCTTGAAGTTATCTGAAAAGTCTCTTCTTCCCTGACGAGTATGCAGCTTTCCCAAGCAAGCGCCCCCTCTCCTCACACACCTCGGCCCCAGTTACGGCTGCTCGTGTGCCAGAGGGAAGGAAGCGCAAGCAGCGCCGTGCCTGAAAAGCTGGCTTAGAAGTTTATCCAGGTTGGTTCCACGAGCAGCACGACCGTGGCCGTGCAGGGCCTGTGGAGGACCCACACCCCTCCTCCGCGCTCGGGCCGGTGGCTGCGGGTTTCTCCGTGCGAAAGGAGGAGGAGGAGGAAGCCCCCGCGGGCGGAAGGCTCTCCGCTGAGGGAGGCGGGTCAGGGCGGGGTCCTTGAGTCTCCCCGGGGGCTCGGCGAGGAGCGGCGGCCGAGCCGAACCGGGCCGGGCCGGGCGGTGCCGGCGCCGCCAGGGGGGGCCCTTGGGCCGCTCCGCTCCGCTCGGCTCGGCCGGCCCCGGGCAAGCGGCTGCGAGCGGCCCCGGCCCCGGCCCCGGCGGGACACGGGCACGGCCGGCCCGGGCGAGCGGCCTCCGCGCCGTCCTGCTCTTTCGCTCCGGGGATTCGGGATGGTTTCTCTCTTTTTTTTTTCTTTGTTTTTTTTTTTTTTTTGGGGGGGGGAGGGCTTTTTGGTGGGGTTTTTTTGTTCGGTTTTTTTTTTTTGTTTTTTTTTTTCCCCCTCAGCCTGCGATTGTTTTAATAACACCTGACACGCTGTTTCACACGCCTGTGAAAACCCAGAGTGTGGCTGACACCGAGTCCCAGAGAGTGACAGGGAAAGGAAGGGAGCGAAGAAGTTCAGGAAGAAAAGTGTAAAATAGGGGGGGAGAAACCCAAACCAACCAACCAACCAACAAACAAACAAACAAACCGAGCCCTTTAGAAAAATCCTGAACGTCTGAATGTGTGTGTGGCTGTGGGTGTGTGTTTCCTTCCTGCCAAAGCAGGATGTCAAATACTGTCCTTTTCCCCTCTTTTTTAAAGCAGGCTGAAAGGAAAATTCTTCACAGAATCTTAAAGAACTTTTGACACAACAGCTGCAAAATCTATTTTCTAAACAAAGATTTATACATATTTATACGAGCTTAATCCAGATTTTTTTTTTTTAATAAATCATTCTCAGAACTGCAGAGGTAAACTATATGTAAATACCTCAAGTAATAGGCTTGTAGTGCAAATCACATCATTTTATCTTCAATTTTGCATTCGTTTTTCTGGCTTAAAGGTGCATCAGAGATATGCATTTTAGCATATTCAGAACACGGGGCGTGAAATTAAATGTTTGACAGAGTGAGAAAAATATACAGACTTTGGAGATGCCTTAAAAATAGTAATTTATGCAGATCTAGAGGAGTGAAATCATTTGCAATGGAGTGACCCTCTCTCCAGGAATTTTTTGCTCAGTGTTCTTCTCTAATCTCCTGCTGTATCTTCATTTTTCATTGAACTAGCCAGTTTTCTGCGAAGCAGTCTTGTAGATAAGGGAAGTGCTAAAAGAAGAAGAAAGAAGAAGCTCAGTGGGTCCGTTTCCATTGCACTTTTACCCAAGGCAATGGGCAGAATTTAACGGATTCCTTCCAACATATGTTTTTGCCAGATAAGTAAACAGTGTGTGTCGGAAATGAAAAAGCATTTGCAATTTAATGACATTACAGCTCTCAGCTTAGGCTGGCGTGCTGCGAGGCGAAAAGCAGAAAGAGAGAGGAGAGTAGAAAGAGAAAAAGAACAAAGTTCATCTTCCCTTTTGTGCATTTTTATCAAGGAAAATATTACTTCTTTCCCCCTCTTGTTCTCTTTTCTTTTTCTCTTTGCTTTTTTGTCTCACTCATCTACATTTTTTTCTTTTCTCTCCTTTTGTCTCCTCTGTTCACTTTTACCTTTTTCTTCCACTGCCACCGACTCGTTTCCTTTCACCACCACCCCCTTCCATTGTGTAGCCTTATTCATCTATTTGGCCCATTCAGTTTTTACCTATAAGGAGCTGTTTATCCAACAATGTATCTTTTTTTTTTTTTTTTTTTTTTCCGCCGTGTTGTACTCCCGGCGCTACAGCTCACAGTCAACAGGATTGTTGGAGGGATTATAACGTTTCATTTCAAAGCGCGACAAATCTGCTCGCCTTCCCTCCGTCCCCGCTCTCCCCAGACTCGCCAGTCCCTCGCAGATGCGCAGCACCCTCGGGGCCGAGATCGCCCCCACATCGCCCCCTCCAAAACTCCTCCGGGCCGCCCCGTCGGGGCCGTCCCGCTCGGCAGCGGCAGCGGCAGCGGGGGGAGCCCGCGGGGAGGGGGCAGGGGCTACTGGGCAGGGCAGGGAGACCCTCTGCTCCCGCCGTCGGACGCGCCTGCATCTCGTCCCCCCGCTTTCTCTAGCCATTAGGTGAGCGCTGCAAAGTCACGAGCCCCCACCCCAGGCTTTCCCTGGAGCTCGGGTGTAATTGAAAAATACCTCCAGTCAGTGGCAAGTCCTGTCTTATAGGCACATATCTGAAACGATGTTTAAAGAAAAAAAAAAAAAAAGTCATTGTCTAGAGATCCGTGCATGGGTTGATTTTGGGTCGGGTTGGGGGTTTTTTCTCTTTCCTTCCTTTTTTTTTTTTTTTTTTTTTTTTTTTACCATGAAATTACATCTTTCACATCTCCCAGATCCGGTACTTGGTAAGTAAAAAGGGAAATCTGTTTGGACATAAGGAGGTAAAGTAGCTAGAGGTGGTAATTTAATCAACCGAGGATATATTTCAATGTTTTCTCTGGTCTTCTAGGCATTAGCACTTTAAATTCATTATGTCTGTTTGACAGATATATGCAGCCTTAAGGATCTAAAAATGAAATCCAAGAAGTATAGCCTGCTAGAGGACATATATTGAAGTTAAGAGATTAAAACGGTCTAACCATTGCAAACAGAATGGAACATCTCGCATTTCTCATTCCTTATAAGCATGACTATTTTGCAGATGTTAAATACGGTCTGCTCTAATTATGAAGGAGGGGAGGGGGGACCCGCTCAAGAGCCGAGGGTTTCTAACTTTTACATTGATGAAGTGGATATTAGAAAGACAATATTAGCTCCTGTACCGTCTCGGTCTCGGGAAGTTTTACATGGGGGATTTTCTCTATCAACAATTTAATAAGGAGGGTGCAGCAGCAGCAGCAGCCTCTCCTACATGCTTTAAAGACTCAAGAATCGTGCATGAATTTCCTATAAGGCAAATAACAAAAGAGCCAAATGAGAAGAGCGGGTCTTTTTTCCGTCTAACTGGGACACTAAGGACTCTGTATCATTACAGTAATTTAGCAATGTTAATAATCTGTAATATTAATACATCATACTTGAAAATGGGGAAGAGTCGTCATAATTAAATGCATTAAGCCACAATTAAAAAGTCATCTAAGCAGTTGTAAAGATACCAGCGACGATAAGGCTGTTCATTAGACTGCGAACCTCTCTGCTCATGGAAGCCCTCCCTGGCAGGGCTGGTGCAGCAGCCCCGGCCCGGCTCAGCAGCCGCGCAGGAAAGCGCTGGGACGCGCAGCCTGCGCGGCCTTATCAGCCCATCGCCTACGGAGGCGGGGGGTGAGGGGGCTGTCCCAGAGAGCCCTTCGGCCGATCTGCCCTGGATCTTCGGGGGACCGGGATGGGGGGAGGCGGCGGAAGGGGGACACCACAACAATCTCGTCCCAGACACTCGTGTCCGCATACGCCGGCCACCTTTTCAAACCATGTCCCCAGCAGCGCTGAAACGCATATTTCCGCTGCGAACCCGGCGTGACATTTAAGCATAAGCCCAGACCCAGGCTGACCTTTACCCGGCGTCTGAGAGCCCCTGCCGTCTTCTCCTTGCGTGCCTCAGACACGCAGCACACGGGCAGTGGCCATCGGGGCAGTGCCTGGCCGCGCCTGGGAGTAGCTAGTGCCCAAACCCTCCGTCCCGCACCCGCGGCATCTCCCCGGGGGGGAGATGGCTTCCCATCTCTGGCGGGGAAGGCTGAATCCCTGAGTCGTGGGACTGAGCTCTGAACAGTGGCATTGAGTACTCTACCCTTGGGGCTGGGTCCTTGACCCACACCAGCTGTCTGCCCACGCTCTGCCCTGCACAGCCAGCTTCCCAAGCAGTCAGCATGAGACCATGTGGACACTTGGGGTTGAGGTGTGAGCAGACACAATCTGATAGTGTGGGCTGTAAGGCCTGGCCCTTGTGCTGCTCAGTTGCTTCCAGTCATCCCACGGGGGCAACAGCCCCACACATTTTCTCATGTAACTCGTGAAAACCTCATCCCCAGCCTAGTTTTGGTGAAAAACTCATCCCCAGCCTAATTCTATCAAAATGGTCCAGCTTTAAAACAACCAATTAAACAAAAAATCACATTCAACCAGATCACTGCTGATAGAGTTTTTCTTTTTCCATCTCTGGCAGATTTTTCATCTCATGGACACACACTGTCATTTTCAGGCTGGTTTCATAATGGAGAAAAGGTTGCAGTAGCAGGCAGTGCTTTGGAAGGGCTCTCTGGTGGTCCCTTCCTGAAAATGGCTTATCTCTGGCCAAATTCAGGAAAGTCTGGCTGAGGGAAGCCTTCTATTATGGAAATGCACAATTGGGTAACAGAAGAAAACCCAGTCTGGTCATTCCAGAAATCTTGGACATAGAGATGAGCCTTCCAACCCAAGGAAAATTTTCAGGCTGATCGTGAACATAATTCCAAAAATCAGGCCTATTTCCAGCCACAATCCCCAACTCCATGCAAATGTACAATTGCCTAGCCTGGAACTGCCTGGGGGGTGACATGGACATTGTCACCTATACGTGGTTCTGAGAGGAGAGCTGCACATTGCAGCTGCTTATGCCTTTCCCTTTCCTGTTGATATCAATGCTGAGTCTGATAATTGAAAATAAGATGGAATAGAAGTAATGACAAATAAACGGGCAGGAGTCAAGAATACAAAGTAAAAGTAACACAATTTTCTCAACCTTCAGATATGAGATTTTGGTAATGTCAATGATTTTGTATTTTGTTTTGTATTGCTCTTATATTCAAACATACCCTAGAAATGTATAAGATTCATATCTGGGTTGAATATTGCTATTTACATCAATATATAAATGAAAATAATTTACATATGTAATGATGTAATATGTAATGTGTCCAACTTTCATGTACAGTGAGTGTGATTCCTCAGAGGCCCTTGCTTTCCATGGGAATGTTACTTCTGTGAATGACAGCATGATGATGAAAAAGTCTTCATTTGGGTTTGTAAAAAATCTGCAGGTAGAAAACGGATTTATCCTGCAGATAAACCAGGGAGAGCAGGTAAAGTGACAATGCCAAACTGATGGAATATTTGCTTATGTGAATATGGATTTCTTAAAGGGCTGAAGGGAGCTTTATCTCCTCTTCCCCTCCTGCATCCATCGATGCTATATGTTATACGTCCGAACTACGTGATAGGGTCTTACAGCTGTGTGACTACATGGCCTCCTATTCAGATCACAGAAGGATTAATTTCTCTTGTTTCTTGGTCCATCAGAAGAATCTCATGCATCCTCAGCTTTCTGTCTCACTGCTTTCTTGAATTTGCTTAAAGCCCACGTTTGATCCCAGCTGCATGCAAAACAACCTTGGACTTGAGCTCCCACTTACTTCCATTGTCAGAATTCTGTGAAACCACTCAAAATAAATCTTGATTTAAGTTGGGAAGGAGCTGTTACCCTTGGAAATGGGAATCAACCTTTCATGGTCTGTGGGAAACATTGCATCTCAGAACCATATTTGTGGTCCATTTAAACAAAGATGCCACAAGCACGTTTCATAGTGTATCTTAATACAGAAGATGAATACCCCACAGAACTTCTGTGGTGTCCTGGAGAGGGCTTTTCCCCAGTGCAAAATCCCAGAAGGTATCTCTGGTGGACCCTCCCTGGAATTCAGCCCTGAAAATATTGACCTGAACCCAGGCTCCCTACAAATGATCTTTATGATCACCCCCACTGCCTGCTGCAGGGCCCAGGATTCAGAGCCCAAGCTCTAGAATTATGTCTTGTGTCCATTTGGGTGCTGGAAATGTCTTACAGCCACATGTTCTGGGAACTTCCACAGATACCTGGTGACAGTGCCTTGAAGAAGATCCATGAAAGAATAGCAGTTACCTCATCAACTGCAAGATGCAAGGTATGTGTTTTATTCAGAAACATTACATTTTGGTGTTCTAAAATAAATTTATTTCTCTGAAAATGTCCAGGTTGTGGAAAAATATTTTTTATTAAAATGAAAGGCATGTTAGAAAACAAAACAAAACAAACAAACAAAAAAACCCCAAACAAACAAAATCCCAAACAAAAACCCCCCAAAAAACCAAAAACCTCAAAACAAAACAAAAAAACCTAACCACCTGTGTTCTTGCTTGAGTCTATGTTTAAGTCTTGACAATGGAAACTGCTCTTCAGCTGGCTCTGCTGTGCATGCAATTTGAGGTACATTCCTGGCACTGGAGAGTGAACAAACCTGGTGTGTGACACAAGACCACATCCAAACAGGATAAGGAAATAATCACTCATATCAGAATAAACAGCCATACAGCCCACCAACTGCCTTGATTTTTTTAAGTGTTTTGCTGTTGCAATTGGGGAAGTCAACTTTAAGGAGACATTAAGAGGAGCTAACATCATAGGATGCTTCTTACACCCAGAACCGGGCAAGACTGTAGATGCTTGAGAGGGAAGCTGAATCAATGAACCATGAAAATGTTATCAAAAGCACCGGAAAGGCAGAAGCACCTAAAACAACACAGTAGTTAAGGAATAAGATTGGGTAAGATGAACAGTTGTCAAATGCTAGCACAACAATTGTGTTGAAACTGTTGACAGCTATGTGGAGAAAGGAATGCAGAGAAGAAAAGCACAGGAGTAGGTGGGTCAAGAAGACTCGGGCACTGTTATACAAGGATAGAAGGAAGATGGACAAACGATATTTGCCAAATAAATTAATATTAATCTAAATTATATAAGACTTGACTGGGGTTTGCTTTGAAGGATGGTAAGGGAAGGTCAAGGATCAGAGATGTTGATAGGAATATTAATCAAGGGATGAGAGTGGAAGAAAATACTCAAAGGCTGAGAAACCAGGAGCTCGCTCTCAGCCATGCTGTATTAATGCTGGTGTGTTAAAACCCATAAAGATAACATATTTTGAAAACAACTACAAAGAGAGAATCTCAGGGAAGTGATATTCTGTTCTGTCACAGTGAAGGTGATAGCATCTTCCTTTCTAGAGTCACCAGGGGAAGGATAAGTAAGGGACAGAGAGTGAAAGATGCAAGTCCATGGGACCTAGCTAAAAGACAGTGTGAGCAGCATCGAGGGAGTTGTTGCACCACTGAGCTAGAAGAAATAGATCTGGAAAAGATGGCATCAGAAAAAAAATCCAGAAAGAAATAAAGGCTGAAGACTGTGGCAGCAGGAGTCAGAGACAGCTGAGAGTTTGAAGAGGGTGAGAACAAATGATGGGACAGAATTTGAAAGAGTTGGATGGGAAACCTTCAGAGAACAAGCACAGGGAGGAGGTTGGTTGGATTATCTTTGCAGTCAACAGGAGGTATTTGGCAAGGTGGAATATGGGCTCATCTGGCAGTTGTAACTAGCATTAGTTTGCTACTAGATGTTCAGCTCTATCAGAGCTTTGTGGTGCGCTCCAAGATGACAGGTGTGTTTGTCAAAAGTATAATAATACCTGATTAAGGCAGACTTGCTCTGAGGTTATCATTACTTCTCCATGGCTGATCATAAATAAATATTATAGGAGGTGACTTAACTCTCTTCTGGAAAGGTAGCACAAGAGAGTATTAATGCTTTCTTTTGAGTCTGGAGACAGACAAAGATTTCATCAGTCATGGATGTAATACCTAGAAAAACAGGGTATCCTTTCCCTAAAAGCTCACAAACTTATACCTGAATCCCTCAAAAGTGAGAGATCTTTTTCTTCCTTACAAGCTAGAGGTGAAATATTCTGCTCATTTAGAGGTAACTTGCCTTCAGTACATCTTATTTGATGTGATAGAAATTGTTATTGAGGATTTTAGAGCAGATAAATGAGGGGGGAAACAATAGTATGTCTTTAGCAACTGTTTTGATTAGTAATCTTTTAATAACCTGTCCTAGTTAGGACAGGAGCCAAGTTTGTTATTAACTCATGTCAGGAAAAGACCATCCTCAAGAATACTTATGAGTTGTAAATGAAAGACTAAATTTTCATTTAATCCAGTACCCTCTTCAACATTACTTTATTAAGCAGTGAGGAACTTTTACATCAATTAAAAAAAAACTTCCTAAAAGTGATCCAGGTGCAACTTCAAGAAGAACCGTGTTTTCATCAGGATTTATGACCCTCTGAAGAGTTTGGAGCCCAGAAACTAATTAATTTATTGTAAAGCATAAAAAAAGAAAAAAAGAAAAAAAAAAAAAAAAAAGAAAGCCTGATCCTAGTGAAATCTGTGGTAAAGATGTAATTTTCCTTAGTGTAGTCTGGATCTTACCCAGTGTCTTTTATCTCTGCCCAATATAAACCTGATACAGTTGCTTTCTGATTACTTTTACATTTGAGATTTTTTCCATTTAAATTGCTGAGCTTATGTTCAAAATACAGTAAAATATCAACATTAACATTGCACATTTTAAATAAAATATTCTGGATGTGACAATCTATTTTGATTTATGCATATAGGTATGAATGGACATTGTTTATACCAAATATTTTGGTCAGTGTTGGCCAGCAATACTGGTTCCTTCGCTATATGAATGTTGGCTTGCTAATTGTTAAATTATACTGATGATGAGATACAGGAGCAAGTATTATTTTTCATGTATGCAGAATATTCAGGCCATAAAAACAAATTTCAAACATACCTTTATTCTTGACTAATTACAGTAACAAGGTCAAAAAAGGCTGGTCAAGAAATTACCATAGCCCAACCACCAGCTGGACTTAGGCAATTAACAGCAGGTTTTAATGAAACCTCATTGCCCAGTGATACCCGAACACATGATACATGAACACATGTTCAAGAAAGTGGCCCAGCAGTACATGAAAGGCAGTAGCCAAAGCCGTCGATGGAGTCCCATGAGGCTGACCATGCAGTTGCGTAAGTCACGCTGGATGCCCACACTGGGATTTGCATAGGAGGCTCCCCCCAAAAAAATGCCTCTAAAGTCCACCTCCTTTAGCCATCCCTAGGTTGTAGCTAGGGATCTTTTTGAAGCTGAGTATTAGAGTCTGAAACCACTTGTTTGACCCAGATCTGAGATTTCCACTGGAGTTCTGCACATCTGTATTTTAAGCCGTAACTAGGAAATAAGAGATACAGAAGTAAAGCAGCTGCAGAGCAGAACCACGGAACACCTGCAGCAGGAATGCTTTAAATTCACTTATCTTCATCTTTAAGCTTTTCCATCTTCTGTCGCTAGATCTCACCTTCCAGCCCACCAAGCGTCCCAGTGAGAGGAAAGCCTTCACCTCCACTGCCCTATGGCCAGGTAGGGCGGACTGGGAGCAGGAGCTGGAAATACTCCCTAGGCAGGCATGGCTAGAAGCTGGAGACTCATCTCTTGAGTGAAAGCTACTCTGCCAAGCAAGAACAAAGGCAAGGAGCACACAGGATATGGAATAAACCTGGGGTTTGCCTAATTTGGGGTCCCAGGTGCTTATAGGCAGGCGAAAGGTTGATGCTGAGGAGATCAGGTCTGTGAGAAGCGCCAGCAGGTCCGAGAAGCCGCGGCCAGGGTACCGCAGCGGGGTTTTCCTGAGCCACTCTCACGATTTTAGCCTGCCAGACTTTAGCTATTAAAACTCTTCAACAGGTTCCGAGGGGGAATGCCCTTAGGCGTGTGTGTGTGTTCTCCCCTGGCTTTGGGGGTTGGTTTTTCTTGTTTGTTTGTTTCTGAGAATAATAAATCAAGCCCATTTGGGTTGCAGCCCTCGAAGGAGTGGGGGTTCCTCGGTTGTACTCGGGGGCAACGCAGCACCCCCGAGGCATGGGGAGATCAGCATCGGGGCACGGCGCAGCGAAGGTGAGACTCCGAGACGCTGAATGCACCTCGAAGACACTTAGCTGACCCCACAGCGGTCAGCAAAGACCCACAGATCTCTGTCCTCGGCTTCCGCCGAAATTCCTGGATCCTCACGGTCTGTCTCCGGTGTGGCCGGGACTGGCACGGAGGCAGCGAGGAGACACGGGGGGGAGCCAGGGGGGGCGCGCCGGGGCGCTGGCACAACACTGGGACGTCTCCGGGGAGATGCTCGGCAGCTGCGGGAGGCCGAGGTGTGGAGGGGTCATGCGAGGGCTAGCAGCAGCGTGGGGGGTGACAGGGACGACACAGGCATTCAGGCTGCTGCAGCGCCGGCAGCTGCTGCTCTGCCAGAGCCGCGGGAGGCTGAAGGCTTGGGGCACGGGGGTCCAGCTGCAAACCCACCCTGTGCGGGAGCCCGGCCCGCAGCCTCCCCGCCGGGCTGCCCGTGGGGGACGCGCCCGGCCCTGCCTTGTTGTGCCGCGGGGCTATTTCACATGTCCCGGACCAAACGATGCTGCGAGCTACGGCGCGGGGCATCGGTCCGGTCCCCAGCCGGTGCCCAGCCCCGGCGGGGCGGGCAGCCGCGAGTGGGCTCGCCTCCCACCGGGACACCCACGCGGGGCATGGGGGAGATGCGGAGGAGTATGTTTCTATACCAGCCCAACTCCACTTCTCGTCCCAAACTGTGGCATGGGACTGTGTGGGATTTCCTCAGCAAGTATGAAAGGGACGGCCAAGGAGGAATAACTCCCTCCTAGTGACGGGGGCTATTCCCAAGGTTATCCCTCTGAGAGTTGTCAGCGCCTCTTCATGATGAAATGTTTGAACGTAGGAAGAAACGGTTTGCGCTAACGATTAACTCCCGAAGTATGTTGAAAATGCAGTGTCACTTGTCTTAAGAAGGGCTTGGTTTTGTCTGCGGTGCTAATTGATTTCTGTTCAGGCTGATCCCTCTTAAAACATGAACAGATTTAATGGTTCTTACTCCCGAGCTCTATGCTATTGAGATAATTTCGGTTATTAAGATGCATTAATAAACAATTAATAGACACCCTTTTTTTCCGGAGAGGTAAGTTCTCCACCAGTCCGAAATAAATGAGCAGCCTCTACTGAAGCTCTGCCGCACTCGGGATCAGCAGTTACTGCCCACGCGTGTCAAAAATACCCTACAGCTAAGGAAGTGGAGGTGGCTTGTCCCATAGAGCCCAGGGGAAGTCCTTCTGCAGCGTCGCACGGAGGAAAGAAGGACTGTAGCATCTAAACAAAGGACCGGTGAC
>JAWMRA010000001.1:74499373-74503088 GCA_035584735.1 Pseudotriccus pelzelni
ATAAAGTGGTCAGGCAACTTTTCACTCTGAAAACGTTACTGGAAACCGATGAAATGCTATGAACACTCTCAGTGTACTCAGTGAACTCTGTTCTGCTGGTCCATGAATGCCTTTTTTTTTTTTTTCTCAAGATAATATGACAACTCAGGGTTTTTTTATCTTCTTTCCTATTCACGATTAAAAATGTGATAAATCAGGTTTTTGGCTCTGAATAACAATGGCTTGATTTAGATTTCCTAGTAAATCTATTCAAAAGTGAAACAAAGACAGCCTTTAGAGGATACCTTACACCTCACCTGGACCAGGCACGTAAGGGCAATTCAGATAAAAATCTTGTTAGCAATTCAACAAGAAATAGAGGATTTTCTCTTTTCCCTGCTTCAGGCTTTATTTAAACTCTTTGTTCAAAAATGAACAGAGTGGTAGTCGGAATCTAATTTACAGATATAGTTTAGACGTCTAACTTTAAATTAGAAGATCACACAAGAAAACCATTTACACGTAAATGTTAAAACCATTACTTAATAATTTTTTTACTTTATATTACATAAAGCCAAAATGAAACTAAATACATGTTAGCCAGCTTCATTCACAAACATTAGTCAAAATATACACATTACAAAAGTAAACCAAAGAAGAACTCTAAACTGATGATTTTTTTCCTCTAAACTTTGTTGGTTTTTGTTGTTTTGTTTTTTTTTTTTAAACGCCATTTTGCAATTGAATTGCAGTGGCTCTAAAATTAGCTAAACAGGTAGGGTACTCCAAAACACGTGTGAAACACTGCATGTTCATGGGGGAGACAGACTTTCTTTTAAATGAGAATATTCTCCTGTCAAAGCAAAGCTCTGTTTCAGTTCAGCTAAATAATAAATAATTATCACTCAGACAAAAAAGTCTGATTTAACCTTAGATAATATTGCGATCCTCGAGCAGTCTCGCAATATTTTTATTCCCTTTGAAAGGCATTCCTTTTTTTTTCAGGTTAAAACTGAATCGACCGTGGGTGAAGTAACTAACAGTTTTCAATCCGAGATCTAACATTTCCACAGAGATATACAAATTTACAGTCTGAGGGTGAGACTTAATTAGTGGGGGAGGGGGGGGAGACACACGGGAACCGAGAGTCACGAGTCTTATCCTCTCGTGAAAATCACGACCCGTGCCTGTCAGCATCCCGTAGCAGCGGAGGGCAGAAATCCACGCATGGTAGGGCACAGAGCAGAAAAGGCAGCATCCTGCACCACCGACTCTTTCTTTGCATGGATCCCACGAGGGGCTACGGACCACGGACAGAGTAACCCTGTCCTTTACTGGGGGGGCACCTGGCCCTGCCGTGCTGAGCCGGGACCTCACCACCCCCCTTCCCCCCGGCTTCCCCGTCTCTCCT
This sequence comes from Pseudotriccus pelzelni, assembly GCA_035584735.1. Taxonomy (NCBI): domain Eukaryota; kingdom Metazoa; phylum Chordata; class Aves; order Passeriformes; family Tyrannidae; genus Pseudotriccus; species Pseudotriccus pelzelni. The sequence continues at coordinate 74,500,764 of JAWMRA010000001.1, forward strand.
CTCAGTGGCGGGGGTTCAAAAACGGGACTGTTCCGAATCCAGCACCACGCGGGGAACGACAGAAGGGAAAGCCGGAGCCGGCCGAGGGACGTTGCTCCCCGAGTCTGTGCCCAACAAGCACTTTAGGGGGCAGGGCGGATCGGTTATTTTCTCTTTTTTTCCCTTTTTTTTTCTTTTTTTTTTTTTTCCTTTTTTTTCCCCTTCTGTTTCAGCTGGGCTATCTGCACAGACCGCATGCAACACACACAAGCTCTACCCGGGGCAGCGGGCAGGGGACGAGCAACAGGTCGCTCCGGCGCTCCCCATCGCCTGCCCCGGTCACCCTCCGCGGCCCCGGCGGCGGCTCGCCCCCCCTCCCCGTGCGCACGGATGCGCCGGCACACATCCAGGCGGGCGCCGGAGCTCTGCGCGGGCCTCCTCCGGCTGTGGGTCATAGTGCCGCGGCGTAGGCTGCGGGATAAGGGTCCAGCTGGGGCTTGCCCATGCCCGGCAGGAGGATGTAGGCCAGCGGCGGCTGCAGCCCCGGCCCGGGCCAGGCGCTGCAGTTGCAGGGGATCATGTAGCCCGGGTTACCGGGCGACGGGTGCGAGTGCGTGTGCCCCCCGGCGGCGGCCGCGGCGGCCGCGGCGGCAGCGGCGGCCCCGTGGAAGGCGCCCGCCCCGCCGGCGCCGGGGTAGCCCAGCGAAGAGGCGTAGGGCAGCCCGGAGCCCGAGGAAGACGAGGAGGATGAGATCTCGGCCATTTTGGAGCCCAGGTCCAGCAGGGAGTAGGGGCTGCTGGCGGCGGCCGCGGCGGCGGCGGCGGCAGCGGCGGCGGCCGACTGGGGGAAGAAGACGCGGGCGGCGGCAGCGGCGGCGGCGGCTGCCGCCTTCTCGGGGTTGGCCAGGAGCGACTCGGGCACCAGCCCGCCGGCCGCGCCGCCGTGCAGCCCGCCCGCCTTCAACCCGTGCGGGTGCTCGTGGTCCGCCACGCCGCCCAGCCCGTAGGGCACGGGGAAGGCGAACTTGTCCTTCTTGAGCAGCGTCTTGGGCTTCCGCCGCGGCCGGTACTTGTAGTCGGGGTGTTCTTTCATGTGCATGGCTCGCAGCCGCTTGGCCTCGTCGATGAACGGCCGCTTCTCCGATTCGGTCAGCAGCTTCCACTCGGCGCCCAGGCGCTTGCTGATCTCCGAGTTGTGCATCTTGGGGTTCTCCTGGGCCATCTTCCTTCGCTGCGCCCGCGACCACACCATGAAAGCGTTCATCGGTCTCTTGACGTGATCCACCGGCTTGGACATGGTGTCCCCCCGCCGCCCCGGCGAGCCGCCGCCCGCCCCGCTCTGGCGGCCGGCTCCTCCGGGCTCGTCTCCCGCCTCCTCCTCCTCCTCGTCCCCGCCGCGGTCCGCTCCTTCAAAACCAATCTCGGCGGGTACCCAGGCGCGGCGGCACCGGCTCCTGCGGGTGCGGGGCGGCGGTGCCCGGTGGCCTCACTCCGGGCGCGGGGCGCTGCCGAGCGGCGGCGGCACCTCCCCGTCAGGGCGCTACGGCGGGCGGCTTGGGCGGGACGGGCTCCGCTCCCCGCCTGGGCCTCGGAGCCTCTCTCCGCGCCGCCGATCTCCGGGCCAGGGCTCTTCCTGGGAGCTCCCCGCAGGCGACAGCGCACGAAGTCCAGACGGGACCGCAGAGAAGTCTCGACGGCAAGGACGGGAACCGGCGGCAGACGAGAGGCGCGGGGTGTGGGGGTCCTCGCTTCGCTGCGGACGCGACGCTCCGGCAGTCCCCGGTGAGGCGGCGAGCCCTTGACGGGGCGCCCGTCACAGCCCGCCCGGTGCCATCACCGCCCGCAGAGCTCGGAGGGCAGCCCGCCGCGGCGCGGGGCCGGGCGGGACGGGGTCCGCGGCGGCTCAAGCGCTGCGGTGAGGGCCCCGGGGGGCGCGGGTCGCCCCACTCACAACCGCCCCGCTCCGCCCGAGGGGGCGCGGCGAGCAGTCCGCTCCTCGCACATACTCGCCGGGCGCTGGGCACCGCGGGCCTCCTGGTTCGCGCCTCCGGACAAACTTCCCCAAGTTTCGGCGGGATACGGGGCGCTCCGCCTGCCGTGCGGCTCCCCCTTCTCCGGCAGCCGTCAGGTCTCTCTGGGTTTTCTTGGCCGCCGACTCGGAGGGGCGGCGGGGCGGGCGGGAGCGGCGGGGGGCGGAGGGAGGAGGCGGCGGCGGCGGCGGCGGAGGAGGCGGGGAGGGGGGGACACCCCTAATTAAAGCCCTCGTCGGTCCGCGCCCGGCCCGGCCCCGCTCCCGCCGGGGGGGTCCCGCACCCGCCCCCTCCTCCCGCCCCGTCGGCGCGGCCG
>JAWMRA010000001.1:74503109-74823849 GCA_035584735.1 Pseudotriccus pelzelni
CCCCCGCGCCGCGCGCCGCCCTATATGCCCGCACGCGGCCTGCGCGCCGCCGGCGGGGCGCGCGGGCGGGGGCGGGGCCCCCCCGTCGGGAGGGGCGTGGCCGAGGTTCGGCACGCCCCCTCGCGGGCCAGCGGCGCGGGGAGGGCTCGGGCGCGGCGCATGCGGGGTGTTTTTGGGTGTTTTGGGGTTTTCCCGGCGCAGGGTCCGCGCGGGCGAGGGGGAGAGGCCGCCGCCCCCGGGAGCATCCCTGGCTGCGCCCAGAAAATGCGCGCGCCTTCTCCCGGCCGCTCGGCACGCCGCGGCACGGCGCCCCCAGCCCGAGCTGTGCCACCGTGTTCCTCACCGGCCGCCTGTCAGTCAGGGTGAAACTTGCTCGCCTTGTTTGTGCTTCGGCGGGTCGGTTTTGACTTACCCCTGTGGTATGTGAAAGCGCCGACTCCAATAAACCATTAACTCTTTCCCGCGCTGGCAGCAGCTTAGGCTCTGCCCGGGACGGCTCCGCCGCCCTCTTCGGGAAAAGCCGGAGCCGTGCTTCCCGAGGCCGATGCGCGAGTAGGGTGGCAGCCGCTCCGGGAGCGCTAACGAGCCCCATGCCGGATGCGCCACAGGGTGCGGGGCGCGGCGGGGACATCGCTCGGCGGCGGGGACAGTGATGTCCGCTCCCCGCACGGACTTGTTTGTCACGCCCCCCGCTCTCGTCTCGTCCGCGCTCCTCTCCGCGCATCCCGCTCCGTTCTCCGGCCAGGTTCCCCGCTCCAGCCGCTGGGCTTCGCGCCGTCCTTGCCACTGCACCGCCCGCCACCATCACCCGCAGCTCCTGGGATGTCGGGATGTTTGGAGAGAATCCCAAAGCCAGCCATCCCTCCCTGCCGGTGAGCCCGCCCGGGCCCCGCGGCAGCCTGTCATGGCCGGAGTGCCCTGTAAAATACCGAGCAACTCCTCTACAAACCACGTCTTCTCCCGGTTCGTGTTTTACGATCTATATACTACTACTTAAATGTTATTCTCTCAGTCTCCGAAGCCACCTTCCCAAGTTTGACCTCCTACAATCCAGTTAGCCGTGAAACAAACAACAAAAAAAGTACCCATCGATTGTCAAAAGCGGGGAGATTAAGATATCTGCTGGCGTTCAGGCTTGGCGGGGAAACGGGATTTCTCGAAGGTGGGAGCCCCACCAAGAGAGGCTGATCCCGACTCAGGTAACTGCCCTGGAAATCAGGTTATCACCCCGTCGTCCAGGGTATTCCCTCTTTGGGATGTACAGCCAGTATTTTCAGCTGTGTAATCTCCCTTCTGCCCCATTTGACCAGGGATTTCCTGACGATTTCTCTCCATCACATGTAGCATTATTGTATTTGACTTCTAAGAGGCGAGGACTCATTCCCTGTCTCTCTCCGCACAGATCGGATGCTAACTTGATCGACTTCCCCTCGTATCGTGGGTACCAGCGGGACAGTGCCCGGATTAAGTCAGTTCAGGGGCAGGCGAGAGCGTGGTTCATACGTCCCGGCAGCCCCCGTGAGCAGGGTGAGAACCAGGAGCATCTAATGGAGAGTGCTCGGGGCGTAGGGGGGAGACTCGGGGGGAAGAAGCATCAGCGACTCACTGATGCCAGCACCAGTGGCGCCCCCGGCTCTCGGAGGCTCCGGGCCCCTCTCCCGCCAGTGCCCCCGGAGAGCAGAGTGGGGGCTCACTTCCCGGTGGGCTCGGCTCCAGCGGGGATCTGTCCCCGCTCTTCCCTCCCACGCTGCCTCCCTCACGCCTCCACTCCCCCTGCTTGTGACCCCGAGCCCGTCAGTGCAAGAGCAGGGTACGGTGTAAAGGATCGCGATGGTCCGGTGTCGCGACGGAACCGCGTGAAGCACACAAGGCGGGCACATGGGTAAGCCCCCGTCTGATAGTTCCTGCACAGATGAATCCCCGCACCACAAACTCTGCCCCTGCGGTCAAGTCCCTGGGTACCGCCGCGCCAAGGCTGCTGCCGCCGCCGGGCTGCAGCTCTGGACCTGCAAGCGCTCAAGCGGCAAAGTAAGGTGCAGGCGGAGCGGGCACCTGTGACGCAGAAAACGCGTGGGGAAAGGGCCACGGGTGTCGGCACGGGGCTCGGGGAGGTTCCTAGGGTGAGTGGTCACCATCTGTCCGAGAACAGCGTAACCACCAACTCGCAGGTCCCCACAGAGTCGCATACAGGCGATCTTAAGAAAAAATGCACTTGCATAACTTCCAGCAGAGAAGATGCCTCAACTCATGGACTGCTCTCTTCCAAAAATGTCACAATATGCAAACCCGCGGCTTCGTCTGCGCATGTTTCTGATTATGTTCAGTCCTCCAAATAGTGAAAAAGGTAATAGAATTTATTGGTCATAAATTATTGTACACGAATCTTCCACAGGCTGAAATCTATAAATGGCTCAATACTGGCTCGAGTCTGTTTTTCTAGTTGCAAATGAAATACTTTTTTGAATCTCCTTTACAAAGTGCTTTCCCCCTCCCCTCACCTAAGTTTTGCGGTAACCACTGGCTACTAAAACAAGCATCCGTGGTTATTTCAGCGATTGCTGGTAGTTGCAGGGGGTCTGCATTTCCCTAGTAATCTGTTTTCAAGGGGGTTTGCACAAAGTGGTGTAAACTCTTATCAGTTCCGCTTGGAGCAAGGTTAGACTCGTGCTAGGAGCGAGCGGAGGGTCCCAAGTCTCCCGCCTCTCGGTTTGAGGCAGCGGGGGAGGAGGCTGCTCTCCCCGCGGGGAGTTCCGTGGCCGCGGTGCGGCGCGGAGCGGCTGCCTGCACAGGCACAGACACACAGGCACGGACACTCTCGGAGAGGCTTCAAATCCCCAAACACAAGGGAAGACTTTATCGGAGTTTAGTTACTTATCTGGATTTTTGTTAAACCACCACTGTGATCTCCGCGTAGTTGTGCGTGTTAATTGTTCTGATAATGTGTTGTTATCGATACAATAACAATACAATCGTGTATAATGTGATTTACTTGCCTTTGACCTGTCAATTCCTGACGCATTCAAATTCAAGGGCGGAATATTTCCTTCTGCCACCGAAGGTGGGGGTGGAGGCGGGGGTGTTGGGGTGGAGGGGGGGGGGAACAAAAACCTGAACAGATACATTATCACACAAGGCTAAACAAGACTTTCCAGAATGCAATGCTTGTATTCCACCAGGTAAGATCAGAGCGCTCCCAAGTATTAAAGAGGGTTTAGACTATCTTCTCGATAACCATATATTAATTCTGTCAGCTTGCTTACAGAAGATGTATCTACGTCCCACTCTAAATACTGCCCGGTTTCTTGTATTCTGATCCAACATCTTATCTCTGGTTTTAGGATGCTGCTCGTGTTTTTTAAAGCCGAGTTTAAAGTGAATTTCGAGGAAGCAAGCTCATTTCCTTCTAATTTTTATTTGAGCCTAGCAATCAAGTGGCGAGTCAAAGAGATAAAAAGAAGCTGAAGAACAGTGGTTACTCCGCTAGCGATCTCCGCCTCGCCGTGCCTCACAATTGTAAATCTCGGCAGCCCCAGCGCTCCCCTGTATTAGCAGAGCCACATCGCGTTTTCACGGCGCCCTTTGTGCACTGAAGCGTTTCCATCCACTAACTTTGAAAGCTGACATTTTTCTCCGTGTAGGGTATCAGTCACCGATTCCACATCACTTTCAGCTGTCTAAAGTTGCCGGGCAGACTGGAATCTTAAGAACACCAACAAGTTGGCAGGCTGATTGTTCTGCTTGTATGGAGCTTGGCAGGTTTGTGAGCACTCCTGTCTTCTCCCTCTTGCAAAGTCCAATACACCTGTAGTGAGAAAGGGGGTTTTACCCCGTGAGCTCTTTATTGTGCATAATACGCTGAACTCATTCATTAGCTTTTACAGAGGGCTTCCAAGTGCTCGGTATTATTATTTTTCAATAACGTTTGCTTATTATTAGAGCAGCTGGTAGCCCAAGCTCTAGTGAAGTGCCTGGCAAAGGATTCTATCATAAAACACTGGTTTCTAAGTTTATAGTTTCTAATTTGGCTGTGAAAGTGTGATTCTGGATGGAACTTGGCACTCAAATGCTCAGCTGGAGAGTAACTTTTTATAATAAAAACATTGGTTTATTGAGTTTGCTATTTTAAGTTAAGAGAGCATTAACAAAGTTTTTACTAGTTTGGGCAGCACAGAGACCTCCTGTACTATTTTGAAAATTGAATGTTATGATTTCAGTAAGGGTGTAATACGTTCTGTGATCTCATGTGATATTATTTTAAAAGCAAAGCCCAATCAATGTGTCTATGCTTTAGGACACTGGTGTTGCTCTTGCAGGAATACAAGACCTAGATCTATGCAACCGTTGGTGGCAGTTCTGAGCAGAAGGTGGTGACAGGGTACTTACGACATTTAGAAGTAAAGAAAACTTTAAAACCCAGCCAATTCAGACTTGCTAATAGACTAGATAAAGTTTCTCTAATCTGCATGCACTCCATTTGTAAGGCAAGCTATTTTCATGTACTTTCATGAGTCAATTTTTTTCTGCTTTTTTAATCCTGTTAGCCTTGCAGTGGCTATGCAGGCTGGGAAGAACGATCTTCCAGAACAGAAGCCAAGGAAGCCTTAGAACAAACCAAAAAAATATGATGTTGGGTGGCTACATGCTAGTCCCTGACTGCTAGATAGTAGATAGCTAGTCCCTGTCTGGGAATGTGAGAGTGAGAATTAGTCTCACTGCAGAGTTCCTGTCCAGGCTTGGATGTTCCAGAAAGGGCAGCTAAATACCTTTTGGGAACAGGGAGCTACTAAAACCTCAAGTACTGCAGATGTGTAAGCTTCACCTTCCTCACATGATTAAATCAGAGCTCATATGGATGGAGACTGCTTACTCTAGAGTCCAAGTTTCCCTGTTTGAGCAGTCATCTATAACTTTCCTTCAAAGAGGCTAAGCAGTGCTCATGCTTCCTTTTTCCCAAGAAATTGATCTTACATGTTGCTGTGCCACTGCCTTTAGTATAGTGTGGTTTTACAATCCCCCGTCAGAAGAGGTGAGCCTTGCTTTTTGGTGTCTTCTACAAGCTTCTTTATGTATATAATCTCTGAAGACCTTTACATTTAAATTCAATTAAAATTTTACACTGTGAACAGTCATTTTGTTTCACTTCTTAGGGCTGTCCAGCAGTCATAGAGGAATCTTTTTCCTGGAATAAATACATTTTAATGACCAGTCTAGTTTTGTCCAAGGTTAATTCGTAGCCATAAACCACAAAATACTCGTGGATGCTAGATGGGTTGCAAAAAAATCCATGCAATTTTGAAGGCAAGGTCATAGATGTCCTGGATAAGATTGTGGTTTGGAAACCTTTGACAGGCATTTCAAGATTTGTAAGCGTACACAAGGAGGCTAGAAAGAAGATCAGACTTTGGGGCATTCCGCTCTGAAGAAGGCTTAAGCATAAATCTTTGCTGTTTGCCTTCTGACTTTTTAATTGACTACAAACAACTAGGGAATGGAGGCCCATAATGGAAAGAATCTACATCTCTTTCTGGATTTAAACTCTTGGCCATAACTTCCTTATGGTCAGTGTCTTATTTAACCTTTTGTAAGAATGGGCAGTTTCTGCTTTCCATTTGGTTAGAAGGAGTCCAAGTGTCACTCAGGAAAGTTCAAAGTTAATGGTCACGAACCAGTTCTAGTGATCAGATGAGTTAAACACAAAGGTTGCCTACACTTACACACCACACCTACATTAGTACCTGCACCTACAGCTTTAGCTCAGAGCAACAGTGCCATGGCTTTTCAAGCATATCTCTTCACTGTGCTCACTCACTGTGCTTTGGTTTCTACTGAGGAGCAGTTTCAGATGAGAGTAAACAGCAAGATGCTCTTCATCTGCTCATGGGAGTGTAGTCTGCAAAGACTCTGGCTCAACCTAGATCAACTAAACCCTGATAGTATAAAATGGATTTTATTTAGTGTTCTTGATTCAGATAGACGACAATTCCACTTTTTGCATTCTTTTACTTTAGGTGCTTCAGGATGAGCTTTTCTGCCAGAGGGTAGAAAAGGCACTTCTGCCTCTGCATGAGTGTTCTGCTGGAAAGGAGACACTCTATTTTGTGGGTGCTCTGTGAGCATAGGCATAGACAGCCAAAACCCAAGGACCAGTGAGATCATAGTTGCCTGGCCCCCATCCTTAACATATCTTTTGGGATTTTGTTAGGCCTTTCGTCATCCTCACAATAAACTTCTCACTGTCCGCAGTAGGATATATAATGGCTTCACTTGGCATGGACCTTGAACGTGAAATATTCTAATTTTCTGAAGTCAGTTGAATAGTTAAATCTTACTGTAGTAAACATTGGCTAGAATTCTTTTGTTTTCCTCACTTAAGTGTACAGTTTCAATAACAGTAATTGCTAGTCCATTGTCTGTAAGCAATTGTCAGGTGTGTATAATCATCTCATAATAAGGAAACACACTACTACTACTACTGATAGTTCTGAAACACTGAGATCTTTTACTTCATCAGCATCATAAAGGCTTCTGATGGAGTATATTGTCCAGTGCTAGACTTCAAGAAAGATGTGGAATCTTTGGATAGAATGCAGCAAGACTGATCAGAGGTCTAAAAAATGTCATATACAAGTAAAGATTGAAAGCAGTGCTGTTACTTAAGCTGGAGAGAAGCAGGAAACAAACTGGTCTTTAAGGGTATAAAAGGTAAATGCAAAGATGAGCGGATAAAATTGTTTGTGGGAATAAACAAAAGGTAATGAGCTTAAGATGTGAATTCAAGTTAAATGCTGGGGGAAAAAAAGGCTTCAGATCGTGAGTATAGATAGGCAGAGCCTGCTTCTGCCTGGGGAGGCTGTGGGAACACTGAAAGATGTTAAGAACAGGTGAGACCAACTTGTCAAGAGTGACAAAGCCCTAGGAGAGGAGTTTTCTTCTGCCTCTCTTTGTATGGGTCTTTGACATGGGAGGAATCAGTTTTAACTTAGTTCTTCATGCAAACCTTTTTACCCCGCAGAGCCCAGACATCCTGCTGGTTCACAGCCCACAGCTTTTGCTGTTCCTTTCCTTCCCACACGTGTGATCAGCATCACTGCCACTCCGTATATGAGCATTGCCAAAATGCTCGTATATGAGCATGTCTTCCACTGACATGCTGAAGAAATGTTCTGTTTTTCTATCTGGTTTGGTTGGCTCTGGTCTCTTTCTGCTTAGCACAGTTTTATCACTGTCTGCGAGAAGTCCTCTTCTTGACATGGCTTTGCTGTTTTTTTTTCCCGCTTTATCACCTTTCTATTTTGTTTCAAATCTCTGCTGAAAGTACATTTTCTACATAATTTCTACATGAGTTTCTTTTCCAACTGTGTTTCCTAGACCTATAATTAGAATATTTAATTTTATAAATTATTGTATTATCATTTATATGAAATTTTAGTGCAAGTTATTTGAGTTACATTATGCTATGCGTCATTGTCGGATTAGCAAAAAGTTGTCAATGATATTCCAAATCAGTGAAGAATTTGACTCTTGGTGTATAAAATTTGTTTAGGGTATCTTTGCCTGTAATATGCAAAGAAGTTCATAATCCTTTACAGACATTTTAATTTGTTCCATAATATTCTACCATCAAAGGATGCTTATTATCAGTGATATAAAAGAGAAAGGTGTTTTTTGTTAGTGTTATTGAAAATCTGACTTTTATTACTGACTCTGTAGAAAGAATGAGAGAACAGAACATACATTAAGCAATAGATCCATAAAAGAGCAAGGAGTTTTGCAGCATTCTTGGAGATGCCTTTTCATTTCAGTGGGAAAAATAAAATAAAAACTTCCAGAAGGAGTTCTTTTGGTTTTCAATTCTCTCACCAACTTTTTCTTATGTATTATCAGATGTTGTTTACAGAGTATGAAGAAGGTCACACAAAAAATACTCATTTGCCCAGAAAGTAAATAATTCAGAATTGGATCTTCTGAAAGACACAAAAAGAATTAAGTGCAGATCTTTGAAAGTATGAGGGTGCCTAATTTCCATTGATTTTAATTCCCTCAAGGAGATTCAATGGGATTTTATGCCCTAAATTCCTTGAAAATATCTGTATACTCTGAATGGAATCAGCCCAAAGCACATTTATTCTTTATGATAGAGACAGATTGTTGTATTGTTTCTTGTTCACCCCCTCCAGTTTTTAATGCTTCAACTGTTTTCCAAGTAGGGTGGTTAAACAATGGTTAGAACAAAGACTATATAAAGTTCAATTTTCTTGGATTCATCTAGGTCTTTACTCCATTTTCTAAACGAAGCCCAGTCCTACTGCACTAGGAGGTACCTGAACAAGTTTCTGTGAAGTAATCTAGTATGTGAACATGCACATACAGCTCCTCAATGCTGAGTGCCTAAGTGCATGGGAAACTTGGGATAAAGGAAGGAAAACAACTGGAAAATATGCTTCAGAGGAAAAAAAAAGTACAAACCCCCTTACAAGCACTGTAAGAATACAGGATGATTGGCAGTTACAGTGGTGTAGATGATGCACTATGGTCTATCTTACCTCGCAAGGACTTGGTCCTGTGCTTATAGCCTTTGGATAACAAAACCAGCCAGAGATGATGAGACCTAAAATGAGACCTTGTGGGTGGCCTAGCCTTTCTGGTCTTTTGCCGAATTGCTAGGAGTGCCATATTTTTTTTTGTCATGTCACAGAAAGACAAAGCACATCTTTGGGGCCCTGGGCAAACTGATCTAGTGAGTGGCGTTACTGCCCATGGCAATGGGGTTGGAACTAGATGATCTTTAAGGCCCTTCCAACCCAAACCATTCTGATTCAATGATCTTAGCCACAAAATATTCTACCTCTGCTTTTCATCCCCAAAAATTTTCTTAAAGCAAGTGTTAAGCCTTTCTATTGGAAAGTAATTTAACAAAGTTGTTAAATGCCAGGAAAAAGAAAAATGGAATTAGTGAATAATCTCTTTCTATAATCCTATAAAAATGCTGCAGGTGTACCTATTAGATGTGGTAATATTGCTGTACAACAAAACAATAGCAGGACCTGTGTTTGATCAAAAAAACATTGTGTGCTTTCGCTTGCTTCATTTGAAATAGTGGCCATGTTAAAAACAGCAATAAAACTGCTATATTTCAGAGGAGCCATGCTGGAACAGGCTCCCCAGGGAAGTGGTCTCAGCACCAAGCCTGCCAGAGTTTAAGAAGTGTTTGGATGATACTCTCAGGCATATGGTGTGACTCTTGGGGCTGGTCCTGTGAAGGGATAAGGCTTGGACTCTATGATCCTTGTGAGTCCCTTCCAACTCAGCATATTCTGTGATTCTATGATTCTGTGAAATCACAAACACAAGGTATGACCCCAGCCCACTAAAAAGAAGAGAACTGTTTCTGTTGCCTCATGGTAAAAGTGAAAGTGGTGTCCTTTTCATCTCCTGGTTGTTATATGGACAAGTAAAATATAAAGCACCTTCATAGAATCCACATCAGCATTAATGTTGGGATTTTCTAGAATAAGTGTTGTTTTTTTTTCCCAAGTGTTATGTATGTGATAGGTACATAGAAAATAAAAAAAAATTACTTCTTTGCTGTAAAAAACTCTAATGATCTTGAACATAGCAAATACAGAAAACTTGCTTTCTTTTCTAAAAGTACATGGGCTCTCCCAAGCTGCCACCCAGGTTCACTGGAGGCAGCCAGTAAATTGAATTGGCTAAACTAAGTCTTTCATGATTTCACTTTTGAGTGCAAGCCTTCCTAGGTAAAAGGCTAGTTCACAAAACCATTTTATTGCCAGCCTCTTATCCTCTCTTCCTATTTAACAGCATGACTAGTTACCCTAACAATAAGGAGTCTGTTGAACTTTCAGTTCTTACCATTGCTGGAAAGACTGAAAGTACATAATCCTTTCTCTTCAGAAAAGTGGATCCCTTTCACTTTGTCTGCCATATGTGTCAGTACATTTCCTTCAAACTTATGGATGTTTTGATTTTCTTAGAGGCAAAGATGAGCTTAACAGGAGAGTTTCACCTCAAAGTATAGATGCAATTAGTTTATTTTGGCTCACAGCACAGAGAGTTTAAGACAAAAAAATAAATTAAAACTGGCAGGATTCCTTTAGGCACTCTGAGGTTTTTCTTTTTCCTTTTTTTTTTTTTTCCTTTTCTTTTCCTTTTCTTTTTGTGTTTAACAGGAGGTGGCAGTTGTAACATTTGCAAAATAATAAGCACAATAAGTTGACATTGTGATATGATTACTTAGGTAAGTGCTTAGACATACAAATACCTAAGCACTAATGTCATGATTGAGAGTCATGGCAGTTATTCCAGCCAAGTTAATAAAAGATCATTACTATAACTATCTACACAGGACTGAACACGATGGGGAATCTGGGATATGAAAAGTCTAACAATAAAAAACATACTCAAAGTTTATTCTTAGTGAATTTGTGCACATGTGATTATTCTAACAAGAAAACAGAAATAATTCAGTGGATAATTGATCTGTAGAGATATTTAAAGATAAAATTGTACAAGGAAATTTTGCTTATCATATCTATATATTTTTCCCCCTATTTTCTCTGGTGAGGAATCCAAGCACAGTTAATTTAGACATGATTTCTCTCTAGTTTACATGCTCCTGGATCCTAACATAGAGATGTAAATAGCTGGGTGTGAACTTGCCAGGTATTATATTCAGCTGACACAAACAACCCAACCAGATAGTTCTGTGTAGATAACAAACTAATTTCTGCATTGGTTAGGAATCAGGGCTCAGGTGATTGTTTTCTTTAATGATTATTTATTTAAATTGGTCTAATTCAAATACAGAGTTGGTCCCAGGCTCTGGCTGGCTGGACAAAATCCACAGGTTAGACAAAACACTAGGGCAGGAGTTTGTCCCCTTTCCCCATCTCACCTCGAACCTCCCTGCCAGGACCTTTTCCATGGTGCTCTGCTATCGTTCTTCTTTTCATCCAGAAAAAACCTGCAATAACAAGTCTTGCGGAGTTATGCAAGGGCCAACAAATCTCAATCCTGGCAGGTAGGAGGGGAGGTAAATAACAAAGTGAACTTTCAAAGCGATATCAGTGGGGATGCCTCACTGAATGGGCTTGTCTCCAACCTACCCATAGGAATTTTAGACTGTATCTCTCCTGGCTCTTCAGTACAAAGAAAGCAGCTGTCCCTGAGTTAACCAGGAACAACGGCCTGAAACACATCTGCTAAAATTAGTGTTTCCTACTGAAGCCTAGAACTCAGTCCAATACTGGTTTGAACATTAGCACTCCATAAGCCTCTCATTGAACTGGACAGCCAAACATTGCACCAGTGAGGTTTCCGATGGAATGTAAGGATAGCGCACATGAGACACGCTGCAATGCCGCCCAATGTCACTGCAAGTGTTTCCAATCTCCTTCCAAAAGGAAGATCAGAGTCTAGATAGAGCAGCACCAAGACTGAAACTGGGAGCCCATTTTTGAAAAAACCACCATTGCCAGAAAAGGATCTAATGCATCTCAGAAGGATGCCTGTACTGTAGTTTGAAGACACATACACATTCCTGGAGCTTTCCTTCCAGAACCCATCTCCTCTTTCTCTGCACCAGCACTGAAAGCTGTGGTCAGATTGGTTGATTGATCCAGCTAAAAAACCAACCATCCCCAAGGACAGAAAACACTAGTTTTCACCAGTCCCACAAACATACGTTTGGTTGCTAACGCTGATGAATGAGCAGCAGTGGAAAGTTGAATGCAAGGAGAAACACGGGACCTTCTGTATCAGCAGCAGCACAGTCTGAAGTCAGCATAATCCACTTGTGAAACCTCATCCCATGTGCCAATTGCAGAAATTCACACAAGGAAGACACTACATGTACTCCCTTAGGGAGGGTAATGCTGGGCTGGGGTCAAAATTGTCGTGAAGTTAAATTCTCCATTGAGGTAGAAACACCACTGGCACCAGCTCACAAAGCTGCTTGCCAGTCTCAGCAGTCCTGCTGATCGCTCTTTCACAGCTGCTGCGATGGGAGGAAGGGAGCCTTAACTCTTTTGCTCTGCAGTCAACTAGTAGTATTTCAAAATCAGATGGACTAGGCATAGATCTGTCTTCATTGGCAGTTGGTTTGCGTACTATGTCTGCTTACGACAATCCTAACTATCAGAGAAAGAAAGACGTTTGAAGCAGGTTTATCAGTAATTATCAGTGTCTAAGGCCATCACAGAGCAGACTGTAACAGGCTTTCTCAGTCTATGGGATCCTGCCTGGAGCATCAGTAAGGTATGAATGGAGCCAAAAGCTTTCCTTTTACCTCTGGAAGCAAGGAAAATCCATGTATGCCTTATGCGTCCATCCCAGTCCTAACCAGAATTTCTCTCACCCAGCAGATTGGCAGGAGAGGTTCCACTGCAGTAGGCTCGCTAGCCAGCAGAGGCAGTGGTGACCCAGGTAAAAGGTCCAGGAAGACTCCTTTCCTTCACTCCTTGCACTCTCACTCTGCTAACTCATGAGACTCTGGCGACTGGTTGGTTTTGAGACCAGCTATGCAAGAGCAGATGGGAGCAATGGGTGGGTGAAGCTTCCCTAATATTATTCTTCACCGTCTTCACAAACAGATCTCCAAAGCTCCAGGTCACATTGTAGTCACACCCAAACTCGTGATATGCAGCTTCCCACACTTCTCTCCCCATGAACTCCCCAAGGCTCTTCAAAGTCATCTGATTCATGAGCACTTCCGAGCTTCTGGCTCCTCCTGACTCTCCTAGACACCTTTCCAGGATTAAAAAAGCACAGCAGAGAGGAACACACTTATGCATAAAATTGAAACCTGTTGCAGGAAAATTGCTATAGCTTCATATATCTTGATGTTTGAGTTTCATTAATAGCTTCTGTGTCCGAAGAATTCAACCAGATCCCCACTAAGCTGGCAAATTTCTTGTGGAGAAATCCCTGGCACTACATTTGTTTATCTTGGTTGACAATTTGTCTCATTGTCTCTGTCATTGATGAAACCACAAATAGTGTGCCAAGATCATTTGCCTCAATAAAAATGACAGCAAATTTAAGAAGCACAGATATGTAAGCTGCACTACAATCTTTATCGGTGACACACAAAACCAAACTGGAACCATTAGCTTTCAAGGACAGACTATTAAAATAGGTTCTTCACTTCAACCAGCTAAACCTGTCCATAATACATATTTGTATCCACTTTGATCTTGAACACAACCTTTCAAAAAATTAGGAAGACAGGAAAAAAATTGATATATGTTCATATAGGACATTAAGATAGTGTAAACAAAGGTACAAATTCGAGGTTTCTGAAACTTTCACACAGGTGTTCAAGTGAAATGACTTGGCTTTACTGCTGTTCAATCCTTCACCTTCAACGTGAAACTCCACAGGAGGTGCTTCTAGAAAATGAATGAGGACAGTTTAGTGCAAAGTAGTTTATGTGCATTAATCTTACAACCCCAAATAATTCAAGACACTTTTCTCAACTGTCTGCAGGTAGACAACGCTCATGTATTTACTCTTGACTGAAGTTACAGCTGTCCTTCCTGTCTCTCTCAGGTGTGGCTCAACACAATAATTATCCCAGTGCCTTGTCTTGCACCAGCCATGGAGCAATGGCTAGGGGCTGAGGTAGAGCACCTGATCAGGCTCTCCAGAGAGACAAAGTGCACTGTCACATAACTTTTTTGCCAGTGATCTCTCCATAGTCGTTTGCAGACGATGGTCTTTATTTATGTTGAATAATGTTTAGTACTTGAAAATAATTGTCATATACTATGTCAGTTATGCAAAAGTACTTCTTTTACATCTCTGATGGCACTCATTTGTCTCTTACATCTTAGACTGCACCCTATTCTGAGTTACACTCCTTGTATTGTGGGTTGGGTGAAATGCCATTGAAACCATAGGTGTAACCACTACCTTCTTTTAACGTAACTGTAAGGAACAATTCATCTGCTTTATGAAATAAGAGTGACCTCCTCCCCAAACACAAACACATGGTACTGTTCAAACCCATGGTACACACATGGACTGCACAGGCTGAATGGTGTAGGAGAGGGTTTTGGCTGACTATTGTTTTAAATGGAGCAGGATGTGTATGCATGTCTCTGTGTGTGTGGAAGAGGGAAAGAAAAGCCCATCAAGAATAAATACAGAAAAAAGAGAGAGAGCCCAAACAAATTGCCAGTCTGTGGCAATTGCCAGACTGTGTCCATCAGAAAAAAAACTAGAAAGGAAGTCTTTGAGCTGACTACTTGAATCTTCCCAAGCTCAGGGGACTGGGACTTCATAAAGTCTTTGTAAATAAATAGGTTTTATTAGAGAGATCTGATTCCATTTGATATTTCTCTTTCTAAAGGAAAAAAAAAATCACAAGACCCTGAACTGCAATTAAGTGTTCAGGTCAAAAGGTATGAGACAAATCCCTACTGACCTGAAATCAGGAGAATTGCACAAGATATAAGCCAGGCTAGAATTTGCCTCCCATGTTCAGTATTCATTTCTCTCCACCTCTAACATGAACATATAAACGTATGGAGAAAAAAGGAAAGGGATAAGGAGTGGAAAGAGAGCATGTAAATCGTATCATTCGTCATATGTGCTCAGTACAAAATTATAATTTAATAATGCTTATTTCTTGACATAGTCATTAGATTTTTTTCTTTATTGGAATGAAGTAACAGTGATAAGCAATAATTCAAGGGGTTTGACTTGATGACAGAGGCTATACGATTTTGGCTGCATGGATTCTTGTGCTATTCATAAGCCTGTTTAGCTGTGCACTGGTGTTGCAGAAGGATTGAATTATAGCTTTGCAGTAGATTAGATTTCTTTGTATTATTCTATTTATATATATCTGGTTGCTCTATTATACATTTTCTTCATACTCTCTTATAAACTGATTGCGATATGTCTCCCGTTCTACTGTGTGCCTAAGTGCCCATCACAGTATGGATTTAAAAGCAAAACTAAATACCCAGTATCCCAGGCTTAGGAGATCATTGGTGCTCTGTTGCTGCATTGTAATTCTGCCTACAGTTCTACCTACTTCCGCTTACACAGAAAATGCAATTAGAAACATAGACTGTTGAGAAATAGGAACTATTTTCCATGATTAATAATGATGAAAGTTTTCCCATTTCTGGCCCTGTTTGCCAGGTTTGAGCTTGGCTGAGGAGAGCTTTTGATGACACTCTTATGTTCTTAATACAATATGCTGTATAATATAAAAGTACGTTCTCAGCTCAGTTGGCATCTTTCTTTGCTTTGAGGCTCTGTGCTTTGTGTCCTAAAATATAAGATGTATAATCCTTGCATTTGTTCTGTGACTTGAAACAATTAACATGCTATTATTTCCTAAGACAGACTTAATAGTGAGGGAAAATACTGAGTATTTTACTCAGCAGTAAAACGTTCTTTAAGTGATAACACATCCTAGCATAAAGCA
The DNA here is from genome assembly GCA_035584735.1 of Pseudotriccus pelzelni. NCBI lineage: Eukaryota > Metazoa > Chordata > Aves > Passeriformes > Tyrannidae > Pseudotriccus > Pseudotriccus pelzelni. The sequence continues at coordinate 74,518,570 of JAWMRA010000001.1, forward strand.
GATTCTAATATGGGTCTTTTCTTACACTGTATTTGTTAAATTTGGTATTCGTAAAAGTAGGACTCAAGAAATGGACTACATCCAAGTATAGTATGGGCAGGTGCTGTGCAAGCTTTCTGTCCCAGCTTATCCCAGTCCTCCTTCATCTCAGTTTGCTTTTTGCAAACTGTTTCTCCCAACAGCAGAAATGTGGTGTTTTTATTGTGTGGACAAACATTTCCTGAGTACTGAAATGAAACCTCCACAGTTTTTTTCTCTGTGCAGAGACTGAACTAGGTTTTTTTCAGGTGAGAAGCTGGTGCTCTGATACAGCTGAACAGAGGGTGAAGAAGTAAAGCATCAGACCTCGTTGACACTTTTTACTCTCCTCTGCGCCCAGAAAACACACATTTCCGTCCATTTCTAAAGAATCCGGCAAAATACATTTGTTAATAGTGATAGAGTTTAAACAAAGGCTTAACAAGGATATAGCTGGTATTCTGAACCTATCTTGGGGACTCAGTTAAATGAGAATGGCCTTTTGCAATCATCTAACTGGAAATTAAATATGAATCCCATCATCTGTGAATTCTCATGCCCCAACTGTATTCCTCCAAATAGCCTTTCAAACTAATTTTGCACATTTTGTCTGTATTTATGATAAAAATAAATGAAAGAATCAAAACCCAGTAGCTTTACTTCACAGTACTTCACTTGAAGCGTACAGGCAGAGAGTAAACACTGGAGAAAAAAAAAGTGTTAGTAGCTCTAGGAAGCATAGAGTGTTTAATATCCAGATTAAATACTGGTAGAGCTTGAGCTCCTTTTCTGTCAGTCTATCACCTGCTGTTGTAAAAGACTCCTGTCACATGTCTCCTGACCAATTATGTCTGCAGTAGCTTGGGAAGAATCCTCTATCTGGCTGCTCACGGTGCTGTGGGCTATGAACAGGAGACTGCCCTGAATTATTCTCAGGATAAACCCTTTATGGGTTTTAAAAACAATTAACTTATCTATTTTCTACTAGTCCGAAAGCTTTATGGGTAGCACAAATGTAAATTTATTTTAACCTCAAATCCAATGTATAATTTTTGTGGAACTGGAAGTAGGGAACCAGTGTGATTGGAAGATACATTTCAATTAATTCTTCCTCCGACGCTTTATCTCTTCGGCATCAGAACCTTTTATAGTGTTAAAATTAACAATTATGCAGCTGATGGCTGGCTGAAACCACAGGGGATCTGGAAAGGGCCTCAGATAACACAACATGTATAAATCATTCAGGAGAACAATTCATGAAAGAAAAGTTATCTGTGTTTTGGATGACATTGGGAGAACTAAATAGGAGTCAATTTGAGGAAGGGACATTTTGCTCCATTGTCCGGCCTGCCTTTTTTTTTCGTTTTTTTTTTATTGTGTTGTAATATACATTTTCAAAATTAATTAACCATTAACAGCAAGATAAATGTTTCTTCTTGTGTAAGGGAAATGCTGGCCTCGGTGGTGAAAGATTATTTCACATGAGCAGCACTTTTCAAGAAAGCTGTTGCCAGATAAGGTGGCGACTGTACTTTGAAGAGGAACAATGAGAAGTGACAGACAAGACCGTGTTTACCAAACTGAATAGGGACTCGCAGGTTTCCTCTCACTGCTCAGTTACCTAAGCCCAGGGAATCAAGGCTGGAGTGCTGTTTCACCAACCCGGATCAGTAACAAAGTGGTAACTACTTCATAATAACATGCCATGAAATCTTACTCCAGGTGGTAATGAATAACATTTTCTTAATTTAATTTTTATGAAATGTTTAAAAAATTGTTTTGTTGGAACAGCTCTTATGTTTATACATTTGGCAGTCATGGAGGAGTTTTGTCCCGTGCTTTTTTTACAATGTTTAGGCTTTTGATTACAGGTTGGGGTGTGAACACAGCATTACTTGAATGTGAAATCCTGCTACTTCAACCAGGCCAGAAATGTAGAAATAGGAAGAAGATGTTCTTGTTCTGCAACTTAGAGAAGATCTAAATTTGGCAGCTGTACTGTACACAGAATGGCGTGGGACTCATGTGTCTACAGTGCTCCAAACCACAGCCCTGGAAGTAACTGACTCCTGAAGCATTGTACCAACCCACCTCATTCAGAAAAGGCCACTGGAAATAAGAATCTTCTTTCATTTTAGTCTCTAATGCTGCAGAATTGGCAGAGTTGGTACCTTGTGTACTGTGTAGAACAAGATGCTCTCACCAAATTTCTTGTGACCTTTGGTAAAGTGCTCAATTTTTATTACTTTTGTGCTGTGTTCATGATGCTACAGTTCTGAACCCAAATATTTGTAGAGCTGAGGTCTAGCTGAACAATCCCACTGTGTTTACAGCACCTGCAGTTTCTTTTTCGATGTGAACAGTGCGGATCAGCACTGCCAGGTGAGTGTCCTAACAAGTTCAGCAGGAAAGAGGAATAAGAACAGAACATCCATGTTTTGTGTATATACATACATACATACATATATATACACAATGGGATTCTTTCTTCATTCTGTCACAGATTTATATGAAGTGCATCTATGTTAGAGAACAACCTTAAGCAAAATTTGTGACACACAAATGACAAATAATCAGACTGTATTTATCCATGTACATGTATATATGAAATGCACACACTATATAAAAGGACTACTGGATACAATATTTATTTTAACATACATATATGAAATTGGGAGTGTAAGTTTTCAGTGTGTGCAGAATCAGCTGTTATTTATCTACTAATATTTTTAATAACGCATACGATTTTTATTTTTCTCATCTGCAGTTCTTTTTACATTCATGCTCTTTGCATCTCTAGGTCCAGCTACAATATTAATTGGAGGAGAATACATAAGAGATTTTTAATTTTTATTACGTGGGAGTTCATGTCCATGAATGCATTTTACAACAACTTATAAGCATGGTTTTTTCCATTCAAATCCAAATCCACCAATACAAATGTTATTGAACACAGATGCAGAAAACATTTGGTTCAAATCACAGTTTTTTGTTAACTGTCAAAAAAACATTTCCTAACATGTGGGGGAAGAAACCTTTGTACTAATTTTGACATACGTGTAGTGGCTGCAGAGTATATTTCCTCTTAATGACAATCAGTATGTTAAGTTGATCTAGTAACATTACAGAAGTAATACAGATCTTTGTTATGTGTGTTATCCGGTTGATCTTTAAAAAGGTCTTGGAAAATATACCTTATCGGTTTTATTAAGTAATGATGTATTAATAGTGCCAAATAGGGCGCAGACACACGCACACGCACACACACATGTATGTGCAACATTTGGCAAAGTCCCTTTGTCTCCTGATGGCCTACAAAAGTGGAAGGTTGAGATTCTTTGTTCTGTCTACCTGTGCCAAAAATAAAGGGCAGATCAGGGCTGAGCTCACCAGGCTTTACCCCAACAAAAATTTCTTCTGTGCTTGGGGAAGTTTTAAGTACCTATGATTTTATTTTGCTCTGTTCAGGATATCTGGCTCTATTTTTTTTCTTTGTATACTTCAGGAAACTGAGCTTTTAAGGGGCATTTCTTGGCTTTGATTTACGTAATTAAATTTCGTAAGTGGTGAAATTAGTTTTGCCCTTTTTTTTGGTTGGTTTGTGTTTTTTTGGTTTTTTTTGCTCAGCAGTCCTGAAAAAAGTAACATTGTCCTTGATCACGCAGAGAAAAAGAAATGTGCTTTGACAGAAAAGGCCACTGGCAGCAGAATTCTTGTTGAGGCATTCAAACCGGTAACATCACTTCCAACCTTGCCCTTTTCCTCTGCTGGGAGTTAGCGCATATGAAGCAGGGATGGCTGAAGGGAACATGTATCAGCTTCTCATCTGAGGCAGTTTCAAGACCAGTGTTTTAACACGGAGCTTAACTGGTGAATATTCATCACTCTAGGTCAAGCTGAAACTGATACAGTTGCTTTCAGTGTCTTCTCGGTAGATGAAAACCGCAACCAGAAGTATGGACAAACTGCTGGCACCTTTGCTAAATACCAGACAAACTGTCCATCAGAGCCCTAAGGTTTCTTGAAGCGCAATCCTTGCTGTCGTCTCTTCAGCAACAAATACTGCTTAGATATTTCTGTCTAGTTTCCTTACTATAAACTGTGATGATAAAGAGTATTCACCTAGTTTTGTAAGGACTGATTAACAAACACAGGGAAAATCCATCCCTCATAAGGCTCATAACCACAAAGCCACAGGGTGATGCTGTATCTGGGATTTCTCTGCATGAATCTTGTCATGTTCTTGGTGCTGATTGTTTTCTACATAAGAGAAGGAAAGTGTGAAATTAGCCCACACTTTTTGCATACTAGCAGAATAAACCATATCTGTAGCAAGTATCTTTAGAAACCAGAATGCATATCCAGAGCACTCAGAGCAAGAACTGTTAGTCTACTTGCTAGTATTCCCACCCACTCCCATGGCACTTGTATTCCTACTGGAAAGTGGCCCAGCTTCAAAAGGAAGGACTGAGCTTAAATAATGTGGAGCACATTACTCTAAATAGTATTGGACTCAAACACAGTATGGGCTACTGGGTAATTTTGCTTTCTGTATGTGTCTTCTTTTTGAATACAGTTCACATAGAGATGGTGAGGTTTAATTTAATCAACTAATATGATTTCTTCCATTATTTTCAAACATCTTTCCCAAATCAGGAGACTCTCAAAGACACTTCCTTAAAATAGGTTAGATTTTCATGCGTTGGCATTCTGCAACTAAAGCAAGAAAAGTCCTGACCATTTCTGCTGAGAAAATTTCCTTTTTTTAACACACGTGTGAGGCTCTGTCCTCATATTGCCATGACATAGTGGTGGGTACGGACTGCCTCTGCCTCTGCACTGTCACACAGAATGTGCCCCACTGCAGTTGGATCACTAACCCGGTGAAGGTATGTTGATTGGTGTGTATTAGTTGCACTGTGTTTAAGATCTAAAATCCCATAAGAAGAAAAAACATTTGCGTGATGTCTTCTTAGAGAAAGTAGTGTTATAAATCATACCATAAAGAGAAGAAAAACCTTCTAATTGCATGTTTTATCTTCAAAAGTGATGAATTTCAGAACAATCTGCATATCAGGTACCTTGTCAGTATTTTAGTGCTAAAAGGCTTCTGTTGACATATATCCAGCTTCTGTTACCTGCTTTTGACACACCATGTAGTTATTTTCTTTTTAATCTCTGAAGAACAGAAATATTGTGAGCTCTTTGCTGGTGCCAGTATGGATAGAAGCCATCCCTAAAGAGAGGCATATTGCAATTGGCAAGATATAAATCGCATACTGTATAAATATAGAGGTGTTTGTATATAGTGTGTCAGGATGTTGGCAAGTGTTTTGTGGGAAAAACTACTCTGTTGGATGCTGAAAGCATCTTTCAGATCTGCCATTTACAACTCTTCTTTTCTTGCTGCTTTCATGCCCATCTTTGAATTGTCATTAGGGACATATATGATTGCCTGTCCAGATGTTGCACAGAAGTGCCTTGAGAGAGAAAGGGGAGTTCTTGACGTGTTCCTAGTGAGAATGATGATGTTTCAGGGTTTGTTTGTTTTGGTTTTGTGTTTTGTGGGTTTTTTTTTAATTTTTATTTTTTGGAGTCGCACTCTTCATTCACTAATGTCAGCATTGTTTATTTGTACAGGAGCTTTGTTCTCTACCAACACCTTGCTGTCTCTTTGAAGCACACTAGTTATTCCTTTCTGAATATCAGCTTCAAACTGCTGTTCCTTGGCCTTCCTGTTTGGCATTCCTGCTGTGCAATCCACGGTGGCCCTGTGGAAAGCTCCAGACAGTTTCACTTTCTTCAAGAATCCTTCATCCTTCCTACTTGAGTGTGCAGTTGACAGAGGCAGCCAACAGGCACAGCACTTTGGGCAGTACCTTGTAGAGAGCAGTGCAGGAAACAGGGCCAGAAATGATGCTTGGCAGTAGTGGTACCCCAGGGCATGGTCCTGAGCACCTCCCGGAGCAGTTAACCCAGTGTATCAGGGGCCTCAACCCAGACTGAGCTCCCAAAGCAAGACATAGCTGCCTGGGTCTGGTGCTGACAGGATGCCTAGGACTCCTCACTGAGGCTGGGGCAGCAGGAGGTGAACTTCCCCCCTGCCCTTGATGATATAGGCACAGGTGGAGGGTCTGTGTCATCAAGTGAAGGAGCTGCAGTAGATCAGCAATTTGGGCAGAATCTGAGATAATGAAAGCAAGAAGCTCTGATATTCTTTCTGGGAAATTAGTGTGACAGAGTGCCTGTTTCAAGTGCTTGTGCAGCATGGGGAGCAAACAGCAGGAGTTTGAGGTCTGTGTGCAGTTGCAGCACTATGACCTCTTTGGGGTTACAGAGAGACATGGTGGGATAGCTCACACAATTGTAGTGATGCAGTGGATGGATATGTGCTCTTTGGGAGGACAAGACAAGAAGTCAAAGAGAGGAAGTTACCCGTTATCTTAGAGAGCAGCAGGAGCGCACAGAGCTTTGCCTGGGGATGGATGGTGAGCCATTCTGATGGGTAGCTTATCTGTCATGACTAGGTAGCAATCAAGATGAGTTTCACTGTGGTGGGTTTCTGCTACAGACCACCTGAACAGGAAGGAGAAATAGATGAGGTGCCTTTTTCAGATAACTGGAAGAAGACTCACTTTTCACAGAATGACCTCAGGGTGTTCAACAAAAAGGAGGTACAAAGTCCTGCACCTGGGAAGAAATAGCCCCATGCTCCAGAGAAAAGCTGGAAAACAGCTTTGCAGAAAAAGACCTGGGAGTCCTGGTGGTCACTAAGCAGATGTATTGGACCTGACTGAGATGGAATTCAGTTCTCCATAGCAGCCCTCACAGTGCTGTGCTTTGCATTGGTAGCTAGAAGGATTTTGATAACACACCAGTGTTTTGGCTACTGCTCAACAGTGCTGCCAAAGCATCAGCACTATCTCCCAGCGTTCCTCCCTGCCTCCCAATGGAAGGCAGAATCCTGGGAGGGAACATAAACAGGCCAGCTGACCCAAACTAACCAAAGGGATATTCCCTATCATATCATGCCAGCTCAGATATAAAAGCTAAGGAAAGGAGGAGAAAGGGGGGCATTCATTGTTTACAGTGTCTGCCGGCCAAGAAACCACTACGTGTGCTGAAGCCCTGCCTCCCGGGATGTGGCCAAACATCACTGCTGATGGGAAGTAGAGAATAAACCTCATCATTTTCGTCTTTGCTTGTGCCTGTGAAAACTTTTGCTTTTGCTTTATTAAACCACCTTATCTCAACCTATGGGCCATTCTCCATCTTATTCTCTCTCCCCTTGTTCAGCTGCAAAGTGGAGTGATAGAGCAGCATGGTGGGCACTTGACCGCCAGTCAAGGTCAACCCACTACAGCCATGTATCCTTGAGGTAAAGAAGTCCAGCAGCACCTTAGGCATCATCCTAGCAGGAAAACATCACCAGCAGGTTGAGTGAGGTGATCCTTCCTATACTCAGCATGGGAGAGACACATCTGGAGCCCTGTTTCTAGTTCTGTGCTCCCCAGTGCAAGAGAGACATGGACATACTAAAGAGAGTCCAGCAAAGGCCACAAGAGCAATTAAAAGCCTGGAGCACCCATCCTATGAGCAAAGGTTGAGAGAGCGGAGACTGTTCAGCCTGGAGAAGAGAAGCCTCAGGGAAAATCTTATGAACGTATATAAATACCTGAAGGTGGGTGGAACGAGGCTCTCCTCAGAGGTGCCCAGTGAGAGGACACAAGAGTCAATGGGCATATTCTGAAATGGCAATGTCATTTCAACATAAGAAAAAAGCCTTTGCATTGTGAAGGTGGTCAGACACTGGAACAAGTTTCTCGGAGAGGTTTAATCTTCAGCTTTGGATATACTCAAAACCTGACTGAATAATGTCCTGAGCAACCTGCTGTAAGTGACCCTGCATAATTGGGAGAGTTGGATTAGACAATCTCCAAAGGTGTCTTCTCACCTCAACTGTGCTGTGGTTCTCTCATAAATCTTCTTGCATTTCTTTTTCCTTTACATTGAAAAAAAGGCTGATTAGATAAAAGGTAGAAAGATGAAATGGTGCATTGATCAAGTTTGTGCTCTTTCAGAAAGAAGTGTATATATATAGTGAAGATTTTATGCACATTACCTGCTGGAATCAACAGGAAATTTGAAATAAATGGAAGAGATACCCAGGGGAAACTATCTGTCTCATATATCTCAAACAAGGGATGCCAGTAGCTTTGATTTAGTAGTTAAATATCCAAACAACATAGACTGTGCCAGTAAATCAATAGTGGTTCTCCATTTGTGACATAATTTCCTTTTTTTTTTTTTTCTTTTCAAATATAGTATTTTATGACTTGATCTTCATTACATGTAAGGTCAATGGACAAGTTTCCCAGAACTCTGGTCACAGGTAGTTGGGAGTCCCCAGCTGGGGAGCTGAAGACTTCCAGCCTAAATCTGTGAGCTTTGGGAAGGAAAAGACTGTAAACATGGCAGGCTGGGGTCCAGCTGCCAACCACTGTTGGGATCTGATATCTTACAGATCCACAGGCAGCTCCATAAGCCTAGACCATCTTGTGGAACAGCTCAAGGACTGAGAAGGATCACAGAATTTTTGTGTGTGAGAATCTTGATGCAAGAGACCATCTGGCCATATATATTTAGAATAATCATGCTAAAGAGTGAAATACTTTCTCATCACATGTTATCTCAGATCAAAAGTATGAAAGGATTGATTTGTTCTGAAGCTACAACATATACAATAATTTACAATGGTAAAGTATTGAATAAACATTACACTGTCACTTCTTTTATTATTTGTCCTGAACAGTACCAGAATCAGTTATAATTCCTGAGAACGAATTCTTACTATTAGTTATCTGACCTGGATATGAATCAGTAACCTAGAGCTGCAAAGCCATGCATATAATTATACTATTTCCCCCATTGAACTTGTTTTATTATGATAACTGTAACCAGCCATTTTATGAAAAACTGCTTCTATACTGCATCTATAATCTATTCTAAAATCAGATTTAACAAATAGAACATGTACCATTCCCAGAGAATAATTATTAATGAAATGAATTCCTTTTAGTATTTCAGCTATTGTCCCCCAAAAGACAATAATTTCAACCCTTCAGTATACTTTTTCTACATTATTTGGAGTTTATGATCTGTTCCTTAAGAATAAAAGTACAATATTATCTTGCAGAACTGAGTTGTCATGACAAAATTAATATCGGTCTAAATTGCCTATGCAACAACATGATAGAAACACAGAAATAGGAAACCAGTAGGAAACCAGTTCCATTTCCATTAAAAATAAAAGCTCTGTTAATAAGCTGCTGGCATGATGTCACTTGACATAACCATTTTAGGGTTAATGGTGGTTTTCTATCATGAAGGATTTTGCAAGTGTTAAAGTTATCAGTGTTCCCATGTATGCCTTAGCTCAGCAAAGCAGTTAAGCATGTGCTTAAGTCTCATTCTGTAATCTCTTTCTCTAACCATAAATCCTGCTTCATTGACTTCTGCACTTTTTATAGCTTGCTGAGGGAAATTCATGCTACCTGTTTGGCAACATAACAGTAGCATGACAGACTAGCACATGCCTGCACCACGTTCAGGATTTTCTTAGAAAATACATCTGAAAATGGGAGGAAGATGTAGTAACAGAGATAATCGTTCTTTTCATTTTGCTTAATGTAAAAAATTTTGACACACAAATGGTGTGTTGCTAATTATGGAGTCTATTGAGGTATTGATACTGATTCTTCAGTTATTCCATTATTATTTAGCCTTTATTTATCAACCCTGCAGGATGCAGAAAGCTACATAGGAGCCCTAAATCCTTACAGTCTAAAAGGCAGATTCAGAAAAAGGTGGATGTCCTACAGAATTCAAAGTTAGGGGATAAACAGAGTGAACAAGAAAAAAAAAGTGGATTTGGTGAGCACAGTTGTTTCAGGTTTTTAACTCTTTTTTGGGTGTTAGCCATCCCAGTGGCTGTACATTTTTGTATGTTTGCACCTTTTGTACATTGATGTCAGTCATTTTTGCATGTCAACCATGTGCAAGTAGGTAATGCAAGTCTTAGAGAAAGGTGACTCATTCTTATGTACTTTATATATCAACAACATCAAAATGATTGACAACACTATGGATGTACTGGTGCTGTAAATAGGCGATGCAGGTCCTGACTCCAAGCCCTTTACAAGTTTTCACATCATACAGGCGTAGGTGATTTAGAGATGTTCAAAGCTCTGCTGGGCAATGCTCTGTGCAACTCAATATGCCTGTGAAGTTAGCCGCACTTTGAGCAGGATTAGATGGGCCAGATGACTTCATAATTTTTTCATGATGCTTTAATATTACAAAAAAAAAAAAAAAAGGAATTGAGAGTGAATAAGATTCTCCAATAAGATGTCATTAGTTGTTTCATTATTTTCAGCATAATGCTAATTATTAAGTCAATAGGTGTGCACCAACATGTTAAAGAAATGTAATGAAGAGAGAAAAAAGTCTTCATGGAAGTATTAATGCTATCTTTTAAGGTGGCTAATGAGAAAATCCTGTTAGACAAGTCCAGCTGAGTTATGGAATATAATATTTGTAAGAAATGCTGACATTTGAGATTTTGTTATTGTTTCAGGGTAGAATCAAATGTTTCTGATATGCCACACAAATACCAGTTTTGAAAAAAGGCTGAATTTCAGCAATATTTAATTTCATAATTCTCCCATTCTGTTTTGGCTTTCATTCTCTGTTTTCAATCAGAGAATATGTGGATAGTATATATTTATACAGGGCAGGGCTGATTCTTGTGAGAGGATGTGCAGTGCCCCTTTTCCTTTTCCTTGCAGCCTAGGGGTTGGAGCATTGCCCATAATACAGAAGAGCTGGACTGCACATCTGCTGTACTCAGACTTGCTTTGGAGTGAGCCCTTTCAGTATCAGAACACAATGTCCAGGGCAGCAGCTGGCAGCAGCACCGTTATTAATTACACTCAGGGACACGGTGTGCAGACTAGATTGGGACTAACTTTTGGGGTTTCGCTTAGGATGCGGGTTGACTGTCACTGAATGAGAGATTTTTGAGAAATTAGCCTTAGTCAAGAAGCAAATGGAGAAGAAGGGCAATGGTAAAGCCCAAACTGGTATTATTCAAGAGACAAAACGGCCATTAAAATTTTGAATAATGGTTAAAAAAAAAAAAGGAATACTGCAGTAAAGAAGCAAGAGATGTGACCATGGGAAAAACCCTAGCTTTGGTAATTAACAATATTTGATCATTCAAAACTAATCTACAAGTAGAATGAGAGGAGAGAGACTATAACCAGAATTAGCTCTATGTAAATGGATGTATGTGTAAAGCAAATGAAAGGAAGATCTCCAAAAGTCCATGAGAATTTTTTTGTTGAGAGGAAACTGCAACAGTAAGACTTGAAAGAGCTGGCTGTCTCTATAAAAGAAAAATAACAGAGAAAAGATGGTGCTGTCTCTACTGAAAAACCATTTGTGTGCTCTGCAGCAAGTTCTTCAAAGGGCAAAGCACCTGTGTTCAGACAGAAGATCCAGACAATGTAACACAGAGAGAAAACAATTATCTTACCTAGGTTTGTCATAGGAGAAGTATATGCCTTTTCTGAGCGATGGCTGAGCCAAAGAACCTGGCAGAGACCTTCTCCACTCATTGCTTGAGTTTTAGGTTGATCAACATAACACGATGTGAAGCACCGAAAAACATAACAACCAGCTTCAACTAGCTCCTGCTCCACCTTCCTGGAGAGAAAATTCACTCATATTACTTTCCTAATTAAGCATAAAGGCATCAGAAATTAGCAATAAACATCAGAATCCAAAATACTTATGACAAGTCTATTAAATAGCTCATAATATGAGTCTCTTCAACATCCTTGTATGCAATCTTCCCTGTGTTACTGAACAGTGTAAAGGTCATCTGTCCCAAACTTTCTATGTTTAGGAATCAGAGCTATCAAGATAATGCAACTGTTTCCAATTTTGGACTTGTCTGGGAAAAATTCGCAATTCAGCACCCCACAATGTCTCTGAATTCCACCGACACTAGGATACCTGACCTGACCTCAGGGCTCATAATGTGTTTGGGCATAAATAATTCCACTGTCATTCTCTTGAAGAGTCCTAGGACCATGAACTTTGTTTAGTTTCATTTTTCCCCTTCTGTATCTGCAGTCAGAGGTGTACTCTGACGCTGCTGGCTAAACATGCCCGTGCTTTATTTTAATTTTTCTACTCACTTCAGGTGTTCCCAGAAGACCAGCATGTCTTTTCTTATGCTGTCCTGATGCCTAACAGTCCAAAATGCAGAACAGGGCATGATCCCATCATTTTATTTCTTTCATGAGATATGCTGTTTTCAGATGTTTGTTAGGTTTGAGACAGGTGGCACCAGCAGTTGCGTGTCTGAACTTGAACTTCCCTGCAAATTACTTGTTCTTATGGACGCTAAGTTTTGACAGTTCCTAGAGGTCATTCTTACATTGATAATAAGGGCTGTGTCTGTGTAGCTGGTCTTAATAAATTGATGTAATTAATTGAGATTAATTAATTAGCTTTCAACTGAAACAAAAACATTCCGGAGTTTTCTCTGTAAAAGATTACGTTTTCGAGCACTTAATGTAGCATAGACTTTCCTCTCCTGCCTTTTTGTCAGATGCCATAAAGATTATGGCTGAACAATTAAATATCTCCTCATTCATATTTAATTTGCAAATTATACACTTGTACCTGCAAAAATAATCTCTGTTCTAATGCATGGAAATGGGAAAATTAACAGGTCCTTTTTGGCAGTGGCAAGAAGTGGTTTATGGTAATTTAGGCTAACCTTGACCTTTCATATATAAAAATGTGAAACTTTTTAACACTCACACTCTAATTCTCCTCTTGCTTTTCTTGAGTAAATTAACACTCCACTTGTTAGCAAGTGGAATGCATAAACCCCAGTCTTGGCTATGATGGTGTAGGAGATCTGTATCCAGACCTACCTGAAAGCATCTGGACACCACTTAATTTGAGCTCACCCTCAGAAGTCTTTACTCCAGGACACAGATTCATTTACATTTTTTTTGGTTTCTCTTTACCATGACTTGTATTCTATGTCCCCTGCCTGTCTTTGCATGCTATTGCTCCTCGGGTGCTAGTCATGCACCTACACCACGTAGTTGTTCCCTTCACAGTCCAGTCTTTGTGTCCCTCTCTCTCCAGTCACAGGTGATGGGACAGCCTGTGCCATACTCTGAGCAGCTGCAGTAAGTAATTTCCCTTCCACAGAAGTCCACGTTTTGCTGAAGTTTAGTGCAGAACAGCGGAATTTCCCTAAAGCTTCACAGAGTACCAAAGCTGTATTCTTTTTTACTTTTTTTTTTTTATGTCGGGATCTCCAATGGATAAATCTCAGAGGTTTATCTACTATGAAAAAAAGTTGTATTTTTTAGTAAAAATGCACCCAATGCTTCACAGAAGAAAACAGCGTTTCCCAAGGGGATATTGAACATGCTCAGACGAGTGCTCTGTTTTCCTAAGGACACCTGCCAGAACCTTGCTGACATATCAAGCGTTGAAAAATGTCTGGCATCAGCCATCTCTCACGGAGTTTTTCCCTTTGTTGACTGTAGGAAACAGCCATGTTATGCATATTTCTTTAATTCTTTTGGCTCCCTACACAGCATATATTTTCTTCTATAAGTACTGATTCCCAAAGAGAACAGAATATCCAGCTCTTCTTTTGATCTGGGCTTTAAGGGAAAGGGAACTTAAGACCAGGAACTGAACAAAGATAGGAGAAGGGTCTTTTTCACCTTGACCTCTGATGGGAACTTCTTTGTCTGTTGGAAAACGCTTTTCATGAAATGCTTGTTTTCTTCTTCCCTTGTCTCACTAATCATGTCACGTTGGTGCCTTCATGATCAGAAAGACATCCTGACTTTTTTCACTTTAGGATTGGGGGTATTTCCGTGAATGTTTTTCAGATTTTTACCTCTTCCGTTCTGTCCTGTATTCACAGTTTATTTCACATTTTGCCTTAAGGAGAAGTTGTTTACCCACATAAATTCTCACTTACCTTCTGGTGACCACAGGGCAAAAACTTCCTGAAGCACAACTGCTTTGCATGCAAATATCCATCTCTCTTCAGAGTCTGTCCTCAGAGTCTCTATTCAGTCTCTCATATTTCTCTTTGCATTGCATAGGAGACAAATCCAGCAGTAAGGGAAAAGCTCTTTTTTTTTTTTTTATTTGGTAAGGAATTAATAAACAGAGCTTCACATTTCTCTGTGCAAATTTTTCACTCCTACAGTTTTTGCTTTTTGACTATTTATGCCTCAACAAGATCCTCTGGCCAATTGCTTCCTGTAGTAGTCACACTACCTTCTGCCAAATGAAACATCATGCACAGCTATCAGGCATTATTATCAACACCTATCCTGCAGTACAACTTTTGTTTGTGATGAGTAATTTAGCACTCAACAATCTGAAACTTAAATTCACCAAATATTGTGAAGTATTCCAAGGAGACAAATTGCATGTATCTTAAACTTTTGATAATTGTCTGGTAGTTTGGGGACACTGTTACACTGTGGGTTTTCAGAAAACAAAACAACAAAAAGTTCTGTTCCTCATGCAGCCTGGCTTATGCCCTGCCAGAGTGGAACATCAGCAGCTTGTGGTGCCCTCCTAGCACTAGAAACACAAGCTGGTGTACTGGTGCTCCCTCTCCTGCAGTCTTTAGCCTGCTCTGGAGATCATTGATCCAAAATGAAACCTTCTGCATTTGTTCAGCTTTCAGCTGGTGAGCCAGTCCATTCTTTAATCTGCTTTGCATCTAATTCCTGGCATTTGACCAGTATTGTGAGTTTTTGTGAGCTTATAAAATGTTACCACTTTGTTAACCAAGATTCTCCCTCTCGTAGCACAGGGACCTACTGTCTTTCCAAGTGATTTTTGGCTTTCACCATCTTTCTCTCTCAGCGCTGGAACTAAATTTCTTGCCTAGACTGAGCAGTGCAAGAGTCAAATATTGACCTGCTTCTCTGGCTAAAGCAATACAGTATCTATTGCTCTAATGAAACACAATGGCTAGTTGAGAAAATGAAATTTAGTTGTCAAATATGGTATTTCCTTGGTGAATCCCCCCCATTTTCCTCAAATTTTCCTTAACACTGAGTTTAGAAATATATGAGGGTTGAGTTCAGCTCTGGCTGGCATCAGCTACCACTTAAAATGACTTGCTACCGAAAAATGTCTTGAGATGGCTGCTACTTTTTGTTTTGTGGATCTTAAGCTTGATATTAGAGCAATTACTAGCTGAGTCATAGGTAGGCTCAGAGGTGGCTGTAGAATTTTCTGAACTGCAGGATTTATAAACTCTTCCTCCCTAAGGATTCACTACTGTAAGCTGAGAACAGTGGGAATAGTCCGTATGGCCAGACTGTCGTCTCTGTTCCCAGCCTCTACTGTTGGCAGTCTTCATGTGTTCGATTGTCTATGCTCCCCCTCCTCAGAACAACTATAATTCTTCCCTTTAGCATCTCTCATGTCTCCCCTTGGCTAACAGTGACCTCTGTTCCTCATATAATTCTGCTCTCTGGCTTGTCAATAGCATGTTATTCCTAGGACAGATTTCAGCTGCCAGCTTCTACTTCAGGCATTTTCTCTTTGCCCATTGGTAAGTCTCAAGATAATTCAATGCCATACTCACTCTTTCATTTCACTCTTGCCTCCTTCTCTCACCTCAGTGTGACTTCCAAGACTGAGTATTGGTTTTATTTCATTGTATTTTTTTTTTTACAAAAAAGGGTCTTTATGTAGCGGATATCTTATGTTGAAATTTACTGCTTTCTAACTTACATGTGTTGGGGCAACCTAGACAGACAACAACTGTCTTTGCCTTCTGACGTGCACAGCCTGCTCTTTGGGATCACGGTCTGGCACAGACTCAGCTTAGATGCATGCGGACTGTTCCAGCAAGGACAGCTGATCTTTTGGTACAGAAACCAGAGAGATGGCAGCAGAAGAGTCTTGGTATGTGTGCAGGCTCACATGATGTACAGTCAGGGTGCATCCAGGAGAAACAATCAAGCCTGGGAGTGGGGAGTCCTTCCGGGTAATGGAGAAAAACCTTAGCCAAGTAGAGCCCTGTGGTACCTGGGAATGGCATTAATAAGGAAAATCCAAAGTCCTCTGTTGAAGCGGCAATACAGGAAAGAGCAGGCCTAAGAAGCCCCATGGCACACTGTAGATAGGCTGCTGGAAGACTGAGGAAGCAGAATGCTCAGAAAAAGAAAACAAACACCTCAGGAAAAGATGCTGCTTCTGTTGCTTTGCCAAATAGAAGCCAAGCCAAAAAAAAAAAAAAATAGGTGATGGTGTCCTAAAAAGTGTGGTCTTAGAAGACTAGGAACTCAACAGCCCCTCCCAATGCGTTGCTGTGCCATGAGGGACACAACCTGCCTCTACAAACGTTCAGGTAATGAATGGGAGTAGAAGGCTGGTAATACTTTTGCAGATGTTGTTCTGCCAAGACAACAGCCAGGATATGGAGGTTGGTAAAATTGTTTTTAATCTTATCAGAAAGAAAATTGAGGAGGGATTTGATTGGAGTATATAAATCCCTTTCCTGAGAGAAAACACTGAGCACTGAAGTGATCTTGAATTTAATGGAGAATGAAACTGGTTGGAATCTTAAACTAAGTCAATTCAGGATAGAAGTTAGATACTTTTTTTTTTTTCCCCAAGCAGTGAGAGGGATTAACCATTCAAACTAACTACCATGCAATCGATTTTCTGTCTCCTGCTATTGTAAGATCAAGACTAGATATTCTCTAGATTAGTCAAACACAAACAGAAGTTAATGGGCTCCATACAGAATTAGTTGGATGATGAAGTAATAGGTCTAACATACTGCAGATCAAATTTTATGATCTAACAGTTCATTTTGGCAGTAGAATCCCAATGTATATGTGTGGATGTGTATCTGAGAGATTAAATATTTTAGGGTTATGGAGTGTGTTGGTTTTGGTTATAGCATTCTCCACTGACTCTTAAATTCCCAACTCCTATATCAGGTCATGTCTGTATAAGTTCTTCCTGTGCTATCCTCCTAATTAGCTGCCCAAGCACACTTCAAATTCAATATACACTCTATGCTGGAAATGTGATAATTTCTGTAAACACTGTATGTGTTGCAGCATCCCATCAGTTTTGACCAATCAGCCCTCACAATACAGCTGGTCCCTTTAAGGAAGTTCTTGATTCCAGTGAATGAAATGGGAAGGACACTGAAGCACTCAGAGGCTCTGATTTGGAACAAACTCCTCATTCAGGGCTATTTGCTCAGAAGAACCAGTGCTGAAGTTGAATCAGAGATTTTGCTTCTGTCTGTTCATGCAAATTCATCTCTACATATTAATTTCATATTTCAGCTGCTTATCCAACCTCCCTCATCTCACACTCTGCGCAGCTCATCTGAAAGCAGCAATGACACAAATGATCTTTTACAAATTCTTAGTATTTAGCTGTATAAATGCATTTAGATGTCTGGTGTCTGAAGACCTCTCAAATAGTAACTCCTAGTTATGGCTTGATGTCTGTAGATTTATGACTAAGGAGATTTTGCTTGGAAACATCTAGATGCATATTTACAAATTCAGGTAGTGTATTGCAGAGCTGCAGACGTCTGACTTCAATAAAAAGCAAGATGAATACTCAAGCTTCATCCAAGATGACCAAGCATAACCCATGCATCAAGACTTCTTTCTCCATCCAGGCCTGCATGTGAGAAAGTCCTGGAGATTATCTCATCCCTAACGACCTCGACTGGAGTCTATTCACAGATCAGTTATTACGACTACACCTGCAGAAGAAATAGATGTAACCTGGGCTACTCTGTTCATACAGTATGTATACCAGTGATGGAAAATAGAGTAGATAGATATAAATATAGGTGCAGTGTATTATTAAAACTACTGCATGACCCTACTGCAGTACATTCACTGCAGAGTGGGCAGGTTCACATGATGTTGTGACCGATAAACATTTTCAGGTCATAAAGTAGTAGAGGTATTCCTCAGGTTAAGTTCATGACAGAGCTGGAAGATTAATCTACAGATTGATTGGCAGGTAGACAAACTTTTTCTCAGAGAAGACTGACATAGATTATCTGCTTTGTAATTAGAGATGTGACTGAAACATATGTAGGCATATTTGAGTCATATTCTTGACTTCAGTAACTTCAGGTGAGGCCCAAATTACCCAGTGCCTGCTGTCATGACATGAGTGGCTGATGACTTTTTCTGCAGCACCTCAAATTTCTCATACAGTGGGCTTGGGGAGCTCTCCAAAGACAAAGTATTAAAAGAAATGAAACCATTTATAAATTCCTTGATAGTTTACTAGTAAGTCTGAGTCAGAGGGTTTGAAACTCTTTCTAAGCTCCCACTGACAGGTGGCCACTGATTTGCGAATACTGAGCAGGCCAGTATGAGACTTGGAGCAGCTTCTCAATTTTCTTGATAGCTACATTTGCTTTTGGGCCCCTTGATTCTAGCTAGCCCAAGAAATGTAAATACACATAATTGCAAGAAAGCAGGGTCTGGAGGCATATGAACATTCTTGACAGGGTCCTGCAGTGGTTAACTAATTACTGAGGAGAAATGATTAAAAATGGATGGTGTAGAAGGTATCCTGATGTTATAGTCCTTCCTAGTGGTCAGTTCTTCCATAGGGAAATATTTATATCAAAAGGATTAAATAGAAGTCAGCTGGAGGGAAAAACACAATCAGAAATTCAATAAAACCCTTTCAAATTGAGTACCAAATACATTTGTTTTCAGAACTAATTCCCTGGGAAAGAAATAGTAAGATTCAATAGACAGCTAACATGATAAAATAATACAACCAGAAAATGAATACTTTATATCAAATCAATAAATTTATTACTGAAGTGCGAAGTCCTCTTAAATAAACACTTTCCAAAAGAATTTGGTGCAGTTAAATTATCTGTGGAATGTGTCCCTGTTCCAGGCCATTTACCATGGGCTGTCACAAATCTCAGTTCCAAAGGGCAGTAGGTGATATTCTTGATCTCTGATGATCAGAGAGCCTGAAGCATCTGAAAATCAGTCACCAGAATGAAGGACTGCTTAAAACCTTTAAATAAGGAAAAGACTGACTTTTAAAAATGACAGATCCTCATTGAAAATCTTTACAGAACAAGAAAATAGACTGTTAGCAGAATTTTTGTTTGGATGTCAGCTAGCTTTATATTATTGGCAAATTGTGTTATTCTACACAAATCTCTTCATTGAGCAGTCAATGAGTGGAAGGTGGTAGAATTTAGTCCTATTACAGAATCATGAGAGTTTCTAGCTAAGGCCATGCTCCAGGCATTCCTGTGCATACATGTAACAGGAAAAAGCCCTCCAAAAGGAGGGTTTGCAGCTACTCCAGACGAGATGTTGTCACGATTTGCCAGCGTGCAGGGCCAGACCATGTGGCCTGTGATCAGCCTATGGAAGATGCGTCAGGGGAAGGAATTAGCCACCCACAAAAAGCAGACAGGCAGAAGGCTGCTGTCTGTAAGAATCTCATAAGTTTCATGCACAGATTTAAACCTAATCCACGAGGTTTTTGCACTGGAAATGTCTTTGGCATTCTCAGACCTGTCAATACTCATGACAGCTCCACAAATGCTGGCACAGTCTGAAGCTGGGAAGAAGCAAGGCTTATTTTGTCATTTTACAGATAGGAAACTGGAGCACATACAAATCAGAGGTGCAATTCACAAGCCTAAATATAAGCATCTTCTGCCATTGTAAACATCTGAAGGTATGCAAAACGTCCGCATGGGGCTGGCAGAAGCAGGCAGGACCTACAGGAGGTCCACAGTCTGACAGGGAAGAGCTGGAGGCTGAGCAGTATAGCAAACAGGAACCAAAAATGGCTTTCTGTTTAGAAACCTGGACTGCTCTCTGAATCTTTGTCCATGGACTGAATATCTACTGCAGGGCAGGAATTTGGAAGCAGTTGTTTTGTGAGGTGGTTCATTTGCTTTCATGTCTACACTTCCAAAATATGTATAATTCAAGTACTCTTTACCGTATCACATCATGGACATGTCTATTCCCTTCTGTCCAACACAGAGGAACATTTCTGAGAAAATTAGAATCTGAGAGGTTCCTCAGACTGGGACCTTAAGGTAGTAGAGGAAATCTATTTATAGACAGCAACTGAAGCTTTACGTATTTGTAAATATGTAAAATGAGTTCATTGCATAAACAATCATTACCATGTGATTTCAAATCTAGGGGGCAAATTTGGTCCTCCTAAAGCCAATTTATTTCTTCCCTATAATGTCCTTTATGCGAGAATTTCTTGAGCTTGGGAAATCCCATCAGGATCAGTTCAGCTTAAATATTTCCTTTCCAACCCATTCCAACTGCTGTCTATTAAATGACTTTGTGGCTTCCTGACACTGTAGGCAGCTTAGTCGAAAATTTGATTAAGCAAAATAATTGCCTGTTGTACAGCAAGAATGTGAGGTTTTGTTGGAGAGCTGGTTTTTTGTCATTCATCTCTGCCAGGCCACTGCATTTTGATGCACATTTGAATTGATGTCATTGCTGACAAATCAGTCCCAGCCCATCCTTGGCTTTACCATATTTTCCACTATCTGAGAAAATAACAAAGATCTTAAAGTTTCTTAAGGACAAGATCCGCAGTCCCAGTATCAGCTCTGGGTGATCTCTAACTACATATCACTAGTAAGGATTTAGCCAATTGAGTTGTTACAGCTTAACTAAAATAGCTCCAGCAAAGTTGGAGGGTAATATCAGCTTTCAAACAAGATAGGAGATATCTCTCAGAGATGTGGAGAGCAGCTCTCCTCATTGAGTCCTATCCTATCACACAATGTAGCGTAACCAGAAGCTTTGACTTGGGAGAAACCCATGAATTCAGTAAGGTGTCAGAGCTGGACACAAAACATGGTTGGTTGCTTTTGGTTAACTGCTCCATTAGTGCTGTGTGGGACAGTGCCACGTACCTCTGTAGTTCCAGCACTGCATTGCATTCTCAGCAGGCAGCTTTGGACAGGTTTTCTCACCTCCCAAACCACACTGCTGTTGAATTCATGGGCACAAACTGTGTAAGACCAAACAGTCAATCAAGGAATGGTAGCCAGGAGGGAAATAAGAAGGAGGGAGAAGTAGGAAGGAAGTTACCTGTTGCGCCAACACATAGAAATATATAAAAGGAGACCGCTGTATCATGACACAACATCAATGTACAAAACCAAACACATTTGTTTTTTATGGTGTTACAGGGGTTTGTGTTGTTGATGAACACCATTCTGTCTGCAGTGTTAGTGCTAGTGTGATCATCTGGGGTGTAAAATCATCATGTCATCCAGTACTCTTCAGTATTTAATAGGAAAATATGTTTTGATATTTCAAGTTTGTTAGTTTTAGGGATCCCCTGGCTGACAAGGTATTTCTGTTGACCAAAAGGAAGGTTTCAAAACTTCGTGGTATAAATAAGCTAGTTGGTCTTAATAGTGTTATCAACAGGTTTTTCATCTTGACTAACATTTGAAATCCAGGTTCAATGATATGTCTGATTTACAAATACAGATGACACTTCATGAGGAAAACTGGAATAAGACAAAATGTTACAGACAGTGTTCCAAACAAAGTCAATAGCTGACCACCAGTGTCTGCACTAGTGACAAGCATCAATGGATAAGACATATACTTCTGAGTAATCTATAGTCCTGAAGGATTAGGAATTTTCAAATCTCACTCTTGGATAAACATTGTATTAGAAATACTGAAATGCACTGATATAGATAAATAATGCATTCACAATACCTTGGAAGATCACAGGAAAAAGAGGCTGAAAGGGGCTTTGAGAGGACATCTACTCACTCTGCCCCCTCAAGGCAATATAAACTATACTGTGATATTCCTGACAGACACTTGTCTAACATGTTTTTGAAAAAAACACCAGGAATAGAGATCCTCCATCTTCCCTAGGCAATCTGTTCCAAGGCTTAACGAGAAAGTTTTTCCTAATGACTGTCCTAAATCCCCTTTGCAGAAATTTAAGCTCATCAATTCTTGTCCTATCTACCAGGGACATGAAGAACAGCTTATTCCCTGTCTGTGTGAATACACTTCAAAATTATGAAAATTTCTGGCTTCATTTCCCTGAGATAGGCCTTGCAATTTCAGGAGGTAAAAGGAGACTGGTAAGAAAAGAAGAAGTCAGGAAGCAGGAGAGAGCAAGTGTATAGGCATAGAATTTCATACCTATAAACTGCTATATGCAGATATAAAAGTGGTGTATAATGGATGTACATTTTATGAACTAAGGTGCTAGAAATCAGTGAGTAAGAGAGCAGTCTAAGACTGCAAACAGCCATGGGAAGACTTCTGATTTTTGACAGGACCACAAAGATAAAACTTGTTAGTGGGTCTTGGTTGTCTGCCTCAAAGGCTGGTTCTGACGTCAGCTTCATTTTGCAAAGCAGCAGTTGGTTTCTGACTTTGTTTGGGGATCTTGGCAGGACGGAAAATTTGAAATAGAAATTATTTTAATCACCTTGGGTAATAATGAGACACATCTCCGTTAGCA
Organism: Pseudotriccus pelzelni; assembly: GCA_035584735.1. Taxonomy (NCBI): domain Eukaryota; kingdom Metazoa; phylum Chordata; class Aves; order Passeriformes; family Tyrannidae; genus Pseudotriccus; species Pseudotriccus pelzelni. The sequence goes on from JAWMRA010000001.1 coordinate 74,541,241, forward strand.
AAGTAATTTGGACCAGTAGGAGCAGTCTGATAGGGTAAAACAGTTGGTGCTGAGGACCCCATACCCACACTGTGCATTTCAGAGAGAGTGAATCTGGATTAGCTGCAGCACAAGCCCTGGGACTGAATGCCTCCAAGCAGTGGGAACACTGTATGTGCACTTTTGAAGAACATCTCCTGGTGTTTTTCCAATAGGAATACAGCTGATGCATGCCAGTGTGTGATGTGAACCACCACCCAACAAGTGAAGACAACTAGGAAATCCACTTTATAAGTGCTGTTTTGATTTGAAATAAAATGCTGATTTCTTTCTAGGTCAAGAAAGTGACAAGTTTTTCTCTGTACACCATTTCGACTGACAATGTCAGGGCCCAATTTGATATTAAACCTCAAAACTGGTTACTCAAAGAGAAAGAGTTTCCCTAACCAATACAAGCTTCAGTCCATGTGACAGTTTTTCCTTTAAACCTCTGCTTTTTCAGGGCCAGATAGTATATATTCTGCAGTCAGTATATCCATTTAAAGAGTTCCCATCCTTCTCTTTCCTGCCAGCCACTGCTTGATCCCTCAATTTTGCTTACAGACTTGTTTATGAACTGTGAACTTGATCTGGATTCTGAAGGGCAATGGGAGAGCAGACCAAAATGGCCAAAGCGAGTGCAGAGACGGTAATTGCATCATCATCACAAGTGAAGAAAAAGTTGTGAATCTTCAGTCCTGGAAAATGACTTGCCTTGCCAACAAATATCTGTCTGAACCATAGGACTGACAAACTTCAGTTGTTTTCTGCTGCCCCCCAAAGTGAGTAGATTGCTTAAAGGAGGCATAGAGTGAGGGAGATCACCCTAAGACATTGCTTTTGCTGGATATAAAAGAGAGGAAGAGCAGTGTGGGTGATGAGGAGAAAACTATAGGGATCCAGGCAAGATGGTGAAGCCTTGGTAAGGATTTTAGTGTTGACTTCAGAAAAATGGATGGCAGAAAGGAAAGGCATATAATGGAGGCTGTTTGGAAGCGATCTCTAGCCCTAATACTGCTTTTCAGGTATTTCTTCCATACTTCAAACATAATTGTATCGTTATTTGTGCCAAAACAGAGAACAACTTTTCTTGCCCTACTCAATTTTCAGCCAGGTCAGTGCCCTGGTCACTGTGTGACCACACAAATGATCAGTGGAGGATGGGATTTAGAGGGAGCAGAGGACCACCTGAGTCATCCTGGCCACATGAAAACCTCTGTGTAAGCTTTCTGCAGACAAAAATGAGGGAAATGCAAGCCAAACTGACTAAGATGAATGACAACATTATTCATCCCTGTGGTTTGGAAAGCACTTAGCATGATTTAAAATGAAAGAAATGTCCAAATATAGAGACCTGTCTTGATCTCACTGGATACAAATCTCCTATAAAGGCAGGATGAAATTCATTTTACCTGTCTTCAGTTATCTAAAAGTAAAATGTCTAAGCCAGTCACCCCAGGCTCCCTGTGTATTCCATCAGGAGAAACAGGTATTTCCAGAGGGTGATTGATCCCTCCTTAAGGTGGATGTCTGACACAGGTCGCTTAATTTTCTTTCAGAAGGTGCCAGTTTCTCCCCATTGTCTTAAAAAAAAGAAGCAGGATGGCTAACTCAGACTTAGATGATGAACTTTTAGGTGTGTAAAAGTAGGTGAGTTTAGTCCCATCCTAGGGAACCTCACCATTTGGGTACCACAGCAGAGTCATATGGTCACAGTTGCATTTCACATATATGGCCAAAGTACTAAGAGGCTTGCATATAAGTAAGGCCTCATAGGTCAATGAATGACAAAATTACCTTACTCCAGGGCAGTAGGAGTCAGTCAATAATGAGAAACTACTTTGGTGAGATGGCCTAATAATTCTTCCCACCATGAATGTCTAATTTGTGATGTCTATTTTTACCAAGATCTTTATCTTAAATCAAACAAAGGGTTGGGCTTGGTGTGAGTCATCTCAGTGCCTCACCAAACATAGTAACAATTTGAACTTTTTAAAATTTGGACAGATGTTACAATTTAATAATGTAATAGAAATCGTTGCAATCAGGTATATACTTTTAAAAAGCTTTTTTTTAACACTTGTGTGAGGATTTCCTTGTTTATTCAGTTGTGGCATTTCAGCATTCTGTTCAGCTGTAAATATTTTATTACATGCCATTTATTTCTGTAATGCATAAATGCTTTTGTCATACTCCAGTCAGGTTCTGTCATGATAAGAACAGGAGTTCAGTTCATTTTTTCCCCATAAAACTGAGTATGATTTTTCTCAGTTTTTCCAACAAGCTACAAGTCTCCCAAATCCAGGCACTGCGTAAAATCTCCTTGGTTTCACCGCTGGCCTCACTAATGTCTAGATCAATAAACATCGCAGTTTTCTATACCAAAAAAAGTCTCATTTTGAATTGTTCTGCTCCTCAGAGACTCACTCTGCATCCTGCCAGCCTGCTGATGCAACATCACCTTCTGTGTCATGAGGTGCCCCATTACACTGGGTCTGTGGTAATGCAGAGTCAGTGCCCTGGGAAGAAAAAGGACATGAACATACATGAATGATGCCCAATACACTTCTTACTCTAGCTGTTTAGCTAAGCATTTAAAAAAAAAAAAAAAGTGGCAAAACAATATCATTCTTATCTTTAAGCAGCAGATATTTTACACAGAGTTCCCTCTTGTATAATGGCATGATTTATAAACTAAATCACATCCACACGAAATCACATCCACATTAAATCACATCCAGTGTAACTGGCATTTAGGTATCTGACTCCAAGTGAAAGATGTGTCATGGAACGTCTTACCCAGGGGAACAAAAAAATTACTGAGTTACTCAGATGGCTAGAAAATTGTGCCAAACTCATCAGAAGCCATAGTAGGTATTACTATCAGTAGGGAAAAAATAAAAAGGAACAAACTGGGGTAAAAGTTTCAATGAGCAGCTCCAGGGAATTTTCTCCTCCTGTGGGTTTTTTGTTTGTTTGTTTGTTTTAAAGCTACAAAAGCCAATCTTCGCTCAGGAAATAGCATTTTTTGTTTACATGTGATGAGTTTGTCTTTTTACAGTTTTTCTCTTTAATCAGAATTTTACTCTATCACAAAAAATGGCATTTGTGTTCTTCTGATCAAAGAGCTAGACAAGATATAATTAGAAATACTTTAACTGACCTTTCATAAACCATGATCCCCAACAAAATTGTTCAGAATCACATTAAAAATGGTCTTACATCTTTTGTGGGTACAGACAAGATTACAGGATACTTTTATTTTAGAATAATTACACAGTGACCTTCAGTGTTATTTGCAAAGGTCATATTCTCTTCACATACCCATGATTTCCTTTCAGTTTTCCCTTTTGTCCCACCAGACATAAATTTAGCAAAGGAAGAAGAAAGAGAGAGTATTTTTTCTGTGGTTGAAAACTGAAGAAGATAGTTCAAAGTCCCCATAGGCACTCAGAGGGCTGTGGGCTATGATAGGCTATTTTCTACCATTTAGCTCCTGTATTATCACTACTCCTTTTTCTTCATTATTCTCCACTTATCACATGCAGCATCACTACAGAGCCCAAATAGAGAGTTGTAATTACCCAGCTGCCACCTGATAGTACCCCTTCTATCATCTTTATCTCACAAGGCCTTGCTGTTTCATCATTGGATAAAACTTGCCCATGGCAATGCCTGTGATAGCACATCTCAGAGATACATTTAAAGTTTACTCATTTATCGCAGAAAAATGCTGAACCCATGCAATTATTAGATACACTTGCCAATTTATTTGTTCAGTAAGGCTACTTTAACTCCTTTTTTTATCAGCTATTTGTTCTGTTCTTCTTGAAAACACTGAGGTCACCATTGGGCACCGAGGTGAAATAGAAAATTTCTAAGCTATCCAAACAGAAGGCAACCCAGACACTCATTGATAAAAACAGACCTATGCTTTCCCTGGCTATGTGGTGTGAAATACATGTATTTTGTGTGTATTTTTTTCTTGTATCACTCCATGAAGCTAACTTGTGGGTCACATGGCTTGAGCATCCCATGCTCCCAAAGTAGATTTCATGCACTGTGCCAAAACCGTCAGGTCCAATCCAGAAATACCACATTTGGGAAATAAGTAATCTGCTGACAAGCGTAAAAACTGAGCGTAAAAATGTGAGGACATAATATTAAATGTATCCAGACGCAATTGCTCTATGAGTCGTCAGCATCTGCTCTGGCCTGCATGTCTGAGTCTGATATTTTAAATTGGTATTTTGCTCTGGGATCGATGTACATTTCCTGTTCTTTAAAGAGAAATAAAATATAGGAAAAGAGAGAACTGTGAGTAAATGAGAGTTAAAAATAATTTTTTCCCTAAAATTTTCAAAGTATATTTACAACACAGCAACAGCAACACTTCCAGCTGAATCCCATGCCAGTGCACCCTATGGGGAGCCCCACAGAACTCCCAGATACTGTGTGAGATTCTCACCCATTTTACTTGGGCAGGGGGGCAGATGGCCTGAATTCAGGCTGTGCCACTGATTTGCTCTGCAGCTTTGGTCAGTGCATGCAGGATTTGCAAATGTAGGTGCTGAAGTGAGGCATGGTGAACAAAATCAACACAGGCACAGCAAAAAGCACTGGGGTCCCAGCACCAAGACATCCCAGTAACTCCTCAGGATTCCCTTGGACCAGCCAGCCTCACAGCAGCTTGGCTCAGTCATGATCCTATCTCCATGCAGGAGGGTCTGTGTATGCCGGTCCAGTTGCATCCCACTTGTCCCCAAGGCAGGGAAGGCAAAGCAGGGTGAGCCCATCTGGCTCCATGCGTATCCAGGTACCTAAAGTTGGTCTTACCCTGGTACGGAGGTGACTGCTCCTTTCCTGAATCCCAGCTGGCCCAAACAGCAGCAGAGGAACACTACATTAGAGTTAATAAACTTGGCTAGATCTGATCAGGTTCTGCATCCCAAAACATCCGTGGTTTATCAGCCACCTGGATAAACCACTCAAGGGTAGTTGAGAGTTGTTGGGAGAACAAGGAACCTATGAATGGGAGTCAGAGAACGCAGAAAATTTAGAAGGGCACTGCCAGAGCTAGTGAGTGGCAAATTTGGGGAAGGAAGGTATGGCAGAGCTGCTGCTCTGCGAGGGCATTTCTTCACAGCCAGTGAGAGACATCTGCCTCCCTATGGGCTTCTGCCATGGGATGTTACTTCTGAAGCTGGGGGCTTCAGCCAGGACAATCTTCTCCAGAGACAAACCTGGTAGGAACTTCCCTCCTCTGTTTTCTGTTGTTACCATCAACAGCCCTATGTCTAGGATGATTTCTGAGGAGTGAAAGGCCTGCCATCACGCTGTCGCCACAGGTGATTTGGAGAGGTATGAAAGTAATCAACCTAACATTTGATTTTTATTTCATAGTTCCACATTGAAAAAAAAATCTGACCTGTGCGCATCTCAGTTTCTGATTTGTAAGTGGCAAAATCACAAAATTTCCTTGTTCTGGGGTAAACTGCTTTGAGACCTGCTCTCATTACCAGGATCACTTAAGCTAACCACACTGTTCTGGCACTGCAGAGGGAAAGGGAATCTTGGAGATGTTCTGGAGATGATTGCCTGACATGCCCTCTGTGAGATAAACACCAGGATCCCACTGAATCTTCTATTCGCTTTCCAAACACTACACACATACCACACCCTTCAGAGAAATTCAGGTAGCTTCAAACTTAGTGTGTTCATGAGAGAAGCCTGAAAAGTTTTCACAAAGCTCCCACCCACTTGAAAAAAAGAGAATGCCAGATAATTAGTGGAAATTGGCATTGAATATTGGCTCCACAAAGTATGTTAGAGTTCTTTTCTCCCAGCCCCCAAATACCTCTGAACAGTGTTTGTGTGCATCCTGACACAAAATGACATACCACATAATGAATTTTTAACTAATATTTTATTGAGTTTGCATGAATTTCATAAATTTTTATTACTTCTTAGCACTCAGCACTTTAGTATGGAGGTTACTATGGTAGTTACTAAAAAAAAAAACCCAAACCAGAACCTATTGCTCTTTTAAAAGCTGTACTTTTAATTAAGCAATGAATGTGTAGGTGAAACTGTGTGCCATGCAGTGAATAGTTGGCTTGCATAACTATGTAAACGCTGACAGAGAGACTGAGCAGCTCACAAACCCTAGAAGGCCTTTATTGCAGGTACAGCAGTCATTTTACCATATACCATAGTTAATATTCAGGAAATAAAATTATAAATATTATTTAAATATTTGGCTCCATTTAAGAAATTTTAATTTTGACACAGAGCTGAACCAGATGTTGTCTTTCTTCAGTGAGCCAAAACCAGCATATGGCCTTCCAGACTGGCTGCCCCCCCCAACAGCAATCCTGGCTCCATCAGCCCCCTACAGACCCACCAAAGACTCACACCTCAGGCCTTGGAGGTCAACCCCTTTCTTGATGCTGACTGGGGGAGTCACCAACAATGGAGTCATGAACCCTGGAGGCATTTAAAAGATGTGTAGATGTGGCCCTTAGGGATACAGTTTAGCTGTGGACTTGGCAATGCTGAGTTAATGGTTGGACTCTGTGATCTTAAGGGTGTTTTCCAACCTGAAAAATCCTATGATTCTAAGATTAAGTAATGAGTAAATCATAGCACACCTATGCTGGTACCTGCTGTTTTTGCTGCAACATCACCAAATTCTGTTCTGGTAGGCAGTCCAGACTTGGGCTATAGTACCCCAAACAGTTAAGCGGACAGTGTACGTATGTCCCAAAGAGATGTAGCTGAGACATAAAAGAAACAAAAATTGCTAACATCCTTCCTGCCCCCTTGGGCAAAAAAAGCCAAAACAACACAACAAACAACCCCGAACAAAACCGAAGAAGTGTTTGGGGAAAAGGCTGTAGAAATTATGAGAATTCACAGCTGTACACTTATAGTATTCTCATAGTAAATTGAGACCAAGTCACAAATATGCTGGTTCCACACTTAGCCAGCTCCACATATGTGAAGTTTGATCTTATGAGAGTTTAAGGCCAGGGAGCAGTGCCCAGGGCACTGACACTGCTGTGTGCTTAGTGCCATGGGTAGATGCTACACAGGCTCTCACAAGCTTTGCTTTTGATTCTGCTGAAATAAATCTTGTTCTTATCTAGATAATGAAGGCTTTTTTGAGGTCTTTGGGAAGAGGGGCAAGGGATGCCTCTGTTGTTTTAATTGCTTTTATCTAAAGGTCCACTAAACAAATTGAGCCCTTGAATCAGAAATAAGCACGTGCTGGGGCAAAGCCTTATTCAGCAAAGCACTTGCAAATATGCTGAAACTTAAGCATGAACCTTGTATTCTCTTCACTCCTGGGCCTGATATAGGGGACATCCATTTGTGTACACCAGGGTGTTAGGTCTTAAAATAATAGAATTATGTAAGATGTGTTCAACCCGGGTCAAGTCCAGAGAGGAGAAAGTTCAACAGCTGTAGTTTAATACAGATCTTCTTGAACTTCTTGTTTGGCACTGTTTCTGAACAGCAGAGGAGAGGAAATCCAGACTGCCTTAAAGTCACTCCAGAAAGAATAAATCAGCCTCTCCATCTGTGTAATATTCCTTGCATTTCTGAACCCATGACAGAAAGTGCTTTTTTACATATTCATGAATGCAGGTGTGTATGTATTTCTATAATATATATATATATTCCCTGAAATACTTTTAAAATAATTTCTATTATGAAGTTTTGAAATGAGAAATACATGTTTAGTATATTTACAGATATATAAAGGTCTAGGTCTTTGTAAACATGCCTATAGTATAAAACCACAGTTTTATTCTGCCAAAGCAGCACATTTTCCAGGCAGAATCTTGGGCAACTGATGCCCAGGTGAGAGAATTCTGTAGTATTGCATTACCTTACAGCAAAGAGGCAGCTCAGTCCTGATGATGAGTAGTTAAATTTTTTGGTCCAAAATACATAAAAATGGGACAATAATTGCATCTTCCTTCATAACAGTGTAAGGTTATTGCCATTATTACAAGAATGTCCTTGTAGTTGAGTCCTTAGAAATGAGGGTGTGCTCTGGAAGAAGAGAGTTGTTATCAGTGATACTGCAGAGTTTATAAAGAAGGCGACGAGTTATTTTTGGAGTCTGTTGTACATATTTCTCCCTCAAAATCACATGCCAGATAACCTGTCACAGTTGTTTTTCTTGTTGCTGTTAGCGGGAGTATCCAGAGTGATCTGCCACAGTACCGAGCCCTGTAAGACCACAGAGAGAGAGATGTAATCATGGTCCATGACACATATATCCTAGACACATAAAGAAAAGGGGCAACATGAGCAGGGGACAGAGAAAGACCTACAGAGAGATGGTGTAATGCTGAAGCTAAATCAGTAGTAAGAATCTGTCACCCAGCCTGATCTCCCACATCTCCCAAGCCTCAGACAGCACCTGAAAGGAAAGGCTTGGTTTCTTTCCTTTTCTCTCTTAGAGTTTCTGCTCACAATTTGCAGATGGCTGTAGATTGCTTCCATGAGTGCTGTACTGATCCAATGGTAGGTACCATACCACTCTAGGTACCATAGCAGAGCTTCCAGAGCCACACAGGGAAATTATGGGCTCAGCATGCTCCTGACCATCTCTTTCACAGGAGAAAGAATCTGTCAGACCAATAGAAGAAAACATCAGCACTGTGTGTATGACTGAAACAATGTGAGCACTAGCACAATACTGGCCTTCAGCATATCTTCATGGTGTTTGCTTCATATCTGGCTGAAATGCAGCCTTTGATGGATCAAAAGGATGCTCTTCCCAGCAGGACCATTCCTGTTTTTTAAAGCAGGACATTGCTTGCACTGGGAGGAGAAAGTTTCATGTTAAGGTAGGGGTGGCCCCCTTGGCCGAAGGAAATTCCTTAGAACTGTATCTTAAAAGGGGCTGTATTCTGCACTGTGGATTAGGGTCTGAGGCTAGTTCAGCTATCTGGGCAGAAACCAGCTCCTCAGAAACAAACACAGACACCACCTACACCAGCGAAAGAATAAGCTGGGAAACTTCCCCTCAAATGAGAAAATGAAAACACAGCAGAAGGTTAGTTTCACGTCTTCCATATGTGATAAGCATTGTTTAAGGAGATACTTCACAGCTCTCAGATTTATCAAGGCTAGCTATAGAAATGGCCTTTCACATAATATTTTACCTGGAATGAGAAGCTGCAAGAACTTTATGGATGCCAGGCATTCTGGTAGGTATTTTTTTGGAACCTTGTAAATGTTGGCTACAGGCACTAGTAGGGTTTCAAGCCGGTTAGACATTCCAGGTTATTTACTGGTCCCTACTGATAACCCTGAATCCGTGGGTCATATTTTATTCCGATATGGAGGCCTTTTTTCCCTCAACAGGGCCTTTTTCCCCTCAACTGATTCTGTTCTGATTTCTTTCTGCAACATCACGGGAATCACTCTGTACTATTTCAGTTAATTATCATGTTAGCAATGCTAGCTGTTCCATAAATTCCAGGATTGTCTATAGTGACCAAGGTATTTATAATGCAGTCTCTCCAGTACAGTAGTTGATTTTAACGCTAAATTACGCATTTTTGTAAGCAGCTTTCCCCTCAGCACTCACCCACTTTAAGGAATGTTAGATGAATACCATTCAGTTCTGCTTTCAGACAATAAAGCCTGGTCTTACAGGGTCTGCCTTCACTACAATTTTAGCTGTGTCAGTCAGAATCAAATAGCAGAGAAAGATGGAGAGGGAAAATGTTAGCCAGGACAGATCCTATTAACTGCAATACTTCTTGCTTGTTATAAGTTGAGCTGTAAACTAAGTATAGCTTCTAAGAAAGCTATAAATGAATCTCACCCTTGTCTGTTTAGAAATTGTTGATTTTTTTCTAAAACTCATTTTGTCTTTATATCCATTAACCAGGAACCGTCATTTTTCAGAGAAAACTGATTTCACTATCATGGTTATTTACCCCTCTGAAGTAGGTAGTGGTGGATACTTTTTTCCTTTCTCTCTCTGATGATCTTATGACAGATCATGTTTTAAACTCATGAAACTGTACAGGCCTAAGTCCCTTCCTCAGTCATACACCCCTCTAGCAGTTCAAAGTGCAACACTTCAAGGGTTTCACTTGCCTCCTCCCTCAGCCGCAGCACAAGTTTGCAAAATTGTTTTGAAAGCATTTGTCTTTACAAGAAATCTAAAGATGCCCAATACTTTAGTACTCTGGTAAATGGCAAATAAAACTCTCAGGCATACTCCCCTGGTACTTCCAATACTTTGAAAGACAAAGGCAAATTGACTGCCAGATGAGAGTTCTCCAGTACATAAATCCTTGTCTGCAAAGCCACAGAAACTTTGCACAATGCCTTTATCTTTCCTCTCTTTGACTGTGGTGATATAATGGGGACACTGTGTTCAAACAGCTATTTGCTGGAAAAACTGCAAACACTCCAAAAATTAAACCTAGCACAATTGCATTCAGGCTAATGAAAGCTGGGAATGTTACAGAGGTGACGCTCTCCATCTTTGCGATGAGGGTGCATTATGGGACCTGTCATTCCCCAGCACTCCTGGCTGCCAATCTACTGTAGGAAACAGTGCTAACAATACCCAGCGCCTTCCCGGCCATGGGGTTCGTGTCACAAAAGGGCAGTTGGCTGAGGAACGGAGAGGGCCAGCCGGGGGGGAGCAAGCGGGAGCGCGTGATGCTACTCGAGCAGGGCTAACGTCTTGAACCATTGATAGCTACTTTAACGCATGTCCTGAGGCACGATAGTGGGCACACGGGGAGGTCTTGCTAAGTGATCAATGGGAACTGGTATTTTTGTCTGTATTCTCCATTACAGTCACAACAAACTGTTATACAAATGCTTAAATTACCTGCTCCTCCCACCTCTAAGAGAGACGGGCCAGAGGCACAGACTGGCAGAATTAAATATATTTTTTTCTGTGTATAGCTATAAAAATACCCTTTTCTCCAGCATTTATATGAAAACTAGTAAATGCAAAGCTACCTGTGACAAATACGTCAAATAAATGTTATTGTTCACAGAAGATGCTTCGAGAGAAATCACTGTCTAGCTGGAATTTGCTTACTTGCTCAGCCCTTGACTCTTACTGAAGGTGTCCAATGTCAGGTGTCAGAGTTCAAGAGGGTATCAACTACAAGGCTTTGTTCAGCACATCATTAATCTCCCGAGGAACTCCATCTGTGGTGCACAACCCTGCACACTGGCTGCACACAATAGGAGAGAGAAGCGGATGGTGTGTGATCCCACATGAGACAACTGGAAGCCTGGAACAAACAAAATTAAGCAGTGCTTAGACAAGGCTAGGCTGAAACAGGAATCAGCTCGAAGCTAGGTCATGTGGCACAGGGTAATTAGAGTCACCTTCAGGACTAGGAGGTGAGCCTTCTGAACCAGGGGAGGGACCACTCCTGTCTTGCCCATCAGTGGTGATGGGAAGACTCTCACTGATCTTTGAATTTGGTGCCTGTATGAGTTTTGCATTTTCAAACCCCCTCAAAACTGTTTTCGGAAATGATGCAGACACTTAGCAACTGAAGTCAGGGAATGACCTCAGAGAATGATAGTTATCAACCACGTGACAGACCTGGTGTCTTGGAGGGCTCAAGGCTGAGGCAGCGTGTGTTTTCAGTTTCTGTTTTAGAGGTACCATTCATTCCTGTACCTACCACAACTGTGTGCAGAGCACCCTGCAGCTGCTGCTGCCTACAGCACCAGTGCCCGGCATAGGCAGCCCTAACTGGGCGGGATGGATGCTTTGGTGGACCACCATTCAGTTTGATGTTAAGGGCAGGATGATGTACCACTGTGGTGTCTGGGTTTGCAAGGTCAGATGAACACAAAATCCGGTGGTAGACAGTCCTCTGCATTCCAGGATTGTAATAAGATCCTAATTAAGTCTGTACAAGTTATTGATTTTTTGATTCCCACATCCCTACTAATTCACTTGTCATAGAGTCCTCCTTATTTGCATGCTCGATGACTGGTTAAACGTTTTTCCAGCTGATTAACTGTGGTGGGTGTTGAGAGATCACACCCAGCGTGCCTTGTAGCTCAAATAAAGAAAGGCCACCAGGGTCCATGTCTTACCCCAGTTGTCCTATATTTATTTAAATTATTTTGAAGAAGGAATCCATGGGAGAGAGTAAGAAACCCATTCCATGTTTCATAAATTGAAGTACTGAGGTAACGTTGGGAAAGGTGTTGTCTCAAATCTTTAAGAAGGAAGTAAAATTGAATTCGGTCCTCTGGATCCTGAGAGAGTTAGGAATTATAAAATACAGACTAAAGCCACCATGGATAATTTGACTGTTACCTTACATTCCCATCTTTCTTGCAAGGAGAATGAGGAAAATATAACCCACTATTCCCAAATAGTTCTCTGTAACAGAGTTACTTTTGGTTACTTTTCTTGTCACTAAGTATTGTAACTTGGTTTGGAAAAATTGTGAAACACTATGTTACCTCCCACATTTACATTAAGAATAAGGAAATATATTTGTCTTTCTGGTTTTCTCTAATAAGAAAATTGTTAGCTTGTTGACGTTTTTTCAAGCATCAAAATCCGATGGAACAAAATTTAATGGAAATTAAGTTTTCAAATAGTGCTTTCAGAAAGGAAAAATGGGTCTTTCAGTAATCTATATTACAAGCACCTAGTAATGTTATAATTTAAAATAATTAAGCAGAAGGTTTATAATCCATTGTTGATAACATCAGCAGACACATTTATTCACAGTTTTGTAGAACAAGAGGTGCTCAATACTGATCAAGGGTATCTGAATTTACCACAATAGAAATGCCTGAGAATAGTTATTACGATGACAGCCTGTCACACACAGGAAGAAACATCTTCTACCAGCAGGTTAATCATAACAAAGCAGACAGCAAAAGACTTAAGGATATACTGTATCCTTCTCCTTCTTTATTGGATGTGGATTGCTCCATCTCTTAAGTTGCTGCAGAGGTTAACACGGGGCAGGGGAGGGGGAAAGCCTGTGTAAAAGAACCAACATCTTAAAAAGCCACATGTTCTAAGTTTCCTCAAACTATTAATCCACAAGCGCCCTAGCCATTTTTAAGAGGCAAGTACTATAAATCTCTCTCTATCCTCAGGTATTCAACCTATTAAGTTTTGTAGTCCCTCAGCATCTAGTGAACTTAGAGGACAGCAGAGCTTTAAGAGGAAAAGGATGTTATTCATGAACTGGACAGTGTTACATCCAGTAACCAACATATAGAATCGTAAAATCATAGAATAGATTGGGTTGGAAAAGACCTCCAAGATCATCGAGTCCAGTGATAACATCAATCACCTCCTCCTGTGGATTTGGGCAAGCTGTAAACCACAACTAGAGAAGAAAAAAAAAAAAAAAAAAAAAAGGAAGAAAAAAAGAAAGGAGAAGGAAATCATATTTGGCAGGCAATATTTACTGAAACAGTCCAATAACAGATTATCAAAGAAAGCAAGTCAGCAAAGTTGCACAGACGTGGTATAAAGCTGTCTAAATTCAGTAAGGCAGCTCCTCACTGAGTGTAACTTCTCAGAAAAATGGCTCAACGAGAGTGTTGCTTTTCTTAAGTTTAAGTCTTACTACTTAAGTTGTAGTCTTACTACAATTTGTAATCTTTTTTTACTTTATCTCTGTAGATACTCCAGGTCCTGGTTTCACCTCCCTTGTTATGAAGGAAAGAAAATACACTGTTTATCTACACAGCTATCACGACAGACTGCCAGGCAATTATCTGTTGGAACCAGTCAGTCTAATTACAAATGTGCAAGCTTCTACAATAGTTGACACATTCTCCAAAAGAAACACTCATTGTCAGATCACCTTCTAGGTCATCATTGCTGGGCTCATGGATGGCACTATATACACGGCAACAAAAGCCAGTCAACACTTTGGCCAAATGTGCAGCCAGCACTTTTGTCTGATTGAGTCTTTCCAGTTCCTTCCTGCAGCCCTGGAAAAAAAGCAGGCATTGTGCAGGCAGGGGGGAAAATCACTAGTGCCCAGCACCTGTGCAAGAGCTCAGAGTGCATTATACTTATCCAAGTTTGCAAATAAGGGCTGCTACTGTGATTCCTGAACAAAAGGAGCTATTAAGATAAGAGAAACTCTTGCTCCCTTTCCTGCCAGCTGAGTAGCATCCTGATCCCCTGGGTACCTCGGACCCTCACTGCTCCCAGCTGGCTCTGCCCACCGCAGAGGCAGGGGCAAGCTGCTTGGCAGCCCAGGGTTGGAGTTCAACATTTCCTCCCTTCCTGATCTCATTAGCATGAGATTCAGACAGAGCTGCTCCATTCAGAGCCCTGGCCTCCGCTTGGTTTGGGGGTCTCTAATTCCTGTTTCTGGCCACTGTGCAACCAAAGAGAAAGCAGGGGGTGAAATTATCCAACACTGCTCCTTTCTGAGGGGAACAATGACTGCTGGTAATCAAGCAAAATGCCATCAGCTAATGAAACTCTTACGAAAAGTACGCGTTGATATTTTGGTAAAGCTACATCCTCAGGAGTTAGTATTTCTCCTCCCTGAACAACTTAAAGGGCACAGTAGAACAGGAAGTAAACTGCAGCCATCCCTGAGTTTCTGTTTCTTTCTAACAAGTTGCAAACAGATAGAAGTGGAGAGAAGGATCACATAGAGATGACAGTCTTGTAAGATTCAGTCCCTTACAATGCATAACTTTCCCACACTGGAATGAAAAATCATTCACAGTGATGTTTTAAGGCATCATATATATTTTTAAAAAGATACGTATTTATATGGCTTACCTATATTTTTAAAGAGATTTACAGATGTCATCTAGTTACCTCTCCTGAAGATTAGTGCATGATAGCTTTTCTCTTTAGAGAAAGAAATGAGGAAATAGAAATATTTATGAAGGTGTGACTTTCCTTGCTCCCTAGCTGTAAATGAAGTCAGCATCTGGCTTGAATAATCTTACATTCTTGTTGTATTTCCAAGATAAGAAAAGAGATGATAAAATAGTTATGTGACTGATATGCATATCTTCTACCCAGCACTGTCTAGTTCCTGGGAGGTAACTGAGCTAAATGCTGGAAAGCCCAGGTTCTATGCCCAGCAAGTCAAGATGTTGTGCCCAAGTTTCTCTCTCTTGCCTTTTTGGACAGCAGATCTGCTTGGGAAGGGACCTTCTCTTAATACGTCCACACTGCTTGGCATAAGCAGTGTAATGAGTTTATGCAACATCATTTGCTATTACACTGCACTATATGCTGTTAATGCACAATGTTAATTCACTCTGCACACTCTGTGTACTCTCCTAAAAGACTGATGAACTATATACTGTGTTGTACACAAGACCTAATTTCTGGTTTTACTTAGATAAATGTCATTTAATAAGGTCAATGTCTTGACATGCTCATCAGGACAGATCTCAGGCATGATATTGCTCAAACACTTAACCTTCTTCTTCCTAGAACCATAAGAGATCGATTTATTTTGCTTTGTTGACCAAATGTTGTTTCTTAAATCAAATACAATCATCTTTCTCTATCTACATATGCATATCTATATATGCATATCATAATCTTGCACCTCCTGTAGGTTCCCCTCCTTCTTCAGTCCAGGTCATCTTTGAAATCTTAGGACTGGCTTTGAAAAAAGGTGTTAGTTTCTAATTGGAGCAAATCACTGGTCAACTGACCTTGTTCCCTAGATGGTGCTTCCAAAAGCAAAACACATTTGTTCCTTAAAATCATGCTACCTCTCTTGCTGCCGGAAAACTAGCCCTCAGTTAGGGCTCTCGACTGCCCTTCTTTGTAGGACAGATACTTAAAGGCTCCTTGAGAACACAAAATCGTCAAAAGAAAGTTACCACACTTTAAAATGCTTATCTCTATCGGTATAAATCCCACCGCTTTGCGGAGGATCTGAACCTCTCCATTAATATAATCTGTGGGTGTGAGTGCCCTTACTCCTGCTACAGCCCCTCTTTCCACTCTACAGCTCCTTCTCACATCAAGGTGCAGCTTTTTGCTATTTAAATAGGCTCCACGAGGAACAAGGTACCTTTCAAGTTTTAAACAGAAAAGCAATCTTCAAAGCAGCCCAGAACCTGCTTCAGGTAGGAATGTGAAGGGATGGAATAAAGAGCGTGGGAGGCATGGTATTATTTTGGAAACAGGGAAATCCCAATTTTATTAACATCTCTGAAGAACCCAAATGTTTCTGCACCTGGGGTTTTCCCAGGTGGGATGGGGAAGTGCATTTTTCCATTTGATAAAAACCTCTATATAGGGCCAAAATGAAAAATTCAGGTAGAACAGAATATTTCCAGTCCAGAAACTAACTGCTTATGAAATAGCTGTACTTCATTTGGGAAATGGGGGCTTCATCACTGCACAGTTTCAGATCTGCTTTCTCTTTCCTGCAAAAGTATCACACACTTTTCTGTTACGTGACTTGCTAACAAAAAATATTGTAAAAATAGTTTATCACTCAATATTGCCTTACACAAAAGCCGTGAAGTCTGGTTCCTGATGAGGGATAAAGTAACACCTAAGAGTCTCTCACAGTCTTGCTGGGCAGCTCTAGGTCTGACCTAGGAATTTCTGTCCCTTGTTGCCCCCTTTTCATATGGAACAAGTGCACCCACACCACCTGGCACGGGAACTTGCACACAGCCTCACGTGAGGCCACTGAAGATAGTGGTTCCCCATTTTGCTGCTGCTCTCCTGTGTGCAAAGGGAGCCCAAGCAAAAGTGATTCTCTGCATGTCCACAATACCTAGCAATGTAGCACCCTAAAGCCCATCTTTCCTCTCATGAAAAGGAAAAGTGGGCCAAGTTGCCTGACTTGTCTCACAGCCTGGGGTAGCTCCTCCTGGGCCTTCGTGTAGGAGCAGATGAAGTAAAAAATTCAAGGGCAAAGAGTAGGGACTTTCAGGAACAAAGCTTTTTAGTTGTAAGAGACACTTTACTGTCACCCTTGTATTTACATCCCATGCCTATAGGCCAGGCATCATACGCTCATAGGGCTGAGCAAAAGAAATAAAGAAATAATAGCAAATACATGCATTTCAATTACTAAAATATTCCCATGCACCAGGCCACAAGCTGAAAAACTCCATCTGTTTATTTAATTGCAGTTTACCAGGATCATGGTAATTAGAGATAAAACAGATCTGTTAGATTATCCAGTTAATTTTACTGCAAGAGCGGTAACTTAATAAGACATATTAACATACTAAATTCATCCTGCCCTAGATCGCAGCCAAAATGCTGAAGAGATAAGATACATTAATGCAGTTTGCCTTCATAATAAAATGGTTGATACCTGCTTTATTTTGGCTTGCAGTGCTACTGTGAGTCATGCTAAGAAAAGGCTTTTTTTTGTCCTGATTTTACCTGTAATCTGAACTTCACTGCATTGTTCAGAGCACCTCCTGACCATATTGCTCTGGTTGTAATTAACCACAGCACAGGGCTTTGGATTCCTGATGCAAATAATCTCCCGGAAAGTTACTCTGGATCGAATTGATGTTTCCCAGAGCACTTGCAATAGTATTTCATTCTGAGCTACAGGTTGCAGCTGGTCTGTCTCTCACTGTGTGCTGCTAAGTGCTTAGACTGGCACTTTATTATCAGAATAGAACAAATCTAGGCTAATGTGTGTAGTATAAAGAGTCCCAGGGAGCCAGGGCTCCTCATTCTCCAACCATTCTTTCCAGTTTTTCTGCTGTTGCACTCCGGATAATTGCAGTTTAATTGGGTGACATGAAATGAAAACTGTGTCCACATTATCCAGGATTATCTCTTTTTCCTGAAGCCTGCCACCAATTGAAAGGAGCCCATTTATCAGTCCAAAGAGCTGTGCTCAGTTGCTTTTACGAGCTGGGAAGAGTGTGAGAACAGGCTGGAAATGGGAAAAAAGGACTTGACAGCTAAGAAAAATTATTTCAGTTGTTTATCACGAGGAAAGTTTATCTGATTCTTTACAAAATGATATGGAGGCTCAGAGTGTCAAGCCATGAGTAATGAACATTGACCAAGTTTGCTTCCTCAACTTGATGTGCTCAAACACTGCCTCCCTTTTGTGTGGGCACAGATCAACTTTAAAAGCTTCTTTCAGGCAGCATGAATGCACTTCATTTTACCAAAAAGAACTTTGTATTGATAGCTAGGAAAAAGGAAGGTTGTTTAAAAAGGAAGGGTAGACAATCAGGACAAAATGAAGAGCTTTCAGTTTCCATTATGAGCATGTCGCTCTATTCTTCTCAGCTGTTTATACATTCCCAGCACAATAATGCCTCTTTGCAGTAATATGTTTCCCCTTTTACACTATTCATATTGAAAAAAGCCCTCACATCATGACCACAGTAATAAATACTATAGAAATGTGGGTATAATGTCAATTTGCATTCTGTGAGAAGATCAAGGTAAACCTAAAGGCCGAAAGAATATTCCACTAATGCTCATTCATCATTCTACAGTCCAGGTAACAGAAGGACCTTGTCACTACACCACACACCCTTTCAATTGCTAGTGCATCTGTGTGAATATTTTAGCCTAATGCACTGATTGTTAAATAGAAAGAGCAGTCTTTGAAATTGTCTACTGCACTCAAATCCCTCGCTGCACAAGGTCTGGGCAGGAGTGGTTTCTATTCAGAAGAGAATAGAAAGCGTTAGTTCAGTAATATGTTGTGTATGAAAGCAAGTGAAGTATTAGGAGTTATTAAAATAAAGTTTGCAAAGAAAAAAAAGCTGAACTATAAATGGCTACTGAAAATATACCGTAACTACCTCATATAGATGAATGAAGACACAGTAGTTGTCCAGGCACTTCTAACTATAAATCCAACAGAGAAAATGGATTTGAATATGTACATACTAATAAATTTCCCTTTTCCATCACTTATGACTCCTTAAAACATTGATCTGCTGCATAAATTAACACAACACACCTCTAAGTAGAGGGATTTTCATGAGCACACAAAGAAGCAGAGCATAGCTGGCATTAGACCCCTTTTGCTTGCACACTGGTCTGGGTCCTGCTCTACATATCCAAAACATTAATGTCAAAGCTGATCCTCAGCCCACCGACAGCAAATGGAAAGACTTTTCCTTGCATGAGTCTGCCTGGAATCAGCCCACTCCATTTGTCTGTGTGCTTGCTGTTCTCCAAGAAATAAAAATAATATCCAGGGCTTGCCCTTCCACTTTTTGTTTAATACTTAATTGACTTAAATGTCATGCTTTGGGTCTTAAGCCAATTTCTAGCTATTAAAGGAGGCAGTGAAACAATGCAAGAGACTTTATTCTGTGTTTGCCCACTGGGAGCTTGTTGACACATCTTTGGAGTATTGAATGCCTGCTGTTGTCAGATGTGCTGCTGGACATGGTGAAGTTTGGAGCAGGTCCAGTGTGACAATTCTGGTTTGCCTGTTACTGTTCTAGGTGATGATGTTTTAAGTATTTGGAAAGGGAGAAATAGGAATACTTTAGGATTCCATAGTCAAGGGTTTGTAAAACTAACCAAAAAATGATGAGGTGTCATCTAACCTTAATGTAGTCAATTGTACCACGAAATCTGTGCCTGAATGGTGGCTATTCATTTCATGGAAGTCAAATTACTCCATATTCATCCACCATCCAGCTGAGTTCCTCTATCCCTCTTCTTTCCTCTGTCCTAAACTATTATTATAAATGAAACTTACAGGAAGCATAATCTGTTTTCTCTTTTCAGAGATTAGCTGTGAAGGCGAACCACAAAGGGGCTGGAACTTCATGTGGTATGTGGACATGCTCAGATATTTACTAATAAAGTCTCACAAAAACATGTTGAAAATTAGGAACATGAAATGCATACTCCTGGATGAATGTATTTTTAATGTTCATGGAATTTCAGTTTAACAACTTATGTCATGTAGAATCCATTTCTGTACTGTCTCATGCAAACTGACCAGAAAACATACATAAAATTAGAAACATATGTAAATAGAACATACATGATTAGAAAAAAACCCACAAAAACCAGCAACAAAACACTGAGAAGCCAAACACTTCTCATTATAGCATATACCCAAATACAGGGAGATGAGACTTGTTTTTACCCATGAAAATTAACATGTCCCCAGCTGGGAAGAGTGAAGAACATTTACCAAGGCTAGCTAATGTACATCTCCCAGGCAGCATTCTCCTTTTGTGAACAGTAGATTATAAAAGTAACTCTCTCCTCCTGGTCTGACTGACCGCTTTTTCTTTTAAAGATCTGCAGGAATTCTTTGTCACTCAAAACTATACTGTGATTTATCTTCTGCTTACTGATCCATATATTCCTGGGAATCACAGAGGCCAGAGGAATAGTTCCCAAGCTCAGAACTCACAGCAATTTTTTTTTCTGAGTCACAATGAATTAAAAGGAGACAACCGAAGCCAACAGAAGAAACAAAGGACAATACTGTCATTTAGAAGGTCGTTCCTTATGGGCTGGGGGGACTGCTCAAACTCATAACTGCTGGCTCTTCCCCCTCATCTTTGCACCTACCAGCACATGCCTGGCTGTGGAAATGCCGTCCAAAGGGGGTCATTAACTTGTATAGCTGTCAATTGTGCTTGGAGGCTCAACTGACTCCCCTTTACAAAGCCTTTGGGGACACATAGGTAACTGATGCATGTAGGTAACAGCGAGAGGAGATGCAGGAGCATAACTGAGGAGCCTACATGCTGCTTTAATACAGATTGTACATGAAGACTAAAGATTCCTGTGTGTGATGATGCAAACAGGATGTTTGCATTGCTGAGATGGGTTTTTGTTAGTGTGTTTTTTCTGATTAAGGCGTGCAAACTGTTACAGGATTAGTGATGGGAATTTTACTAAAAGCCAGGCCAGCTATA
Source organism: Pseudotriccus pelzelni (assembly GCA_035584735.1). Classification (NCBI taxonomy): domain Eukaryota; kingdom Metazoa; phylum Chordata; class Aves; order Passeriformes; family Tyrannidae; genus Pseudotriccus; species Pseudotriccus pelzelni. The sequence goes on from JAWMRA010000001.1 coordinate 74,562,148, forward strand.
TGTCACTGTATTTCTCTCATGTATTTTCAGCACGAATAAGTTATGCCAGGAAAATTTTACAGTTATAAAAAGGAGGGTGAGAAAGTCCATATGTGCCCAAATTAAAGATGACCTGCAGCTATTTGCAAATATACTCTAACCCATTCTCTTATGCTCATTGTTCAGTGAGGAAATTCCATTTCATTTGATACATACCATCTTAATGAAAAAAACAGGTTGGTCCATTCGCTCCACTTTTCTTTGACAAGATAGTACCTGAGATGAAGGGAAAACAAGACTGGTACTATGGAGGACAGGTGGTGTCGATATAACTTGACACCCATTTTAGCTTTGTGAATGGCAGTGTTACAGGCTTTGCTAGCCCAAACTATGTGTTTTAGTCAGAATTTCCTTAAGTTTTTGTTTTATTGAGTGCAGTGATTAAAACCTTTCTTGCTTGTTTCTGCATCTTCACAAAATCTGGCTATTCTTCCAAACATATTTCTGTAAAGTCCTTTAGCACCCTAATTTCACTTATGGAGTTCAAAGAATGCAGTATTATTTAACACAGCTCCATCAACAAGAGTAAGTGGTAAGTGGTTTGTCATATTGCTAATCCATGTATTTGTAAATGAAGAAATGTGTATCTGTTGATATAGAAAAAAAAAAAAAGCAGCTTGTTATCATATTTAATCTCGTCTTTAGTGTTGAATGACCAGGGTCTGTAAGACGTGTTTTATTATGAAAGGTAGTTGCAGTACCCTCCGGTTTTCTGAGCTATCTATATCTTTAGAAGGGCTATCTTTTCCTTTTAGTTCAAGATGTTGCTACTGAGAAAAAGACATGACTTGCCTCTTTGCGTAATGGATTTCTAGAAATTTGCTTCACCTGTTCCTGAAGTCAATGACGTGGTTCTCTCTATATATATTCAGGATTTTCATTAGAATCTTAAGGGTCCCTCACTGAGGAGGTGTGAAATGACAAGACTGCATTTAAGAAAAGAGACACTATTCTAATTTCTACTTAAATGAAGGTATGCCAGCATTTTTAAACTAATAAATAAATTAAGTCAAGTGTGGAGTAAGTAAGACCAGAATATTTATCTATAGCATATACAGACACCAGCTTGTAAGGTATCCTGACTTTCACATGGTATAAAGCAGATGATTCTTGAATTTCAGAAATATTTGCTGATGATACAGCAGGTGTGACGTGTTCCATAACATGTCTCACTTGTGTTCATAATGACCTCATAATTGAGGCACATCCAGGAGGAAGACAGTCAAAGCAAAGCAAAAAAAGAGAGCTTGTACAGAACCCACACTTGCAAATCCCTCTTTTGCAGAAGAACCCCATGCAAGAAAGAATTGCAGATGATTTATGCTACAGGTTTTCTTGATCTTTAGGTTGGCTACAGATTTGAAACCAACTCTCCCACTAACAGTGTGGAGTAAGCTGAGGTATTTCCAGCAGTGGAGAAAAAAAAAGTATCTGTAGCACTGTACAGGACTCTGGTAACACCTCATTTTGAATGTACAGTTTTATGCATAGCGATCATGAAATTCAATCCCATTGAGTCAGAGAATCATTACCAGGAAAAGTGAGTCTTGTTCTCACATAAGGATCTAGAAAATACTGCCTTCATTAGCTGCTTATAATTAGATGTGATTGATCTCTGCTGTTGATGTTTACCCCTCTGACATATTTACAGAGCAGAGGTGCTTCACCTAAGGAGCATGTCGGCAAAAGAACAAATAAATATAAATTGGCCATGGGTAAACTTTGCCTAGGAAAGGGGGTTCTCTGCTGTCAGAAGACAGAATGTTTGGGTGAATCTTTTATTTGGAAAAGAATGGGCAAAATGCTAACAGCACTTGAGAGGGAGCTCTGTGAGATTATTAAATAGATCGTGTGGTCTGTGTGCTTGTAATAACAGATGATTGAACTGAATGACAGGTCCCTGCCTGTCCTATATTCCTAGTTTCTTATCATTTTCCTTGTTCCTGTTTTCCATTATTTATTTATTTTTGGGTTTTTTTGGTTTTTTTTTCACTCTTGCTTTTAAGAAGATAGGGACTTCAGAGGAGAAACAAAGAAATGCTCATACATGGTTTGTCAGAGCCCAGGGAACTGAGTAAGCAGACAGCAGTGTTCTGCAGTAAGCCATGGCACTGCAAATAGACACTGTATTTGATCAGTGGAAGGTACTTTGGGTGCACACTTTTTCTGTCACTTGCAATGGCACAGTGCATGTAAGATCTGGCCCTATCTAGATTCAGTCAGCTGTGTCCATCACGGGCAGTGAAGGCTCAAGACAACCAAGGCATCACCTGAACCAGTTCACCAGGAGAGATAAAACAATTAAGTTGCCACTTAACATTTGTACTCTAGGCACCTATCAAATAGGAATTTCACTGAAATCAATGATCCTCTAACAAATAGCCACACAAACTGCAAATACTACAGTATCTCATTTATGTGTACATGCCAGAGTTGTCATACTTGTTTCAAACCGTGAAATTCATAAATCAGGATTTGAAAAGGCATACATTATAGTTGGTTTCAGATAACAATATTATGAGTTAGAGATGAAAGGGAACAGGTTGGCCAAACATCAATCCAATCCCAAAGTGGTATCTGTTTTTCTGAAAAAACAAATTAAAAAATTGAACACATTTATCCTTTTTCATCCAATTTCACATTTTTAAAGAAGATTTGAAGGCAATCATCTTCACAATTCTACATGTAGTAGGTAGCCCAGTTCACTCCCTTCGTCTCAATTAACTACAACTATCTAAAATGAAATTCAACTCCAGATCATGGGCATTCAAATGTAAAAGTCTACAGTGTTGATGTTTAATGTAAGTTGAGTGTTTCAGGTCTCAATTGCCATTAAAGGAGATAATGTCACTGCAGACACATAAATGTTTAGTGTCCTTTGAACCTGCACTACAGTGTCCAAGATATCTTCATGGTGCTGGCAGATATGATTAGGATCACTGGATATTGGAAGAGGCAGCTGGATGAAGGCTACTCTGGTTGCCCAGTTTTAGACAGCTGAATCCTATCACTAGTCAGTACAGTCAATGGTGTCTACAGGATTCCTTGTTGCATGCCAAAGATATCATGCTGAGCAATGCCTTCTATTTCCATGAATTCAGACACTAAGAACACAAGGACCTTCTCTCTTTTCAGTCCGTTGCACTTCCCTGCTCCACCAAAACAGTATCCTATATTGTGCAGCAGTTTACAACTAACATGACTAGTCTCCACTTGTAATCTTTTTTCCTACTACACCCCTTGCTCCCTTTTTATTGAAAATGCCCCTCTTCTGTTTTTTTATGCAGACTCAGAGCCATGGAGGCTTCCTTAATTTTCCCTCTCTGCCTCCTGCTACACCTGCACTGTCTCCATGTTCAATTGCTTTTCATTTCAATAATGTACTTAAGATTGCTTCCAGTAGCCAAGGTATCTATCCACAATTTTAAAATCCCTCATAATATTTGCATTATTCTTTGACACTTACATTACACCCTCCAGTTCTACCTTAGCCCTGCTGCTGTTAAAAAACCTCCTTTACTTGGACAGATCATTTCATGCCTTTCACCAAATCTTTTCCTTCCTTGACCCCAGCTCCTAACAAAACTGAGTGGAAAATTTTCATGTTGACCTTACTGTATCTTAGCCTTTTTTTTTCCCCCCTAACATATTCCTTTTCATGTCCTTCATCCCAGCAGTGCCAGCCTTGCTAATCCCTTTGTTGTTTTCTCCCCCCCCCATCACTATGTCTCTTACCAGTTAGTGTTTGTAGTACCTTTCTACTCCTCTCCTCTGTCAAGTGTGTTCTGAAAATCCATTCTTATGAAACACCCACAAACATTATGTCACTCTGAAAACGTTCACTGTTGTGCCACATCCTGGATGTTGACAGACAAGATGAGCTACTTGCCATGCACAAGACTGAGGTGGCCATTAGTAAGGAGAGCTCTGATAGGAAGCAGACTCAAATTGAGAAAGTAGAGCAATAGCGTGGACAACCCTAACAATTTTTGGTGAAACCCATGGAATGTTCACATTCTGAAGTCTACTGCAAGATAGTCTTCTACTGGCACTGGCTGCTTACAAGCCACCTCAGTTCTCAGGGGTCATCCCTTTCTTGGAATGGGTAAGATACTCCAGGTCTTTTCCACCTTGGAGCCATTTCAGTGTTCTGATGGGGAAAACATATGATGATGGCTATTAGAACAATATTGAGAGCACATTAAAAGACATTTAAAACTGGACTTGGGATGGAGTCTTTACAGAGTTGCAGTGACAATAGTCTCTGAGGGCAATAGGTTAGAGATCAAAAACATGCATTAATGCTACTAAGAAATTATCTGGTTACGTTCATAATAATTATCTGGTTTTTAACAGCGGTTTCTTATCCTGTAACCTCATCAGGACAGGGATTGCATTACTCTCCATAAACTTGCTTGGATGAGGCTAAAATATGCCTTTTTTTTTTTTTAAGTATCAGAGTGGAATGATTTATCTAGCATTTGGAAGCTCAAATGGGCGGGGCGAGTAATAATTTAGCATTGTAGCTACTACAAATTAATCTTCTTCTCTACCTTTTGTCATTTTTATTACCTGTCTTTCACTCTAGGCTTGTCAACCCTGTGTCGTCTTGGTAAGTGCCTCCAGCTTGCTGACTACCACTTGGGAACATTGGGAAAAAGGGTTGTTCCCAGTTACTTGCCATGTGTGCTGGAACAGGTCTCTGTCAGTGACTCTAGCCACTCATTAGATAGTGGAAGCATCCATAAGCCTGCAGTTTGTGTCTCAGTGTGCCTCAGTTACAGGGGCTTTCTAGTACTCCAAAGCATAACTAATATTGGTTGCTTCTCTTGAGCTCGCAGCACAGAAATCCACGTTATTGCACATTGGTTACTTAAGCCTCCACGTTGCAGTTAGTGGCCATAGACCACCTTGCTGAACAACACGTGAATAAAGCCAGCCAGCCTAAGCAACACCATTCTCCTTTCCAGACTTTGCTACTATCTGGAGGATACTGTGCCTCACCTGTCTCCTGCTGGGCACCCTCTGTTGCGCTGCTTGTGCAAGGCTCCTCAGGTCCTTGCCAGCATGTGTTTGGGCCCACACGGTTCAAGGAGAGGAGGAAGGGGCGGGAAACCCCCCAGCTCTGAGTGTCAGGGTCCCTTAGTAACAAATGTATCCATGGTGTTACCCTGGAAAACAAGGGGCACCGATCTTCCTCTTCCATAAGCATCACTTCACATATTATAAAACTATTCTGCTCCTTCTTAAGAGGGGTCTCATTTTCCAACTATTGCTATTCCAGAGCATCGTGACTCAAAATACTTTGACTTTCAGCTGAAACTTAGAAAGGATCAGCTCAACACTATTTATTATTCTGCCAACATTGTCCTTCAAATTGCTCTTCTCCTGCCCTGCACATTACTCCCCTTCTACCTGCCATGTCAGCTTTGTTTTGCTGGACCAAGCAAGACAAGCACCTGTAATATCTTTATCTTAAAAAGGATCTCCATTATCCCAGTCATCTGAGGACCCCTCCTCTGTACTCATTCCTGAACACTGGTGCTGCCCTCTCCCTTGACACTCTGCCCACTGTCCAGGTGACCAGCATCCCCACTGCCTGCATGGCAATGATGGCAGCAGCTGCAGCATCAAGGCCTTATTTACCTCAGTATGGCACTCCTTTCCTTGTTCTTTTACACTGTTCTGGTTTTCATATTTCCCTGCATTTATTTGCAGTACCTTGTGTTGTTGCCTTTGAGCTTTTTTTCTTGGTTTGGGTTTTTCGTTTTGTTTTGGGGGTTTTTTGTTTGTTTGTGGGTGTTTTTTTTTGTTTTGCTTTTTTTTTTTGGGTGGGGGGAGTGGGTTTGGTTGGTTGGGTTTGGGTTTCTTTTTTTTTGTTTTTTTTTTTTGTTATTTTTTCTCTGCCTTTTTCTTGGCTGCTTCACAACTGGTAGCTCAGTTGTGAAGCTCCAACTGACAGACCTACCCAAGTCTTGCCAACCCTCACTTTCTTCCATATAGAAATCTCCATGCTGTCAGCAGAAATTCTTGTGAGCAATCCCTCCAGCTCCTGCCATTGTATTTTCTATTACATTCTTCATCAGAATTTTGCACCAAGATACTTGTTTTGTTTTGCTGGATATCCCAGTCATCCCTGACTATTAATGGTGTTGTCTAATAAGGCCAACAATTACATTGTGACAGTGCTGAGCTAATGTCATGTCTTCAATAATTTATTTCCTTCAAGATTAATATTTTCTGCATTTTGCATTGCTGGCTGCATGTAGCAGTCTGGGTCCACCCTAGGACGAAGGGAGAAAGCCAAGGAAGAAACACATCAGCTTTCTTTGAAGGTCTACCTGCACCTGAGGGCAGATGTATCCTTTTCTTCTAGGTCCTTGAGTTCACAGAGCTGAAAAGCTCAGCACTGGATTTAAAGGAAAGCAAAAGCAAGCAACTCACCAGGACCACTGCTGCATTCCCTCTTCTATCATAGGAGGGTAGGAGAGGCTTTAGTATATAAAGCTATGAGCAGATGCAGAGGGCTAGATTCTCTGGGTTAGCAGTGCATTATAAGGTGGCTTTTCATTCTGTCAGCGCTCCTGTTAGATTTTGCAGTGAGACCTAACCTCTGCAGATCCCTCTGCAATTAAACTATAACAGCTTGAAACTCCAAATACTTTATTAGCAATTGATGACCATCTCTCAACCAGCCCTTGGACTCAACCTGACTAGAAGTAATGAAGTGGGCTGATACAAAACTGCTCATTTATATGAGTTGAGTGACACAGAGGGATTGAAGCACTTGAGTTCTCAGCGGCTCTGACATTGCCATCACACTAGACTAAAGTGCTTTATTTTTTGTCATGGGATCAGGTGACTGTTCATCAGCCATGTCCATTTGTTGGCATAAGTAACCAAAATGTTGACTGTGTGAGGGAAGGGCAAGTGTTAAAATAGAGCCAATGACCCTCTCAGTCAAATAACATCGACCTTAATGCATGAAAGACACAGAGTATATTTCCAATGTAACTGATAATAAATTTAATAATATTTCTAAAACTCTGGCCATCACATCCAAATCTTGGCTTAAACGAGAATCATAAATTAAACAGTAATTTAATTTTTTAATTAAGCTGAGCAGTGCCTGGCTCCTGCTTTCAGATCATGAGAACTGCTCTGTGTTTTATATGTGCCAAAGTGCACAGCACAATTTGGGAATCAGTGAGGATGACCCCAGGAAAGCACAGTCAGTTTGAAACAGTCTTTGTAGGCGATTTGCACATGTGAGCCCATACAGTTTTGTCCTTTCCCGGACTTCCTAACCATCCACAAGCAGCAGGTACAGACACCAAAATCTAACAGAACAGAATGTGAAAACCTCTTCTAGTGGGAGTTCGCTGCCAGCAGAAGTGCTGTGTGAGATGTTGGTGTTGTCAGGGCTCTGAGAGCGCCCATGGTATGGAGGTCCCTTGGGTTACCCACCCACCCATGGGCACCTGAACTCACTGCGAGGGCACAGGAAGAGCAGAACTGCCTCAGGAAGCAGGGACAAGGTGCAGGGTGCTGCAGGGACCACATGCCATGCCAACGGGTGGGGGTCTGGGGGTCCCATCAGGGACTGTAAAGCTTAGCGGTGCTCATGGTAACCTAAGTAATACAGACTTTTAACTTCTTGAAGTCAGATTTGAATTGATCTGCCAAAATTACTTTCAAGGTGCCTGATGTGAACAGTTTCATGTAGGACCAATTTTTGAAAGATAGAACACTAGCATATCCCCAGACCAATCCTGCATCTCTTCAGCCTCCAGCCGCACCTGAAAACCCTCGCCTGGACATTTGTCTTAATTTATCTGAAGTATTTCAATACATCCTCACTGATAATATGCTACACTGTAAACACAAGAAAACCTCCAATTAGTTTGGAAAAAACAGAGGCAATGGAGAGAACCACCGCAGACGTTAACAACAGCTGGTGTAAAAATAACCATCCCATTAAACATACCACTTGGTGTATTCCACTTGCTTCCTAAAGAAACAACAGATCATTGCCTTCTATGAAATCATTGCAGTGGCTGTTACACTGTCACTTCCCTTTCCACCCTTGCTGGCTGCTGGAGTGAGCGAGAGGGTAATGGAAGAGGCAGTCCCCTGGGAGAAGCAGTTCCCTCCCCCAACATAACCTCCAGAGGCTTTCCTGAACCCCTTCAAAAGGCTAAGTATGAGCTTTTCCTCAGCTATAGAGGGCCCTGGGAATTGTTGTTAACGGTGCAAAGTCTCTTTTGCCAGCCTAAATAAATAAAGACAAAACACAGAAAATGACTGCAAGAGTGAGATGTTGGGAGACAGCTGGTACGGCATGGGAAAAACACAACAGGAAAATTTAACATGGCAGTCTAGATTGCTGTGCTACTTAAGCACAAGACCTTCTCCACAATAAATGTAAAATTTAAAGACAACAAGCATTCCTAAAGCTAACCTACCTTCCCCTTTTCTCACTTAAAAAAAATTAGCTTGCCAGAATCTTGGACAATTTCTGAGACTTTTTTTTCAGGTCTATTCTCACCAAAACAGAAGTTCCATTTTCTGTGAGTGAAGGTTGCCAGGTCCAGGTTCTTGAACTCTTATCTTCCATTTTCACTCAGACATACAAATTCTTATTGACATCAAACAGCATCCAGCATGATCATTTTCAAATCTGGTCCAAAATTGCCATCAATATTAACCCAAAATGGCACGTCCATTGTGGTTAAAAAAACAAACAAACAAACAAAACCCAAAACAAAATGAAAAGAATTATATTCTTTTATTGACTGAAATCAAAGGCAGAGAAAGAATTAAGATAGAGAAACACCAAAAGCAGAAAATGTATCTCCTATGCTTAGGAAGTGATTCAACCTGTAAATGGTCTACAGGAGTCTCTTGAAATACATTTTTTGAATCTATTTGAACTACAAGAACTTGTATGCTACACAGCTCTGCATTGTTGCTACAGTCACTTACATACCAAGTCATCTTCTGCTTCCCCTGATACTGGACCCATTGTGCTGCTCTGCATAAGAGCCCTGTCACCTCAGCGCTGCTTTCCACATGGATAAGCTTTTCGTTGCCTGCCCATTCAGTAAGACTCAAGGAATTGGGGTGTCATTGGGTCTCTGGTTTTCTCCTGCTAAGGGTGCAAAAGCACCTATTCATTATTTCTTTTTGAAATCGCAGAGCCAGGAGGAAAGGAGCTTCATTTGAGAAACACTATGCCATGTAATTTCAAGCTGGGACTGTCAAAATTCTTCTCCTCAGCTTTACAATTAGGAGCTATCCCTATGAACCAAGTGGTTGGCATGGCACCCCCATGCCTATACGGCACCCTCCCATCCTTGTGCATCTGTGGCACTGTCCAAAGCAAAGTGAATTGCTTCCGTAAAACCAAAGGAAAGTTGTGTTACAAGTTTTTGTGTTGTGACCAGTTGTTCTCATGACACTCAGCTCTTTTATTCTGCTATAGATGATTCCTGTGATCTTCAGAAAACAAGTTGAAAACAAGCCGCCTTTTGCAGGGTAACAGGCTGATATGATGCCCTCTGTGATGCCCTTCTTTCCAGCAGGATTGAGATAAAATTGGCTTGGACACTGAGATCCACCAAGACACAATTTTCTGTCTTTCCAATCAGGGAGTAAAATTAAAGGCATATAAATAAACCCGTAACTCAGCCTTGCAGATGTTAATCTCCTCAACACTTATTGTACAGGAAGATTAAAAATGCTGAAGTTTAATGGGTATTTTTGGCATGACTTAATTCTAATCTTTCAGGTATCATAAAAAACAGCCAGAAGGTATATATGTCAGAGAACCCTGTGTGCGGCCCTTCTGAGCTGTGCTGGTACAAATGTGGTGCTGCCTCAGCACAGCCCTTGCACAGGAGCTGAGTGGGAGTGAATTGCTGGCTGTCACCAGGCAAGCATATCTATTCGACAGAAAAAGGTTGTATGACGTATTTGGGGATTTCTGGACGGTGCCTCTATGGCTGCGCTCAATACATATTGCAATCCACTTCAGGAATCCCCTTCTGAAGGTTGTTGACCAGGACCAGAGCCACATTCTCCAAGTTCGCAGCCTAGGAGACTGAGTGTGGACATGATGATCTGTGAAACCTTCAGGACTGTGGTCTCTAAAGGGTTAGAACTAAAATGTCTGTAGAAAATCAGCTTTAAAATGTTATACAACAAAACATGTTATTGCTGGTATTTGAGTCAGGCTTGATAATGCATTTCAGGCTAAAATATTTCTTTGATTGTCACAGAAATATACAGAGAGCCAAGTGTTTGCTTTCAGTGTGCAGAATATATTTGGTTGCATTTCATTACCAGAGGCTAACTGTCTGAGAAACAGTTTTCACATCCAGCATTCTTGATACGGTGGGGGAAAAAAAAAAGGCTACTGAGAACCAAGAAGCCTTATGTTGCTGATTATTTAAGAGTGAAAGGATTAGTAGTGGCAGTGAGTATTTAGGCACTTTTTGAAAGAAATGTAGGTTAGTTCTTGGATTGATGTGGGTGCCCCAGCAATCCTGCCCAACACTGAAGTTAAAGCACCACGTGTGTACTGGCTGTTTATAAATACCTCAATAGCCATTTTCAGTAAAATATGGAAATTCCTTCATTCTGTAGCTGTTCTCTGTTAGATCATTAAGCATGTCAATACTGGTGAACAATCAAACAGGGAAAAAAATGGTTTAATCTGCTTATGCTGGAGTGCTTATTTATTACAATCATTCATCAAGAAGACCTGAAAAAAAAGGAGGTTGATTATATCCATTGGTTAAATACTGTGTGGTACACAAACGTGGCATACACAAGAAAAAGATGGGCATGCTGCCTGATAAAGAATTACACTGAAAGTGAAAGGCTGACCTACAGTCAGCAAATGTTAATCATTTTTACACCAAAGTGAGTGTAACGTTTCTATAGGGAAATTACTTCAATCTGGTCAGTGCAAGGAGCAGTTTATATAATCGGATTGCAAATAGGGTTTGATCACATTCCAGCTTAATCTACTCTCTGAGCACCATTTACAGCACTAAATCAAACACTGGGAAGCTGCAGGTGCTGCTTTACAGTCATTACACCCAAGGGGCAGGGACTTGGTAATAAACAGCAAATAAATTGAAGCACTGACTTGCCTGCTACGGGGCATTTCTAATTATCCTCTAGTTTAGCTGGAAATTGTCATGCTCTCATCACAGACTATTTTAACTGCTGCTGAATAAGTGTGACACTTTTAGGCTGAATTAACTGAGAAAATGAAGAAATGGCTTTTTCTTTTTTTTTTTTTTTAACATTGGATCAGAAGTAGCTTGCTAAAATCCAAGGACAACAATCTGTTTTCGTACCCCCATGCTGGAAGTAGAAACATAACAACTGTAAGCCTCACATATTTCAATTTTGGGCTGAAGACCTAGCAAAATGAACAGCACTTATCATGATAGCTCACACGTATACCAAATAGGCAGATAAGTAGGGCTGCAGCCTCCTGTGCTAGAGTTGATCCAGGATTCCTGGTGGTGGTGTTTCCCAGAAAAGCTGATCATGAGAGTGTATGGTGATTAACAAACTGGACACTGATGTTGTGGTATATTTAGTAAGTTTAAGGAAAAGGAAGACCCCTAGCTTCTAAAAAATAATAAAAAAAAGTTTTTTGGAAGTGCGCAGATAATTGGAATGATTAAAAGCCTCAAATACCTTAGCCATTTGTGATACCTCCAGATCCTCCCACCCAGGCTTCAACCTAGTAACTTGTCAACACAAGTAATATTCAGAGGAATGTTAATATAAAAAGACACCTCTGCTGGGAAGTACAATACTGTAGCAGCAAAGGTATGTAATACACCTTGATGAGAGGTGATGAGGTGATCATTTTCAGTACTTTTTAATAGGATGAGTGATGTGCAGGAAGCTTGACAGCTGCAGTTATGCTCAAACCCAAAACCAAACGGCATTTCCTTCTGGAAAGCTAGTTGTAGCTAGCTAAGACATATATCTTTCTCTTGTAAAAAGAAAGACATTGATTGTGAAAATTTCTAAACTGGATTGAAATCCCAATTTGTGATCATATTTTTACCGAGATGTGATTCTTTTTCTTAATATACTGTGAAATAAGATTCATAACCTTTATGTAAATTGTTTCCCCTAATATCTCTGAAGTACTATTTAGCAGGTAGCAATAATGAATGCAATTGGATCACAGCTCTGCAAATATTCTTTTTCCACTTGCTAATGAGCAAGAGACAATGGAATAATCCTTGGGCTTGCATCTTTTAGGACTTCCAACAATTAATAGCTTAAAGGATTTATTACAGGAAAAATGCATAACTGCTAGTTTTACAAATCTCAGTTTGCCTTTAGAGGGGGACTATGGAGGAGATAGCACTGCAGAGTGCAGTGTAGTTCCTGTCATCAGAGCTGCAAATAATCTCAGCTCGCTGACCTCAGCTTCCAAGGAGCGAATAAGGACTGTGTGATCGTAGTATTTATTTCAGCAGGCAGTAAGTGGATCTTTTCTGCTGGATAAACTCAGTTGCAGGCAGAGCAGAGACTGCCCTAGTGCCCACTGAAATCCTGCTGGAGTTTCTAATTCAAACAGAGGAGCGAGGCTGCCCTTCTCCGGAAGTGTCTGCTTTGAGCTATTTTATGGGAAGAATAGAGTAGAATCAAGCCCAGAAGATTAGAAAGAAAAAAAAAGTTAAAAGCCTAGAAAGATTGAGATCTCTGTTGTGTCCAGTGCTTTTCCACCCACCAATTAGGTTTCAAAACATAACATTATTTGTAGATGTTATCACAGAGGCACAAAGTATTATCTTGCCCTTAACACTTGGAGGGTTTTTCCCCCACATAAATAGCTACCCTTATTTCCAGTGGCCACGACTAGGACCACTCAACATTAGCTGGCAACTTTTTTTTCTTATGGAAATGCAATGAATGTTCCTTTGTTACATGTTGATTTGGTATGGTATCTGCATTTAAAGTGCCTCCATGTTGTAGATGAGCTATGCTTTTCACATTATGTTCTTTCTTTTGGTTTTCAGGCAAATTAATTAACATGATACAGAAAAAGGAGAATACAAATGCTGAAGCCCTCACTTTAAGCCCTCATACTCTTTTGTTCTCCATTATTGCACCAAATTATTTAATTGGGTCTCTCTGATTGTGCACAGACACAGAAAAGAACACAGTCTATTGTGAGAAGCCCTACAACCATAATGCAGTATCAAATTCAATTCCCATCAAAAGTGCTTGCTGCTAAAAGCCTGTACTGTGGCTGCAGATTAATGAAGATCTGCATTGAGCAAAGTGGTGGTCGTAGAGACATTATTTTTCTCCAATAGAAGGCCTATTCTTGAAGAACAATAAAAGCATAGAAAAGCGTTAGTCTGCTTATGGATGGAAATAAATCAAAATGAATAAGAGGGTTGATGGAAATAGTCTGAAAGCAGTAGAGTGGAATTCTGAAAATACTGTTTTTGTTTTGTAAGGATTTTTTTTCCCATAGTCTCTCAAAAATGCTGCTTGATGGAGGCTCAAAAGCCTTGGAGTGAAGGACAAATTTGAAAAATCAGAAACTAATTGCAGAAAATCAGCATTCCACAAATGTATTTTTTTCTGCAGAGATGTTGCACAGAATTCAGACTCAAAAAAAGAAGAAAATGTAAAGAAAAGGAAAATGAGTCATTAACTAATACAAATTTTGATCCAAAGAGTAACTAAGAGCTATGATATAGCATTTAGTCACCTTCAGATGAACTTTTCCTTTCTTTTCCTTCCCCTTGCCATAACTTGGTCCATAGTTTTCCCTTTCTCTTCTGCTTTCAGTGTCCAAATCTACTTTGTGCTTATTTGTGTCAGTGATTAGGGCCAAATCCCAAAATACTTACCAGCAATAAGAACATGACCATTGGCTGCAGCTGGACAAGCGTGTGACCATAGTACTACGACATTTCTTTTTAGAGCCACGTGGTTGCTCCTTTTACTCTTACAGGTGGTACCATCTTGGCACTGCTCAGTGCCGGATGAGTTTGAACACATAGCTGAGTACCAGGGTAAAGCCAACAGGCCACACTGCAGTCAGTGACAGTCAGCCGCTGTCAGTCTGTGAGGAGAGGAGGGAATCCACCCTCACATCACCGAAGGTCACCCACCAAATGGAAGCAGCCAGTCTAGAATGCTGAACAGGTGGAGTCTCCTCTCTGGAAGTCTCTCCTCCTCCCCTTTGGCTGTGTTTAAAAGTCACCACGTTTGGATTCCTGAATTGGGTGAACTGTTGGGTGCCTAAAATGAGGCCAGACGAATCTGAAACAGATATATCCATTTTAAATGCTTAATCTCAATCCTTCCTTGCATTCCCAGCATCTCAACTGTATATACACTCACAGGTGATCCAGGGACCAAGTGACCAATTTACGTCAGTGTACTCAGGAAGTTTTTCCACCTCTGCACGGAGGGTACACATTTAGAAATAAGTAATCCGTAAGTAAGTCCAGGAAAATAGATGCTTTATTATCAGGCTACTTTTTACCAGGTCTTTCAGGCTTAACTGTCTCAGACTTGAGACCTGAAGCTCTTTGTTGAGAAGAACATCCATTCTACAAAGAGTCATTGGTGTGAAAGCCGGAGCAGTAGCAAAACTTCTTTCCAAAGCTGGAACAGGTGATGGATGACTGTTCTTTTCATGATTCAGAGGCCTACAGCAGCTTATCATATTGAATTAGATTGGCCTGCTATTCAACCTATTAATATATACAGGTTAAAACAGAACTCCTCATAATCAGTGAGTAAGAAGGGATGCAGGTTTTTCTTAATTGCTGTTCAAAAGTATGTCCTGAACACACCTTATAAACTTATGGTTTCAACATTCATCCAAGATTTACATTGATGCTTGCTATGTGTGTATTGACAGTGGAAACAAAGTGGAGGTGTAGCTCTTGGTCTCTTTTACCCTGGATTACGTCACACAGAGCAGTGTTGAATTATACTTTACAATAATTTAACACTAGACTAAGCTCTGTTCTTTCTCATTATTACCTCTCAGTCTGAGATCTATGTTAACAAGATCATCCAGAACATCTCCAAGGACCTGTGCTCTTCTGGTGACATACGTAGTGCAACTAAACTTAAAAAAAGTCTCCATTTTTGAAAGGTCTCAGCCTAAGCACCCTATGCCCTATCAGAAAAGCTGCCCCTGCTAATCCAGACTTGGCTGCTCTGACTTCTGGGGTTCTGCGAAGTGGAATCTGACTTGGAGGCATTGTAGATATTGAGTGTGTCCCAAGAGAGGAATACAGACATAAATGGCAGAAGCTAGGAATGTACCTGGGAAAAGTCTAGATATAGGCAACTGTAGCACAAGCACAGATTTGTGCAGGGTGTGGGCTGTAACAGCTTAAAATGCCACATCTTGTTTACATTGGCCTGGTTCTGTTTTGTGCGCACTTATGGTCTTCGCACAGATTTGAGAGCTCCTTAATACTTGTGCTGAATAAAAAGACCCGAAAACATAAGAGGGTTAACCATAGCATAAACATTTTCTTCATTGAAGAATTTGGTGCCAGTGAGACATACCGGGTATCCGATGGTTCTGCGTGGGCTGGACGAGGTAGCACAGAACTCGAGGTCCGTGAGGCAAACCCTGCTGCTGGGAGGGAGATGTGCTGTGCAGGTAGCGCTGCTCTGGGGCACTCACCAGCACGTGCCATGTGGGCTCAGCAACCCAAATCTGCTGAGGGCTGAGATGGTCTCAGGTGCTCAGAGACTGATCTATTGCCTCAACTCCAGAGGAAGGAATGGTGTTTTCCTGCGCCCAAGAGTTGCTTGGAAATGGTCTTGAACACCCTGAAATGGGAATAGGAAGAGAGCAGCCACTCGTTGTGTTCCTTTCTAGGGTCACAGGTGTGCAGATTGCAAAATCCTAGCTTTTGGATTTTTTCAGATCTCATTTTTCATATTAGCTTCCCAGCACTGTCAAGTAAAAACCAACTTGAACAGTTGTAGGTCTCAGCCTTTGAAACTTGCTGGCTCATTTTTGGTTTTTTTTTTTGTTTTACAGGTGGCAAAGCACTAAAAAGGAGCTCGTAACCTGCCACCCAGCCTGTGCCAGCAGAAAGGGGAAGGAGCTGTGGGAGAGGGCTGGGTGATTCAAGGACAGGATTCTATGGCACTGCCATGGGGTGAGTCCCTGGTCTGAGCCCTGTTACCTCTAGTAATTAGCAAGCACCTGCATGTCGGTCTTGCAGGGATGTGAGTGGCAACAAGGGCTGACTATCACTCCTCATGGCTGTGCTTCTGTTCATATTAAGTCACATGGTGTTTATAATCCCCACAAGCCATGTCAAACAAATTAATTACTTTGGACAGCACTATACATGTGGTAACTGATTCTGTGTCTGGCATTTAAATACTGCTGCTGAACCCTAACCCAAGACTGATAAAAGACCAAATGCAAGTTCTTCACTCAGCTCATTTGATCAGACAAGAAAGCAAACTAAACAAAGTCAGGCAATATACTGAGCACAGACACTTGCTAGGAATAGTGGTATAACACAACACTTATGGATTTATACACCTGCTTTTGTTCTAGCAAAATAAAGATATGAGTGAAATTCACCCCTTACTGGGAGAAGAATCACTAGCCTTTGCTGCAGCCTACCTAATCTCTCCCCACCAAGTACTTGAACATTGCATTTCTGCTCTCAAATTATCTTGCCATGAATTCTTCAGCAGGCCTTCTAAGCTGTGGGATTTGAGGGTTAATGACTAAACTTTCTCATCATGCAATTCCTTTCACAAGCAAAACTTCCCTCAATAAATGCTACAAGCATCTCCTGCCTGCACTGTCTTTGAAACATCCATCTCTGTTTGGCAACAAAGGCACTTAAGACATAGTGAGCTTTGCACTGTGTTATAACTTTCATATTACCCTTTGCACAGCCATTTTACTTTGGCTGCATGGTGTGTATCATTCATTGCAAGTTTACTTCATTCTCTGAATTCATAGCTGATGCTCTCTGGACCATAAAATTTCAGCTGCAAAACCAGAACATCTCATTATTTCTGAAATATCAAGCTTGTATCTTCTTGATAAATAATTCCTACTAGTATAATGTATCAGACTAAAACATATTTTCTGAGGCCAGTGAGGTTAAAGCGGCAATCTCACCTTTTTTAATTTTTTTGCCCTGAAGACAGTGATTTCCATATATAGAGTGACCCCGGTTTGTGTTGAACATGGGGAATGAGGATGAAGCATGAAACGACACATATTGCTGTCAGAGATTTGAAATGAGGCCTGCTAACCTGTAGGCAGCCTTACAGGACTAATCAGTCCCTCACATTACCAATGTATTCAGATTGCTGCATGCAGCAGCCAGCAATGGCCAGGGAAGTTTTCTTTTTTTATCACTGCCATTGACAAACATTACATTTTAATGCAATTTCCCCCTTCCATCTACTGTCTAAAAAATGAAAAAACACACCAAATCCTTTGACACCATATCTCTGAGACACTGGGCTCATCTGGTTTCCTTGATGCTTGAAGAGTGGGTGCGACTGTGTTGATTTGCTTTTGAATATACATTAGTCAGTAGCAGCTTAAACAGCTGATAACATTTTTTTTACTCTTGTAGCTGAGAACGCAAACTCTTTTGAATTCATCTTGTTTCTTAAACTTTGCCTCTGAAGTTTACAGTAGCCCAAGATACCTGAGCTCGAGGATTAATGCATCTCCAGCATTAGTCCTCCCATCTCCCATTGCATCCTGAGTACATGGGATTTTGCTCCTGTTGAGCCAATAACTCTCCTCACAAAGGAATAAAGAGATGGTGCTCTCTCCCCCTGTGTCTCAGCAGGTTTTCCTGTCATTTTTTCCTTGCTTGAGATTCTTTGTAGTAGAGGAACAACGGAGTTTGTATCACAGCTTGCCATGTTTGTTTAGAGGATCAGTGTCATAAACAAAATAAAATTCATGCCTCTAGTCTTGAGTATTGATAAGATTAAAAATTTTCTGGAGGAAAAAAAAAGCACCTCTCTTCCTTGGAAGGTGCACCCTCTGTCCCTACCCTGGGCTGTACATTCCTTTCCTCTGCCTTCTTCTTGTACCAATGCTCATGCAAACCTGTAGCAAGCTAGCTCCAGGCATGAAACTAGCCAAAACTAACTAGGGATTAAAGAAAATAATGAATGGAAGCTTAAGACTGTTGCAGAACCTGATCCTAAATATGCTGAACAGCTCTTGGAGATAATGAACAGTCCACAAATTCAGACCCAACCTTACCTCATTCTGGAAGGAGGGGATATGAGAAGGAGATATGCTAGCCTGGACCAGTGATTCTCCAATTCAGTGAGTCCGTAGTGCATCCTTCAGCATGGTGCAGATGTACTCAAGCCAGCCCCAGCAAGAGCAGCTCTGGAAATGACAATGATATGGTCACATCAGCACACTGTCTCAGCCTGGTGAGCCCCGCTGAGTGGAGATCTGTAACTCTAAGCTGGCCCCAGCTGGCCAGCCAGGGCCCCCTGAAGTGCCACGTACCTGTCAGTCCTGTGGGGACATGGTGGGTGTGCTGGACACTTTGAACGGCACCACTCATCCGCATGTGGAAAACCACGCTGAGCAGTGGACCTCCACCGGGATTAGCTGCCACCGAGACCCAGTCACCACATGGATGCTCCACAAGCTTGCTGCATCAACGTGGAGAACAACCCCCCAGCTTGTCATTAGGTGCCATTTCTTGGCACTTCATTCTGTCTTGGAAGGATTTACCTAGAGGCTCAATTTAGCGCAAAACTCAAAAGCAGCTCTGGGAAAATGTCTACTCCTCGCAAAACAGAAAAAGAGAAAGTTCCTACTGAGGTTTTACACGGGTGTTATTTTCCCTCTTGTGTAATGTATGCAGTTGAACTCGGGGTTTTTTCCCCCTTGAAATAAAAGAGCTTCAAAGGCAGTTTAAATAAATAAGTAAGTCTGATGAAGTGATAGAATTTTTCTGGAGGAGAGATCATTGGCAAATTCATTTTAGATCTTTTTTTTACAAACCATGGCATCTTGTTTTTAAAAACATGTTTGAAGTCTTTGAATTTGCCCCTTGGACCCGTTTAAATCTAGTTTCTAATCCCTTAGTCTCTGTAATCATATGAAACCTCTATTTTGGTATTATCATTTGAGTCTTAAGTATCTGCCAAATGCATACTATATCATCAAATATTTGTCATACAGTTGTGATTAAGATGTAGAGCCCTCAAAAGAGGTTGATAACAGTTTAAGCAACTTTGGAGTAAATTAAGGGATTTAAAGGATTAGAAAAGAGATAACAGATGTTGAATGTGTACAGATTTTTCTGAAAGTTTTGTTAATTTTTAAATACATGCCATAAATAATGAAATACAGACGGTGTTCCTGCATGTTATATTCATAATTTCCATTCTCCTACATGTAAAAACAATTAAAAATCAAGTATCCCTGTCACCATTCAACGGGGTATTTTACCCCCAAACTCCATCATTCAAACTCTTGATGAAGGTGACTGCTCTTCAGCAAGGCAGAAGAGAAACCTGCATGCCCCCAGACCCCACAATCCATGCTAGCAAGCCAAAACCATCCTCCACAGGAGAAGCATTCATGTTCATCCTCCTTTAAAAAAAGGCTCCAGGCATTGACTCACCCCAGCTGTGTTGGCTCTTTGCTGCAGTGAGTGCCATGGAGGCCCTTCTCTGGAGCCAGAGAGGGGGAAAAGAGGAAGGTAGATGGGGAGAAATGGCCAGGTCTCCCTTGGGACGAGACAAGCCAAGACCTGGACACATTGCTGTACCTGCGGACTGAACAGTTCTTCTGGAAACTGAAGAAGTCATTAAAACCACATAGAATTTCATTCAGTGTCCCTGGTATGGGTTATTCTTATCTCAAATTTTGGGGGGAGGGGGGCATTATCTCAAAAAGAGAGTTCAAGGCTGTGCTCTTGATTTGCCTAAGAGATCTAGAATTTTAGAAGTTCATATATAAGCTTCTTCCTACAGGTTTCACTTTATCCATGTGAAGAAGTGGATTTTCAAACACTGAGAGCATTTCTCTCAGCCATGCAAGTAAGTCAGCTCTTCTAGTTCTGGCACTCAGCAAATTAACAGTTATTATTATATCTTATGACAGCAGACATAATGTGATGCATCCTACTGCAGAAAGACCGGGTGAATAGTTCTTATCCTAACGTGCCAAGACTTTATATAGGGAAATAGAAATAACTGTGTGCAAAGGGTTCCTGTTTGCAGCAAATGGTGACTGACCCTGTTTGCACAGACAGTAGGATTTTTCTTGGGTAACCGGGATGAAGATCCCAGTGGAGCTTCTGCACTGTTGAACATGATCCAAGATGAGAACTGAGCAGTTTCGAACTTGGAAAAAAAGTTCTTTCCTGGCAGCAGATGGAAAAGTGTAAGACCACTCGTGAAATGGTGTGTTTATACCAGGTGCTGTTTTACAAGATGGACATTAGAGCAGTAGAAAAGAGCAACAGGTATGAGGGGGGGCCTCAGGTACTTCATCAGGAGAGGGAGGTTAAGGAAACAGACTCTTAATTTATTGTAAAAGAAAAGGCAGAGAAAAAGGAACATGCAATGCCTGAAATGTGGGGGAGTAGTGAAAAGCTGGATGCCAAGGATGTGAGAATGAAACAAAGAGTTGCAGGAAGAGAAGACAAGGTTTCCACAATGTTTCTGCACACTATCTCCCTACAGAGACTAATTAGTGTGAGGAGCACAACGACCCGCCATCACCAGGCAGCCCTGGATGTGTTTACAATGCGATGGTTTGCTGTATTGGCAGGAAAAGCTGCAAAGCCTCTTGGAAACCCCCTTGTTAAAATTCTCCCACCAAACTGAGGGTGATATGACAGAGATAAAATCAAAAAAGCTAAGACACAACATGCATTTCGAATAGGAAGGGGCATTAGAGTCAACCGAAAGTTCTTCAACACAACAGAAATGAAAGAACAAATGAAGTACAACAGTCATTAGTAAAAGGCAAAAGAGAGCAAATATACAATGAGGGAGATCTGGCTCAAGTGTCTAAAATCTCATTTCCTGTGGCCTTCCCTCCTTTACCTCTCCAAAAAGAAAAAGATAAATTGTGTCTAGTTATTTATCAAAATCAATTTTTATGAAGAAACAGGATAACAAACTCAGGTCACACTGCAAAATAATTCTTTTGGGTAAATTATTCAAGCTAAAAGGGGCACAGTTCATGCTACAACACAGAAAGAATGATTTGCAGTCACCTACAGGCAATACTAAGCTACCAAGAGGACAAACTGTGGTACCTGCTGTTGCATGTGATGGTGACACTGAGGTAAGATTTTGGACTCCTAGGTCTCTGGACTGTGATCTCAACACTGGGCAGGCAGTTAGGCATGGAAGCACTGAAGTCCTTTGTTAGACCTAAACCACTACACCTATTTTTGCTGCAAAATTAATTTTCTAGGTTTATGGGATAGTCATAGAAACAAGTTACTGAGGCAAGAGAAGGCGTGAACTTAAAGTCAGCTGCCCTGTGATAACAGCCAGTGCACCAGTTATTACTACAGGACGATGTGCAGGAGAGTTTCCTCCTCAGTAAGTAAATGAGGGGTAAACAGCCAGCCTAGAGAGAGAGAATTTATTGTGGGGAGAGAAACAATTAAAACCAGCAGTAATTAGTTCTCATAACCATATCCTGAGCGCTAGGACACATAGAAATATTTCTGAAGGACATGTTTTTCCCATTTGTGTTCAACAGGCTGCACTTTAGGACATGGTCTGTCAAAGGAACCACATGGCTTAATTGGTCTCCCAAGGCCGTTTGTCTTCATTCAATGACTATGGTTACAAGTGAGCATTTAACTGGTAACTCATGAATTACTTGACTAAGGGCATCACAGAAAATGTGTTTCTGGCAGAAGGGAGTAGAAGGTGTGATAATACAGATGAAAACTTTTGGAGAGCCTTGAGTAAAATACCAGAACCATATTTTAAATATGAAAAAGAGAAAAATAAGAACTGAGGCCAATTACCAAGTCAAGTGACTTGGAAATCAAGACCAATAGATTTTGGACTGCATCTTAAGGAAGATTATGTTTACAGTAGTGTGTTGGAGGACATTTACTCTGTATGCTTCAGACAGATTTGCCCTATTGAACTAATTTTTAAGCAGTTCTTCTAGACTTTTGGAATCTTTTTCCCCCCAGATTGCTGTAATATTATTTCTGAAAACTAAGGAGAAGTTTTTGTTGTGATGCATCCTTGTCAACGTGCTGACAAAACCAGCCAGCAAGAGCTTTTCCCAGCATCAGATAACGGAGCCATGAAGGTCTTTTGGAGCTTGTCTGTGGGAGCAGGGCTTTTCTTCCTGCATCATTTCTAGTCAGAAGCAGGTGTCTAGTGATTGCAGCATCTTTTACAAGAGGAGGCAAATAGCTCACACAAGGGGCATGCAAAGCATCACACTGGATGCTCCCATCCAGAATGTCAGAGTTCAGTCAAATGGGGCTGCGGGAGCCTGGGATGAGCTGAGCGCTGAGGCTCCCATGGCAGCTGCTGGAGATCTGTTCTGAGGGATTGAGGGAGCTAAGGGAGAGGCAGGCGCCTCTGCCTGACAGAGCTGTAACTCTCCAGGCTCTGCCAGTGTAGGCACCCAGCTCTGGGGTAGACACTCCAGTTTAAATACCTTGATGGGGAGATAAGTCTCGTTCCTCCAGCTGTGGTGATCTGTACCTTGTCCCAGGTTGTGCTCACGGCCTCTTCCAACCTCTCTCACAGTGCATATTTCTCCCTTGTCTCCCTTCTACTGTAATGTGAGCCTTTCTCTTGATTTCAGTGGATGAGGAGACAGGACTTGAAAGAGCAAATCTACCATCAGAGCCCCCACACTGGCTAGTGTGGAACAATTTGGAGGGGTGCCATTTGCTAGAGCAATGCCCCCCAGGTGAGCTATGCTCCATGGGCTCTCTACAGCTCCAGCCAAATATTGTCACACTTGCCAAATATTATACCCTGTCCTGATTAGTTTTGTTGATTACTGCTCTTTTATTTAGTTTTCCCTTTGTAAAACAATGATGCCTGTATATTTATCTGGAAGTGGCAATGACAATCTTTTGCATAATATAGGGAAAAAACCTTCCGCCAACCCTTGGTGATCTGGCTGAGTATCTTGTTTTATTGGATTTTGTGATATTGAGATGGTTTGGCAACTGTTGGCCTGTCAGATTGTGAGGTCACTCACCAGCCTCCATCAGAGATTTAAAGGCACTGCAAGGAGACTCCTTGTGTCAATTTGACTCAATTTGCAAACTAATGAGTTAAGCCCTCCCAATGTGTTTAGGGTCAGCTCAGATCTATTTGGGAAATGTTTGACTATTAACGTTTAAAGCTTCAGATGTGCCATTTCCCCCTTCTGCTCCCCAGCCCTCCCCAGGTTGCTCCCTCCTTTAATTTCCCTGCAGGTTTTAGAAAGGATGCATTAAATTAAAATCACTAGCTGTTTTGTGAGCAGTCTTTTGTGACCAGTAATGAATGTAATGAGTGAAAAAGGAGAGGGAAAACAGGATGATTAAATGATGCTGGGCTGTTTTTCACCCAGCAGTTTGCAATGTGACACAAATGGACAATTGGGGCTTTTCTTTTCCCATTAATTTGTATCTGTGTTTGCACTTGTCACATAAAAACCAGACTATTTACTAAAACATGAGGTAGGTAACAGATGCCACCTCCTTTGGAGCTGAACCTGATTGACCTTATGCCTGATAGTACAGTTGTGCAATGTTATTTTGGATTTTCTCCGTGTTGAACACAGCCCCAAGCACTGTGACAACTAGACTTTACTGTCATGTGCTTTTAGGATT
Source organism: Pseudotriccus pelzelni (assembly GCA_035584735.1). Classification (NCBI taxonomy): domain Eukaryota; kingdom Metazoa; phylum Chordata; class Aves; order Passeriformes; family Tyrannidae; genus Pseudotriccus; species Pseudotriccus pelzelni. The sequence goes on from JAWMRA010000001.1 coordinate 74,586,075, forward strand.
GGTGTCTTGCCTTGTGTGGCTAAATTTGTGTTTTGTAAAAATACAGCAGTTATTTTGAAACATTTTTCCAATCAGAATTGAGATGTAGCCAGGATTCAGATCTTTTTTTTCAAACTACAGGCAGAAATAAGAGCATTCCTTCCTAAGACAAATGTTGGGATTTTTCCACAATAGATATCGATCAAAAGCTTTAGTAATTAATCATTGTTATGAGCCAGGGTGTGTGCTGAGTGTGTGTGTGTGTCTGTGTGTGTGTGTTTTGATTAAACCAAGCATCTGGATCTGAAATCCTTAGATATTTATGTTCATTAGACTGTTTGGAGGCTATCCTGAGAGTACCGAAATATACCAGGTTCCCTCTTACTGTTTTCTCATTCCTGTGAATCCCACAAAACAGCCGACAGCGTGGGAACAGCCCAGATTAAGTACCCTAACCAAAACGAGGTCCGTACAACTCTACATACACTATTTAAGAGTGTTGGATCTTGGCAGGAATCACACCAAGGTTTTAGGCAGGAGTGGATCTAGAGTTCTCGGAAAGCACCCTGTGATACAGTCCAGCCCAAACTGTGGGAAATGAACATCATAACGGCTAAATAAAATTATATAAAACTGAGTATTGGAATAAGGACTTGCTCAGTCTGGGGTTTTGCTAAATGTGTATTTTATAATGGGAGCACTTGTCACTCACGGGGACCTAACAGGAAGCTGAATCAAGGTCTGGCTGAAGCAATCTATTGTTAAGGTCAAAATCCATACAGAGCACCTTCACAATAATTCTCCCAGGGACAGGGAACAGTAGTATTTAGTTCAGAATTAGTGAAAATAAGCTGAAGCTGTCCAGAGTGCAATGGATTTTAAAAATTAACTTGGATCCACAAAGAAATCAGATCTTTTGAACATTATTTTCTCACAGCTGATGCACTATGTGAAATGATAGGTCCCACAGCTCTGATAGGGCTCTAAGGAAAAGCATCACTGCCAGAGACAAGTGACACATGCAGTCAGCTGCAATACTTTAGCAACAGGCAGCCTTATCCTACTATTAAGTAAACACTTCATCCAATTTCCATTTCAATTTTATCGTTTCTGCCGACACAAGTCATTAAAATGCACAAGCTAGCTTCGCAATTATCCATTCAAATAGCACTTTAAATTGTAAGGGGTATTCTTGCTCTTGAACTTGCAATGCTGCCATCCACACCTCACTGAAATGCTCCTTGAAAAACACACCGATGAGAAAGTGGCCTTTCCATCCTGATTCTCCTCCGCTTAAAGATGTATTTCTGTTCACAGGAGGAAAATGAACTCTCATGCAAATAAGCAACAACGGTAAATACTTTTTGTTTTGTTTTTATTGAATGGGAAAACAAACTTTAATTTGAATACTAAACCATCCAGAATATCTAGCTGAAAACATGTTTTTATTATTTACATTCCTAGGTTTGGCTTGTTATGCTTCTGGCATATCTATTCATATCTCTTGCAATATTTTTTCATTTCATATATTAATATTTAATATTCTTTATACATTGTTCAACCTTAATGGTTGTCTAATTTCTGTTTTTCATCCACAGAGAAGCTATTAATTTATGAGCATATAGGGCAGTAAGTAATAATTTGCATGAATGCCTTGAGCAGATATGCTTCCATAGGCCTCCCATAGCATAGACTTTGGAAAGGGTGATACCATCTATTGGCCAAGCTTCAATGAACACTCTTTACAAGAAGAAGAAGAAAAAAAGTTTTTTAATCCATAAAGAAGTCTACTAAGTGAAAAATCAAGAGAGATGACAGGAACTGGATTGTTCCTATGGTTTGTTTGGCTTTTTTTCCTTTTATTAATGTGTTAAATATATTCCTGTGGTTTAGAAAGCATCACAGAAACTGAAGTTTTCTGTACATCTTCAGGATTTATAATGAACATTTAAAAAGATTCTCAAAGACTGGCTGGCCTGCAGGGACATCCCCACTCCTGGTGTTCCCAGCCACAGTCTGGAATTCTCTTTTCAGAGGGTCAGTGATAATTTACACCCTGTGGTAAGACTAACTTCTAAGTTCTTCCACAGACAGATGTCAATGTAAAGCGCTAATAATGTTTACAATGTATTACTGTCCTCAAAAGACGCAAATGAAGTAAATAATGGAATTTATTTTGCATTCTGTCGAGTGTGGGGTGGAGAAAAACACTGCTGGTTAAACACATGTCTACTGTCTTCACATACAGCTCATTAGAGCATGTGAAACTGCTTATTCAGAGTAACTTCATGAATACGAAGTATTTCTGATGGAAGACCTTTCTACTGGACAGCAGACTTAAGGGAATTTCAATTTTTTTGCAGGCACATAACACTGACAGTTTCCTATGTGAAAGTGTTGAAACTTCAACTTCTTGTTTACGCCACCAAGTCCTGATTTCATTTTTTCAGTGATTTCCTGTATTAAAAATTTGACGTTAAAAATTTGAATGGAACATTAGAAAATATATTGAATAAATAGTTGTAATATTTTTTAAAAGTTGTTGGTTTTCTTCTTTTTTCTTTTTTTTTTATTTGGCACAAGCATAATAGCAGCTCCCTGACTTGATATTGCAGTGTGATCAAAGCACATTTCAAAAGGCTGGACTTTTGTGGAAGGGAAGGCCTATATTTTGACAAAGTTTTTGGGGAAAGCTGGAGTTCTCCATTTAGTGTAGGTACAACTGAGTAGAGCCCTGCAACCACCAAAGACTACCCAACACCTTGCAGGGATAGGAAAGCAGAAAAATACCTAGTGGCTGACAGGTGTCCTCCAAGGGTTGTTCCAGTGCTTTTCCCACTAATATCCTCTTTAAGCAGAGGAGTTTATCTGTGCCTTTCTCCTTCCATTTTAAGAGTAGAAAAAAAATCCTGTCCACCAAGCAGAATTTACTGCGTAATTTCCTACTAAACATCTTCTTTGCCAACAGACATTTCCAGACCCTTCATTTAAAGATGTTTTCTCCATGTTTTATGCACAGTTCAGAAAAATAGAGGAAGAATGCACGTGCATTAAATCTTGGCTTGGTTTGCTGCAATAGTGCATTCAGGCAGAAATATGAGCATCTTTTTCTTCAGTTATCTACCATTTATATGTAGTGATAATGCCAGTTAAATTAGACCCAATGACTTGAACAGTCTGATCACATGCACGGGGGTAACAGAGTCAAAGCTGTTTTTGGGAGCACTCACTACCCAGCACATGGTCCCAGCTTTCCTACCCAAACAGTGGTCTGTGCCTGAGGTGTAAACTTGCAGAGAATAGTAACAGGGTGACTATAGATAAAGGTGAGATAAAGGTGCTTTTAGGGTGCTGTTTACCCATCCCAGACCGCTATATTAGCACACATTATGTACTAGGTGTTCTTTCTTGTCTCCACTTGAGACAAAAGTGTGAAGAGAACAAGAGTCATGCTCGCTTTCATTCTCTTTCTCTCTCTAAGAAGACAAGGTTCACTAACTTCCTTCCATTAAACTTTTAATCTCATTTTTCTAGCATTTGTGCCTTGGGAGAGTGTGGTAGTCCAGAAGTAAAGATCTAGCTTAGTTCCCTAAGCACTTCTGCCTTGTCTCTCAACTGTATTGAGAAAGGATTCACTGCTTCAAAAGTATGGCACTTCTGATTTTGACATTTTGTCTAACTGGACATCCATTATCTAAATAAGACCTAGCTTTGGAGAAAGAAAAGTAATCCTCCACATTAAAGACATATTTAATCTTTTTTCTTACTGTGTGAATTGCAAGAAAGAAGGAGTACGTGGTAGAAAGTGTGGCTGAATAAAAAATATCAAATGAAAATTTATCTTCATAGTAATTTTCTACTAAATTTCCATGGCTGAAGAACTAAAACTCTAATATTAAAGTTCTAAATTAAGCTGTGTATATGAGTATACTAATAGTACTTTGTAGCAAGTATAATAATCTGTCACATTGCTTTTCCAACTAATCATTAATGAATTAATGAAAGGGTTTCATTGGCTTTGTACTGTGTAACATAATGAGATATATAGTATTTAAGGCTTTCTATTAATGAAAAGTAATTATTATCCTACGACAGTAATTAAGTATAATTTGCATGGAACTAACATTTTCTAATCTGTAAACATTAGCAATGACAACAGCTCCTCACTGAGCTGTTAACTGCTCTGAAACATGTTTTAAAGGAAGACAAATGGGCAAATGTGCTGGCAAAGAGGGATGCTGGTAACAGCATCTTCACAGAACACCTGCAGGCAGCTCAGGAGAGGCACATTAGTTCCTGCAGATGCCCATGTACAGCTTTATACCCTGGCTCCTTGGATTTAGGAAAAATGTAAGAAGAGGACCCCAGGACCAATTTGCAAGGTAATAAGCAAAACTACCTTTTGCACTCACTGTGTGGATCCTGGGAACTTGGTGGAGCCTTTTCTTTTGCTGTAAAGGGTTGTCCAAGGGCAGGTGCTAGAATGGGATTGATTCACCAGGTTTAAGCAGTTTCCTTTTGTGTACGTTTTCCCAGCCCTGGGAAACAACAGGGACAACCCTACCTTGTCCCTGTTGCAGGCTGAGGGTATGTCCCATGTCATTTATGGTGGTTTGCTTGAGAAGCAGAAAATGGTTAAACTGTACTAAGCTGGTGGTGGTGTTAATGTACTACTTGACATCAGATTACAAGGAATTGAAACTGCATTTTTGTCTCTGTTTTGACACACCCAAGAACCACCCTCTCCGTATCGCTGCTTTTCAGCACAGGCATGGCAAATGAATATCAGTTTTGCCTCTTGTCCTTTGGACTGAACCCACCCGCAAAGTCACAAATAGCACCCCCAGATGGTGTTTGCAGGGCTCCTCCATGGCCTAGCAGATGGATGGCATAAGCTACTAGCAGCTGGAGTTTTGTTACTCTTTCTGCATGTATGGGTGATAAAGAAGAGCGATCTTACTTCTGCCAATTACTCTCTAGCTAATATATTAATGGTCTGTTTTGTGGATAGGAAGTCTAGAAACCATAAGCTACATAGTTCTTAAAGATCATAGAGCAGTTTGGGCTGGAAGGGACTTTTAAAGGTCATCTGGTCCAACACTCCTGCAACGAGAAAGAACATCTTCAACCATATCAGATTACTCAGAGCCCCCCGCCACCTGACCTTGAATGTTGCCAGGGATAGTGCATCTACCACCTCTTTGGGCAACCCTTTCCAATGTTTCACCACCCTTATTGTAAAAATCTTCTTCTTTATATTTAATCTAAATTGACCCTGGTTTAGTTTAAAACCATTACCCCTTGTCCTATCACAACAGACTCAGCTAAAAAGTTTGTGCCCATCTTTCATGTTGGCCCCCTTTAGGTACTGGATGGCTGTTGTAAGGTCTCTCTGGAACCTTCTCTTCTCCAGGCTGAGCAGCCCCGTCTCCCTCAGCCTTTTTTCATAGTACAGGTGGTCCAGATCTCTAATCACCTTTGTGACCCTCCTCTGGTCCCTCTTCAGCAAATCCTTACTTTTCCCATGCTGAGGAATATATCACCTACCTCTTTTTTAACTTGCCTAAAATTTACAAATGTTGCCACAGATAAGCTTGAGGTTATAAATGAGGAATGAAGGAAAATGTGGCAATGAGTAGCCAGAAGATAGAAGGTGACTCTAGAGCTGGGGAACATGCAGGTCGTGTAAGCTGTGTCCTGCTCCAGCTGCACTCCATGCTTGGCAAAATTTTACTATCTAAGCCCACAGAGACCAATAGGCTTTAAATTGCATTACCAGAAGTTGTACGTTTGACTTTACACTGTAAGGCTATTTTATTATTTTTCTAGATCTGAGTGCAGTTCTGAAGGCTTTTCTGCTTTATAACCATGTGATGTACTGCAAAGAATATTTGCAAAGGTCAAATTAATAACTGACAGGAAGGCAACTGGAACAGAAGACTGAATAGAATTTGTGATTTTATAATCTTGTGATATGTTAATTTTATGTCTTTTATCTATGTGCATTTTATTAACAGACAACACTGTGTTTGCCTTGCCGCTTCCCCAGTGAGAAGTGCACAGTGAGGGAAGAGAAGTCCATTGGAGGTTTGGAGGCTGATTTCACTTCTTAGCTATAATTCAAGGTGGATTAGAAAACAGCACATGAATGGATTTTCCCTGAATGTTGAAAGAAAGTTTTGCATCTTCAGAATGAAGATTTGTAATCACGTAATACAGAGAAAGAACAGTAATTAACAGGTTTTTAGATGGACTTGAACAATACTAGTCTTAAATGATACCGGGGGCTCCTGGGATACACAGAAGGGGATACACAGAGAAGGGGAAGATCCACTTCAGTCATAGGCCTGCCGAACTGGTGAAGAGGGCTTTAAACTAAAGTTGCTGGGAGAGGGGAACCTCGATACAACCCACTTACCAGTTTGATGCCAGGGGCAGTAGTAGATGCCCAGAGTCCAGAGAGTGATCACAGGTCAGCAGGAGAGCAGCGGAAGAGCAGCACAAAGGAATTCCAGCCACTCCAACAGTAGGTCAGCCTCATCAGGACCCAGCTTAAATGCCTCTATGCAAATGCACATAACATGGAGAATAAACAAGAGGAGTTAGAGATGTGCAGATATATGCAGGGCTAGGATCTTATTGGCAGAGACATGGTGGGACGGCTACAATGACTGGAGCATTGGAATGGATGGATGCAGGCTCTTCAGGAAGGACAGGCAGGAGAGCTGAGGAGGTGGTGTTGCCCTCTATGTCAGTGACCACCAGAGTGCACGCAGATCTGCCTGGGGATGGGTGAGGAACCAATGGAGAGCTTATGGATCAGGATTAAATGAAGGACAGAGACAGGTGACATTATAGTGGGGGGTCTGCTACAGGCTGCCTGACCAGGAAGACTGAACCAATGAGACAAATAGAAGTGGCATCATCTTCACAATCCCTGGTCCTCATGGGGGACTTCAACTACCCCGACATCTTTTGGAGGGACAACTCAGCACAGCACAAGCAATCCTGGAGGTTACTGGAACACATTTATATTATTTCTGTCTTCCAGTGACAGAGAAACCAGTGAGGAGAGGTACTACGCTAGACCTTATTCTCTCTAACAAGATGGGGCTGGTGAGGAATATGATGGGAAGCCTGGGCTGCAGGAACCATAAGATGATCACTGCTTAGTGCAGCAAGGAGGTCACACAGCAAGCTCATTACCCTGGACTTTCAGGAGAGCAGACTTCGTCCTCTTCAAGGTTCTGCATAGAGTATCACTATTCTCGGGCACATGGTGTGACTCTCGGGAATGGCCCTGTGCAGGGCCAGGAGTTCAACTCCATGGTCTTTGCGGATCCCTTCCAACTTGGCATATTCTGTGATTCTGTGATATTCTGTGATCATGGGATAAAGCCCTGGAGGGAAGAGAGACCCAAGAAAGATGGTTAATATTCAAGGATCACCTCCTTGAAGTTCAGGAGCAATACATCCCAACAAAAACAAAGTTGGTCAAAAACACCAGAAGGCCTGCATGGATCAACATGGAGCTCCTGGACAAACTCAAACACAAAAAAGCAGTCTACAGAGGATGAAGCAAAGACAAATAGCCTGTGAGGAATAAATCCTGAAAGGATATCTGCATGCTGTCCTCCACTACCTTCCTATGTTGTGCTGATAATGCAGGACCCTTCCAGCACCTTTTGTCATCACTCCTATGCTGCTGTTCCTTCCTCCCTGCTTATCTACCTCCTGCCCTCCTTATCAGTCACAAAGTCAATTTGTGTGAATAAACTGATATAGTAAAAGGTTGCTTTCAGTTTTCTGAAACTTTTTTTCATACATTTTAATCAGTGTCTACTTTGATTAATCCTCTTAAAAAAATTCTGCTACTCTGTGTAAGGAGAACTAAACAAAACAGGAAAAAGGAGTCTTTAGCAGCTAAATCTTTTACATATCTGTATATGTGATTGGTCAGAATAAAGACCTTTTATAAAACCTTCTAAAATTTCAAAGCATTGGGAATAAAAATGTGATCTCCCTGAAGTGTTCCATGTTTCATCCTCTGTCTCCAAATGGTCTTGAACAAAACTCTCCAGAAAAAAAAGTAAAATTCTTTTGGGAGTAGATGCAACAAATAGCAATTAAGGGCCTTTATTCTGTAGTGTCCAAGTGGGGAAGTCAAGGTGCAACTAGTGAATACTTGATTGTAGCTTTTACTATACTATAGCTGTGGCCCCTGTTAAACATTCAGTTATCATCTGATAGACAGGAACTATTTGCATGTTATAGACACTCTTCTTAGAAACTTTATGTCATACAAATGTATAGTGAAACACAAATGTGCTGATATGTCTTTTATAACATAAACGTACATTTTAAACTAGTTCATCAATCTTAACTGACAGTGTTGTTTTCATTTTCCACTTTTTACTTGCATTTAAAAGGAGACACTGAAGCAAATAAGGGGAAATTGCCTCCGCATCTTACTCATCACCCAACCTCTGCTTCCACTTATTCACATCACTATGAACCCAGAGGAACTGTGAGACCAGCAGCAGGGCTGGGAGCATTCTGCTCAGCTGGAAAGATCAGCACACTCTGCCCATTCAGAGACCCAGTCTGGCTCCCTAAGATGGAGAAGTCAGATGCAGATGGGAACGCATACAGCTGTAATGATGAGCAGGATCAATGTGAGCATTAATTCCCTCAGCTGTTTAATGCAGTGGTTGTGTTTCTCTAGAGAGCTGAGTTCAAATTCAATTTAGATGATAAGTCAAAATGATGTTGGCCATTTTTTTTTTCTCCCAAGGATTATCTATCTACTTCAGATACCATAACATAATTGGCAATATCTACTCTGGACAAATCAAGTCTCATATTGATAAGGACTGTTGGGCACTGAACCTAGAACCAGGGCTGCCTTCACCATTCCTTACTCTGACTGTTGTAGCAACTAAACCATTGCTAGTTTCATATGAGCATGAAATGCTTATATAATACCTCAAAATAATTAATTAAAAACAGACATAATGTCTGCTAGAGGGGTTCAAACCTGCATCCTCATCAACAACAGGAATACTTCTGTTGGTTTTTAAAAGACGCAATAATTGTTATATTTAAGTGGCCCATTTACAACTTACTGACTTTTAAGGTCTTCGTATTTTTCCCGCTGGAATGTGTGGGAGCATGCTCCTGACTTGGTTTACCAGTCATCTGCACCGGGGATTTGAAGACATATTTGAACTTAGGCTTGCATGTAGTTTGAGTATATGACTTTCCTCTTCATGGGCCCCAGGGAAAAGGAAAGGGAAGAAGTCCAGGTGTATGTGACTCCTTCTGTGGACAGGAGTCCACCAGGATGTACGCCCAGATCCAAACCCAGAAGCACCTCCCGTCTTTGGACTGCCTTGCTGTTTCAGTTTGGAAATGACCATGGCACCAACACTCTTAAAAATGTTATCTACAGTATTGAAAACCTTTGTATCATGGACTGTTATCAAGATGATAAACATGTCTTAAACCAAGAAAGCTGTTAAGTTGAATACTTATCCTCCTCCCATATCCCAGCTCCAGTTGTGGCTTTGCTCATCATTATTGTGCCATCGTTTAAGTCAACCTCCACATGGATGGAGCTGAGCAGGGAGGAGAGAAAATTTACCTCCTTGAGTTTCACATTTGCAGCAGTACATGTTAAAAAAACATGTTTTATTCAGTATTAGCATGTGGTGAGACTTTCAAAGGAGTCTTAGCATATACTGGCAACAAAATTTAGCCTTCAGCATTCAGCTTCCCCTCCAAATGAAGAACTATGTCATCTCTGGGATCAAGAATATTAAACAATGTGAATTCTTAGCTCTAGCTAAAAAGGACATTTCCCAGTTAGTCTCTGTTTCAATGTACAAGGGTTGTGCTTAGCGATTCAGTAAGACCACCTTGACATTTAAACATATGTCACTCACTTCAAAAATGTTTCTAGCCCTCCACCCTCCTCAACCTCCTGGCCCCTGTGAAAAGTAAACTGAGTCTTTTAAGGGCATCTGTCAAATGTCAGGCAAGCATGCATAATCTGCAGCGTGCTCCCAGGGTAACTGCTGAATAGTTACTGCTAAACCCGTCTGAAATTCAGGAAAGAGCTAGACCTGTTGAAATGACATACAAAGCAGGAGGAACTTCTAATACCGATTTGTTGGTACAAACGCAGACACCTTCACCTTGAAGCGCGTGAGTCTGTCACTAGTGGCAGCAGACTACCATGGCATGCATTTGTGACACTGGTTGTCATAATTAATTTCTTGGCAATTGTTGCTGGGCAAAGAAAGTTACAGAAACTGGAGCTAGGATAAAATTTCCACCACCAGAAGAGGGAAAAAACTTGTTTAGTGAAGCCTTTGGGAAGACACAAATTAAGCTTGACTTTTTACGTCCTGTAGCTTGTTAACCTTAAACTGTGAAATTCTTGAGTGAATGAGGATACAGCATGAACAGAACAAATGCAAGTGTTTCCTCTGTATTGAAATGATTATGTGTATTGCTGTCACATATAAACAACAGAGAGGTTGAGAAACTCAGCATTTCCAAGATAATATAATAAACGGGCAGAAGAAGTTTTCCTTAGCTCATAATGATTTATAAGGCAAACTAGAAGCCTTCTAATCTATTATTCTTGGTAACAGTTCCCTTCACACCCAAAATGTTTTTATATATGCAACATATCCAGTGATATCCAGTCAGAAGCTGAATGATTTATCTTGTGGTCTGCAAATTACATTAACAACATAATTAATAACTTAGATATAAAAACTGTGTATGTCAGAACAGTGTGTCATGTAATCAATGGCAACAAATCATTTTCTCTGGTGTTTAATGATTCTTTCAACAGGGTGAATCTATGAAAACAGAAGAGTCAATCAATGAGGAGGTTGCATACATTGTCTGTCCTATTTGCAGATTTGAAAACTGAAGTTGCTGTTATTGTTTAAATTTTAACTATTGGAAATCAATCTGGGAACATAAACAGAAAGGAAAAAAAGTATTAATGGAAAAGAAAAGGTTAGTATCTGTAAGATCTAGTCAGAATTGCTAACTTCCCAGGTATTGCTAAATGCTGATCACATAAAACATTTATGGAACCATTATTGCTTGCACAAAAGCACAAACACGGGCAGTACATTGAAAAATTATCTTTTGAAAAGAGAGTGCTCTTCCTCCAAACTATAATGTACAACTTGCATGGGTCCTGCAAAATCAATGAGCTTTCCTGACAACCCTAGTTCATTTCCAATGCCCGCTGCTCAAAGCATTAGTCAAAGCCCACCTCATTCGTTTTCAGGAGCAAAATAAGGTAACACATTTTTGCAGGGCATAGATTCTTTCATTTACTGGCTCTGGGTGAGCATTTGTTCAACTTGTTTCCATAGGAAGGTGATTTGAATACAAGGGAAAAGCTCTTATCTAGCAACTGCTCTGGACTGCCAGATTTCTCCTTGTTTCTTGGCAATGTGCTTTCCACTTGCACTGACTCATTTCGGGCGAACACACTCATTCAGAAGTCAGGGCTGTAATTCAGGAAATGCTTTCATGCTGTTATGACAGACAGATTTTTGTATTCATTTTTCACTCTAAAATGGAAAGAATGACTGCCTTCTGTGTAGCTTGGAGGCACTCTTTAACAAAAAAAAAAAAAAAGAAAAAGAAAGAGAATTAATAAGGACTTCATGCCTTTTCTGTGCTATCTGTCTGGAAAAAGCACCTTTTAGTTTGAGGACAGCAGAACCTGGAGCTCCAGATCCACAAAACCACTGAAGTACATGTGGGTAGGTTACATCTTCCCAAACTTTAGATACATGCCTCCAGTGTCCATTTTTGTGCTAAATATCCCACTCTGTACTAGCAGTATGAAGAAAAAAGTGCTTGTAGGGTGTACTTCAACAGTCAAATGTCAGAGGGAAATACAAAGATGAAGGAAGTAGTCTCTTCCATTTGGCTTGGAAGAGTCGCCACTTCAAGTAGAGAAGTCTACCTTCAGGCTGTTCATGGGGGTTCACCCCAGTGCCCCTTGTGTGCCAGGAGCTTTACAGTCCCAAATGCCTTTGCGGATCTGGCCCACAATACCTCGCAGAAGTGCAGGTATGATGGACCTGCCTTGTTATGCTGATCAGGAGCACAATCTGCACCTCTCTCCTATGATGCACAGAGAACAAAGCTCAGCCTCCACCTACTCCCAGCCCCACCCCGTCCCTTGCATCCCTGCTTGCTTCTGGCCATGGACAGTATTATAGCTTGAGCAGCTACGGGGTAATAATTACTATTTGTGTGCATTCTTCTCATTGCCGTATTTTTTAGAAGCTACTCTTGATCTTGTTCAAAGCATGACGCACAGAGGATAACAACTCCCGGGACAAACCAGTGGCACTCTTTAGCAGCGTAAGCCTCACTTTCCAGCTGCATTTGTATGTATTTGTATGCCTCCCAAGGCGAAGCTGGAAACCAACCTTAGCTGTGCAGTGACAGGCTTGGATGGAGGGAGGGGAACAATACAATTTTAGATACCTAGAACAGGGAGGATATGGTTAGACAAGAAAAACCCCTATCCTCCAAAAGGCACAGACAGCTAAGGATCACTTGCACGTTGATCTTCTAATGATCTGCTTACATCGAAAGCCCTTTCAAGGCACAGTGACATACCTGCCCTGCAAAGGCTCCTGAGCTACAGGATAATGTAGTCATATGTACAGTATCCTTTCTTTTCTGTGAGTAGTTTAAGGAAAGAAAGGCAGGTGCTTTGACTCTAGTATAAAGCCTGATCTTGAACAATAACTAGGAACAATAATGCCACCTTATTTGCTAAAATATGCCGTGTGTGTTTGCAGAATGACTCTACCTGCGACACTTGGGCAGTCCCTGCACAGCTTCAATTTTTTTTAAATTATTTTATTTTTGATTTCTAGCGCTCATTTTGTGGTTGTGTGGGAGCTGGGAAGTAATTCTTGAATTGATTGAATTCATCTTATTTGTTTCATGAGCAGGTATTTAGATGAGCTTTGTCTCCCTAAACCTCTTAATATAAAGAGTAAACTAGATTGCCTGTGAGTGTATTGACTGTGTTAAGAATGCTGGATTGTATTGCAAAGGAGTTCAGGCCTGTAATGTTATCACTCAGCAGGAATGGATCCCATCAGAAGGCACATGGCGTGCCATGACGTAGCCAGCCTTAGACCACAAAAGCAGACTTTTCTCTGTGAATTAGACAAACCACACAAAAGGCAACAATAGCTAGCATAAACACTATTTAATACTATTCACAGGCTATTGAAGAGATGGGCGTTGACTAAGAATTGCAGCAAAGCCAGTACATTGTTGTCAGATGAAAGGACGCCTAATGAACAGGAAGCATCATTTGAGCAGGCTGACAGTAACCATATAACTGCAGGATTGTGGGACTGGCATTTACCCCATGGGTCTTTACAGTCAAAAAAATAAAGAGAAATTAAAGCATAAGGAATCCTTTTTTGTAGGCACTTAAAGCCCATAAAGCAACACAAGAAAGTGTACAATTGTCTTTTCATGATTTGTCTGTGCTTCAGCTAATCATAAAAAAGAACTTTTGGGGTGCAGTAACTACAGGTTCTGTGTTGTAAAATAAACCCTTCAAACAATAGAAGATTTGGGTATTTGCAAATTGTCCCAATTGAAATAAGAGCTATATTTTTGTTTCTTCAGCTGTTTCAGGCTAGTTTCTAGCAATGGCTGCTTTAGTAATGTCATGATGATAAACACTTCTGTACTTGCCCCAACAGCCGGGCTAAATCATTGCTTTTGCAGTGATTTGCTAGTTTATTTGGTAATGAGTAAGAGTAGAAGGAACCTAATTAAAAAGATTCCCTTCTGATACAATGATTCCAATTATGTTCTCCGATCCTTATGATTACACACAGAAAAAAGCTTCAAATTGTCCCTGCTTTGTGTTTTTAACCTTTTAAATCGTACACTTAAAAAGCAAGCAAGATGTTAAAACTTTTTCTGTTGAGACTTCAGCTGAGACAGAAGCAACTCAGGCTCTTAGAGAACAAAGGTCCGAGAGTCGAATTTTGTTAGTGAGAGTTTTTCTGAGTAAGGCTGAAAATATTTTAGGACTGTCATGTTTCAAGCTATTCCTTGGGAGACTGAATCTGAAATAGTGTCCACAGAAAGACCTCCAGGCCACTTAGGCCTGTTATTTGGCAGAAGGCTGTGATGAATAGCATTGTGGTCAGGAAGAAGATATTATGTTCTGAAACTGAAGAACTGGCTCTATGCTGTTTGCCACTGCCTGGGCAGGGACAGTGGAATTATATATACATATGAACACATCTGTGTATGTATATGTGGACTGGAAGATCAGCTTCTGAACTCTTGGTTTCTCAGCACCCTGCCCCTGAAATAGAACAGCAAGCAGTATACACAGGGGGAGCCAGAGAGGATGGGTATAGTTCCCTTTACTCCCATTTTCGAACACTTCAACTGCTAAAAGACCCAAAGAGACATTTTTGGCACTGTCGCTTTGAGTAGGAGTAACAAAGTATATCCCATATCACAATTTAACCCCCTTCTCCCTATCAGCTCATTCAATGGGTGCACTGTAATAACTTACAGAAAAGAAAGAGAAAGCAGGTGTCAAGGGAATGAAAACCTAAGATCCTTTTCCACACGAAACAGCTGTGAAAAGGCAATACACGTTGAACTGTGTTTCAGAGGATTCCAGCTAAATTGCCCCCTTAAGGATTTCATTTTCTTTGCAAAAATTCAACTACTTGAAAATTAGTTCTACATTAAAAATTCTCTGAATGAACAAATGAGGGATCCAGCCAGCTCCTGACTCACTATCAGCCCAATTTACCTCGCCCACGCAAACCTTTTGATACATTCTGAATTAGAGCATTGGTTATGCAGTTGACTTTACATGCTGTTTATTAGCTGGCAGAAGGAGACCAAAAGAAACACTCAGAGTATAGCACGCTGTGCCATTACACTGTTTTTAAATATCTCCTTTATGTTTGTATAAATATATTTAAACATACATTAAAATAGAAAAGATGGTTTTCACCAACAGAGTTTGAATGACTGCTCCATCTAGTTCTAGAAGTACATAAAATACAATTATAAAAATTCATTGAGCTTTTGCTGATGAGTAGGCTAGTTAGTGTTTAAGGGGACACAACTAAGATTTTCTGGGCAGAACAGAGTAGGATCTGCATGAGGGCAATCGAATGAATAGATGATTTCAGCTTTAACCACTGAGTGGCTTAGTGTGGTTTATCACACATTTAAGGCTGGAAAAGAAAACAAAAAGAAAGAAGAGAAATAGAAGTTTAATTAAATGCCATAGATGCAGTATAATGCAAATCTCACAAATAGAGCATAATTGGTTTAGCAGAGAGATCCAATGCCATAAATAACCATTCATAATCATATACAATTAACATATCAATAGTTCTTTTTTGGAGTTATAGTCCATAAGCTAAGTTAGTTCTTCACTAGAAAAGTCTGGCAAAACCAAGCTGTTAATTAAACACTTTTCAGAATTCAGTGCCACATTTTGACTCCTCCAAAAAAAAAAGTCTGAACCTATTATAATGTCCTTCATATTCACAAGCAGAAGGATGCATTTTTTGCCTATTTAATACCACATAAATCTTCAGAGACGAGAAAACCAGCAATCTCAAGCCTTTCCACCACAGCTGGCTGTGCTGTTGTACAGTATTGGGACAAGGCAGTAGAGAAGAGACTTTGGCTTTTTTCACAGCATTGAATGGGGCTTGTGCCTGATTGAAAAAGACCTCATGATGATCTGAAACAGTCCTAAAAGAACATAGTCCCAGCTGCAGGTTTATGTATTTTAGGTTATAATTATAAGAATAGGTTAAAAATAATCTTTTCTGTGGAATTAATGAATGTCCCTCTTCCATATATATTACAATAATTCAATCCTGATCTCTCAGCAAAAGAAAAGACAGTGTTGAAGAATGGCAAAGAGCTTGCCAGCTACCTGCAAAAGTGCTGAGAGCTTTCTGAGCACTCCCAAATTAGAGGGGAATTAGAAAAGCTTTAATTGTCTGTATAAAGGGCTGAAATTTTCACCTCAAAATGGCTTCAAAGAAATGTGTCTCTCCAAGCAGCTGGAGTCCCTGCTCTGCTTTGAACAAGAAGAAGTGCAGACAGGCTTGCTTTCCAACTTTGCACCTTTCCTGGGGTTTACCTTTATTACTAACTTCACAAAGCATAACTCCACAAAACAAAACTCCACGAAACAAACACCAGCCCCTTCTTGACCAACAGCTCCCTGGGTCACTGTGGGCCTTCCTTCATCTCAGCTCCTCTTTTTTTCCCTCTCCAAAGGCCTCTCCCTATTGCCCTGTTAATTCCCACATCAGCAGATTTCTGTGTCCATCTGGAGGCTTCAGCCACCGGAGAAGAAGGTGACTAAATGGTCCAAGTCCCAGCCATGCTGCGCACTCCAGTCTTGTTCAGACTCCTGTTGTGACAGTATGCAAAGATGCTGGGCTTGTCTTTAATTTACTGATATGTTATCTTTTAATGAGGACTCCACTGACAGGCCTTACAGAGAGCAACTCTTTGGTCCTGCATGTGACAATGTTTTATCTTCGTATCAATACATTTTCACTCTCACCTACAAATCAGTCAGGCAAAACCATAAGGAATAGCATCCTTATTGATCACCGTTAAAACTATGACTTCTTGAGCCGACACTCATCTCACCATAGGAAACACAAGGATACAAAGATCTACCAGGATCCTCTCTCAAAGAAACCATGTCAAGCTCCAGCACCAGGTATGTTTTTTAAAGATATGATGACTTTTTTCTCCATTGAATGTTGCTATATTATCAGCAAACCAGCTTAAACACAAGTAATAAGACAGATAATTGAGGAGTTATAAAACAGTTTCTGACCAAATGTCCCTTCTAGACTCTTTGTTGAAATGAAGTGGGACTCCAAAACAACAAAAAAAAAAAGAATAATGAAATGTCACCTTTCACCCACTTAATTTTAATGCCCTACTCGGGTCTGTTGGTTTTCTTTCCAACATTTCATTAACGATGTTGTGTGAGGAACAGGGATTTTGATTGATGGGACCAATGTTACACTAAGCTAGTTGATTATTTCATATTGGATGTCATACAAAGATATCTAATGGCACTTAAATCATTAGCTAATGTAAAACAGAGAACATTTAAATCATGAGATAATGGGTACAGATGCTGTACTAGTGCTTCCTAATCTCTGAATCAACTAAACTTTCGAAACCAAACTCTAAATCCAGAGTTTCCAAACTCTGTAATAGCAGTTCAAAACTGGCAGGCATGGAAAGAACAACAGTCTGCTAGTCAACACCACAGCCTTATAGCCACTGATCTATGAGCTTAATCATTTGCTAGGGCTTGATGACATTCCTCATTAACTTAATGTGGTTTTTATCTTCAGAAGTAGAATGGCACACATAGTGGAATTTATTCCCCACACCTGTATGCCTGCTCTGCATTGCATGTACTCTGTGTATGAGTGAAGCCTCATGGGCAGACATCAGCGGCACTGAAAACAGCAAGTGCCAATGGAAATGACATCTCTACTTCATTTTGAGCACAGGCATAAATCCTCCATCCACTGGAGAATGTGGGCACAAGCCTTTCTTCAGGTGAGGACATGAGGAGACATCAGGTGAGGACATGAGGAGACATCTGGGGAGTACTATAAGGAAATTTTGGGTCCAAAAGGGGAATAAGTGTGCCAAGCACAGACCTACCAGGAAATAAAACATTGCAGGGCATCATTTGAGGGGCTAATAGGAGGCAGTTGTGCTAGTCATGGTCAGTTTGGTCCTCTGGGAAACCTAGCCTTTTCTGTTTCCTATTCACACATTTTTATAATCTTCACCTGATCAAGGAGACATTTCTCAAAGAGTTCTGATGTTGCCTAATGAAGTGAGCTATTCAGGCAATTTAAGGGCAGTGTGAAGACCATCATGAGCACCACAAAGAGCTGCAGGTGACTGATATATCAAAGGATGTGTGTGGGAGGATTTGAGAAGAATGGTAATGGGTTTGGAAAAGTGGATGAAAAATATGGCTTTGCCCATCGTAGCCCACCTGCCCAGGTTTGTGGAAGGGGAGGGAAGGTGAAGGGGGAAAGGGAAAGGGGAAGAGGAAGGAAAAAGAAAAGAAAAGAAAAGAAAAGAAAAGAAAAGAAAAGAAAAGAAAAGAAAAGCATACTGAAACAGTGTTTCTCTGCTATGTTTTACAGCTAGCTGCAGCTACTCCTGCTCTGATTTTATACTTAGATAAGAGTTTCCCCACTCCTGGACTGGGGTTATACTCAGACTTTATTTCACTGCAGCTGCTATTAGGGCAATACAAGAGAGTCCTGCTTCTGCTGCCCCTAACAAGCAGAGCTTTTCAATGAGAGCCCTTCAACATCCTAACCTTCGCTCTGGGATGGGCCATTTTGAGTACTTCTGTTCAGACCTTCCTTTTGTCCTAACTTCCTTTCCTTCTTTGGACTTTTTTTTTTACTCTTTTTTTTCCCCTTTTTTCTTTTTTTTTTTTTTCTTCCCCAAAAGACACTGCACAGTCCAGAAATTCTCTGCTCCTTGTGTTGCATGTCTGGAATCCTAACAAGTAAAACCACAGGATTTAAGCCAAAAATGTGAATGGAGACAATTAAATTCTTCAACACTTGCAAAAATTAAGGAGTCATAATTTATACTGACTTTAAAATCCACCCCATCTGTTAGTACATTTCTAACAATGTGATTTGTCACAGTAAAAAGTAATTAAATGAAATGTATAAAAACGAGTCTCATACTGTTTTATGCATAAAATATATTTTATTATAATTAGTCACCTGAACAAAGGATGATGAAGCAATTATAAATGGCAACACTTACAGACTTTAAACACACTGCAGATGTAGCACAGGCAAGATATTTTCTCCATAAAGAATTGATTCACACAGAATATTTAACTGGGAAAACCGAAGTTTTATTTAGGTAATCCAACTGTATTCAGCAAACAGAAAGTTTTGCAGAAGGACAGCAGCTATGTACAGTGTTGGGATCTGATTCAGAGTCAATTAAAAAGCTCCTGCTGATTTCAGTGGCTTTCAACCAGCTTCCTCAGAGTGCCACTGTGCTGAAGAGCTCCCTCACTGAGCCAATAGAAGGAATCAATGGTCTTTTACACTAAGAGAAGAATAACCCACCCGGATTAAATTGATCTCACTGGCTCGACTATGTAAAAAGTTCACATTAAAGCTGCCCATTATCATATGAATAATCAAACCTTTCTAATGCTGCTATTGTTTTTGCCATTTCCATGTGATTTTGTTGTGTTGTTTTTGTGGTGTTTTTTTTTTCACTTGACACTTGGAGTCACACCTGTAGAATTTTATTTCTGAGCTGGAAAACAGAAAGCTCTTTGGTGCAGTGTAACATTTTCAGCTGTGAGGTGTTATTGTTTGTGTGCACAGACTAAACAAGAAATTGTGCGAAAAAAAGAGAACTTTAAAAATGCAGTACTAAACTCAGATATAATGAAAATATATTGCAGGGGAGGGAGATGGGATGCATGCCATAAGCTGAAAGAGCAGTAAAAGCAGAGAAACAAAAAGAACATCCAGAGTGGCAGTGATGAGGAGACCCATTTCTAACCATACTCAAACAGGAGACTGTCCTTGTCAGTAATTTCGCCACTGGAGCCACTGGTAGTTGCTAAACAGCCTCCTCCAAGGGAGCAGCTCTCTGCAGCATCACAAAAGAAACAAATGATCAGACAAAGGCATTTAGGGTCAGAACAGGTAATAATATATGCCCTTCTGATCTTAGAATGCATTTCTAATATGTCTCAGAAACTTAAACCTGCTTCTTCCCTTTCCTGCAACTATATTAAGTTTTTTTCTGCTTTTAAGCAATGAGGATTTTGTTTGTAACGTTGAAAATACAAAATCCAAATAAGTTTTGTCTGAATTCCTGGAGGGAATTTTTTTCCTTATTTATATCTCTTAAACTAAGAACTTCAGTTATGTAAATTTAAGTTGCCAGCTTTATATCATGCTTGTGCATGCTCTTTGTTTCTTTAATCAATTCTTACTCCCCTCATGTTGGAAAAGGACAAACTACAAGAAACAAGAATTAAATTTTCCGGAAAGCAGCACACAAACCGGCATTAGAGTTCCTTGCCATCCTTCTTTTCTACGTATTTATGCCCCAAATCTAGCTAACCAATATTGCCTACAGCTAAGAGCACTGTAGCCCAGAACATTGCTGTAATATTGACTCTTAAGCAGAAAAAGAATAAGTGACATTGTTCATAACTCAAACATCACCACCATATTTCACTTCCAACATTTAAAAATAAAAACCAGAACCCCAAAGCCTTCATTATTTAAGTTAAACAATGAAACTGTTACTGTGTCGCTTGAAGCCCTGCTTTGCTCTCAGTGTCTTAGGACAACTTTTTTTTTCTTAAGAGTGATGAAGAATACATTTTATAAGACAAAGATATGTGCAAAACAAGGCCTCTTTAAATCAGTTCCAGGATTACAGGTTGCCATGAAATGAAGGGGGAAAGGAGGGTAAGTATTACGCCAGGAAAACATGAGGAAAAGCAGTTTCATCTCTCTGTCAAGGTTAGTTATAGGGAGGCAGTTTCAAAACGTTGTCATTTTCTTCCGCTTCCCTGTTACCTGGAAAAGGCTCAGAATAAAGAAGAATAAAATGTGAAAATGCCTCAGCCTGTACCAGCAAGCCAGAGCAGTGTTGACAGGATTACAGAAGTTGCCTAATTAGTTCC
Source organism: Pseudotriccus pelzelni (assembly GCA_035584735.1). Lineage (NCBI taxonomy): Eukaryota > Metazoa > Chordata > Aves > Passeriformes > Tyrannidae > Pseudotriccus > Pseudotriccus pelzelni. The sequence continues at coordinate 74,606,881 of JAWMRA010000001.1, forward strand.
TTCTTAGCTAATATCCACCCCAAGAACTCCACTTTAACTGGTAAACATTCAGCAATTCAGGGAGAGCAACTCAGGAGCTAAATGCCAAATCTGAATGCTCTTCTTTCCCACTGGAGGCTTACCCACCACGAGAATTGCTCCCTTGGGCAGCAGGGACGGGGTTTGGGAGAGGGGCAGCTCCCCTCCCTTCTCACCTCTCTCAGCCACACAGTAATGCCACAGAGGTGGAGGTCCAGCAGCAACGGCCCTACAGCCTCCCCAGGGTGACCCTCCTCCTCCCTCTCTTCCACCAGGGGTTTGAAAATGGAAAGACATAACTTAACCTTGATTTTTTTAACTTCTTTTTCTCTAAGGGAACTGGAATTGCTCATCGGGTGTGTATGTACACTTGTGGTAGGTTTGCTTTCCATACAGCCCCACGAGGAGAGGGGTAGATGTCCCTCCCAGGGGATGCAGCTATTCACCATTCACGTGAGACCCACACTAAAACCAGGTAGGACAGTGATCAGCAGTTGGATCTCTTATGTGTCATCAATTTGCACATGATTGGCAAATTATGGCTCATTCCTAGCGTACTATAGATGACAAAATCCTCGTCCAATCACATATCCAAAGAAGTAGAAATTACTATGGTTTACATTTTCCCCCTTCTTCTATTAAAAAAATATAGAAAATTTCAATAACCCCACTTGTCTGAAACAGAAATGAACTCCAGACTCCTAGAATGTCCCAGCGACTTGATAGCAACCATTGTGCATCTTTCACTTCCTTATATGAATAATAATTAAAAAAATCTTACAACTCACAAAGCTGCCCCCATTCACTACTATACTCATTTGCACGTACATTTTATTCTCATTCTTCTACCTTTTATTTGTGTCCTCTAGATGGTTAACTCCACAGGGAAGGGATTATGTCTTTTCTTTTTTGTACAGTTCTATGCATAATGCTCCCCTCCTGGTTCCTTTGGATGCCACCATAATATAAATATAAATATTTACTACCACTGCTAGTGCCTGGGAAGAATTGTCCCTTATAGCTGTACAGTCATAGTCAGTAAAATTTTAAAGATCCTGGTCCATCAAATGCATGTGAATAGCTGTTACATATTGATCCAAATGTGAGTGATACCTGTAAGACCTGAAGCTATCTGGGTTAGTTGCTCTAACTCCTTATTTGCCAGTTGCAAAATGTAGAGAGCATCAGTGCTCCCTGTATCACTGCTAATGTGCACACACAGTAGGTTACACACCCCACACTGGGTGAATTATTTTCTTCTGCACAGGACTCACTATTAACAGGGAGAGAAATTATAACTTGTGTCCAGAAAGCCTGCTGCCTGGGCAATCCTCCTCTCTTTTATTTGCAGAGTGGCACACTAAAAGCTGCCAAGATAGACTTTATGCAAAGCCCTTCTGTAATAAAGGTAAGACACAAGAGACTACTTGTAAATGACTGATTTTCTCCTTTCTGCTCAGTTCTCAGCTATATATTATATATTATGGTCTGGTGTTACAGGGAGATTATATACTTGTCACATGGTAAAAGTTTTCATGACTGCTGACTCCACTTTCCACAGTTAAATCTACCGTATTTCTGACGCACACAGGCACACATGTCCTTTTAAAGTCAAGCTCAAATGAAATACAGTATCAAATGAAAATAATATTGTGGCAGGTGTCTCAATTCCAGATTGTTTCTGTTAGATTGATAGCAAGCTTTTACTCCAGGAAAAAAGAGAAAAAAAGTCTGTCTTGCCAGCAATTCTATATTATACCATGTTTAGGTATATACAAGGTTTAGGTAGAACAGATGTATGAACAGCGAAGAAATTTGCTTTCTTCTTTCATCCCTGAAATGGGTCCATCTCTGAAGTATAGCTGCTCTTCAGTGCTGGAAACTAGGTAGCAATTCTTAGAGACAGACTTTCTTGCCTACCCAAAGACAGGGGCAGATGGGTTGCACTTGGAGTGTCTTGAGATGACGTGGCTGATTTAGTCTCCTCTGGAGACTTCCCTGCAAAGCCACAGGCTAATGTTATCACACCACTAACTGGTGTGATGACTGGACATCCTTTTTTCTGTGTGCTATCTCAGTGGTTCCCTGACCACATGACAGTCTCTGTACCTCAAAACAAACACAAGGTCTGGACTTGCTGCTAAGATGAAGGTGTTAGCTGCAGTGTCCTTCTTTGAGTGTCCTCAGAGAGGAGAGATCTTGGTGTAGTACGTGGCTTTTGTACAGTGCATAGACCTGACTACGAGGAGAAGCTGCAGAGGCTATGGGCAGCTTCTGCTTGGCAGCAAATATCTGCACCACCTTTCTCTTTCCTGACCTGTAGAAGGCTGTCCATGAGACAATTACTCTGAAGTTTCATCTCAATCAAGGGAGAAAAATGCACACTTTTTAGGTAAAGATTCATTTAAGTGTATGTTTTGTGATCAGATAAATCTGAAACAGCTCCTTTCTCTCATTGTGTCTTGGTAAATGCCACCTCTAGCTGGCACATACATTTCAGAGTGAAAAGTGACTCTGACCTTATGAACCTGCGCTGTTTTTGTCATCCGCTTCTAAATTAAGAACTACACACCAACCTTGCAAAAGTATGAGTTAATTCACTCAAGCAACACAAGTTTCTTGCTTCTTGCCACTTGCCATGTCCTTCTCCTTAGACTGCCATTGAATCCTGCTATCAGTTCTTGAATTTCCTGTTGCTTCCCAGGCAAGGTTTTCATTCTCCTCTTCACAGTTTTCTTGTATTAGTCCCTGTACAGAGTGAACCATGTCATGAAGCTCTCTAGATCGTACCTCAGATTTTGAAGCCTTCCCAAGAGATATACTTAAATTTACAGTGACCCAAAACAAGAGAGAAAATACCATTTTTGTACCAAGCTAGACCTGCCATTTGAGTCAACAAGTGAAAACTTGAATTTTAAGTAATGAACCAACCTCTTCTTTATGCCTAATGAAGTGCCCTTGTATTTGATTTCTTGATCCATATCTTGGGTTCAGCACACGGAGCTACAGCTTTTGGCTTTTCCTTCTGTTAATGCAGATAACTGGTGTCTGTTCAGAATCACTAAATATCGTTTAACTTTACCACAGGCTGAGCTCAGCTGCCTGCACAATTTTTCAAAACTAGTAGGACTTGGCTACATTATTTAATTACCAACATTTAAGGGGACCCTAAAACTATTTGGAAAATCTGCTATTTTGATGACAGAGGCCATGTCCTCACTAACCTTTGGCTGCACGTTGTGAGGCTCCCAGGGCGGTGGTCACGGACACCCAAACGCAGCGCTGGTGGGAGCGTGCAGGGGCTCCTGGCAGGGCCGGGCACTGCGGGCAGCAAACACAGGCATCACACCCCGGGCTGGAGCCAGGATGCAGCAGGGTGGGTACATGCCATGCACAGGCGTTTGGCAGCGCTCCCAGGTCCTGTAGTCTAGACACAGCCAGTGGCTTAATTAACAGCTAAATAAAAGTTAGGCAGAAACTTTAATGTTCCTCGAGTACTTTTGTTGTTTGTTGGCAGGCTTTCTGGCCTATATAGAGGAGTACTCATGCTCCAGCCTGACATGGCTATCTAGCACAGGTCACAAATAGTTGCTCTGATGGCATTCACAAGCATCAAGAGATGTACAAGGTCAAATTACATGCTTTGGGCTATCTTACCTGTGCTCTGTGGCCTCTCCACAGTGGGTTCTGTAGGTCCTGTGTCATACCTTCTAGCCCACATGAATGTCTTCGATGCATTAAGACATGTAAAATCACTCTAGACGAATGTTCAGGCACATGAGAGTCACTCGGTGACCTTTACCCATCTTCTTGCACATGGGGACAGTGAAATACAGTTCCTGCTCTTCAAAGTCTCAGTAGTTCATGCATGTAGCAGTAGAAGACTGGTACATGCCTGAACATGGGAACAGGATCAAAGTGATGTACAAATATTTAGCCTTTCATGCTTTAGGTATTACTGAACTGGTACTATGGGACCAACCAGAAGCCTCATCCTTGGGTTAGGATTTGATTATTATGAATACTATGCAGACTACAGAAACTAGCAATGTCTTTGCTTCAAGGAAAAATCAGAACTTGGAGAAATAAATAGAATCAGTTTTGACTGATAATCTTGAGGTCATTACACGCAACTCTTTGAGGCACTGCAAAAAGTTCAAGAGTACCCGTGTACAAATTTAGCATGGAAAAGATGAACATTTTGCCCAGTCAAAACCAATGGGGATCAACTTAAAATAAAGATGAAGGTTGGATGACAACAGGTTGTGTAAGCCCTAAGCAGTGAAAAGATGAAACTTTTTTTTGTGCAGTAAGGAAGAGTGAGTGAGAGAAAACAGAAATGCCTACTGATCTGGCTAGGTGAGACCAAAGCAGATGTGCATTTCTCAAGTTCACAGAAAAGGATTTTGCAGGATCTGCCCTTGCATAGAAAAGCTGTGCCTCCTAGGGTACAACTCCTTTGCCAAAGTTTGTCTTTCCTCTTAAAAACAGAAAAGTATTTCTCCCTTCTCCTTCATCCCCCTTCTCTCTGTGTCCCTTTCAGTAAAGTTGTCTGCAAAGAAATGTTAGATTAAACAAATTCGCTGGCCCAAGTGGAGGACAACTGATTTTGCATCTATTCTGTGAATTGCAGCAGCAGCTTCTGGTCCTCTTACCAGCTGTAAATGCCCATAAGCATTTGTGCTTTTAAATAACAATATTATTAAAATGCAGTCTATATTTGTGCCTTCATATGTTGCTGGTCTTAAAAGTAGACAGATATCACATGGACAATAAAAAGAACTTGGACAGTGGTTCCTCAATCAGTTTCCATTTCTGCTACCACTACACTGACACATGGATTTCTCTAAGGATGTTCCAATAACAAAAAAATGTTAATGCTGACATCCTTAAAATTCTTAAAACTTTTCTAGTCTCAATATATTTTATTTATGTCTCCTAAAAATAGAAATATCTAATGTTGTAGCCCTCTTCCACCTTTATCAACACATAGACAGACAGGTAACGAGACAGCATGGTGTCAGTCATCCACTCCATGAGCCTCTATCACACAGGCAACTGAATGCATTTGTGTTTGGATTGAAACAGATTTTGTAAACAAACAAACAATGAACTTCACACACACAAATTTTAATTTAGGATTGTGGAAACCACTGTATGTGGGAGATATTGCTGTCTGCGTGAAAAGCAGTGGTTCCTCTGCTCTTGTCCGTGAAAAATCAAAGTTTTGCCAGAAAAGAGATCAAAAAATAGGACTATTTTTAAAGAAAATGCATCAATGAGCTGTACTTCACTCAGAAGAGAAAAAAAAAAGAAAGAGCAGCCGTTTGCTTTTCATGAATACTGCTTATTCAAAGCCTGTAGTGAAGACTTCCTAGTTTGCCAGACAGTTGGTGGAGTCAGTCATGCCAAACTTGGCACATATTTAAGAGATATACAAACACAATGGATTAGCGGTATTTATATTTCACCCTTCACCTCTCACGGGGGTCACGTTCTCAGAAGAAGGTGACATCATTGTGAAACTTTACCCTGCTTAAGCCCCAAGCAACATGTCTCCTTATTTAAAGATCAGATTAGCCCTCCTTCATTGTTTTGCGTTTGATTTTGTTTCTTTTCTCCATTTTGGGGAAGGGCAGCTCACTATTTTGAAGAGGTGATGGAGCATGTCAGGATTTAAGGAGTGAAAGAGAAGAGATTGGTTTGGATTTTCTGCCTCTCCTTTGTGTGCTCTGAAGCTCAATATACTTAAAGTGGTGACTGCAGGTACATGGGTAGAAGAAAGCTTTTGTACTCTTATAAACCCCAGCGTTCACTTGGACTATACCTCTATAGTCAGAAGACAGGAAAGAAGTTCAAACAGTTTTTTAGCCGCTTTCCATTTCAATGGGTGTTTATGAGCAATATCACTGAGTCTCAGAGATCAGCATTTTAAAGTGCTGATAAGGAGTTTGATGCATGCACAGATAACACAATGCAAAGAGCGATAATGACTCTCTAGCAAAAAGCTAGAGGACTGTCTTGCTCACTTCTGAGTTTGTAGTTTTCCATAAATGCACGTTAATACATGGGAAACAACTGCAACCATATTGCTCCTACCACTGACGTCCCTTCTAGACAGTTTCTTACTTCACCAGCCACAAGCAAACTCCTCAACTTCAGCAGGTTTGTAAACTCCAAGTAACTGTGGAAAACACCTATCTTCCTGTCATCTTTATCTAAAGTAGTTTGTGGAATAAGGAGAGCAAATCTGAAACCCACATCATGAGTCAAAGGAGTTTCTCATGACAAGATTTTTTAGCAATTTAAAAAAATATTGCTAATATAAATTCATTTTATTTTATATTAATGGATGTGGCAAACACAGCAGATATAGTAATTTCAGGGGAAAACAGTTTCAAAGAAATATGGTAAAGCAAGTGACTCAGTGAGATATTGGCAATTCTGAGGGGAACTCATGTCATTGACCATACGGAAGTGACAGAGTATCACCTCAATGCACTGTTCAAAGATTAATATGAGAATAATGTCAACTTGAATGTCTGCTGAGGGAATGGGTCGTAATTATGTGAATATTTTGGATACTATCTTCTTACTAAAGGTGGGTGAATGCTATGAATGTTTGATCAGACATTTAACTGGATTTGCTTCTGCCTCACACCTCTTTTACACTCACTTTCCAAGCACTGGAGTGTATTTTAATTTTACTGACATAAATATTTGCAAAGAAAAAAAAAGCTCATTTCAAGGTCATATATTTTAGTCATTTTAAAAGGCATTACAATTCAGCATTCATGACTATTTGTGCTAGAAATACTTGTATAATTACTTCATTTGAGCCAACAGCAAGGTTTGAAATCAGAAAAAACCCAAACAACACAAACACAAAGCAACAAAAATTAACAGTGCCCTTAAAAAAAGCAGCTGATTTAATGGTTCTGTCCCAGTCTCATTGAGTTAATCACAAATAGGGAATTAAGACTGCGGAAATCTCCATGAGGATTTTGGTTCTGGTCTTGCTTCCCCAGAAGCCAGTGATAAAACTTCCATCGATTTCAGTAGCACTGCATTGGAACCCTCATCTGCGTAAGCATTCAGTGAGGGGGAAGGAATAACACCATGCAAGACACATGGCCAATCACAAGTCACTTTGCAGAAAAACATTAACAGCGATTAACAAATGCCTGCAGATATCCCTGTTCACGTGCGTTGAGCTACATTCTGCTATATTATATTTCTTTGTATCAAGCTCCGAATTCTTATAATGTGCAAAAACTAAATTGAAATATTCCAGATCTGCACCTCTGGGCATTTCATAGGGTGTAATTTAGCCCCCAAAAGTGGGACACAGATGTGTGTTGAGGTCTTTTTCTGACTTTTTTCATTTCCATCTGCAGTCCCTTCTACTATCAGTTCCTCTGGAGTAGGAACTAGTTTACCAAACAGTAAAATATTTCTTCAAGGAAGGCAGTAGAGGAAATGTCAAGTCATCTATTTCAGTTTGATATCTTAAAGGTATTTTATATCTACAAGTATTTCTTTTGTTTGCCATATTTCAGTTTTTGATAATAGGGTGCTATTTCTGTGGCAATTTTCACTTTCTATATTAATTCTTGTATTAGCAGTTGTTTTAATATTTTTGCTCCCTATAAGTAATGCAGGGCATTCTCTGAACCTTCAGGGATTTGATCTTGCAGAGCTCCCAAGGTGTGGTTTCTCTAGGTAAAGAAGCTCTTTTGCCTTGTTTGCACCTGAGCATTCGGACTGTGTTCAAAGAGAGAGGAAGGTAAAATTAAGAATGAATCAGCTCATTATGACATCTCTTTGAATTAGTTGTAGGGGGAAGGCAAAGACAACCCTGTTTAGTGAGGAACACTTGATCAGGAAGCAGCTGTACATTATCTCATGCATCATATCCCTGTTCCAGCCTGTAGAAATTACTATAAAGGGGCAAATTTTGAGGATGCTTGTGGACCACAGTTTTCATCCATGGAAATCAATCTGGTTTTCATCTAGTGTATGTGTGTTTACATCTGTACATGCAAGGAGAGAAGAATCTCAATTTTGGGCATTTCTGAACTGTCTGCCGTGAGGTGTACCCTCCCTGCCCTCTGTAAAAGCAGAGCTCAAGAAACGTGACCCCCATGAAGATACAGACACTCACAGAGACTGAGGGTCTGGTGCTCACAGCTCAGAGCTGTGCTTGGGAGCCCTTCAGCTCTTTTTACTACACCTCATTCCCAGGAGGACTAAAATCTTGCAGACATTAATGACTGCAACAGTAGCTGTGAGAATCTAGCACTTGTGAAAATAGAGCCTTGTCTTCTATGTTGTATAGTAGCAAAGATAAAAAATACAGACAAACAAACAAATCCAAAACCCCCCAAAACCTAAAAACACCTGAAAATAGCTAAATAGCTAATAGCCGATTTAAAGTTATAACCTCTCTTAGATCAAAATAATCTTTGTTACAAAGGTTTGGGAAGATGTACAAGGAGAGTCTCCCAGTGGCAATGTTAGAAAACCAAGAAGTCCAATTACAAGACTGTAATCAAATGTGGAAACTGTATTCTAGAGAGATGCTGATTCTCCAGAGAACGTGATAGCTGTCGCTGACAAATGCACTGCCAAGGCCTGACATACTCCAGTTCAAGTAATCCACCCATCCAACATACAGGCACATACGCACGCACTGAAAAACTTCCTAGATTCTGTTTTCAGGGCCTGATTCCTGAAAGTCTGAGGGACACAAACAACCTCCCTACATGCCAGTCCTCCCATTATCGGACAGGATCAGGCCCTTATACTGAACATACTATCTCACTGGTTCTAATGAAAATGCAAGTGGATCACCCTGCATTTGGGTTAAACAACAAATACCAGGGAATATTTTGAGATTTCATACCTCATAGAATTAAGAATTCTTCGAGGTTGTTTGTGAAGAAGAGGTTGCTTCATTATATTTTTCTGCATTCCAGTTGTGTTAGCTATGTTAATGTATTACAGTTTTTAAATCATATTTTGTCCCCAATTCATTCTATGTTTTTTTTACAAAAACATCTCTATCATTAAATTTGCATTTTAAAAGACTGCGGATGTTATACTTACAATGGGAATTATTTACATTTCAGATTTTCATATATCTGCACCAACTGGCTTTGCTGGATCTCTGGTACAATCACACTTTCCATTATCCGTCTTCTTCTGCTGCAAAGATAATTCACTTTACCTCCAAACTTTGCTAGTCATGCTTTGTGTAATAACTCACGTCTTACTATCCCTCACAAGTTTGGCGGCTCGTTAATATAGCACTTACAGACAGAGTGCACTACATATTGATCTAATTAAATGTTTCTGAATCAGGACAACAATAGTAATGGGATTAATTATTGTAATTTGTGCAGCAGAAGTATATACATAAAGAGGCAATTTCCCCCCCTCCCCATATAGCCGGCAGAAAATGAATTTCAGACATTAGGACCTGAGAGACCAGAGAGCTACAGCTGCTGAGCTAGTGTCCCTCCCATAGTCCTGGCCAGCAGCTCTGACATCCTTGCACAAAGTAATCACAGATCACAGCATTTAATCACTGAAAACAAGCACTCCAGAGGACAGCAGTGTCAATATCCCACTCTCTCATTATCTGTTTGGATTGCACATCCACACTGTCAGATAAACAGAGTGGAAAATTAAGATTAAAAATATGGTAATTTCATTTCAGGCAGCAGGCACCACTCACTGCCCCTATTATGCTATTGATTACCTCTGAATTCAATTTTTCTTTCAATGCAAACTTTAATCTGTTTGCTACCCAGCAATTCAACTCCCCAAGGGCTATTTGAGAGTAAGTAACCATTTAATCTGATGCTAACTGAAAAATCACCGTCCTTAATGAATTGTGTAAATCATTCAGCTCTAAAGCACCTTTGACTTCTATTTCATTTTTTATTTTCTACTCAATATAGGAAGGGATCGGCGTGTGAATAATTACAAAGTAGCAAGTATTTTTAAATAGAGCAAATATGATAAAAACCCTATTATAGTGGGGCATGTGTAATGAACAGTACTTTTTAATTTCAAAATAGCTATTCATTAAAAAAGAATGGGAGATTAAAAAGAGAGGCTCAAAGCTCAAGGTAAAAGTTGATAGACATTGTAATTACATGGTTAATTTCAAAGATTTATATGCTGTTATGATTTAAAAGGAATTTTTATGACCTGACATTTTCATTTGAGAAGATTTTTTATTTAAAATTAATCTTCTAGCTCCTATTCTTAATTATTTTTTGGCAAGCGATAAATGGGAATACAAAAAATGCCCTATATCAAATTTTCAGCAGAATAAATGCATGTGAATTTGTGAACAGCAATAAAGTGGTCCTACTTACCGTAGTCGAATCACTTTACATTGAAATCCCAGGCTAAAATAAATTCTTTGTATATGGAAATTATTGACACTTTTAGGAAGGATCTTAGGCTGCAGATTCACACCGTGCTTTTTTATTTTCCCAGCTAAGAGATTCAAGACACCTTGGCTGAGTCAAAATTGCCTTTCTACTTCTCAATTCAGTTTTCGGCACACCTTTCCTCCTTCTCAACTTTGACGGGTTTTCTTCCCAGCTCCCAACAAAGGGACTGGCAGTTCTGGGAGGGACTTTGCCTCCCAAATTTCCTCCAGCCTTGGCGGCAGCGAGGGAAGCCAGGGGCTGACTCAGGCCAGACACACTCTCGGGTGCTTGTTTACAGCCTGGCTTGCAGAGGAGGCACATCCCAGTCCTGGGTTCGCTGGGCCAGGCAGGATGCACCCCTGAGGATCCTGCCCTGTCCGCACACTCGGGGTTGTTTTCCTCAGAGCTGCCATGGAACTGGGTGCTTGGCTATGGCCAGCACTGCCCCAGCAATCTTCCTTTGACACTGGTGACCGTGCCTTTCATTGTGACTGTGCGGATGACGCAGGGCAGTCTGCTATTAAAGCAGCTTGGGACCCCTCTAGTTTTCCCAGCACTAAGGGAGTGCACCCAGTGCTCGTGGATGGGGGTTCTGGTTCTCCCTCCATTGGGTTCCACATAGAATATAGAATGCAGGGTGCAAGTGTGGGATGCAAGATATACAATGTGGGATGAGGGATGCAGGATGTGGGATATGGGGTGTGGGGTGCAGGACATAGGATGCAGGATGTTGTCTCCCTCACAGTGCAGCAAGAGGAGGGACAAAGCAGCACACCTCAAAATGTGTCTCCCACTAACACAGCTTTGTTCACAGCCCCAAACAACAAACCTGAAGGCAACTCGCATTTCCAGTCCTGGTCTTGGTCTTTGCTCTGCAAAATAGGTTAGTCAAAAACATGTGGGGACTAGGAGCTTCTTGCATGCCACCCGCCAGAAGGTGCCAGTTGCCCTGCCATCCCTCCACAGACACCCCCAAATCTGCATAGCCCCACTGCTTTCAGATGGAGCTGCACAGATGCCAGGGGAGCCGTGCCAGGTCGGAAGAATTGGCAGCATTTATTTTCTTTACAGCAGCAGCATGTTGAGTAAGGGGAAGGACAGGCTCTGCCTCCCCAGTGCTGCACAGAGGGAGCCTGGAAGCAGCGAGGCAGGAGCTGGGAGTGGCTTGCTCCCACAGCGCCTGCACCCCAGTGAGTGGGATAAGCCAGTGCCTGCCACATTCCCTGGCTCGGGAGAGCCAAGCCAGCCGACAGGCACATCGGAAAGTACGCTGCTCCTGTTGCTGTGCTGGTGTAAAATCTCTCAGGAGCCTCTGGCTGCCTCCAGCCCCAAAGAGATAGATGATGGTGGCGGTACTCAGGGTACCACAGCAGGTTCCCCATGGCTCCGCTGTGCGCACACGGGCCGGCGTGTATCCACATGCCCTCAGCATCCTCCTGCCTGTTTGCACACACTCATCCACAACACATTCAGGGTGATCGGTATGTGATAAATTGCAAAGCTGCACACTAAATTATCTTTTCATGCCTTCCAGACATAGTCACCTGCATTTTCCATCCCATCTCATACTCTTCTGTTAGCTTTGCTCTCTCTATTCCCAAGCACAAGACAACTAAAAATGGCTCCTGTTTATTTAATTATTTTTTTTAAAATTTGACTTTCCAGGTAAAAATTCCCTCCTTTCCCATAAAATCCCTGACTCTGCAGGTGGTTAAATGTCCTCAGCTAGCCCAAGAGACAACCACTACCACCACCACAACCATGTCTCCTGCCACAAGCCAAAATCCAGCTCCTGGATGCGGCAGGCATTAGACTGGGAATGCTATACAGAAAGCTACTGAAACTCCACTGAAATTTGCCCAAGGCTGTTGGACTAAATCCTCACTTTAGGCCTGCTGACTTCTCTAGGATTGTAATAGCCAAGGCTCAACTCAAGATTTGCTTGGGACCAGCTTGAAGGTTTTCTGTGAGGTAAATTGAGAGTGGGGAGATTTCCCCGGAGTGAGGGGAGAATTTTTGCTTTCCTGCAGGATGCTTGCTTTTCATCCTGGAAATTCCTGAGCTTTCTTACAACATAAAATTATGACAGCATGATGTACGGTGAAAAGTTTTAAAGGGGAAAAAAAATCCCTATTCATGTGGTTGAGGTGCACTCGGTTTTGCTACAGGTTCTCTACAGAGTTGAAGTCAATAAGGCTACTGACAGTTTTGCCGGTGTTTACACAGCCCCAAGTCATCTGGCTTTAGAGGCAGAAGGCTGGAGTGCCAATAACATTATTAAAAACTCTCTGCGATTGTTCCAAAATATTTCTTTAATAAAGGTAGCATTTACAGAATAGTCCATGTTGGGGCAGAGTATAAAGGTTTTGCTGGCACTTGTTTGGGAAAGGATGCACTAACCATGTCTTATGACCCAAAGCATCACTGAAAAAAATGAAAGAAAATATTTCGTGGAAACACAGCCATGCTGGAAGCCTGCATGCACTGCAGGTCTGTCAGACAACACAGAGACCTTAAACAGCTTTATTCTCCCATCACAAACACTTTCACAAAATCATAGGCAGACAACACTTGGGATTTAAGCTGAATTTTGAGCAGTTTTGTATCATGGTTGCCAAGTGTGTCTTTGTGTTTCATTTTTCTAGCAGTGGGACTGATGCCTAGGGTCCCGCTAGAGCTATTATCTGTGTGTCTCAAAAATTCAAATTATTACATTCAATCAGAGAGAGATCATAAATAAACATTTTGCAATACTTAAGTACTTATATATATAAAATAGAGTTCAGTTCAGAAAAGACAGTACAGAATTCATTCGCATGATGGGGGCTTTGCTCCTAAATTACTTCTGAATATGAGACTTGGACTCCTCAGGCTCTAAGCAATTTACATTTTTCTAATTTAATCCCCAAAACTGTAAAATTATCAAAACAATTATCTGACCTGTAGATATTATATTATTTAGCCATGATAGAGAATTTTAAATATTGGGGGTTTTCTACAGAAAAATGTAAACATGTAACTATGTAAGCATGCATACACATGATAAGTGTACAGATAAAATACCATATGCATCTATAACATCGAGCTGTGCAACATAAACTACAAATACACTGTACGTATCTATTTTCTGTCATGGGTGTCACAGTAACTTATAATTATGCATTAATGTATGTGCTACATACATTTAACATACTTTGTACACATACCCTGGGTATTTATTAAAAGCTGAAATAACCTCTGCTGAGGGAAAATCAGGTTCTCCTTCCCCCTCATTTCGCATTATACAGAAAGAATCCCCATGCAGACAAGCAGGGGGCTGTAAGCAGCTTTCACCAGCTGAGGAGAGGACCTGATTTTTGGTAGAAGGAAGCTACCACCTATCTTCATTATTTTTTGTGCCTGTGCACAGCAGAAGACAGATTCTCTTCAGAGCAGGGCTAGGATTTTGTGCCTTCTCAGGACCCCTTTCCTCATCTCTCCTTCTGTTACACTTCAGAGTCTGAAAAAACCCTAAACCCCAAGCTATTAGATTTGTGGTTTTCAGGTGTATTGTTCCTCACCTGACTTAGCAAAGCTTATCTAGTCAAGAGGCAGCCAAGATCCTCTGAGCAAAGTCCTTTTTAAACAGGAAGCACTTACCAGTAGCAGCAGCAGTTTGCAGCTTCGCATGTGCTTTTTTGGTCTCCAACCCTCTTGGCCTCCAACACATATAGAGTCACCCCCCAAATCCTACGGACACACTTGCCATAAGAAAAGACACAGAGAAGGAGGCTGCCTGCCACCTCTCACAAGCCTCTTCCAGACCTGGTCCTGTAATTTTCACAGTATCCAGCACCTGTGACTTTCAGCAGCTTCACTGCAAGTGTGGACCCAGCCAGCAGATTGTGATGGTTTTTTGTTTCTAACTGGTGCTTTTATGCTCCGCATGAACAGATGGGATCATCCCAGGGAGCTTAGCACTGTGGTGTGGTTGGGTTGTCCATGCAAGGGCTCATTGTACTGACACATCCCTACTGTGGCCAAAGGCCAGTGTCCCCATGTGGCAGATTCACCCCTTACAGCAATAGGGTGAAAAAGCTACAGCTCCTTCCTCAGACTTCTCTAAATTCCTATGTATTGCTGGCACGATGTGTAAAGATCATCTGCTAGCCAGAGACCCCTGATGGAAGTTTCTACTATCTGCAATACCTAGGCGCAGATGTAATGAGTCAGAGCAGGCTTAGAAAAACCCTCAGCACCTCTGTCTCACACAGCCTGAAATAGGGCAGATGGAGAGGACAGACAGCATCAGTTTGGGTTTAAGCTCCCACACTGTGACCTCTTAGCCTGGAAGAGGTACCAGGTTACCCTATTCCTGCCTTATTTCAGCTCAAAACTATCAGCTCAACAGGAAAAATGTGTGTGTGTGCACACACAATTCCCTTTATTTGTCCTATGTGATTTCTCCTCTGGGAACACAAGAGAGACTGTAATAGATTCTCTTCATTACAGTGGTCAGTACTGATGGTCTGTCACGGGTGGAGAAAAATGCATGTATGCAGAGTAATTTTAAATTAATATCTTTTACCATGTTGGTGCTGAAAACTGCCTCAAAAGCTGTTATGATCCATCATGGCAATGAGCACTTATGGACTTTTAAATCCACAAATTAGATGTTGTGCACAGGAACTAGAGGCAATTATGTTCAGCTCAGTGCATAGATCCTCAGCCACACAAATCCAGTTTCAGTACACACCTCCCAGCATTTACTTGTTTATGTATTTATTTATTTACAGGTGGGGGTGAAGCTATTAAAACTGTACATATAAATAAAATTGATAAGGAGAGACAAAGACAAAAAAATTCTTGTGAACTTTTGTCTTTAAGGAGGCTAAGCTTCCTCGATGCTGTAGTTTTTGAAATAGCAGAGACCAGAGATGCACATGTACACACACACACAGAGTCACAAACTCAAACTTCTCAATACTAAGAAAACCCAGGAAAAAGGTTCCTGCACTGACAGTCGCACAAAAATTCAAGTTAAAAGATTCCATTTGGATGGGAACATCACATCTTAAATATCTGCAGTTAGCTCATTTTTACGGCTATCCTAACTCTCTGCAAAATTGATTTAGTTGGAAACACCTATAGAGGCAAAAGAATGAAAATGATATCACAGAAGAAAACACCATCAGACCGTATTTTCGCAAGGGTTTATATAGGTAGCTAAACTCCCTGGCATGCCTCATTGTCTTTCTGTCAGCCAAGCCCATGCAGCATGGAGGAGAATGTTACCATGAGTACAGAACAGAAACTCTTCTGGGCCTAAAAAATTCATCAGTACCTCTCATTGCTTACCACATAATTGATAATAATGTAAAGATTTTTGTCTCTGAACAGGAGTGTAAAGTGGTAAATGGGACAAATTCCTTGCATTTCCCCTGGAAAAAAAGTGACAAGTATGTGTTTCCCACTGTCTTTTTGAAACGCTTCATCTAATTACACAATGAAACAGAAGTTGTGAAACTCTCCATAACTACCTAAACCCCAAAGGTTGGAAAGAGGGTAGAAACCACTCTTCAATAAACCCCTTCAAATCTTTGAGAAGAGTGCACTTGCTTCATTCCTCTTCCTGAGAGATCCCAGATTTTACTGACAGTTTCTGCAAAAGTTGTGAGACAATTGGAGCAGCCTCAGAAGACAAAAAACACAAGACTTTCTGCACGCTATTGGGCATGGGACACCCCTGAGTGATGGGGAGGGAAAGGTCCGTGGCAGAGGGGAGAGGAACTGGGAGGAGGAACACTGGGAAACTGGAAAACTCCAAAGCAAGTCATGGTTAACTTGTTTCAAAACTGAGTTCAGTATAGGAAATAATGTTGAAACTATGACTTAGAAGCACACACTGCAATGGAAGTTGTGCTCAGGGATGATTCTTGACTTCAAAAGGGACAAGAAAGGAGAGAACGAATGCTTGACTGGAAAATTGGGATGCCTGTTTCGAGAGGAAACTAATAATAGGAAACACAGGCGAGGTAGATGAAATGCTACCTACTAGACATTTTCTGCTGTATAAATTAAGGAGCTGCTAAGGAAATACTTCATTACACAATATATAATTAATGCGTGGAACCTTAAGCCACAGATACTACTGAGGCTAGAAAAAGAGGATTTAAAATATAGGCTGGTATTTATATGGATATTGAGAATCATGATACATTAACTGGAATAAAAACCAGGATATGTTCCGACACAAGGAGGCTAGTCATACAACTACCTAAAAAATTTATTTTAAATTATGTCCCTGTCTTGTGGCTGCAGCCTCTGAGGAGGAGCCTGAGCTACTGCCTCAAACAGCACTGGCACAGACGGCTAGGCAGGCTGGTACAGAGACTCTCCGCAGGGACACGGGCTGAGCATACCCACATGGGTTCATGCCTCTGGACGGCTCACTGGCAGCTACCTGCTCTGCTGTAAGGCATCGACTTTGCTGGAACCTGCCTTCCCACCTCCTCTCCAGGCACCCAAAAGGCTCTAGATGAACACTTTTTACTGAAGGCATTGAAGGGGGCTAAGGGACCACAGGATGCTGAACTGTGGTCTTGCAGCAGAAGACAAGAAGGTCATAGCCACACTGTCAGTCACTTACAGCCCATACTATTTTTCTAACTCAGTAATGAGAGTTAAGAGGCAAACTTCCCTTAAAAATTACAATGTCATCCTCCACAACGCAATTTCTTGCCTACTTCTCCACCATATACAGTGCTGGCCAGGATTTCACACAGTGGGCAAGACTGCATGCAGTCACTGTTTCTGGTTTGTTTTTTTCACTACAAAAACACATGAGAAACATCACAATTTCATGACATTTCTTTGATGCCTTTCCTCCTCCTCTTCTTGTATGTAGTCTATGTTGTCTAGCTGGACTTTGTTTTCCTGAACTACTGCAAGCCTTAAACATGTTAATTGCTATATATAGGCAATAAATACGTATTCAATGCCATACAAATAACAATAAATATGAAATCTACTAGACCACACTTGTGGATACCTCAGCAAAATGGCTTGGAGGTGGAATGCATCTGCCATGCGGGTGGCTTGTTCTTGAAATTAAGTTCATGGATGAAAAGCAACGGAATTTACATGGCCAAGAAATGCACTCCAGAGGACAGTCACTGGAAGACACCTTCAAAAACTGATTAAAACATTAGTTTGGATGATAACACTTTATATCAGCATGCACCCTGGTACAAAAATAAATTCCCTGGGGACACCTCTGGGAATGCCTAAGCTTTGAACTGAAGTACAGTGAGGAGATTCCTACGTGAGCAGCAAATACAGTAGTGGCGCAGTTGTGAGTGGTATAGCTGCCAGTGAGGCTTGGCTTAGACGGGCAACTGAGTGGTTCAAACACAGCATTGTACTGACCTAACTGTGCTGCCCCTGGTTTCAGCCCTGAATCTCCACCACACCAGCAGCTGCAACCGGTGGCCTGCCAAGCCGAGCCCTGGGACAGGCAGAGGAAAGCCACCACAGCTGCGGATCCAACACATAACAAAAGTAGGACTCCAACACCTGACAAAACCCATGACTTGCCCAGTGGCACTGCATATTGGCATTTGCCCACCACCTCCCTAGTCTTGCATAATTCGTTGACTTCTCTTCACAGTAACTTGCCCTGACTGAGAAGGTAGGAGGACACTTCACTTCAAGGTGCACCCAGCACTTTACAATTAAGGTACTCTCTAGGCAGGAGAAATAACTAACTAGGAATTCCCAGGTCCCTTATGCCTCTGCTGCATTTCTGAACCCTCAGGTTGATGTGCTTGCACAACACAATGCCAAGATGCCTTGGTAACATCTTCAGAGAGGGCTTATAACATTAGATTTAGTTGTCCAGGTGGAGTAACATCTCAACACACCACTTAGCATTCATTCAGTAGTGTCCCTGTGCTGGTTTACGTGAAAGAATGCCTTTCCCTGACTGCTTGCTCTCAGTTGCTCTCCCAACACCCCCAAAAGATGCTGGCTAAGAACCCCAGCAGCTGGAGTTGCCTGAGCACACAGGAGAGGTGGTACCCATGCTCCACCTCATTGCTCTGTATTTCTATGGGCTTGCTTACACAGCTCTCGATACATCTCACAACTTTCTGTGAATTATAACTCCTTCCCCAGCACTGAGACAGGGAGTCTGGGGCCTTGGACTACGTGGAGCAAACGCATGTCTCCATCCCCAGACCTAACCCTACAGCAAAACTATATACAGTCACTGTCACAGGTATATTTAAGCCCCAAAGATGGAGTTGCTGAAGAGTTTTAAATAGTGCTTTGAGACTAATGGATAGCTTCACAGGGTGAAATGTGCCAGCCTGGAGTAGGCCCTCAGCATATAAAGAATCAATGACTGTAAACGAGAAGTTGAAATTGGAAGAGGCAAAGCACAGTGCAGAACTAAAAAGAAATCACTGCGCAACTAATGTGATAGGAGAGGAATTGAAATGGAGAAAAGCATCCTATTTCTGTGCCCAAAACAGGTGGAAATGTGAGGAGGAGATTTTCTTTAAAAAAATATTTAAAAGTAGTAAAAGACTTTCCATTTAAAAAATGTTGAGGAAAACCTTTGTACACCTAGGGGGGAAAAGAAAAAGGGGACCTATGATCGTGCTGCAGAGGAACTTTACCTCCAAATTCAAAACACGTCACAATGATAAATGGAAAGAAGTTAAACCTCCAAATGCTATGACTATCCTCAGTTCAGTTCTGGACAGATGTTTGATGTATTGTATCTCTCTGTGACAGAGACCTGAGGGTTCAGAGGGTTTTTTTTTTATTATTTAATATTTTAGCAAAACTTGTATAGCTTGTCATGCCAGCAAGGTATTTTTTAATTAAAATGAAATGTATGTATGTGGGGTGAGCCAGAGTTTATGAGGAGCTTCTTCAGGGGGAAAATGAATCAGTCCAGGATTTTCAAGAAGGATTCAAGGCTAAGCTCGAGCTTACTAACTCGGGAGGAACGTAAATTAGAGTGTACTTACCAGGCAGGGAAACCTGGGCTGGGAGTCAGGTTCTCCAGCCAGGAAGGGCATCCGCCCTTGCAGCTCTGCACAGCAGGCAAAGCAGCATTTCCCAGCAATGGGGGCAACAGGAATGGGATTGTGTCTTGATGCAATCCTGTGCAGTGTGTTCTAGGAATACCTTGCTTGAGCAGAGAGGCTGGTCCAGATGACCCCACTGTGGTCCCTTCCAACCTTACTCATTCGGTGATTCTGTGGATTCTGTGTTTCTGCGATTCTGTGGAAGATGCAGTCAGTTACGTTTAGCATAGAGAAGCCAGAGCCCGGTGGTGGTTAAAAGGCAGCCTCGTGGGTAACTGAAGGCAGGATCTGGGTAAGAGCCATGGGGTGAGCGGCTGCAGAGCACGTTTACCAGGGAAGGAGAAGGGTCAGGCTACACATATTGCTGTTGCAGGCTGGAAAAGGGCTGCTCAGCTCCTTTTGGAGGGGTTGTAATGATGGCCAGTGACTGCCAACCCACAATACTCCAGGCAGGCGCTCTTCCCTTTACTCCATCTAAAAGGCCGTCTTGTGCCCAGATGGAAGCCCTTTTGGAAATCAGTAACAAACTGTCCCCTTGTGAAAATTTTCTGAACCTCCAAAAAAGCTGCATTTACTAGGTGTCATAAGCTGTGTTTTCATGACTTTCCTCTGCATTAGGTAGGCTAAATAATATTTATTACTACATACTTTTATATATTGTACATTTAGTCTTATACTGTACTAAATATCTTTGTTTATACTAAATAATAGTAGCTCTTTTCAGTGATCACAAAAAGAGCCCTTATTGTCATGATAGTACATGAGGAGGTGTAAAAAGAGCTCCACATTCAACTTTCCACCATCAACACTGCTACACTTTATTGGGATCAAAGTGGAAGTCTTCCAATTGCCTTAATTCCTGAGTTTGTCAGTGAACTCATCTCTGAGGAGGGATTCTAATCACTGAGAAATCCAGCTGAGAAATGGCATTACATCTGGACATGGGACTAGGATTAGAGACTAAAGAACAAGTGAGATGACCCTTTTTTCAAGGCTGTTGTGTATTGTCGTGCACCAGGAAAAAAAAAATCAAATGTAATTGATTGTAAGAGCAGAAGATGAGAGGCATAAGTTTATTTGTTCTTAAAACACTTATTGAATGCTATGTCTGTATTTGATTTTCATATCATTCATATTAATTTTTGAACACATAATGCGATCTGTTTTGTCTTATCCTGGTAGATGAATAGTGTTCCTAGGTTTTTTATTATTTTCTGTAGGTTTTTTATTTTTTCTTCTTCTGTTGATTTCATAATGTGGTATACTTGTAATAAGTACTTGTCCTGTCTGGAATCATTCTTGATAAACAATACATATGAATCATCATTTTTCAACCTTGTTCTGAACCATTTCAAAATTAATAGACTAATTAGTAACCTGGTAAACTATTATCATAACCATTTTTAAAAAACCGACCACTTTGGTGTGGCCAGAAATTGCTATTGAGATAATATCCATGACAGTCTTTTGCAACCCTCTGCCACATCCCAAGACATGAAAGTTTCTCTGCTATGTGCTGAAGCACGCTCTTGTGGTGCGACCCGGAGTGCCAAATATGAAACAGTGACTCACGTTCCTCAGGATTCAGCAATCCTCTCCTTGAATATTTCACATAGCTGCATCCCTAGTCAACCCGCCTAACTTGCGGCACCTGGCTCTCTCCCCACCAAAGGCACCTGGAGTGGAAAAACTCCTCCAAGAGCTATCCCAATATAGGGATGCACCTGACCTGAACTGGGCCACACACTCAGGTGCTGGGCAGAGGCAGGGCAGCACTAGTCCATCTTCAGTCTAGCTAAATTTCACCGGCTTTTTCTGCTGTTACAGTGCTTGATATCTTCCTCCTGGTACCACACAGATACCCAGCCCCTGCCCTGGCTTTTCCAATCTGTCTGGAGTTTTAAATCTTCAGCAACACTGGTGTCTGCATTAGTGCAATGCCACAGAAGGATTTTTTAATACTGCCAAAGCAGGATGACAGCAGCTGTGTTATGATCCTATATCCAGCTTCATCTTCAGTCTCTCCCCACTACCCAGGGTGTTAACCAGATTATATTTCTATCCATCTTGCGCAAGATGAATATTTCTAAACTGGCTATCCCAGTCTTACAGTCTGCAGCACTTATCTGTGTCCGCAGCATGCATATTTTTATTTAGTCTCCCATCCTTCAGGAATGACTTTTCTTTACCCTTCCTTAAGCAGCAGCCTCTCCAGAGGTGCCCTTCCTTACTACACCTTCTCAAATGCTCACCTTTAAATCTATGTGCAGGCGGATGAGGGGGAGCTCCCCTCAGATGGGGACATGCTTCTGCCTGCTTACAGCTCTTCCATGCACCTCTCGATGCTGCAATTATTTTATGCCACACATTTTCTGCTTTAGCACAGGGCTGAAACCCTCCCAACAGCCCCATTGCCTTTCCACAGGAACAGCGGCATCAGGTGCATGACAAACCAGGATTTCTGCCTCCATCCTGGTCCTCACATGTGTAACTCCAGGAGTGACCCCCTGTCCTGCTCAAGCCACCACAAAAATGGCAGTTTTTGTCCTTCATGTTGCTATGGTGCAGGAGAGAAACGAGTTTCACCCACCTGTTGCTGAAAGCCCAGCATGCCTCAGTAGTGGCATCCCACGTGCTACAAGAAGTCTTTATGCAGAGTTTTATAGTTTTTGCCATTATTTTGCCAGCTGGTTTCTTGGTAGCAAATTGAGCAGGAAACTGCATTTTTCCCCCTCCAATATATTTAACCCGTCAGGCTACAACTCTTTTTTTGTAATTTTCTGTGGGGTTTAAAAAAAATAATTTTCTTTTCTCTACAAAACTTTAAAAAATCATCCTTTCTCAATATACCAGATAGTTCTTCCCATATAACCTGTCTCATGGGTCTTACTCTTGATGTAACCAACTTCTAGAGCAGAAGACAGAAACACAGAATATGCTGATTTAGAAGAGACTCACAAGGATCACCAAGTCCAGCTCTTAGTGCTTTACAGAACCATTCTCAAGAGGCACAGCAAGTGCCTGAGAGTATTGTCCAAAAGCTTCTTGAACTCTGTCAGGCTTGGTGCTGTGACCACTGCCCTGGGGAGCCTGTTCCGGTGACCAACCACCCTCTGGGTGAAGGATCTTTTTCTAATATTCAACCTAAATCTGCCCTGTCACATCTTCAGGCCATTCCCTCAGGTCCTGTCACTGGTCATGACAGAGAAGAGATCAGTGCCTGCCCCTCCTCTTCCTCTCAGGAGA
The DNA here is from genome assembly GCA_035584735.1 of Pseudotriccus pelzelni. Lineage (NCBI taxonomy): Eukaryota > Metazoa > Chordata > Aves > Passeriformes > Tyrannidae > Pseudotriccus > Pseudotriccus pelzelni. The sequence continues at coordinate 74,629,670 of JAWMRA010000001.1, forward strand.
AAGTTGCAGACTGCAATGAGGTCTCCCCTCAGCCTCCTCTTCTCCAGGTTGAACAGACGAAGTGCCCTCAGCCACTCCTCACACGCCTTCCCCTCAAGGCCTGTCACCATCTTCATTGCCCTCCTTTGGACACTCTAAGAGCTTAATCCCTTTCTTATATTGTGGTGCCCAAAACTGTACACAATATTCAAGGTGAGGCCACACCAGCGCAGAGCAGAGCAGGACAATACCCCCTCTTGACCCACGGGCGACGCTTTGCCTGATGCAACCCAGACACAAAATGCAAATGCAAAAAATGCAAAAGACATTTTCAAACTTCCCCCGTGGAGCTGTGGCGGGTCTCTGAAGAGTCTGGAAGGAAGAAAATAGGAAGACAGAGGAGATTTATAATTTTTTTCCCCCAGTTTTTCTGAATTAAACAGTGGACATTTCCATATAAAGGAATTTACACATAAGTTTAATTCCTTCTCTCGACAGAATGTAAACCGTGGCCTGGGTAAAGGATTTTTGCATGATGTCTGCTTCTCCTTCTTCCCTTTCTTTTGACAGATAAATCTTTCTCTCCCCACAGTCCTGACGCTGAACACCAAGATATATCTGCATGTGGCCACCAGCATTTGGATGCTTGCATTAGCATAAGGAGAGATTATGGTGAGCATTATGACCTTCTAGTATTGAATAGGGAGAAAATAAAGATCAACAGGATAGCACAATGCATACTTGGTGCAGGCTGGCCAAAGGGAGCTCAGTATCAAGGGCTGTGGAGCTGTTGAGGTGCCACCTAGGCTACCAACTCAATTTCTCAGCACAGCTGGAGAGAAAAGGCATGATAGAGGAAATGATATCAGTGTTTTTGAGTCATCAAAGGCTATTTGAGGAGAAAGTAAACTCTTTTGGGACCTATTTGAAATTCAGCACATTGTGCACTCATCGTTGACCAGAGGAAATATAAATGGCATCGACACACTGTGGAACACTTCCAGGTGAGCTTAATTAATGTATAAATACATCCAGGGTACACGTGGCATGACATTTTCCTTTTTTAGACTTTGTAGGTTTATGTTGTGTTTGCAGATCAGTCTATTTGCACGTCGAAGTGCAATTGTGACACCAGTATCACCAGGCCTCATGATCATCACACGTATACAGAGGTAAATATGGGTTTTCTCCCCAATAACTGAGACCTTAAGTATTATAGCTCAGCATCTGAGAGCAGTAGGACATTTGACATGTTGAACAGCAAAGAAACATCCCTCATGGAGTTACAGCATTGGTTTTAAAGCTGTTAATTACACCCATCAGGCCCAAGAACAAGGGTTTCATATCTTTCAATCAACTGAAGGAGCCTTCCTGACTGCAGCAGTGTCTTCAAGAAAGATATCTGAGCTGAGTGTGGTCTGGATGTGGTCGCTGGGAGAGCAGCACTGTATTATTCATAGGAATATGGCGGGTATGCAAACTCCTGTCAAGTTTCCAAACTGCATTCAGCTTTTCCAAGAAGTATTCCTGGCATTCTTTTTATTCAGAGGGGAAAGTTACTCCCATAAAGCAGATCAAAGGGAAAAGGGAGCTTACCACTCAGAGAAAAGATCCTTTCCTCCTTTGTGCCCTTTCAGAGTGGGGAAAAGTGACAAACAAGTTCCCTCATTTCCCACGGCAAGGTAGGCAAAGCACAGTGCCTGACAGACACCATATCAAAGGGAAGAGCCACGAGGTTAGCATGAGGCACCGCTCCATGTCACAAGCGTTGCTCAGCCTCCCTTCAACCCAGCAGCACTTGCTCACCAGGTATTATCTTGCAACAATTTACTTCCATGGGTTTAAATGGGAAGCACTAAGACCTTCCCTTTCAGGAAGAAGTAAAAGGGCTCGAGTAAATAAAAGGGGCAAATTACCTGAATGCACCAAGAAGAAATATGAAAGGATGAATTTAAAAGACTCTGCGTGGCGTGCTGGTTTCTGTCATCAGACAACACTGCTGCTGGCAGCAGAAGGTCAAAGCAGCACCTTTAGGCTCAGAGAGAATGCTGAAAAGAAGCCTGGGACAATGGGACTCTCTGTGGAGCCAAGTGAGTTTTGATGAATATCAAGATCAAAATCTCCATATTTGGGTGCTGTTTTATTTCCTCTCCTAAGTTTGAAGGCAAATGCTGCTATTCAAATCCATATTTTCTCCAGTTGTTTAGAATAAAACATGGAAATGGAGAAGAAAAGGTGAATCAAAAGAAAGGATTTTTGATACCAGAACCAGACAGGGTTTATTTTCCTACTCATTTTGTCTCACAAGCATAGGCAGCCCCAAAGGCAATGGTCACCTCAGCTGTTCCCTGCAGGTACTCCAGCCGGGGCAGGTCACCAAGAAACATTGTGAGATGAAGGTGGGAAAAGAGGCCCAGATTCATCAGAAAGTCTTTACGGGACTGAGCCTTTATGCCTGATGCTGGATCAGGTGTGGTGGCCATGGCCAAGCCTGCCAGGAGAACATATCACACTGTGAAACCAATCTTTGTAAAGAGTTCCCATATAAACAGCTGCCTCACCAGTAGGTAGGCACTGGGCACCAGGGAGCCAGAAAAGCAGGGTAAGAGATGAGTAGAGACATATCACAGACAATTATATGTAAGTTGGGTTTTTTTTCCCCGAGTTTTCTCTTCCTCAACCTGCAAAGGAAGAAATTCTGAGAGATCATGGATGGAGCATGAAAAATGGATAAAGGAAAGTCCTTAATTTGTTGGGGGACTTTTTAATTTTTAATCCTGTGCCCCAAAGAAACCACTGCCTAGGCAGCCAAATCCTATCTGGAGTAACTAATGAAGGCAGGAGTTACGGCACAGACCCCCATAGCAGCCCCATCTATCTCAGCTAGTGAATAAGCAGATGCTTTAGCCTTCTCCGCCCAGGAGGCTGCAATTCCCCTTATGAAGAGCTCTCTAACATTAATTGCAGAGACACAACCTGCTTTTTTATAAGACAAATTAATAATTTCCTTAATCCATCATCAGGAAATGGAAGGCTTTGATGCTTTAATTCCTTTCCTGTGACCATGGCAACAACAAAAAGGAGGGGGGTGTTAATTTTCTCATCCATGAGAATTTCGGCAAATAGCATGTTAGCATTCTTTGCCTGTGAGTCTTTGCTGGAGAGGAGTCCAGAGAATTACACAAAAGGCAGGTAACAAAATCAGGCGCCTCAGACATAATGGTGTGAAGATGGGAGGGAAGCCGGAGGTAGACTTTAGCAACCCCACTCTGGACAGAAAATGCAGAGGGGCTGTAGCACTATGATTATTCAACTCGGTCCCATCATCCTTCAGGGAAAAAAACCAGCTCACCACAGTGTTGTGCTGAGGGCATGGAAGCCCACTGATGCTCAGAGTGGGAAACCTGTTAAAATTAGTGTGGGTTGACCTACTTTTTCCAAAAAAGAAACAGAACAAGAGGACATGGTTCTTAAGTCTGCAGTATAGGTAATTACAGCACTAGAATTGGTTATTGCATAAGAGTGCACTGCATGCATGCATGCGTGTGCATGTGTATAAAGATCTGAGTATATGTATATAAACATATGAGTATATGCATATACACATGTCCATACTGCACAGTCTAGCATATGTTTGCACACACACTACTAGTTGCGAAAGAAGTTTCTAGCACCCAGTTGGCAAGTCCTTTTTATGTCATGCATGATTTGCACACACACGAGTAAACACTCTTCCCCCTCCGAAACACTTGGCCCCATCAATACAGCCCCTGAAGAGCAGAGTCCAATCCATGCCACACCTTGCGCTGCCTGGGAGGATGTTGGCTCTCATTGGCCACAGCCATGCCAGGGCTCACCAAAACTCACCAAAACGTGTAACTGATTGCAGTGCAGAGCTCACACCATCTAACTCACTGGTATAGTCAAAACCTTCACTTCTTCCGAGCACAAGCCCACCCCTTGCACCCACAGCTTCACTTCTGCAAATCCCATTGAAGCAATCCAGGGCACACTCCTGGCTGCTGGAGTTCACCCCTGAGGTTTGCATACAAAAGTGCTCACACAGCTGCTACTAAATGCAGCTCCACTGCTGGATCTTCCGTTGGTTGGGAGAGGCTGGATTCCTAGCATGTGAATCAGGCTACATGGTTTGAGGGAGGCTGATTCACCCAAGTTTTACTTTGCTGGAACTAACAGGGCCAAAGCGTTGCCTGAGTGAAGGCATCAAAGCAAGAGTCTAACATGCATAGTCCTCAAGCTGAGTGCAGTGTTTGGCTGACAGGAGTCTGCATTCAGCTACTGTGAGAAGCTCGTGTCTCTTAAGGTCCTGGACTGACACACAGACAGTGGGCTGCCTATTCTGCTTGGAGGAGATGTTTCCCCTGCATTTGCACTCTTTTGTACCTTGGATGTACGGTCTCTGCTTTTTGATACACACTGCTGGCACACACTGGTCTTTCCAGCTGCTGAGGCACTGAAAGCACAATAAATGCTGAATAACATCTGCTTTCACCAATATTAAATAAAAAAAGTTTTCACTTTATGATTGCTGAGGGAATACAATGTGATTACAGGCAGGGGCATTAATATAATGCCAAGCTTCAAATGGGCCAAAAAGTGTCTAAAGAGCACATCTGTATTCAAGACTGAGGTTAGTATTCAGAACTGTGATCAGTTCTGTGAACATCAGGCTTAGCTAGTGACAAAGGTTGGGACGCTTCCCTTTTCTGGAGAGCAAACCTTCTTTGCTCAGTTTTGATTGTCCATGGTGAGACAGCTGATAGGCACTGCGAAGCTAAATTTTACTAACTTCATGAAGCACCCCACTTGAAATAAGAACCTGTGCAATCAAAGGAGAAGAGTATCTTTGAAAGGCACTAAGCTTGTTCAGCTGCTCCTCAGGGTTTCCTCACCAATGGGAGGCCTCCCCAAGGATCATGTCCCATACAGCTCTATGGTTTCTCCAGACAACTGCTGTCTGTTGCATTTTTCCGGATCATTAAAACCCACGGCAGCGCTTTGCCGATAGCACTGAGAAATAGCAAACAATTGCTGCAATGCTGTGTTTCATAAGGTGGGGGAGAAATTTCCACAGACAAATTTTCACCAGTCCTGAACTAATGTGAGTATTTTACATTCAAATAGTAAGAAAAGTTGATTAAAAAAGTTTTGCAACTCCCAGGAAATCAGAGATGCAGAAAGCCCCTAAAATCATAAAGTTCAGAGGTAGTACTCTCAAACAGCATGTAACCTGAAGAGGATTTTCTCTCAGAAATATGAACACCCATGTGCTATTAAGATACCCGAAAGTGGTTTAGTGATTCTGACATCATGAGCTGAACTTCCCACAACAGAATTACAGTTAAATTTAACTTTTTGCACTACATTCCAACTCCAAAACACAGGTGTAAAAGAGTATGCCAGTATCCTTCTACCACTGCAAATCCCAAAATGGAGAAGAGTTTGAGCACCTCTCCTGGCTATCATTTACCTGAGATGCCTATTTCAAAATTCAGGGTGCCTACAGATGATGGTCAAGCAGACCTTGGACACCCAAAATGCACTGGGAGAGTCAACTGGAGTTAAGCATTATAAATGCCCTCTGAACACCTATAATGCAGAGCGTGGTTCTGTTTAACGTTGGTTGTTTACAGTAAAGTCATGGCATTGTCATGTTTTTGCGAGCTGCAGAGAATGAGGGTACCTACCGGAGCCAGAGCCCTTCTGAGCCAGTGGTAATCTATTTGCTTGGCTGTGTGGGTAAAGCTGATGCACCTTGTAGTTTTGGGAAAATGAATGTTCTCAGGAGGATGGAGAGAAGCACAGATGTACATTTTGTTTACTGTTAGGGATATTAGTTTTAGCACATGCGTGTGTGTGGGCTTAGAGGATTAAGCATGATTGTGCACTGACGGTCAATACTATTTGCATTTTATCATGTGTAAATGATATTAACACAGAAGTTATGATGCAATGTGTAGCAAGTTTCATTATGCCTCATTAAAGCAGCTTTCCCTTGCAAGTGCAAATGTACTGGAAGGCTGACCTAAATGTAGAAGAAGCTGAACGCTGATCCTTATCTTAATGAACAAATACAATTAGCCAAGTGTAAGAGTGTCAGGTATTGAAATGATCCTCTATAATACCTTCTTTCTTTTATTTCTCTGTGATGAGCATCTCTTGATGGTATCAGAGCAGCATCTCATCACAGCACCTGGCAAAAACTACCTGAGGGTCCATGAAGCATCATATCTGGGCAGTCAGTCCAGGCCCAGGGTAACCAGCCAGTTCTCCTGCGGTTGGACTTCCTTGAATGTACACTCAGCCTCTCAGGACATCCTGGGGAAGGTTTCTATTTCATGCCTTTCAGCTTTCTTGACTTCTCAAAGAGTGAAGAAAGTCTCAATCTCCTCCACCAGAGATGGTGTCCCTCACAATGGTTGTTCCACTCGCAAATTATAATAATGAAGATGTGAATGAAGGGGCTGCAGGGGATCTTTGCCATCCTTTGATGAATTCTCTTGACAATAGTGTGGCAAGGACAGTGACATCCTTTCTTCATTTTGATTGCCTTTTGATTTGCAAGTCAAAGACATCTTGCATGGAGTCTACTGATGAGCCGGCCTCCTGTCCTCTGAAGCTTTCTGCCTAGAAAAAGAGGGGAGAATAATAGATTTCCAGGGAAACCTGTTCCAGTGTTTCAACACCCTCACTGTAAAAAAAAAAATCTTCCTTCCATCTAGTCTGAATCTACCCTTTTCCAGTTTAAAGCCATTAGCCCTTGTCCTATCACAAGAGACCCCACTAAAATGTTTGTCCCCACCTTTCTTAAAACCTTCTTGGAGTATCAAAAGACCCCAGTAAGGTTTCCCTGAGGCTTTCTCTTCTCCAGGCAGGATAAAGCCAACTCTCTCAATCTGTCTTCATAGAAGAGGTGCTCCAGGTCTGTTTTCATCTTTGTGACCTTTCTCTGGATCCATTTCAGGAGGTCCATGTCCTTCTTATGCTGGAGGCCCCAGGGCTGGACACAGTGCTCAAGCTGAGGTCTCACCAGAATGGAGTAGAGGGGGAAAATCACCTTCCTCAGCCTGCTGGCCGCTCTTCTTTTAATGCAGCCCAGGATACGGTTGGCCTTCAGGGCTACGAGCACACACTAGCGGGTCATGTCAGGCCTGTTATCCACCAGCACACTCAACTTCTTCTTGGCATGGCTGCTCTCAATCCCTTTATCCCCTAGACTGTACTGACACTGGGGGTTGCCCTGACCCATGCGCAGGACCTTGCACTTGGCGTTGTTGAACCTCATCAGGTTCCCCAGGGTCCACATCTCAAGTTTATCTAGGTCCCTCTGGATGGCATCCCTCCTTCAGGTGTGTCAGCTGCACCACACAGCTTGCTGTTGTCTGCAAAGTTGCTCAGGGTGCATCTAACATTACTGTTAAATATCTCATTGATGAAGATATTTAACTGTACCCAATATTAACCCAGTATGGACCCCTGAGGGACACCACTTGTCACCAACCTTCATCAGGACATTGAGCCATTGACCTGTACCCTCTGAATGCGACTGTAGGCTAACGAAGTCCTCATCCACCAAACAGTCCACCCATCAAATCCAATTCAGGGAGAAGGATGTTGTGGGGGACAGTGTCAAAGGCTTTACAGCTTTAGTGATGCCATCTGTAGCCCTTCCCTTGTCCACTGATGTGATCACTCCATTGTAGAAGGCCACAAGATTGGTAAAGCAGGATCTGTCCTTGGTGAAGCCATGCTGTCTGTCTCGAATCACCTCCCTGTCCTCCATAAGCCTTAGCATAGCTTCTAGGAGGATCTGTTCCATGATCTCCCCAGGCACAGAGGTGAGGATGACAGGCCAGTCCCAAGGTGCTCCTTTCTACGCTTTTTAAAAATTGTTGCAATACTTACCTCTTTCCAGTCACTGGGCACTTCACTGGACTGCCATGACTTTTCATATATCATGGAGAGATATACGGCTATATGGAGAGATATATAGATTTGTATAATTGCACCACTGAGTACAAGTTATAAGAGTTGATGCTTCTCCAGACTTGACTCCATTGATTAATAGGCACCATGTGCAACGCATTTATATTTTGGGACACAGGGACTTCTTCCCCCTCAGTTAGGGCAGGGGACATTTTACTTCATCAGAGCAATGGAAATTTGAATTTTTGTGTGATTCTGCATCAAAGAGACATCTGGGACTGTCTGGGCTTTTCTAGGCAAAGAGCTACATCAGAATTGATTGCCCAGACGATTTCAAATGAGTATTCACAGAGTGCAATGATTAAGGCTACTTGTGGACGTTTATTTCTAGTCTAAAGTCTTCTAAAGTTTTCAAAGCAACAAAAATTGTCTTACCTGCTTATGCAATTATCTAAGCACATCCTGCTTGATCCAGCCTCTATCCCCAGTATTTTTTCAAAGAGGCAAGTAATTTCATCTGGATTTGAAAAGCTGATTTAACTAGAGAATTTAAGGTTAGATTTGGGAGAGGTTTGGGCACTGACATTCCTGACTTTTAAGTGATCTGGCCTCCAGGAGCTCATGAAGCACACCCAGACTCCCTGCGTGATTGATGGCGGTAGTTGGGTGCTTCAAGACTTGAACGCAACCGAGCTGGCAGGATACAGTGGGATCTCCTTGAAGAGAGCATGCAGCTGCTTACATTCAAGCAACAGGAAGAGTGGAGGACAAGGGTGTATCTGCAATTCTCTCTTGCACTAAAAGCCCCTTGAGGCTGGAGTGAGGCAATCCTGTCTGCCTGGGATCCATTGTCTGGAATCTTCTCCTGGAGATTGGTACCTACGCCCTTTCTTTCAAAAGACTCCACACAGATCAGTCTTTTAAAAACAAAGCAGGAAGAAGAAAAGGTGGTGATAGCTTTTATTATATAATGCCTTGGTATTCAAAGCATATGCTGAGGAAGTGGGAGGCCCAGGTTCCTCTCCCGCCTCAGCCCGAGGGGCCCAAACCCACATCTCCCACATCCCATGAGAGCGCCCCAACAGCCAGGCTGGAGGCTACCTTGGGCGGAGGAGCCTCCTCCACCCCTGCTTTGAAACTGCCACACTCCAGCCAGGAATTTCAGACTCAGGAGGGCGGAGGGGGGCGTGGGGGATAGCAGGCAAAAAGCACGTGCCTAATGCCGAAACCTCATTCCGAGGCCCGTCGTCGCCAGGGAGTGGGGAGCCCCAGGCTGCCTCCTCAGTCCCCTGACAGCCTTTATTCCGGGAGATTTACACGCTGACTGTGGGTTTTGGCATCCAAATTCCTCCTCTCTCAGTGGCACCGTGACTCCAGGAAAGGCTTTCAGCAAGGTGGCACTGCGATTGGAGGGAGAGGGTCTCTCCCCCAGGCATCCTTGGCCCTGAGGGCACTTTCCTGGGAGGCGGCAGGCAGGGGCCTCCTTCGCCCCTCTCTCCCTTGCTCTGCGGGGTGCTCATATGTGTGCAGTCTTTTGGAGCTGGAACTGCCCTGGTGCTGCATAGGGAGGTTCCAGGTGCAGCTACCAGGGCCCACCAAGCCCCTGAACAAGTAAAATTCTTGTTTGCTTCATACCAGAGAGGCTTTGGCAGGCAAGAGGCACTAGACTGACAGTTCTGGCAGCTCTGGGGACCCCAAGGAGCGTGGCTCTGGGCACCTGGGTGAGCTCCAAGGTAAAGAATCAGGTGTTTCAAGGGTTTCCAGGCAATTACAGGGTTAAGTGGCAGTAGAGTTGAGTTTTCCAGACAAGCTGCTTGAACACATGGATTTCAGCTTGGTTTATACCCTTTGGTTTTGATCTTACCTACAGCAGAGGAGGTTTCTTTCTTTCCAGGCGGGCATGCTGGGTGGCAGACAGGGAATTAATGTCCCCTCCCTGATGTTAGTCAATAAATCAGCTCCTCACTAAAATTCGGGATTAAGGGTCGTCCAGAGAAATCAAAGGGGGAAATCAAGCACTTTCCTCAACTTCAAGGCAATGGATTAGAGAAGAGGGACACACTCATCTTGAGTCACTCAGATATGATATGAATTGGTGTTAAAACTCTAGAACGGCTGATACTTCTGCCAGTCTAAGATCAACTTTCCCAGTCAAAAAAAAAAAAGAAAAAAAGAAAGAAAAGAAAAAAGGAATTATGCAAACAATTTAACAGCCGGGGCCAGTCTTTATTACAGTCCCCTGAGGATGGGCAAATGAAAGTCCTGAACAGCTACCAACAACAGTAGCCACAGTTACAGTAACAGGGCTGAAATACTTTGTGAGCTTGGCAGCTGTCACGCTCCAAGGAGAAGTCATGAAAAGACACATTACACTTAGCAATATCTGATAGAAGTTTGCCTCAGTATCAGTTCCTGGGAAAGGTTAAGCTGATAATCGCTTCTTTAGAAAAAAAAAAAAAAAAAAAGAAAAAAAAGAAAACAAAAGCTGGAAGGAAAAGCAGACTTTCTGGTAAATCTGCGACAACAGCATCAGCAGCTCCAACTGGTTTGTTGGCCGTTCCTTTTGGCAGCCCAGTGAAGTCATCTCCCAAAGATCTACACCTCTCTGTTAAGTAATCAGTGCACTCACGTTCATTTGGCTGCAAGAAAGGCATCCCCATTAGCCAATTAACTAGCCCATTAGGAGGTCCTTCTAAGCACCGTGGCTGTTACACCTTCCTTGCAGAGCACCCATGAGCCTTGCAGGATCCAGCACGTCTTGAAAAGAGCAGAAAACTGCATTTTTTTTCCTGTAAGATGGGAGACCTTTGAGGGGAAACCTTTCTATTGCTTCCTTCATGCTCTAGGAAGCTCTCTCTAGGAGTTTCTCCTTTTTGGAAGGCTCCTTCTCCTCCAAAATAAGCCAAATTACTCAAATGGGGCAGAGGTGCAATCAGCCAGCACACTCATAAGGACAACTCCTGTGGGGAACAGGTTTCAGCCTTCCTGGCACAGGATAAACATCTGCTCTTCCTTACCAGCAGCACTTGGCCTTTCACTTTCTGCTTTCAGCAATGTGAACTGGTTCCGCACAGTGTCTGTAGTAACTTCTTACCAGCACACAAACACTCTAAGAACCTACGCAAGTAACACCAGTGCAGCTCTGGAGACTCCTGTCAGCCCTGCTCCACCCCAGCACACTGCAGACTGCAAATAACTTGCTGCTCTCTACATTCTTTCAGCGTGTGCAGAGGCACCTTCCTGTTCTCCCAAGACTGTGACAGTCTCTATCACTTGCTGGTAGAAATGGCAGCAGAGACTTTTCCATAAAACTATTTGAAACATGCAGATTCCTTTCCCTTCTGTGTTGATGTGTATGCATGATGTGACATGCCATTCAAGTAAATCCAGTTTTATTGACAGGGATACTCACAGAAATGAACATATGCATGCACGCCCAAAACCAGATGAAAACAAAATTTTGAATTTGCAGGTGGACATTTATACCAATAGATACAGAGAAAACACGATGGAGTTTCTCTGATCTATTATGAATATGACTCAAAAAATCAACAAACACTGACCACATACATAAACATGTGACCTACACAGAATGCTTAAAAGTAATTGCAAAAGGATTTGTTAAGTAATTCAAAAAAGGAAAAAAAAAAAAAAGATTGTCAGGAGATGACTTGGTTGTGGGAAGAGGCACTTAATTCACTGCATGAATGACTCACAGTGAATTACTTGCATAACTCCACTCAAGGAAATCACTACTCTGCAAAAGTGCATACATGTTAAATCAACCAAAACACAGAGTGGTCCATATTCTTGATACAATGCTGCATTCCTCCTGGTACAGAATGAAGAAAAATCCCCTCAGCTGAGCAGTGAAAAATCCTCTTTTTTGGTATCCTGGCAATGTTTTCAAAAGACAGTTCAACAGCACTCGTCCTATTCATGCTTGGCATTTATGTTAAAAAGAAAATCCAGACCTCTAATACTCAAGAGGCAACTCTTGTTGACAATGAAACTTCAACTAATAAATCTGAGGCTGCATTTCCCACCCAGCTCAATTTAATGCCGTAAGGTAATTATACTCAGGATAAAATAATTCCTTCATTTGCCATCTGTGCTAGAACTGTGAGGTGCAAAGCTTACTGGAATTAAACAAAGGGAACTATTTTTCACTGTTTCACCTCCTTTAATTTCCCATAGCAAGTCTCCAAAACTGCAAAAGGGGCAAAAAGATAAAAAAAAAAAGAAAAATGCACCACAGCTCCTTTGTAAGTCTCAAGTGCCTGACACAACTCACCAGCCATACTTCAGGCATCAAATTCAGCATTATTCTCTGGGTACAGTGAATGCAGAAACTTCCAACTAGTATTTCAGAGCCCTCATGTTAGGAGCAACTGCAGTAGGAACAGATGGGCACAGAGAGCATCCCATCCAGAGCAGAGGTCCCCCTGGTAGTGATGGTGCTCAGGTCAACAGCATCCTTGAGGAGGCAGGAGAAGTGGGTTTGCTTTGGTGGAGCTGCCCAACATCTAAAGCACTGGCTGCAAACAGCAGACCAGTGCCATGGGAGCTGCAGCCTAGGCCACCACCGCCCCACTGGGGCGAGAGAGCAGGAGCGACGACCTGCACATGGATCCTACTGTCCAAGGAGACCCCAGCTATGCTGCTGCAAGAACCCTGGAGTAGAAGACACAGCTCTTCCCGGTGTTTCTACTGACAATTCTTGAATAAAATGCATAAATATTCCCTGGAACTGGGACTCAAATCTGGGATTTTCCTTTGTCCCAGTGCAGACAATCCCCCACGTCATTCACTCATGGCAAATATTCCCATCACAAAGATTCTCAATATTATGTTTCAGTAATGCAGTAGATGGAAAGACCCAAGTGGCTCAGGATAAGGAAGGCCTACAACATCCATCTCCCACTTCTCAAAAGCATGCTCCAAAAAAACAGGGTATCCCAAGCAGGAGAGAAGAGTTCTGGTGCAGGTTTTTACTCAGATGTGTTTGAACAAAACAGGTATGATCCCACTACCCTGCCTTAAGCCCCTCCAGCAACCTAAAAGTAGGATGTGCCCTGACTCCTGAATGGCAGTGGGACTACCTCCAGTTTCTTCTCAAGGTTATTTCACCATGTGCTGGATCTGTGGCTAAAATCCATTGGGCATTTTGTATCTCAGAACAGGTGAAGCTCTTGATTTCAGGCAAATTTGGCAGTTAAGTGGTGCCAAGAACCATGATTTCATACATCAGAGTATGGTCCCGATTTTGCATACATTAATATTGCTCCACATCCATGAACCAGTTTTGAACACCAAGTTTATGGAATTCATGCTTGTTTTGTGGGCAAATGCCTAAAACACATCTTTTGCTTTGCTTATTATCAGCAGCTCTCTTTCAGGCAAGGAAACAAATCTCCCTCATCCACTTTTAAGAGATCTGCTGTATTAAACGGGAGCACGTGAATTTGGCAAGTGCTTGCTCCGGGAGGATACTGCACATACTGCAAGTGACTTGTGCTGTGACAACCTAACCCAAATCCACTTAGAGGCAACTAAGACAGCTGCATGGTGGTTGTGAGGTAGGCCTCTGGCAGAAATCTGAGAAATTCTTAACACATATTCCATGTTATAAAAGGACAGATAACAACTCACACTGCACCATGCCCTGGAACTTCCTGCACGGGAGGATTATTGACAAACGGACGACTCATTCATCCCCCACCAAAAACCTGCACCAAAACAAGCAGACTGAAGGACTTGAGACAGTTGGTAGACTCAGGGAGAAATTCTGCAGCATTTTCAGAAACAGTTTTAGAGTGTCTTGATGAACTAAGCAACAAACTCATCAGACAGAAGTACAGGACTGAGAGATAACACCAGATTTTGCAGCTAACCCACCTTGCTTCTGTTTTATTTAACCTTCCACCTTTTGGCTGTCCAGTCCATTGAGCTTGCTTGAGGCAGAGACCATACCCAGTTTGCAATGGTTCTTCCATCACAATTTTTGAAAAACTACTTGCAATACTTTTTAGCAATTGAAGCAGAAAGCTTGATAACGTGATCTGAGAGATTTCAGGCTGGAGATGACTGGTAAAACCAAGCTGGATCTATTATTCTGTTTTATACCTCCAAGTGGATGATTTTTAGCTCCTAGGGGTAGTGATGCCACTGAGAGGTGTTTGGAGATTTCAGACATGACCCAACTTAGTTCTGCCCAACATTTCTGCCCTCAAGCACACATTTGCAATGAGAACAGACTTCTGCATGCTTCTGAGAAATGCCTTTTATTGTATGACAGCAGTTGTCATGTGAATGTCCACAAAAGAAATCATTCCATAGCGATAACAAAATCAAATTATTACACAAATGCAAGAACTGAACCAAACCAAACCAAAACCAGAGTTAAAATGAGGAAAATGCAGTGTGCCATTACACAATGTAAAACATACACAGAAAGCCACATTCTTCTGCTGAAGGGTCAGATGCTCATCACTATCACGGGAAAGAAGTGATTTCAACTCTTTCTTCCACCCTTCAAAAAAAAGAGGCAAACTTTAAAGTGAGATATTTTGAAGATAGTTGCTTTTGTCCTCTTCTGACTCTTTTTGCAACCTTATTCCAAACATTTTGGCAAGAAAAGAACCTGCAACCAGCATTACTGAGGTTGATCAGAAGGTACTCCCTCTTCCAAAGGGCAGTATAAATGGTATCACAGAAGATTATGCCCATCTGGCAAATGGTTCAGTTCACCAAAGAGAATTTTGCCCTTAAAATAAGCAAATAAGCAAAACATGAAATAACCTATCCTGGCTAACTGTGTTGGTTTTGAAAATGCCACCATGTTTTGCTGGCTGCCAGTGGTCCTTTGAGAAGGGTGGAGCGAAGAGATACCAAAACAAAAGCCAAAAAAACAATTCTTGAAAAAGAAGTAGAGGCTGTTCCTAGACTTTTACACCAAAGAAACAACAGTTCTGTAACTGATCATTTTCAGGGCCACTGTATAAAATTATATTTATTAGAAATAAGACTCTGGAATACTGTAAGGCACCTCACGGTGAAAAAATATTTCAAAGGCTCGAGTAAGTCAGAAGACTGAGTTCTTTTTCCAAGATCCCCAGGAAGAAATGTGACTTACAGTGACCGGCTTTGCTATTTCCAAATAAAGCACAACCTTTTCCAAAGTGGAAGTTTAGAACTATTTACATTTTTCTTTATAAGGAAACATAAAACACCCTGCCGGAAAGGTAATTTATTAATTTAACAGACCAAGACTTTCACTACAGGAAGGTCTTTTTCATCCCTATCTCACCTTTGCCATTCAGGTACACTGCACCTTTTTACTCAACTGAAATTAAATGGGTCAGTCAATCTCAATCAACATCTGAACAAAACATCTGTTGATAGTTGTATCCACAACAATACCAACAAAAGAATCTAAACAACAATTTCCTGAGTAAAATATTTTTGTTACTTTAAACCAGGAAAATGATATAATGCCAGTGACAGACATGAATGACTCACTATCAGTTGTTCTACTCAGCAATTTACGGGTTTTAAGTGTGATTTTGTAAAAAATTTGTTTTGTCTTATATTGATATTTGATACCTTCAGCTAGCAGTGCCCTGCCAAAACATGTGAAGAAGCAGAGTCAGCATTTTCAGAGATACCTAACATTTTTGTGCGCATTCAAAAAGCCACAGTATGAAATTAATTCTAGCTTATAGACTGATAGCTAGATCTGTCAGGGTTTCATACCAGTGAGTCTGCAGCAGCCAGTGTTTTGGAGCTCTGCTCTGAAATGTAACTTACCATAGATTCATTTCAGAGCTGAAATGAACTAGAACTGTAATTATACCCTTGGTTTACACATGCATATCTCCTTGGTTCTGATAAAAAAAATATAAATTCCAGGTATGTATGGCCAGGAGAATGTACTGTTCTCTTATTTAAAAGTCTCTATATTATGCATCACACTTACTCTCTTGTAAGAACTATTTAGAAATAAAAATAATTCGCTTTTGCAAAACACAGTTAGACTCCGAATATAACCACACTGCTCAAAAAAAGAAGATAATCCAATGAGCTCGAGCTCCCAACTCCACGAACTGCCTTACCAGTCAGCTCATCCTCGCTCTGTTTTGCACCACTCCAACCAGGTCTCTCCAAGGCAAAGCTTGAGAAGAGTCTGGTCATGGATCCATGGATCTTTGCCAAAAAGGCAATTACAGACAAGACCATGTGAGTTTGAACTTTCTTCATTCTACACAGTCCCCCGGCATTATCCCACGTGACTTCACACAAAGTGAGGCACTTTACACCTTCACATACCTGTGTAATACAAACACCACTCTACTGAGCTGAAGAACAGTCCTGTCTTTATTTCAGACAACTTTAATGCAAAATCACAACAAAACACACCAGATGATAACTGTGTGTTAGGATCAAAAGTCGACAGGATGAGCCCAGAGAAGACCAAGGACCAGCAGTACAGAAGAGTGGATGTGGCTAGCATGTTCTAAGAAGGATTAGCCATAAACACGCCTTACATGAGCCCAGCTGTGCCACGTGGCTTTGGGGACTGGTAGCTGCCCTTGACTGACTGACATTTATCACCAAATGTAACACAAGCATCGTGCCGCACATTGCTGCGTGAAGTTCAGTTCCACTGATCTCAGTGGAATTTGTTACAATTTAAGCTGCTACACACCGCAAAAGAAGTGTTAGGACTTGAAAAAAAAAGGCTAGGGACAAGAGCATCTCATTTTGTAACTTCCTCCTAACAATGTCTAATGATCGGAGAGGATGTTAACAGTAAAATTAGACACCTGATGTTTGTTCCCCCACGTCCAAAGCGCCCCTGTCCCCCTTCTGCCTGGCCAGTGGCACTGCAGGTAGGACCTCCCCTCTCCTGGCATCTCAAAGCAGGACAGCGAACCACAGTGCAGGGAAGATGCTGCAACAGAGGATTCTGCCTCTCACCACAGGACTGGTTCCTCCTGAGCAGGAAAAAGTCCTTGTAGAGGAGAGATTTGCTGAGGCACAGGCTTTGGCCTCAATTTACTTCTCAATAAGGAGAGAGTAACTTTGCATTTGATTCAATTATTTTCTGGTAGGACTGCTTGAAATGAGAAACATTTGTGCTTGCCTTACTTTTAGACTGCTGGGCGAACATTGGGTGAGTAACAATTGTTTGGCATTACAAAGGTAATAGCAAGCATCTTCAGTATTTTTTAAAAAGCACAATATTTACCATGTTCTGAAGAGATCTGTTGCCTTTTAGTCTCTCCTGTGCCCTTTAAACAGCAAGATGAATAGATGCATTACCAGTGGACCTCAAAAGTAGCTCACTAAACTTGAAAAATTCTGAAGCAGCACAGCACTTGCTTTATTTATATTTCGAACATAGGAATAGTGCCTTTGTGTTAAAGTGCTTTGCTGAATCAGGACGTAACTAATGAATATTGAACCCCTCTCTCTCACCGCATTCCTCTCACCATTAGCAACAGCTATTCAAAACCACAGGTTGTACTTCCCTACCTATTCTGGCAGGATGGTAACTTCAAACAGCTTCAGTTCAACAGAACCCCTAATGCAAAACTTTAAACATACTAAGGTTACATATTTTTAACATATATTTAATGAATTTGTTGTGTACCCTGCAGTTACAGCTTTGGCTTGAAGGCACAAATATTAAGGCACAATAAATGCAAATAATGTATACATTTCAATGTGTTGCGTTGAAGATAACTTTGTACTACATGGTATTTAGGTATAATGACATGTCATTCAAACATATCCTCAAGTTATTTTAATACCTTTTTTTCTCTGATAACCTGGATAAAAAGAGGAATGTATGTTAAATTATTTAAATATTTCTTCAGTGCAAATGTGGTAATTTTCTTCTAAAGTATAGAAGATTGAGATTGATTTTTCAGCATTTGGATTTTAGCAAAATAAAACTAATATTTACACTCATCTTGAACAGCATTATTTGAACTATTTATCAAAAAATAAGTATATATTTTTTTTTGCTATCAAAAACAGAAAGTATTTTTGGCTTCTTCAAGTCTTTATTCTATCAACCTGCATAGCTACTTATAGCAGGTAGAAAAACAGTTGCTCTAAACAACTAAGTTGCACACTACTGAATCTGCTGTTTAGACACAGTTGTCATGACAAAAGTGACACTGAAAAAATTTTGGTTTTGCTTGCTCTCAAAATATTTCTAAAAGAAAAAAAGGACACATTCCAGTTATTTTAATAAGCTCCAAATATGCACCCTAGACCTGCTAGGTGTCCTGCACCTGCTTAAATAAGAGATCTCTACCACATAACTTTCAAACAAAAACTGAATCTGCCTAATTTCCTTAGCAACACAAACATTATTAGTTGGATACGAAAACATATTGCACTGAAATTAAAGAAACAGGGACAGTAAAAATTTTCTTCTCAGTATTAAATAGGAAGGATGTCCAGTGCAAAGAATCGCCCCCTCCTTTTCCTCCCCCATTGACGCTTTCAAACATTGCCGCTGAGTTTAGATGATCTCAGGTTTACATTCTGTAGAAAACAGTTAAGGCTATTAGGAATCACAGTGCAGTTTCGGTTACGCATAATCCTGAGGAAGGATCCAAGGAGGAGTCCGTGGCAAGCTGACCATTCTGAACAACTTCTGGGTAATTCTTACTGAAGTATACCTAGAAAAAAAGAATTAGATTCTGTGAGCAATTATGCCTCAAACACCTTATAGCTTCAGACAAAACTTGTGAAGATAAATGAAGTAGAGATAAATACATATCCTTAAGGAATCCCAAAGGAACTTCAGGTTAGCAGCCTTCAGTAACTGTATGTCACTGATAAATTAGTAAAATTACTATATGATCTTCCATTATAACAAAACATGAGAAAAATCCCACACAACCTGTAGATCCCCTCAAATTTTGTTAATTCAGATAAATAGATATGTTTTATTGCTTTACATTAAACTGATAAGTAAAATCATTTTACTAGCTCAAAACACGGAGATAAATTAAAAACAGGATGACAAAGAAGCTGTGAAATCTTGCGTCTGCACAAGGGTTTCTCATTTTCACACATAAAATGAGCACAATGGATTTGGATGTTAAAATCAGGTTGTAATCCCTATATTTTACAAACTATGATTGACAACCATTGAAACTTCGAAGTATATGTATGAAATATCCCAGCGTTTAATTTGTGCTGCAGAGCAGTTATAGGGCCTATAGAAATGTGATCTCTGGATAGCGAACCACAATAATGAAAGAAGAAGCAAAAGCTTTAACAATGACTCAACCAAGCAACTTCTCTAAAACGTTAAGATGATACCAAATAATAAGACAGTTCTTTGCCAAGCCTTTGAGTTCCTGAATTCTACCAATTTCTAGCTCAACTAGAAGAGATACAGGTTTCCTGATAAATGTATAATCAGAACATAAAGGAAATGAAATGCTGTCAAGTTTCACTGTTCCACAATCATCAGTTTTTAGCAGCTGTATCATATCTCTGTTCCTTGACAGATGCGCATAACAAAATGAAATAATGTCAAGACTTGTGTGCTCTTATCTAAAAATGTGTTTGGGTGAAAAAGGACTTCAAATGCAATTTTTTTTTTTCCAAAAAAGAATGTGAAAAGTTTTGTTTGAGTCTTTAAAAACAGAAAATACACTATCTTTCTGAAGCTGACACGTGTCACGAGTTAGGTCTCATAGTCAGACTGCTTTGACTACAGCTTATGAAATATTTCTGCAATTTATATTTGAGAGTGTTGTCAACAAAGTTCAGTTTGTTTGATAATAATATCCTTTTCATATACATGAATACAAGTATAAGACACCCAGGATAAAAAAGAAATAGTCATTCTATAAAATCATTCCTGTAAGTACCGCTGTCATCTTTCATGCACACGTGCTAACAGAGGATATACGCATCTTTACAAGTTTCAAAGAATATTAAAGTCTGACTTGAATCCACAGAAGAACTGGAAGTCCTGTTAAGAGGCATTCCTCAGTAACCAGTCACAATCGGATGCAACAGAGGAAAGTCAATGAGGCTGCTGCCTGCATACAGCAGCCCCAGTTGTGTATTCCCATCCTGTTTCTGGTTTAAAACATAAAACTTTGGCATACTTTTAGGGCAGCTTTTGAATGTGATTTTTTTTTTAATGGAAAGCTAATAGAAAACCTTGGCACATTACTAGAGATGTAATGAAATGGCAGCTGCTTTTCAACTGTCTCATTGCAATTCTTCCCCTGAGCCCAATCCCTCAAGATATTAAATGCCCAAGTCTTTACACAAGTTTCTTCCACTGCCAACAGAGCTGCAACCTTTTTAAAAGTAATCACTGAGGTGAGATAACACCTAGTATTTTAATATTTACACATCTGTCATAGCTTTAAAATAAAATAAAATGACCCTTATTTTTTCCTCAAAGTGCTCAAAACCCGACTGACAGAAACCCAGCCCTATCCTGATGCCACTAAAGCCTGCAGAAAAGCCTCTTGCAACGCTGCCTAGAGTGGGGAGAACACACCGACTTCTGTTTATCTGAATAACTGAGTGCTTTTATTTTTTTTCCCTCTTTTAACTGCTTGAAGACTATTTCTCACTTTCCTGTAGGACTTTCTCCTAGTAGCTTCTTGTGAACTGAGCAAAGACAAAAAAAATAGTCTCATGGTGTCAAGCACAACTCAACTGCCATCAGGTTTACAGGCTAGTTAATATATACTCTGTGGTCTCCAATTTGAGCTGGGCCTGTGTTGTTTTCTTTGACATTTGCACAAAAAACAAGGATACTGAGTGATCAAGAGAGACGTACAAATAGCAATGTACAATGATGTTGGATCAATTCGGAAGCCTCAGGCTGCAGCAACGGCTCAATCTTGCAATGCTTAGCTAAGATGCCCATAAGACTTTTTGTTTAAATTATGTTAGCCTTCCAATTTCAGATGTGTAGTCCCTCTTCATTTGCATTTGAAGGATATATGCAGAATCCATGCCGTTCCCAGAAAATGCACTGAAACTCTCACCTTAATGAAAGAAGTTCTTGGTACAAGTTTGTTTTGTACAGGTCCAAATTGCAATAAATCAAATAATCATTGCTAAAGCACAGCCACATTCCAAACCATTTACTTAGCAATCCACTGTAATGCCTTTTGAAAAGTATGTCTATATGTCATATTACCATTTCTTTTTATGTGCAGCATACCATTTTCCAAAAACAGAAGAAATGCTTTCCGTAAAAACAGTTCTTAGTAACCACAGTAGGAATGTAGGAGACCAACAGCAATGCATGCAACAGACTTACCAGTTAAAAAAGAAAAGCCATTGGAATCAGCTCTTCTGACTAAGCAATTTCTCTGAAAGTATGCATGAAGCACAAGGGACAGCAATAACAAAAACCCTGAATTATCCAAGTCCTTCAAACAGAAAGAACTGTAACTCTGCTTCTGGGTAGCTGCTGACTGGAGATACAGTCTCTCGATTCCCATATTTTTGGGCTGAGTGCGGATAAGCACCATGCTTTGCATTCTTGGCAGATGCTAAAGCTTGTATCTGCCTTCTAGCCTGGGAGTTAGCAAACTTTTTCATCAAACCACATTTCAGCAGAGACTGGTTCCTGGATCTCTTCCCTTCCTGTACAAAATCACATAACATTGATGTGGTAACTGCAGATGACTGTATGGGCAAGTAACATCAGGCAATTATTTTTATACATTTTGAATTATCTTTTAATGCAATTGTGCAATTGGGGAGGGCTGCAGGGAAGGAAGGAGACAGCATGACATGGCTAAATTTCTACAGATGACAGCTGGACAGCCTTACCTCTTGCCTTTCCAAGGATCAAGCCTTAGGAAGCTGGCCTTCATTTTACAAACAATGGTCTTATGAATTTGAAGCTATCCTTTTAAACATCACTTATATAACCTCCAGATTGTCATACACATACTACAAAAAGCCCACAGCTAACCCATTCCTTTCTAATAATAAAATATATGAAGCTACATTGCAGCAATGGAGAGGGACAGCAGGATTCGTAACATAGCTTTGTTCAGGACAAAGCTGTTTCCTCAGTTCTGCAATTTGTGCCACACAAGAATTTATAGTGTACGCTCTTAGCTACAATGCTTCACTTGAAAAATACACTTAAAAAAAAAATTTCAGAGTATGAACAGACACAGAGCTCTCTTCTATAATCTTCAAAAAGTCCTGTAAAATAGCATCCAGACATGACCATGAAGCCTCCATTACAGCACAATCTTCCATTTTTTTGCAACTTGCTGGAAAATAGTCAGGTACCTGCCACTTTGTTTCCTGTCTCTATGTGTTGTTACTTGTCTACTGGTGTTTTGTTTCCTCAGGTAACAATTTGGACTTTGTGATCCCCTAGCTCTGCTCCACACATCCAATGTCTTGATGAAAGGAAAGCATAAAACCTAAAGACCTTTGACTCCTGTGTCTAAAAGCCTTTCTTAGGTCACTACATGCTTAATATCAGTGCCTTACTTGAATGCTGAAAGTACAGTTTACATGAACATGAACCAAGCTGCTGCCAAACTGAGCACTGCCAGTCTCAACTGAAGCAATCCTGAAACTTCATTGGCACTGAATTAAAATCTTGCTCTGGACATCCTGTGTGGTAAACTATCAAAAAAAGAGAAAGCAAGCCAATGCTAGTCAAAGAGCTCTTCAATCACAGGTCATTTCTTTTATCTTCTTATCTCTCCTTCAGCTTTCCATCGGAATAGTGGAGATGATACAGCCTCACCTCAGAGGCATATTATGAAAATTAATCCATTGATGTCTCTTAAACACTTTGATTGCCAGAGGAATGCTCACAATTACATTAATAATTCTGTACTCAGAGTAGGATTTGAACAGTAAGCAGTAAATCAGGCACAGAGCCTTGTAGGGAACAAGGAGGCAACAAAACATTCAACAGCTGTTTGTTAATTGAGCCCTGCTCAGCCTATGTGCAGAACAGAGCAAGAGTACGAGAACGAAGTAAGAGAATACATAACAGCAGAGATGTGATCACACCCCCAGAGACCATAATAAAATGCACACATATTGAAACCCAGCTAAAATACAATGGGCCCTTAAAAAATATATAAATAAGAGATAAACGCGTGACTCTGCAGCCCTAACGTGTTTTTTTACAGGAAGTTCTTTTAGGATCAATGCCCAGCACAGGTATGTCATATATTATTTACACTTACTGTTTTGTGTACATACAAAAGGAGGTGAGAAATCCAGACGATCTTTCAACTCAAAAGTTGAATATAAAATATTATAAGTGTATATAAATACACTTATAATTTGGAAGTCTGTGTCCACCCCACTGAAAATTATGGCTTTGCCTTGCAAAATTGACATATTCTTTAGTGGAAGGCTTACTATAACACTGAATATGCTAACTTGAGATAAACAAACTACACAGACAAACTTAATTATCTCTTCTTCTAAAATTACCCGTTTTGCTGTTTCAAACAGAGAAGCCGCTTCAGTCTTGCCCACTTGTTGCACCATTTTGTAAAACAAGCTGTCTTGTTCTTGAAGCAAAATGTAAGGTTCACCATATTCTTTCAGTCTTCCTGCATCTAAAACCTGTTAAATGAGCAGAAACCAATGTATTAACATAAGAAAATTAAAAACTAAATGTTAGAGACTAAAAACCAAATGTAGGCGACTACAAGCAAGGGGGAAATGCATGCAATTTAGTACTAAAATGAATTTTGTACCCTGAAAATGAAGTACGTTCTCTTCAAACTAGTATCGCACTTTCTCAGTTTACAGACCTGTTGTACAATTTTAGAGTGCCCTACAGCCATTCCACCTATAGGAATCCAATGTAAAGTTATGCAGAATATGGAAATACAATGTTTGTGCAGCCAACAAAACAGCTTTTAAGATTCATTGTGTAAGAAGGAAACAAAGAGGTCCAAAATGGGCTCTGAAGTAAACAGCTGTGGGTAAAAACCACGCAATAACCACCAAGACGGTTAAGGGAGAATAAGCAGGTCTTTTGAATTAGAGGAGGTGAAGATGTAATTAAAGAAAATGAGGGTGTTGCTGAAAAGATAAACAATTTCTTGCATCAGTTTTTGCCAACTACGTGTTAGAAAGATACTTAACCCTGAACCTATTCTTTCTACATAAAAAAAGATGTGATGCCACCCCAGGCATAGGTACCCATAAAGAGGGAAGGGAGAAAGAAAAAACCAGAGAAATTAAAAAGGCATTAAGTCAACAAGCTACAGAGAATATACACAGTCATAAATATCAGAAAAAAAAAAACAACAGGAATAAGCTGATTGAACCTCTAAGAAGATATTCTCACACTAGTGACTCAATTTAAGACTATATGATAGCAAATATTGTGCTTACATTTTGAAAAGCCTTATGGGATTAATTCAGGGAACTTTTAGACTAGCATATATGTTTTGAGATAGGACAGCAATTTAGTTAAGACAGTCATTAAAACAGTCAGCAAAAGATCACAGGTAGAATTTGTTCTCTACAGCATTAGCAATCAGAAATCTGATACAATTCTTAATGTACCATAAGAAAACTAAAAGTGATATGATTTATATGGATTTCCAAAAGATATCTGGTGTAACTAAATAGCTGTGCTACAAGGGGCAAATCTTTTC
Source organism: Pseudotriccus pelzelni (assembly GCA_035584735.1). Taxonomy (NCBI): domain Eukaryota; kingdom Metazoa; phylum Chordata; class Aves; order Passeriformes; family Tyrannidae; genus Pseudotriccus; species Pseudotriccus pelzelni. The sequence goes on from JAWMRA010000001.1 coordinate 74,654,266, forward strand.
AAGAACCTGGACAGAAACTGAGATTAGAAATACACAGTACAGTTTTCTTTGTAGAAAGCTGAACAGGTAGGAACCAAATGATTCTGGCATATATGGTAGCTATGACTGTGTCAGTCATCAGAAAAGGAGGTATCAGAGAAGTGACAAACCTGCAAATGACACAAAAATGTGCAGGTAAGTCTAGGCCAGAGATTCAGATACACCTAACTTACCTAGAAGAATGAGAAACACAATAGCAGGGAAGTGTCAATATTGACAAATGCAATGTACTCAAATACCTAACTGGCTTATAAATTAATGGTATTGACTCAAGAGAGTTCAGTACTTTAGGCCATGAGTAGGAGTAATGAAGTTTAAAAAAAAAAAAAAAGAAAAAAAGAAGAGAGAAAGAATTTATGTGAGAAAACAAAGTAATTCAGAAAATATTTTTATTCTTATATAAATAAAAAACTGAATACACATGGCATGCTATTGACAAAGATATTGCCACAAAAAAGGACTTCAAGGATTCATAACTCAAGCCATAATTGTTGTGTACATACTTACAAGGGAAAAAAAAAAAATCTAAAAAAAATGGAGCTGTTCATTTCAGGAAAGAAATTAAGAAAAGGTGATTATAAGGATAACTTCCCAAATAACAAAAATAGTTTGCAAACTTCTGTTTGAAAGAAGAACCTCTAATAAGTTTGGAGGTAAATCCTACGTCCTGTGAGGAAACTTTCAAACGTGCCCTTTGCCTGTGCGGCTCCTTGAACTAAAGCTCTTTGATGGCCAAGGGCACAGCAGATCTCCAAGTGGCCTGGACCCTGCGTAATGACAAAACCCACAGTGAAGTGGCACAGCTGGGCTGATCCCTTTGTCTGCACCACAGCAAAAATAAGGTGTTGCAGAGATCACTGTTGACTTGTTTGACACCAGGGACCCAACACCTGGGGAGAGGCACCCACCCCTTCCCTTCCGGTTCAGTTAAGTACATGACATTTGAATGGAAAATAACTCAGCCAACAACAGCAGCATAATTACATCTAATTTTATAAACTGTATGCACAGAAACCTACATGAAGATATTTGCTATTTTCAAAAGCTCATAACTTAGAGCATCCAGCCTATACTATGATTTTATTTTGCAAGTGATTTCCAGTACTGTCCGGCATTGTAGCTGAAGAAAAATGTTGAAATATTAGTAGTATTTCACCTGCAAAGGTATACTTGCACAGACGTGTATTTTTCAATGTAATTAGTCCAATACCATTTAATCTGAATATTTAGTGATTAATTACAAACATAATTTTAATCACAATCTTTTCTATACCACGGTATGTCACAGTTAGGGACAGCTTCCTTAAAAATGAACTAAGTTATCATATACAATTCAAGATTTAAATCTATGCCACAGCATAGAACATCTCTGGTGCCTTGAATAAGTAAAGATATTTTCCGCATATTATACAACATATATATATATATGTTATATATATAACATATATAACAACATATATAACAACAATTATTCTCTCCTTAAGAGAGGAAACAAAAAGCACCTGCATTAAACATGTTTCTTACAAGTAAAGAACTGCAACAGAAAAGTAGAGGGGTCTAGAAAAATTGTATTACTGCACTATTGGAATTTTAACATTCATTTTGCAAATATCTGAAACAACCACAAACACCATCTGTCACTTCCAGAGAACCTGAGAAAAAGGAAAAAGTTATTCTTCCTTGAAAAGTTTTAAACAGCCAAGTCCAGAAGATGAATGGATAGAGCGAGCAGCTTCTATCTACAAAAAACCCCATTCACATTTTAAACAAATCATTAACCTATTCATAGCCTTTCTTGGGAAATAAAAACAATCTTATGTTATGAAAATTGACAGAACAACTGTAGGAAAACAAGCTGTGCTACTTTAAAAAAAAATCTGAAATTAAAAATAAAGAAAAATAAAGAATGAAACTGAACAGACAACATCATTCCTACAAGTTAGGAACACTCTATAAACCCTGTTCACCAAGAAAAAACACTTTCTACTAACTGCTGTCATCTACGAGACAATGGAGAAAATTTAGGCTGATTTACTTGGATACATTTATATACTTATACATTTATTAAAAAGTGCTTAGACAAAGAGATAGGTACTCTTCTTTGAAGAAATATGTGCTGATAAAATTTAAATAAATAAATAGGTACTTTGGCTAAGGCTTTGCATACTCTTACTCACTGACTCCAAGCCAAATTAAAATCATTAGAACTTCAAAAAGCCAGCTAATCATTCAGGAAAGGTGGAATCTGGTGTTTACCAGCCACATATTTTCTGATCAATTTGCAACGCTTATCACAGCACAATCCAACAGAATCGAACCCAGATGTGTTCCAAGGCAGTTGTACCAGTGGAACTTGATACAGAAAAGCCAGAGAAGCTTGTAGCTGGCGAAATCAGATCAGCAGGGAGATTAGAGAGGACACACACAGGAGCACTTGACTCTGAATCAGGCTGGGATTTCATCACAGACTTTAACGCAGGTACTAAGAGAGAGGGATTTTGTACGGATCATTCAACTTTTCAGCTCCTTGGGGTCTGACTCTTGATAAAATACACCAACTGAAGACTCACAATCATTCTGTGGGAGCTAACTGCCTCTGAAATACTTAGACAGCCCATAATAAAATAAAAATAAACACAAAAAAGCTATATAAACCCAAAGTGGTCATATATAAAACCAGGGCCAGATTCTCCAGCCTCTTGCACTGGCGGCTTCTTTTAACTAGCCTGCACTGTTCTTGCCTTTGAAGTACCATCTTTACGACTTCAACAGGATTTTCTCTAGTGAAAGAGTAATTCCAAGAGTACAAAATTTACAAAATTGGCTGCTGGCAATCATGCAAAAGAAAGCATACAGGAAAATTTTTATTCAATGGAATTTGCTCACCTCCCTGGGTAAGGTGAAACCACCCTTTACCTATAGCTATCCAAATTAGCCTTAGTCAAGCAGCAATAGAGACATCTTAAGTTCAAAGAAGGCTCAAATGATATATTCTTCTTGAGTAAAACCCTTGCACGCTACCTAATTCTACTCCATCTAATGTTTCATTCTTGTTGAATAGTCTGGGGCAGTGACTTCTCATCCCATTTGTGATCTTTTCAGAAGGGTAAGCAACATGCTGGGTAAAAACCAACGCAGTTTTGAGCAAGTATCAATATCAAATCTGAGCAAACAAATATAAAATTTTTAAATATTTGAGGCACAGAATAACACAGAAAGTGTGAGATAAAAAATAAGCCAGGGAAGGACAGACAAACAGACAAGAAGTTTTTGATCTTGACTGACCTGAAATGGCAAACATGAAAAGAGTATTAGCCATTTAAATGTGTTGTTTATGTTAACTCTAGTTCGCACAGAAGCAGTATTTGCCTATGCCACAAAAATGTTGCTGAACTAAATTTGGGTAAAATTTGACAACTACATTTTGCCTGAGCTGTAACCTAAAAGGGTATTTACCCCCACCTTGCCTAGGTCTCTCCCCAGACACCTAAACTTTGCAGTATTTCCATTCCACAGCCTCACGGTTTAATGTATTAACCAAGACAAAAAAGGAGGGGAAGGAAGACAAAAAAGGAAAACATAAAATGGTGAAAAAGAAATCAGAGATCCATTTCACAAAGAACAGAGAGAAATGAAGCAATGAACGATGAGGATACTACATCAAGATAGTCCAGCCCTGCAGAGACCTAGGCAGCAGAGCCAGGAGAACACCCTTCTCCCTGATGACTCCTCCAATTAATCTATACTGTTCTGTTGCACAGGATTTTGGAAAAGAAAGCAGTCATTTTGTAAGCGAATTTTTAAATTTTCTTTGTGGATTAATATATGTAAAAGAAGTGTCATTAGCCACAAAAAGAGAAAGAACAGGGGCCTTTAAAAACGCTGTAACAAACACCATGTACTTGCAGCTACCCATAGACACAAAAAAGAAAGTTCTAAATCCTGCGTTTTCAAACTTTCAGCAACAAAAGCAGACAAACCAAGAGAACAATAGTTATAAAACATTCGGAGAAAAAAACAGTCCAAGGTTGGAAGCGTTCAGCAACAGAGGAGGGGGCATGGGAAATTATTTCAATTATTATTGAGGAATGACTAGTATTCTTATTCACGTTCATATTCACCATAAAGCCAGAGGGGAAATGGGACATTTAAGAGTTGATCATAAATGTTTTTATTTCCTATTCAAAAGGAAAATAATTCAAGCAAATTATCTCCTTGGGAATACATCTGATTTAATTTAGACTTGGAGAAGACATCACCAAACAACAAAATTATTATTAAAGTTCAAAACTCTGCTAGGAGTACAACTTTGAACAATGTTTTCCTCAGAGAGCATACATCAAGATGATCTTTAATAAAGTCCTGGGAAGAGGAGAATATTCAGGAGATGCTTCTGGTTACATCATATTATAAGAAATATATTTACCCAAGACAATACATAACTTTGTGGGAAAGAGTCAACAGCCTGTGCTCCAGTTGGCATTAAGTTCAGATGCAAGCATGTTCTGCCTCTTCTGTCTCATCACAGTTTGTCAAAACAGACCAGAAACAAGCACATACTTCTCTGAAGAATCATTTATAAATATTAACTCATCTAAACATATTGCAAACATCGAAGAACATCGAGAAGACTGCAGATATAACTCACAACCATTTAGGGCTTGCTTTTTTCTTTTCAAGTCTCCTCACCCTGTTTTTTTTATTTTTGGTGGTAGAAGTTTTTTTTGCTCTCATTTGCTTTTTGTTTTTAAATTTTTTTTAAGTCTTCAGGTTTAATCAAAGTAGACCCCAAGCTACTTCAAGGTTCCTATACAAACTATTGTACCAGTAACTGAAGACAAATTTGGTGCCAAGTAATGTATATTTCATGTATCACGTGTACAGACAAAGCAGAGCACACCTGGGCACTTACCTTCTTATAATCTGAATTATTATTATTTTCAAACTTGCAAAATATTTCACCTCAGCAGAGCTTAACTATGCTGTAACAATGCCAAACCTACCACTGGCCACTGGGATTCGATATATACCCCCTACCCACTTTCCCCTGCTTCACAGAAAAGGCAACTTCAGACACTTTGTTCTGTAATCGTAATAGTGGATTTCTTTAAACTGAAATTACTCTTGGGCTGTAACTTAGGGGAGATGGAGCACTGCCTGGGAAACTGTTGTACATAGGTTTTCTTTAAGTTTCTTGCAGAGATTTAAAAATCTATCTTCTTTTTCTCCAATGGATGGTATACCACAGTAAGCTGGTTGGAACATGGTGGGTAAAAATATCAATTATGTGCATAGCAATGAGACTTATTCTACTGCTAATCATTTGATATTAACTCCTTCTGTATCTTGCTGGAGAAAAGCAGCCTGTAAAAACCATGCACTGCAAATGTCTCTTGTATTGTACAGTTTCCTCACCTCAAAACATCTACACCAGCGTAAGTTCAACCCTTGCCTTAGAGACTATGAAGGGACCTCATGCCAGTGCTTACCAACAGCTGTACATGTTCTGACAAACTCTCCCTTGGTCAATCAGTAATGACTGTTTCCATCACTGTAAAGCCGCATTTCTCAACTGGGATTGAAAAATGGCTCAAATGTGTCCCTGAAGTGATAGAAGATACACTTCAGTTTAAGAAATCCCACTCTTTAATAAGGCTTTTGAAGGCCTTAGAAAGTTAGATAAGCTACACAGATATTATACTTTTCAAGAGGTTAAGGAATACTGTTGCAGATGACTGAGCATGTCTCCTGGTTTCATCAGTTTCTGATGACAATGAACTTGTGGGCTCAGCTGCCACGCACACAGTTTCACCTTATCAGAAACTCTGCTCGGAGCATCAGCCACCAGCATGACCTGTACTAATTTGCTTTTAAACAGTAATACAGTATTTCTGAGAGAGCAAAAATAATTCTCTAAAGATGTGTTAGTATTTCTACTATGGTCTAGATTCCATACCATTGTCTTTAAAGAAACACCATCCAACCATCCTGTTCTTATACTGATGGTAACACATTCACATACAAATGCCTGACAGAATGAGAAATCAAGGTTCATCAAACACGGGCTTTACTTCCTGCAGAATTCAAATCCAGCTCTTCGTTTGAATGCTCCCAGATGAAGTACTGCCTCAGTAATTGCTTGCTTTATTTAGGCAAAAGAAGAATCTTGTTGGGCAGCCCTCTTGAAATAGGAACAGCTTTTAAGAACTCCAAGATGCCAGGGTTTTGGAGAGGCGTGGCTTAAAACTCACAAAGAGAGTCAACAGTTCTAGTATATTTTCAAGCTCGTTGGGATTTTGACTCACTCTAGAAACAGTTGGGCCAGGTGTGATATTTACTACTGTCGTAGACACTTCTCAGCTGACAAGACTTGCTCTGATACACAACCATGGCACAGAGCTCAGTATTTTATGCAAAATATTTTATGGCTATAAATCATTACAGTATCTTTTCTTAATGGTAACGATGAATATATTACTCAGCTTTGAAAGCAACATTTTCACTGTTGATGTTTGTGGAGCTAAATTATTAAATTCCAAGAAAGAACATGGAAGGATCTGGTTTTCCCTTGTGTTTGATAAATATCAACCTAGTTTCAAAAGATCTGGGAACAGTGAAAATTGCCTTTGTTCAGAATCAAAACAAAACTGATAATTTCTGAAAAATCATTTGCTAAATGCTCAGCTCTTTCAGAAACTCTGAAAGTCTTGAGTTAACAAAAGAAAGGAGAAACCTAACGGTTCCCAGGCCCTCTGCTCTCCATGCAGGTCCCCTTCTATAAGTATCCTTCATATTCTTATCTTCACGTTTCTTTACCCACTTTGGTCCCACAAGACAACTGGGATTTTTCTTGGGCTGAATTAAAAAATAGTAAATTTAGTTCCAATATTCCCTAGTCCATATTGTCAAGACAGAGGCTAAGTCAGAAAAGGAGTTTTATTAGTGTTTGTTCCTTTTGAATAATGACAGAAGGCGCGCTAATATGAATGTCGAAATTTTACTGTGAATTACTGAATGCAGATCCACAAGGTACTTTAAGATTTTTATGAAAAATCAGATGCCTAACTGCAAAAATTTGGCATTCATCCTAGCTACTATAATGCATTAAGCTCCCTTTATTTTCTTTTAACAGAACAAACTTCAACAGCACAAGTATAATATCCAGTAATATTTCACCACACTCCAGATACTGGGCTAATAAAAGGTCAAAATCCCTTTTGGCTTTGTGTTACAGAACAAAAAAAAATCCCAAAAAACCATTTTATACCCTTGCAGTTGTCCTGCTTTAGAATTTTGAAGGACCGAACAGAAGTTCTAAATGTAGTCCTAATTATTTCTTATTTTCATAAAGTTTCCTGTTCTATTGTCCCAGGTTCCAAGAATATTTATGGTCTCATAAATTCAACTCTCTTAGACATCTTGAGCACTTGAGGGGCTCTATCTGACAGTGGGCAGCTCTCCACCAATGAAACAGTCCCATATATGTACATACTTAAAATGAGAGTCAACACTAATAGCAGCACACCTGGTTTTCACAAAGAACTGTTCTACAACCAGGACTGCATGTTTCTGTATCTTGTGACTTACGTAATCCCCCCGAAACTGAACATCAAGATTTACTGTAAAACACATTCATTATCCCACAGTGATATTTAAATAAGTGGAAAAAAACCCCCGACAAAACCATAGGAAGAGTCAATAGACCACAGCATTTGTGACTTTAACTCGGTATTATTAATTTAAATGTACCACCCCTACCTTCCTACATTCTCCACATCTCCATCTGAAGCTGGGCCACTGCAGGGAAAGCTCACATAAAGGTATCAGCAGGACAGATTACTGAAACACGGTGCCTGATTTGAGACCCAGATGTCCCATCATGGTAAACGCAACATCAGAAAAATGAGACTAACTGAACGAGGGAGGCTTACCATAAAGATGTGGGAAGTCATTTCCTATTGACCAAAAAACCAACTCAGGTCTGGCTGTGAAGTACACTGTATTGTTATCCTGAATATCAGTCATTTCAGGATGTAACCACAAAAGGTTTTCCCATAAATAAATCAAATCTCTTCCCATGATTCTCTCATCAAAAACTTCCTATTTGAATGACAGCTTTTAATTACTAGATCAGGTTCTGCTTGCATAAAGGGTTTCCATTTCAAAGAAGTACTGCACTGATATGGAAACTCTCTATGGAGAAACATATTTGTCATTGAAAATGCACAAGTTTTGACTACTCTGTGGCTTTCCTCTAGAGATGCCACAGCATAGCATATACAGTAAACAACTGCATCAGGTTCTTGGCAGATGCATATACTTTATTTGCTATTGAACCACTATGTCCCTGGGTGAGGCTCAACTTCTGTATGCCTCTGTTTTCGCCTCTGTAAAAACAGTTTCTAAGAAGTATTTCCCAACCTGGAGAAGGAAGCAGCGAGAAGAGGGAGGAACTGGTGACAGGGATTTTATGAGATCCCATTGGAATTCTTGGGAGTGGTGCCTCTTGGCTGCCCCAGGCTGCAGATGCAATTTACGTAAAATGCCCTTACCCTCTACAGAGGGTGAGGACAGGACAGGCAAGCAGCTGTTGTGGTGGTGGGAAAGCTACCTGGAATGAGGGGCCAATGAAGCAACAAGCCCAAGATGAGCTTCTGCTGGGATTTGCCATCATAGAAGAGATAACTGTAGCATTTATCCTATCCTCCCCTTCTGCCAGGGAGCAGAGTGCCTGCCTGTGCCAGAGGTACTGCTAGCACCTGATGGGAGGAGTTACAACCTGGTTTCTCAAAGTAATGAAGAAAAAGGAATGAGAAAGTGTCTTATTAGATGCTGGAGCAGCACAGAGGGAAGAAAAAAAAAAGGAGCTTGAAAACCGCTGGATTATAATTTTATGGTAGTATTATTTGATGGTCTGACTTAACAAGTCTTTCCAACTTTGGTTCCAAAGATTGTATGGATACTTCCCTATCTCACCCAGGTGTTTGAAGTTTAATTAATTAATGTTTATAAAGAGCGTTACAATTTCCAGATGAAAGGTCCTATGCAAGTGCAATGTAGTATTACTCATTGAGGTGATTGGGTTAGAGAGTATCACATTACACAATACAGCTCTTCCCTCAATGATTTTAAGTGTTTGAAGTTCTGATAAAATGTGTTTATCGCTAAGACAGATATAATGGAAATACTCTTAAGGCGTGACCTGGATTATGAAAGCTAAGATATGGTTTTGGGAATGGAACAAACGAGAATTAAAACAACTCCTGAGGCCAGATTTGTCTATAGTTGTATAAAATAGATTCTGTTCTTCCTTTTTTTCCTCTTCCAGTAGGCTTTTCTTCTCTTCTAAAATAGAACCAGTTATTACGGTGGGTGTGAGCAGACATGCAACAGTTCACGTTCAGTTCCTATTTCCATACTCATCCAACTTGACATTTTCTCATGACTTTAACAAAATTATTTTCTGTTCTCTTTTTTTTTTTTTTTTTATTCTAACGTTTGGATTAACCCTAAGGGCATACAGGTTTTTTTTGAAAGTTCTACTTTAACCAGCAATTAAACTGAATTAAATCAAAACCTTGTGGACAACACCAGGCTGGAGAATGCAGTTAACATACTCAAGACAGGGGTGGCATTCAAAGCTATTAAGGTCCACACAGGCAAAAGGAATAAGTCAGCATGAACTTCATGACACTCAATAATAGCAAATGTCAAGTCCTGAATCTGGAATGGATCAACTCCTTGCATCAGTACCCGCTGGCGAGTAACTGCCTGGGCATCAGCTGTGCTGAAACGGAGGTGGTGTCCTGGTGTTCAGTAAGCTGAACAGGAGTCAAGCAGTGTGCCATGGCTATCAACAAGAGTGCAGATCAAGGGAACTGCTTTATTCAGTGCTCATCAGACCAAATCTGAAATATGGTGACCCTCAGTGCAAGAAAGAGGAAGGCAAATTTGAGCAAGTTTGAAATAGGGTTACCAGGGTGTCCAGTGTACTGAAGCACTTGACCTGTGAGAAGAGGCTGATGGATCAGGGCATGTTCACCCTGGGGAACTGATGTCAAAAGACAATGGTTAATATTCTGACTGCTAGGTTCTATCTTTGTTCTTTCTCCTCCATTCTCTAAAACTGATCACGATAGCAAACAACAGAGGTTTGGGATGGCTTACAAATTATTGCACCTAGAGGTCTCAGTTAAAGGAGAAACAAAACCAGGATTTTTAATAATACCGGCTAATGGAATAACAATGCACTTTGTTTGTGCGTTTCTGACTCATAAAAAAAGAATCTGTATCAAGTTTTATTCGTGAATTACTAAAACGCACTATTGACTAACCAAATCATACAACACACTGAAAGCTTTCTTTAGTTGAGTCTTCTCAATTTTTGTGATATTCAAGTAAATGATGAATTTTCCATGAATGTTGTTTTTATTGTTAATAACTCTCATTAACTAGCAGTTAGTCTTCTAGAGGAATATTCTTTTTCCGGCATTTTTAAGATGTTATTCTTCTAAAATTCTGCTATATCCCCATAAGAAGTTACATGCCTGAGTAAACCAAGTAATTAAAGTGTAACAAAAGCACACCTGCCATAACTCCGATCTTTCTAAATATGTGATCATATTTCTGATTTGTTCATAAACAGAATCACTAACTAAGGATGTCAAGAAAATAGCTTTGTTATGAAGTCACATGTCAGTTTTCCCCTTTTTCTGTCCTCCGTTTCTCACCTTCCTCTCTCAAGAAGTTACAGAAATCTGTAAGAAGATCAATATGCAGCAAAGTAAAGAGATGAAAAATGTTTACTGTTTGCAGAATCAAAGATGTATCTTCTTGCCAATCTGTTTCTTAACACTGTAAATAGGCCAAAGGCATTAAAAAAAACAACTATTAGACAAATAGGAAACTAAAAATCTTAATAGTGGCTAAACTGAAACAACATAAGGGTAAGAAAAATGTACAGACTCTAAAAATGCAGTAGAGTAGCTACGTAGCTGGCAATTATCCTGAGAAGTTTGGAGAAAAGGGCAATTTCTATGCTTTGCTCCAATGATTTTTGGCCAAAAAAAGTAAATAAAACATCTAGTTTTCACTGCAACTTCATGATAATAAAGGTAAAACTAGGAAAACATCTTCGTGGAAAGAGCATTCTGTGTATAACATGTTAATGATAGCTAATGAACCAAAACCCACAGAAATCCCTTTGGACAACTAACAAACACATACATCTATTAATTAGGTCACAGTTGTTTCCTCACAAATCTTTTGTTCACATTAGTTGTAGAAAACACCAACATATCCATTAAACCTGTAGGGAGGCATTCACCAGTGAAGAAAATATTTATTTATTATATGTTAAATGCTTGCAATTATATGACTACTTACGGCAGCTCTGCTGGTTTCTTTGTAAGTAAACTATAATCACTCAGCTCACAATCTATTCTACTCCTCAGAACATCACTCAGTACAGCAGATGCCATTGTTTCATTTTGTGTACTTCAGACAACCATTGTAACTCTTATCAAAGATTTTAAAACCTTTTGAGCATCCAGTTAAAAAAAAACAAAAACAACATGGAAAGATTTACCATGCTTCACTTTCATAAAAGAAAAGTTGAAGAGGGTATTTTTCTAAGGTTACCACTTGGAGGTGAGAGGTAATTTCTGCTTGAAGCCCAGCTAAATCTGAGTTCCACTTATAAACCCAGTTTGCCCACTATGTCCCTTACTTCACTAACTGGTTGTGAGGACACTTGCAAAGGGCTCATGTTCTTATTGCAGAAAATTGTAAAACTGCAGGCTGCACATCATTTCAAGGACATAAACCAGCCTGATTTCCTGAAAGCCTAGGGAATACCATTGCCTTTATGAAAACAATCAGCAAGTATTTCCTAATTTCTATGCATGTGCAACGCACTGTGGGGCAGACAAGATGGCAGATAGAGTATATCACTGCTCTGTTGGAACAAAGATGGCAGAGGCTGCTGAATTGGTAGTGCTTCTCTTTTCTGTTTGAACCTTGCTTTAGAAAGCTGGCCATGTTCATTACCTCACCAGTCTAGTTCCACTTCTCCCATCACTACCTTTGCCCCAGGGCAGCTGCTGCCTCCTTACCTCCATGTCTCCTGCCCCAGAACCTCCACCACTTCCTCCTCACACATCCCACAGCAACTATTGTCACTGCCTTCCTCAGCCCACCGAGACTGAATTAATAAACCTGGCTGAATCCAGCTGTCTCTGTCCACAAACTCTTGGGTGTGTCTTCACAGGCTCCTAGTACTGGCAGACTTTATTTGCTCTGCTGCTGCACCTCACCTGCAATTGGTTCATGCCTTGTGGGTTGGAAAGCCAGAGAATGTAAAAACTTTTTTCAGGTCATTATGTCTAGAGTTTTATGAGTTGCTAATCACAGCAATGAGGATAACTAGGTTAACCGGGATAAGCCTGAAGTATGACTTAAACCCCTACCCACTTTCAAATCAAAATTAAGAAGAAAGAGTCAATAACATTATTATTCTTCAGGAAAGAAAAATTAAGCAGTTAACTGTCTTACCATAATCCTATCACTGTCAATAATGGTGTTCAAGCGGTGTGCAATGGTCAGCACTGTGCAGTGAGCAAAGGTTTCACGGATCGTCTTTTGAATGAACTCATCTGTTCTGAAACACAGCAAGAGCAATGCAGACAAAAATAAGATATTTGCATAGACAACTGAATGGCAGACAGGTTTTATGACTTTATCAAACATGACTGTACAGCAGGAAATATGTTTACAAAGTTATTACAGTGCCTCTTCCTCTTTTTCTATTAGATGACTTGGAGGCTAGCATAAACATACTTCAAAATCTATCGCCTAATACTTGATGAGGAAAGAGTTTCTTCTTGCAAGTAGAGCAATATGCTTCATTTCAGCAGACCGATTTCCCAGACTTTGAATACAGAAAAAGGAAAATTCCATAGATTCAGATAGTCCTAAAGATTTCTAAACCAAAAAATGTAATTGTTATTCTCTTTGGAGCTTTAGTTTGTGCAAGAAGTGAAGAAAAGTTAGTGAAAGTAAATATCCTTCATTGTAAATCAACTGAAGAACAAACACCAGACAGCCTAGAACTAAGGTTCTTGATTTCAACTGCAGGCAGGGATTAATTAAAGGAGAGAGCTGGTAAACTAAATGAGAACTGGAATAGCTCAAGAACTTGAATACAGGAAAAAAAAACAACTTGGCATCCTCTGTAAGTCAAAAGTGTTAACTGGAACATACAACCCACGGAAAGGGAAAACAGATTTCAAGTTAAGAGTCTCAAGCCTACTATATGAATTAACCACCTAAGAAAAGGATACCAGAAGGATACATACGATTCGCAAAGAATACAAACTAAGCTAAAACACAGACACAAGTACAAGGCTGAAGTGATGCCTGTCATAAATAAAGCTGACAAAGTGAAAAGGAAATAAAATTATACAGAAAGACACTTAATACACTAAGATGTTCTTAATCTGTACAAATAAGTGTTAAGGCAAAAGAACTGGAGCTTATTCAAGTAACTAACTGTACAAGAGAAGCACTGAGACCACCTGACTTAGAGCACACCAGTCAGGCGTTAATGTCTATAGTTCTATAGACACAACAGTCCTCTCTTTAGTCAGTGAAAGGGGAGAGGCATGGCTGGAAGGTGAGTCCTGAACCTGAACTAGGCAACCATCAGGTGATGAATGCCCTCTAGAGGCACCTGACAGTCCACAATGCCATACGTAGCCTGAGCTCCCAACCTGGGCACCAAGCCAGGCCATGAGAATACTCACATAGTGCCCATCAGATTTCAAAAAACCCTAATGAGTAGTAATGATGCAGAAAAAGGAACAGAAACTAAAATTCCAACCCAAGATGGAAGGGTGGCACAAAGAACTCAAAATATACTGGGGTTAGTTGGACTAAGGAATCTTAGTCCAAGCCTAGAAGTCAGGCACTTGAAGGCATGGGTCTTATTTCCAGGATTTCTATTAAAACATGAATTTGTTCTTTTACATATGACTGGAGAATAATAAAATGCTGCAGATACAGTTAAAACAGGACAAAGGAGGTATCTGGATAAATTAGGATACTTAGGCAGACCTGTTGCCTGAAACCAATTGCTTGTAAAGCCTTAATTCATCATATTGTTAAAAGTGATGGGAAAATAAAATACATAAAATATTCATGCAGCACATCTAAGTATTATTTTTTAGACAGAAGTAGTGCTCCACACTGAATCTGTCTGCACATGATAAATATTTGGCATCACTTCATGAATTACACAGAAATAATTGTTTTGATGTCACCATGTCAAGAGGCACTTGCAATAAAAAGTGGACAGACAACTTGGGAAGAACAGGATGACTGAGAGGAATGAAGTAACCACGAAGTTTCTGCAGTAGAAAATAGGAGCTCATGCTCTGAAGGACTGAGTGTAACTTCTGTTACAAACTTAGTTCGAGCAATCAGCTGACAAAGGAATAGACAGATCCTTGCTGATGACAGGACGATTCATCAGAGAGAGGGAAGACATAAACAGTTTAGTAAGAATTCCCATGCATGCTGATTGCTATCTTCATCTGGGGACAGAGACATTTAAGTTCTGTCACGAGCCTGTTCTGGGCCACAATCTGAGAAGGCTTGGTCCTTCTGCTCCTACTTCCTAAAAGAAGCTAAAGAAAAAGGCGCGAAGCAGATGGTCCTCAACTCCCTTTGAACCAAGGCCAATATGCAATCAGGGAAAGAGAGACAGGAGGAGAAGTCAGGACAGTCCCAAGCGCTTTAGTTCTGTGTGTTAACTCCTTAAGAAAAGGAAGTTGTTCATCATGTTCCACGTCACAGCAATACCAGTGCTTTCACCCCAGTGTTAATGCATGTGTATTTTTTTGCTGTCTTCTCACCAACGCCTCAATAACCTGACTACTCTTACCGTCAAAAGAAGAAAAAAAACCCAGGGGCATACATGGAAACACTCATTATGGACGAACCTTATAAAGACAGCAGGATGTGTTCTCTGCAACAGTTAAAATAGCAAAATAGAAACAAATGGTTCAATATTTGCTAGAATTGTGCAGAAGAGGCCTTTCTCTTTCCTTATAGTCAAGCTCAAGGTGAAGTTCCTGCAAAGCTACTACACAGCACAGAGAATCATAGCTTGCTCAGACGTTTGAAAACAACTTTTTTTTAAAGAGCTCAAAATTATTTGTAACTCAGGTTATTCCTACTATTTTCTGAGAATCCCTCAGCCTTGAACATCCCTGTCCTCTGCATCAATTTATTATATCTCCTTGTTTTACATGTATTCTTCACAGCACTACCTCTTCTGACATTTACAATAAAAAACGGTTTCTCATTCTTGGATAGATACTATCAAACTATTATCTTAAACAGATACTTGAATATAAGCTTAGCACTAATAAGAAACTGCTGGCCATATCGTGGGTGTGACAGATGTTCTAAAATGAGACTACAAAGTAATCAGAAACAGACTTAATAGCTCCATCTTCAAATATCACAGTATGAAATCTCATGCAGGTGTGCCTACTGACTGGCACTTGGCTAGATCCTCTCAAAGGCTCATGGTAGATCTTGGAACATAGTTTTTGGGACAGCAGGCAGAAGCACCATCAGTGAGCTTCAACAGAATCTCAGCAAGAAGATGGAAAAGGCACAAAAATGTAAAAGACAAAAAAAAGCATCTGTATACAGAATTAGGTAGTGACAGAGTGGAGACTATACCACATACCAACTAGAGCTAGAAAAGTACCAAAGGAAACATCATTTCTGTCCCTTTTTCAGGGCATAAATGGACCCTTTGTGGTGCCTACCCACACTGAGCAAGTGGTCAGTCAAACGTCAAGTGATTTCATCACCCACCTAAGTATATCAAACCCCATCATCTTTCGGCACATTAAAAACCAAAGATGCAACCCGAATACCAAAACCAGGGCTGCTGGATGACAAAAGCTCAACCCTAATCTGTTTATATAAAAATGGGAACCACGATACTCCCTGTTGCAAGGAACAGCACCATAAGCACAAAATGGTGGTATAGCTTCCCACAGGCACCGCAGGTTCAGGATCTAACACCAAGTTTCACAGCAACCGAAGATCTGGTGTAACCTGAATTAGCTGACTGTGTAAAAAGAAAACTATCTAAAGAGCAAGAATAAATATGATCTAAATGAGAAGCAACCAAGCTGTTGAAAGGAACACTGGATAAGTCATTATCTTCTGCCTAATATTCTCCTGTGGATTGTCCTGGAAGCGTATCTCACACTACACAACTCCTGAGTGACTTCAGATAATTTCTCCAAAAGAGAAAGAGTTACAGATAGCTGTTAGATGTAATAAAAGGTTAAACCTTACAAGGTTAAGTTAGCTAATGAACTGAACTATGTGCAGTGGCTGTTTTTACCAGACTCAATGAACAACCAATGTAAAAACGTGGCAGTGGTCTAGCCCCAAAGGGTTTTGTCCTCTGTAAGCAGCAAAAATACAAGTTAATGCATAATACTGCAGTCAGTGAGCAGAAAGCTCAGTAAATTAAATAAAGTATTTTAAAGAAGTCTCAGTTACTAAAGATTTTGTTTTAGTGTATCACCAAAGGAACTACAGGAAGATTTTCAGCATTTTCACAGTTCAACTGCTTTAAAACGACCCTATTCTTCAGGGTGAGAATGGACCAAGAAGACAAAGTCAAATTAAATGTCTGTCAGTCGTCACATAAAACATTCAAGTAGTCTGACTTAGGGCAACCTTCCTCATGGGAAGCTCCTCCTTCCCCTCACAAAAGGGCTGACACCCCTGCAGCATGAAGAGCAGGTGGTAGCTATGAGGAGCAAGAGGTGTATATAATGGTATATATGGGACAGTAGCAGATAAGAATGGCCTAGCTGAGCTGGAGAAACACGGTGGGGAGTACCCTCAGCCCTGGGGGGGTACAGTGCCCACCTCTCTCACACCCTGCTGTCCCATCCACTGCCTCACATCACCTTCCTTTCTCCTCCTCCCATCCCTAAACCCTGCCTTCTTACACTTGCTTCCAAATGGAGCTGCGGAAGGGACATGGTGGCAGCAGTAGCTGAGGCAAAGAGATCAAGACCCAGAAAAACAAACAAAAAAAGAAACAATATCTCCAGAGCCAGCAGCAGCTCCCCATGGTTTCCTATCTCAGGTGCCTGATACGACATCTGCTTGCCGCCAGGCTAGAGACAAGGCTGCCAGGTATGGGGGTTGTGCATCAGAAGAGGACGAGGTTTTCCTTACATGCCAAAAATGCCTCCCTTAACTGCTCAGTTAAGCAACCCACATCAGCATTTCCTGATGATCGTCCTATCAGGTTGCACAGCTAAAAAATACTTGGCTCTAACTATACCAACACATTAAGGAAAAGGTAATAATGACTGTAAAGCAAACTGAATTCAAAGAAGAAGTTCCAAGTTATTATTTGTATTGTTATGCTTAGAGCTGATACAAACAAACATTTAACTTATTATAATATATATTGCAGCACACATTAATCAAGATCAATTACATGTATAGTGCTAGTTGAGAACACACATGTGAGATGCCTAAATAGGGAGGATGAGTAAGACGTATTAAATTTCCACAATTATGATTAATCAGAGTTAATCTATCAGAGCTCAGCCAAAAATAAACTAATAGTAAAAAAAGTAAAAAAGAAAAGGGGAACCTCTGGGAAGGTTTTAGAAATACACTGTCAGCTGCACTGCAAAGCTACCCTAGTGGCACCACTTCTCCCCCAAGAAGATGTTATAAAAATGAGTCACGCCCAGATGACATACAAAATCCTTAACGCATCTGTTTGAGGGACTTGCTGTGTTATTGTCCTCTTTGGACTTTGAGTTCTCCCTCAAGCCATAGTTTGTTGGAACTATATATTCAGCTCAGACTAATTGATGCAGTACGTTTGCAGTATTGTTTCCAAAATATTTCCATCAGCGTTTCAAATGTTTCAAAAATTAACAGTGGGGGTACTTAGCTATTGGAACAATTTAACAAGGGTTGTCATTGAATTTTTTTCTATTGAGGTTGGATGCTCTTCTAGAAGAACCCTCTAGTTCAAACAGGAATGAATTCAGGAAAATTCTGCTGGCCTGTGTTGTACAAGACAAAATAATGAATGATAATTGGGTCCCTGCTATAGATTTAAACATCTCCAAATCTGTTTTGCAATTCCTGTGGTGTTTAGGACAGCTTACGTTCTACCCCTGCCCCTGTTTTACCTCTAACTTAACATACCAACATCTGAGCCATCTGAAAGGATAGCATCTCACAACCAGAAGTATCCAGTTTTGCTTAGTCATCTTTCACCTTTCTAGTTTTAGGGGATTTGGGGAGTGAGATCAATTAATTATTTTTTATTTATTTACTTCCAACAGACACTTCTTCCAGAAATCAGAAGAACTCATTTCATGGCTATTCTGATGTTACAGAGATGCATTTCCAAGAACATTCTTGTCTTCTAATCTATGGCCACAGGACAAATGAACTTTGAATATTAATTTCCATCTTCTATGGAATGCACTGATATTAGGGATATTTTCAGCACTTAGTTTATAGCATCTGCTCCACAGCCAAAGCTTAATGCCCCCACTTTGAACAGACAAATATGACAGTATCAATAAAAACCTAAAACCAGCAATACAAACTACATGTAATATAAAACATTTAAGTTCATCTCTACAGTACAGATGAACATACTAGAAGAAAATCCAGCTCATTTTAACATGACAGATTTTGGTTTTACCTTGGGTCCACATTTGCTGTTGCTTCATCAATGATAAGAATACGGTTTTTTTTTAGAACTGCTCTGGCAAGACACACCAGCTGTCTCTGACCAACACTAAAATTAGATCCAGATTCTGCCAGCTGCGTCTCCATTTTATTAGGTAGGTCTTCCACAACCTCCTTCAGCTGCACCTGTTGACATGTCAACATATTGTAGGATGAGTAACTCCCTTTTAAATCACCTATTGTGTATCTGATGACACAACAGTAAGTATGCAAGGTTTGTTTGCCTTTTATATTCTAACATAAAATGAGTAAGCGCCAAGTCGGATTACACAGTGTGTCAGTTATTAGAATTCTAAAAACATTAAAGCACATTGTTAAGAATCTATTAATGTTCATTAAAACTAAGATATGAATCAAAATATAACCAAAGCATCATCCCAAAGGATAATTTTTTCATGGAAGACTTACATAGCAATATACGTGTCTACACACACATGCACAAACACACACATATACAAATGCACGTATAACAGTCTACCTTTTTCCATCAACAGGAATACCCTTATCAAACCCAACGAAAACATCTAAAACCTAACACACATAAAGCACTGTAATGTTATTGTTATTTGGACTGTAAATATCAGATGTACATAATTAGATTTATTAAGTTACCTCTTCCAAGGCATTCCACAGCTCTTCATCAGTGTATTCATTGAAAGGATCTAGGTTTTTCCTCATAGTTCCAGTGAATAAAACAGGCTCCTAAAACCCAGGAAAATGAGTGTTCCATCATAAATACAGGTTTTATAATGCAATAGGTAATTTAATGATAATCAGAGCTAACCTATATCAACAACAGCACAGAATACGCAACAAGCAGCTATCATTTTTGAAACGCAAAAATGTATTTTACAGTAGCATGCTTAAGGGGGATATACAGGGGGAGGCAAATGCTCAACTACTCTGTACAAAGATAATTTACCAAACAGGACAGGTCTGTTTGCAAATGGCTGTACACAGTTATGTCAGTACTTAAATGGGCATTTACATGCCACTGTTCTGATGCCACAAGCTATATATATACTTACATGAAATCACTGCTATCCTTCTCGTATTGTTAACGAAAACCAACAGCTAGCACTGTCAATGAGCTCACACTCCTAAATTACATTTGGGCAGTTTTGAAAACCTGTTTTTGAAGTACATAAACCAGAGATGAATCAAAGAGCTCACAATGACTTTCTGGTTTTCCTTCTCTATTTGGCTGTGTTTTGGTTTTTTTGTGGGTTTTTTTCAGTTGGTTGGTTTTTTGTTTGGTTTTTTTGGGGTGGTTTTTTTGGTGCTTTTATTTATTTATTTATTTGATGTCATAAAAGCCCTTCAGTTTTACCATTAGGGCTATGAGGAACAGCTTTCACCATTTAAAACCTATACCCACTGAAGTTAATCTATACTGCCACAGCATCAAAAAAAACTTACTTAGAACTGGAGCACTGCTGGGCAAAGCTCTCACTCAAAATACACCAGGGATTCAAATCAGTAACCTTCTCCCACTCAGGTACCAACGTGGGTTTACCTGTGGTCGAAGCAAGTTTTGTTCTACTTCAGTTCCCAGCCAATCAATGAGATAATTAATCAAACTGTCACAAATTATTATACACTGAAAAACGAAGTGTTTAAGGAGTGGGAAGATGACTTTTGGTTCAGAACTCCTTAAGCAACACACCAGTACTCATTAATACGAGTTGCCAGACCTAAGTCATGCACTGACACGACTTTAGGGCTAAACTCATCTTAATACCACACATAAACACAACAAGTCAAGAACCGTAATAGTGCTAATCAAAAATGAAGACCATTCATCATGTTGTTAGCCTTCTTTAAATTGGAGGCATTTTAGGCAAAATGTTGGTTTTTTGTTTTTTGTTTTTTTTTTTTTTTTTTACTCCACTAGGAAATAAAGCCTAACTGACACTGGATAATTTCAGCTCATTCTGAGATTAACCTCTGTCGTGACTTACTCCCCATCTAACCCTAGGGGTGCCCGCTCCAAAGGCCTGCAGCAAATCAGAACATAATTCAGACCTTAACCCTTCTAACTCTTCATTTCTGTATCATTTGAGTGCTATAAAAGAATTAACCAAGAACATGCCACAAGCAATGTAAAACAATATATAACACTTCTTGATGTAACATGGCAATTATTTGAAAGTATCTGCTCCAATAGCAACATATCACTAAAAACCTGTTGAATTAACAAATGAAATTAAAACAAAATATTTCCAGGTTAAAAAAACTTTCCTTCAAGAACACCTAGAAAATAATTTGTTTAATAATACATATTTTAGTACACCATTTGCTGTGTTTTGAAGGTATTGTTACATTTATTTTCCTTTTCAATCCATTTTTATAGGTGGGCAAAATAAGAGCTGAATCTATAAAGTGTTCATAACTACTATAGAAGTCCTAACAACAGACATGCACTGCAACAGAAGATAAGGATATTTTTTAATTATCACTTCTGACACAGATTATTATTTAAAACATTCTGGTTTATGAGAAGAAAGTAATAAGACAAACCTGTAAATAATTGTTGTAAAAATGCTTGCAGTCAGAGAGGCAGACAACATTTGCATAGAAAAGATTTACAAACACAACCTTTACACAGCTCCATCCAAGCAAGCAATTAGAAGCCTAAGCACATTTTTATTTCTCCAGGTAGGTATTTAAACTTACACACAAGAAAACTTCAGTCTTGCCTCATCACTCTCTAGGAATGGTTCTGGTTAGCATGTTTTATGTTGCAATTCTAATAAGCATCTCTCCCTCTGGTTTCTTAGCTTCCCACATAATTATGAAGATATTTGCAGCAAAACAACTACCTGATGTTACACTGCTATTTTTATTATTGGCACTACTATTAACACAGTTCAAGACAATGCCTATCACTCAGTTTACTACAGTAGAAACCTTATTCCAAACTCTTCTCTTCTTACTACCACCACTTCATAGATTTCTAGTAGAAACAAGTCTGCCCTTACATTGAAAACAAAAGCCACTTGCTAGCCTTTGGACACTTAAAACCTTCTGGGACTATGATGGAAACCTTATAGAAATTTGATAAAAACCACAGAATTCCACTGGATTAAAACAGTTTTAAAACTATGCCAATAGACTGTGTATGAAAAAAACCCCCTCATGTATAATTAAATGCAGTGAACTTTGAGCATCTATATCGCTCAACACATAGAAATTGTGTTTGACCTGCAGTTTTCCTGTCTCAGTACCCCATTTTGTTCAAATTTAGTCGAATTCTTCAAAACATAAAAATCACCCACAACAGCTAAGGGCAATGCTTTCAAAAAGCTGTAGACCTTGAATGAACTGATGATCATCTGCTTTCAGAAGAAAGGAACACTTAACATAAACAAAAAAAAATGGAACTAAATCCATGTAAATTACTCTTTAGGTACAAAAGATGACTAGTTCCACTACGCAATAAATAAGCCTTCAGCATGCAGAAACAAAAGACACACTGCAACATTAGGCAACAATTTAATTGCTGGGCAAGTACCTATTTTTTAATTTAATTTAATTTAAAATAGCATATGTGTTCCTTTTTTTTTTTGACTCCTATTCTTGGGGGAGAGGGGAAGGAAGGTAATCAAGAGAGGCTTAGAACCACTATTCATTATAATTTGCATTAGAGTCTCAATTTAAAGAAAATAACACACTCTGAATGCCATCCTGAAAACAAGCTAGCACAGCTTCAAACATAAGGTTAGTTGGTGTAAGGACTCTTAAATACAGCTTCCATAAAACACAAAGATCGGAGAAATAATGCTAAACATGGCAAACAAATTCCTCTGGTTTCCAGCCTACTGTTCAGTCTACCTGATAGAACAGACCAAATGAATTATTTTTCAAAACCATGACTAAACATTTGCAGCATATGAGTTTTTCCCTCTTCCTCCCTCTCCAGTGGAGAGCGAATGATCACAGAAGAGACCAGAGATCTCATGACACAGTAAGCTGCAGAGACTTTGTCTTCTGACGTTTTAAGGTTATACATAACCCATCTCTGATTCAACGACTGATTTGGAAGTAAGACCATAAAGAGAAGACCTGCAACCTTCTGGACTTCTCTGAAGATCCCTTCTTCTACACCAGCATGAGAGACGAGGCTATTCCCAACATGGTCTCAGTTGGTTTTTACTCCTGTACTGCAGCCTTTCCTGCATTCAGCTTCTAAAATTCACCTGGTTTTTGTTTATAGGTCATAGTGACCCACTCTTTTGTCCGTTCCCTGGTCTTCTCCTGTCCAACTTTCTCCCAATAACACAAAAGCTGATAGCTCACTTCTAGGTGGCACATTTGCTCTTTCTAGATCTAGCATCAGTCAGTTTGTACAGGGTTGACTACAGAGGTGAAAGTGGTCCTTCAAAGTTCCTTACTAAGGAAGCTTCAGGCAATGCATCAGGCAGGAATTGTTGTGAAAGGTTCAAGTGACTTCAGAGAACTGCTGAAGACTGGTATATACTTGTCAGATTTCTCTGCCTTTCCCAGACTATAGGAGGACAGTATACTGCAAAACACCTAAACACAGGCATTTCAGATGAACCGACAGGGTACAAAACTAGAACGAAAATGCTCCAGTCCGCCAAACTGATTCCATTTATCCTAAAATAATCAAGACCTGACTCAAGTAAGAATAATGCCTCGCTACAGCTTCTATGTCTACTGCATACAGGGATGCAGAGGGAACATACTCCAGCAAAGCACTTTAAATTCTACGGTATTATACTGAAAATGTTTATGGCAGACCAAGTCACTCTCTTACCTGAGGTATAATTGAAATTTTCTTCCGTAAGTCATGGAGTCCTAGCTCTGATGTCAAGTACTTATCAATCCAAATCCTTCCTTCGGGTTCCGCCAAGCGAAAGAGGGCTGCTATCAGAGAGCTTTTCCCAGCTCCAGTTCTTCCCACTATTCCAACCTACAGAGCAAGCCAAGCCTGTACAATTAAACTGTGAGCTTTTCAGGATAAATTAATATGTCAAGCAACATTTCAACAACATCAGAGGATTTACAGTAGAACAAGCACCAAATAAAACTTTTTCATAATTAACATTCTTTCAAGAGGAAAAACCCTCTCTCCCCTAAATCAGTTTGGATTCAGGTGACATGTGGATACACAACAATTTCTTGGATCGTATTCAAAGGTGAAAGATTTTCCCTTAATGTGTGGTGTCTTGTTGTGTAAACAAGATAAAGTGGCTCAATGCATAGTAATGTGTTCAAGGCTGCTAATTTTTTACTAAACCTGATTTGCTAGGTGATGTTAGGCAAATCATTTCAGGCATGCATCTACTTCTCAACCCAAAAAAGGATTCCCATAAAGCACTCTGGGAACAATGCATTCCCAATTTAAATAACTGAGACTGATTTTGGTTAGCACGGTTAAAGCAGCAGGATTATAAACCATATTCATACTTCTTACATCTTCAACAAGTATTGAAACTACGAGGCCATGTGAGCAAGCTGAAATTCGTTTCCAAACAAAAGAAATAGTATTAATAACATCATAGAGATACCGGCTTCTAAACCTAAAGAAAAATTGGAAGACATACGCAATCTGAAAAAAAAGCTTTCAGAAAAAAGAAACAATGCAAAATACGGGATTGATAACTTTAATGACAAGGGGCTAAGATCTGCAAATATTTCTTCCCTTTTTTAAACACTGTCTTCAGTAACGGATTCTTAGAAAAAACAATGTACAGTAATCAATTATATCAGGGAAGATAAAGGGTTTAACCCCCTACACAGATCTGATCCGGCAGAATTTGTTATTTCCTGCATTCTGTTCTAATCGCTCCCTTTCCAGAAAGAAATCAACACACTGGAAATAGTTCAGAGCAAAGTAACCTAAAGATACTGATTTGACCAAGAAGGATTTATGATGATTAAACATGTATAATATGGCCTGGCAAAGTGACTGGGGTGCAGAAAGGAGGAATAAACATGAAAAACTTCATGAGTATATGTACAGACACCAGAGGGCAATTACCCACTGCCTGAGACTCCGATGTATGCAGCAATGACTGCTGAATGGAAATGAAGCACAGGAAACTGCATCAAAGAGCAAGGAGAAACTTTTGAACAGTCAGAGACACTAAGTTCAGACAAAACAGTGGTGCCCACATTTGATAAAAAATAAACATACTGAAAAAGTACACTTTTAGGAGCAACTTAGGCTGCATAATCTAAAACGCATTTTCTACTTCTATCTTCCGAGTCAACAATTTCAGCCAGCTATTCGTTACTGTACTATTGTATATAAACTAATTAACATTTCTACAGTGCTTATTATTAAAGAAAACAGACTGATTTAAGCAAATCTGTTACAATAAATGATAAAATGTCTAGTATTCTAAATTATATCAGTGAAACAATAGAAAAATAGTTCTGAACAGATAAACTGCATCTCAGAAAGAAAATGCTGAATGAAGAACACAGACAATCAGAGTTGTTAAAACAAAAGTTCAATTGTTTCTCTGCAAATGTCAGTGATATAAAGTATTGTATTAAGGCTATAAAGAAAACAAATAAAAAATACATTGATACTTAAAATAAAAATGCAGCTGCTCTGCATATTGTCAAAATCCCACTTTCAGTTTGGCATCAAATGAAAGGGCTATGCTCTTCAGCATTTAGAAGAATCTATTTGTATCTTTGGTCTAACTGACTATACAGGCTGCTGAAAATTGACATGAATTTGAAACAGCCTTCAGTATACACATTTATTTATTTTTTTAAAAACATTTTATTCTTCAGAGGCCCCTGTTCACTGCCAGTGCAAACACAGTGACAGTCTGCAAATGGAAGTCCCACCCACTTAGCAGGAATCACATGGCCAGGATTTTGTTGCCTGATATAAGCCAGGTGCATGCACAGGAGTATACCTGCTATGCTGGGCTCATCATTACTCAAGTGTCATCCACACTTCAAATTAGAGCCGTAAAAAAAAAAAACAGTGAGATTTACAGCATGTCAGCTACTCCACTGAAACTGCCCATGTCTTTATTATCCCTCAGGCAACCTCCTTTTCTGTGAAGGTATTTACGTTAACAGCTGCCATGCTGTAAATTTAGACCTTCACCCTCCTAACTTTTTCATGTAGCCCACAAAATTAGAATCTGTCAGGAAAAGGTACATTTAATAGTGTATTAGCCAATAAGTACCCTTAAACGAAGACAGTGGTGTTTAAAACCCAGTGTTATACATCCTGACCTTCTCCAGCTCCAGCTCCAGTAGCAAAAGAAGTTAATCACTGCCAGCTGATGGCACAGCTCTTTGCATCTTCCTGGTCTGTCTCTGTCAGACTACACTACATTAGCAAAGATGGTTAAAACAGAGGGTCCTTCCTAGCCTGCTTTGAATGTAGGGAAATGCTGAATGCTGAGACAAGCAGATCAAAAGAGACCCATGAGTGATCTGCTAGCAATCACCTCCTTTATTCCTGCTGTATCTACAGCTTCCCAAGCTGGGCACTGGGTTGCCAACAAGAAAAACTACAAGAAGAGCAGAAGCTAAAATTCATTCATCCTGCCAGTAGCATTGCAGCCACCAGAATTCTCTACAAGCCAGGGGCCTGAATAGGCATAAGAGCTCTCACTGACAGCCGCATGGGCAAAATTTCTAGCAGATCTAGAAATCCAGTTCTGAAGAAGATGCTTCTCGATAATTAAAACCAATATAAGGACAGATGCTTGGGAGATTTATACAGTGGCAGTCTACTGCAGTATTGTGCAAAACATCACAGAAAACAACACAAAGTTCTTGGCTATAGTTTCAAGCTGGGTAAATTCACTTCAGGATGACAAAACCACAGCAAAACAGCTCAGCAAAAATAAATATCCCCAGTCATGCCTCCCTGTCCTGCCTCCACCAAGGATTGAGTCATACATTGCTAATATCTCTTGCTTCCATTTTTTATTTTATTTCTGTCTCTCACTAAGAAATGTAAAACTTCTTGTCTGCTATTACACTAGAATGACATATAACAGCTAAGGAGATGGCTTGTATGGCTCTTCTCAGAGACCATTTTTAACTCACTGCCACGTTATTTCAGGAGATCAACTCCATGTAGCAAAGATGGGTTGAATTTTTGTAACATGCATGTCATCAACATGTCCACTTGAGGAAAGAAACAGGGTTGACTGTGAATGGAAATGCATGTTACAAATGAGGCCAGGGAAATGACACTACAGTTGAACCAGTCTCCTAGGGAAGACATCCTAATCAAAAATTACACGTGCATTTGAAATGTAGCAAAGCACAAATTAACACTGCAGGGCTCTAATTTAATGTTGTCTGTGGGGGAGACCTTCCCTGCAGCACTCTTTCAACTGGAATAGCATCAAAATTGGGGAAGAAGAGTCAAATTTGCAAAGGAGGAAGAGTTTTATTTCTATGTTTCTTTTGGCTACCAATCTAATTAATGGCAACAGTTAATTAGATTGGAAGCCGAAAGGAACTGAAATAAAATTCCAAATTCTAAAGTTACGCAACTGATTTGTATTTCATCTCTCTTCCATTTGGGGTTCAGTGCAAGGGCAGGTACATTCCTTACTTTCAATTGGTTTTGCTCACCTTGTCTGTTCATTCCAATTATGTTCCCTTTATTGAATCCCAAATTTCCTAATGCAGCTCCATTTGCTTTAGATTTGAACTAATATTTTGGGCTCAGCTGGTATTTTCAATGTCTGTCACATTCTGAAGAATCCCAGATTTTTTTAGAAAATTATCAGATACGTTTAATCCTTTGTTTTAACAGAGAGAAATACCATGTTCCTGGATTCATTTATGCTAGAAATAAACAGGCTCTAACTTCTGTTATTAAACATGACTAAAACTTATTTTTTAAAAGAACACTTACTATTTTCCAAACATCCATGTATTTTATAATGTATTTCTAGCACACAGCTTCTTGCCAATTTATCATCTTTGCTTAATTTCTCTGAATATCTGAAGACAGCCATATACATACCTTTTCTCTCGGTTTAATTAAAACAGACAAATGTCTCAAGACCAAAGGTCCATCTAGACTGTAAGTGAAGTTAACATTTTCAAATGCTATCATTCCTTGGTTAGGCCATTCCGGTGGAGGATGTTTGTTGGTCTCCCACGGAGCTTCTTTTTCAAGATCTGTGTATTCCATTACTCGTTCTACTGATATCATCTACCGGGAGGAGAGAAGACAAGTATACATGAACTTCATCCTATTGCACATATTGCAGATATTGCACACATACAAATGTGTGTATTTTGATTATATAGATTCACTGCAAATTATTCCACCATTTTTCTTTTAATCACAGATAAGAGTATTTGGTGCCATTCTATGCTCTCTTAATTAAACTGAAAAAGTAGCTAGAATGCATCTCATGAGACATCTACATCTACAGATCCAAATCCATCATGATACATAAAACCATACATAAGCATTCATTTCTAATCAGTGGGATTAAGTACAAATCTAAATACCGGAGAGAACTGGCCAAACGCTTCTTGAGCTGACAGGCTTGGTGCCATTACCACTTCCCTGGGGAGCCTGTTCCAGTGCCCAACCAGCCTCTAATTGAAGAACTTTTTTCTGATATCCAGCCTAAACCTCCCCTGGCACAGCTTCATGCCATTCTGTCAGGTCCTGTCACTGGCACCAGAGATGTCAGTGCCTGCCCCTGCTCTTTGCCTCACAAGAAGTTGCAGACTGCAATGAGGTCTCCCCTTCTCCTGGCTGAACTGACCAAGTGACCTCAGCTTCTCCTCAAGGCCCTTCACCATCTTCGCAGGCTTCCTTTGGATGCTCTCTAACAGCTTTGTATCTTTCTTATATTGTGGCTCTCAAAACTGCACACGGAACTCAAGGAGAGGGTGCACTAGCACAGAGTAGAGTGGGACAATCACTTCCCTTGACCGGCTCACAACAGAGTAGAGAGGAAATGTTCTTGACTTCCCCAAGTGTAGTCACCCTTTACTAACAGCATTTTGGGTGGATGTCCACCTGTCAAAGAAGTTGCTAATCATAGCTCTATAAAATGATCAGCATTCCATATCATAGCCAGCTTAGTGAACAGCAAGCCTTTTTCCTCCAAAGTATTCCTGAACCACAGCCTCCAAGAGAGCAAATCAGTGTATAAGACAGTCCTTCCAACACTTCCAAAACTTCCCAACTGGCATGAAAAAAACTCAAAGCTTTCATCCCATTTCTCGTCAAAGTCTGTCACTACTAGTTTATTCATGTGTGAAAAATGTGCTGAAGAAGCAATGTGGTAGCCAAAAAAACCCAACCAAGTTACATTATTATTAATTTTATTTGTTATTAAACATGGCTTTGTAACTTCTACAGAAGGACTACACACATTTCCTAGACTATGGACAGCAAATTGTAATTAAAAGTAACCTTCAGCTGTCAACACAACACAAAAAATCTCAGGTTTATGCTCAGCATATTCTTTTCACAGTCTATTAACTTTAGAAAGTAAATAGGCAAACTAGAAAATGCTAGTAAATATTGTGAATTGGTAGAAGGTGTTTTGTCTTATATATTTTGGTAAACACACAACCTTCTCAGCTGAAGTATTTGAAACAAATACTTTCAAGTATGTGTTAATCTAGAACAAATTAAGAAGATACGAGCCTTTACAACAAAATAACAGGACCCTAAAAATACCATAAGGAATTTTAATTTTAAAATGCAATCATAAATAAAAATAAATTAAAAATATCAAATATGGAAACAAATTTTAAATCTTCCTTAAAGAGAAGAATTCATTTTTTGTAATTTTTAGCAAGTTGCAATGCAATTGTCTACCCTATAACTAGACAGTCTTCTTTCTGCTGTAAAGGGAGATTATAAAACCTCCCTTACTATGAATCGAGAAGGACAGGCCCTGGACACAATTCCTCTCAAAAAATATTCAAAATCAGTCAGACAACTTATACCTTAGAATAAGCTATTTTTCTTTATGGACTGTAGAGTAGTGCCTCAACTTGCTGCTAAGGTATTATTACTCTAAGTTAAATAAAAAGAATCTCATCCTTAAGCATCATGTCACAAGAATGAAAAGTAACCAGGAGGAGAAAAGGAATAAACAAACGTTACCAGGTTTTCAACTTCAGCACTTTGTCTAACACCCCACTGGAATGTTCCCATGAGGGTGATTGCGTAGGATAGCGCCAAACCAACCTGCCCCGCATTCAGAGCTGCAGAAGAGAGGAAAAAGAGACTCAAATAGGTACGCTGGTAACGACACAAAATCCCAGGCAAGTTTGCTTTCATGAGGGGTTCCTTGCATGATGGAAGCACCACAGACAGAACTTTATTTGGTTACGTAGTACTTGCTATCTGCACAGTGAGCAGCTCCAGGCGGAACAGCTGCTTGCTGCATTGCTTCAGTACATTTTGGAAGCTGTCTATTTGAGAAGATAATCCCAATTCTCTTTGGCCTGGCATTTTATCTGAGGTTCAGTCTCAAGACCAGACTTACACAGCTCGTTAGGGTCATCCCTATCTGGCTGAGCACTAGTTAACTCTTCACTTTTTTCTAAGGGAATTAGATAAGCCCTAAACCTAAGCAAAAAATTAGCATAAAATGATTTCAAAATTAGTTACGAACATTCACATCAACTTTGTACTCTTGTAAGCGATCAGATAAAAATAACAGGGCAGAATATTTCTTCCCCTTTTTATAAAAGCATTTTCTGTGTCCAGTGGGTCGACTCTCACAAAATATATGAATTCTGTCTGCCCCGATATTAAGCATGATTGTCCTCTGACTTACTTGAACTTTATCCTAACAGTCCTATTGACTTCAAGAGAGCTACTCCTTATCCAGAGGCAAGGAAAGATTCCAGACCATTGTTTTAACTTGTCTTTTTGCATTCTACTAACATCAAACCTAGCTCAAAATTTGCAGTGCTGTACAGCATGGAGTTCAAATTTTAAAATACACACGGATATACAGAACTTATTCAAAGAAAAAAGAAAAGAAACAAAACCAGCAAATTAGCACTAATTTTCATGTCCAAGATAATTGTTTCTTCCTTCATGTTTTAGATTATTATCTCATTCTAGTACATCTAACCCAATTACATCCTGGATGATGCATGCTCTAATGACAGTTCATGAGTGACAGTGAACATAAAATGTATTATTACGAGGCAATTTTCTTTCTGGAACTGGCCTATCCCACTGATCCTAGATAGGAGAAGAGCATCCCTAGGAACTTTAGCTTGCCTTTTGACCTACTGTGCCATGTGTAGAAAGGAAAAGAGTTGTTAAGAGGCAGCTCTGTGGGTGTTTCAGTACGAAAAGCAAAGCCCTGTAGGCCTAAAAAAAGATAGACAAAGGTGGGGAAAATGGAAAAATATTTATTTGTTGTTATCGCTCTGAAAGCCAGAATCTCAAAAGTGAAGACTAGAGATCTGCACGTTTGTTTGCACATTTGGGGATGATGATAGATGCATGCCTCAGCCCGGAAGATGTCTGAACTGCCTCCAGTATTTGCAGGAAAGCAGATACAGCCCCAATGCCCTAGACTGAGGAAGAGATCATGATCTAGAAAGAAACATTTAACTTAATTACAGCCTTTAAACAATTAGAAACAGAAATCTGTGAAAAAGAATTAGACATTACTATACATGGTAATTACTGGGTGAACTTTTTCTAACATTTGTACTTACTCTTGGCGAGAAGCAGGGAACCAAAAGCAACCACTATAACAAAAACGGCACAGATGGCATCCAGACGCACAGCAAACCACCTTGAGGTCGTCAAAAACAGAAACCAGGCCTCTAAAGTGTATTTTACAAAGACATAAGAACAGTGGATTGTTAGAAAACGAAGCTGCATAATTATTACTAAATTAATTCATGATATTATTACAAGCTGATTAAAAAAAAAAATTGCCATCTTCAAGTGCATGTCTGTATGGACTGATGATGATCAGGATACTGACCAATTTTTCTGAAATGGTCTAACTTTGTTTTTACACCAACAGCAACCACAACGGCAACCACAGCTAGTATAACATACAGTAATAGGAACAGAAAGAAAAACAGTCAAGGTGTCAGGTCATGGTCAAGCATGGTCCATTTAGTTTAAAACGGAAGCTTCTTTCTGAACTCTAGTACTCTTCAGGTGCAGAAGTACAACTACATTTACTGTAGCTGGACTAGAGTCTACAGGCTTTTAGCTAGAACGTATCACAACACAGCTGTCAGAGCCAAGTCTTTAGAGGGCAGCTGCAGCTGATTAAGCTCCTGTAAGAGCTACTCAGTACAGCCAGTTTAGCTACAGAGCTATTCAAATGACTAGATGCACATATTTACTTTTGGGGAAGCTCAGAGGTGGACATCTCCACTGGGCACTCATATCCAGGTGTTCACAATTTGGAGCTAAATTCCATTCCAGATAGATATGCTACAGTACAAGATACAGGAGACAGAGGAAAAGACATTGCAATCCAGAAGGCAGAGAGTTTGCATTCAGGTCCAAAACCAGAAAACAAGTAGCCACAACAAAGTATGGCATTATTTATTGCTTAAGCTGCAGTCAGATGAATTGTTCCAGCTGCTACCAAGTCACAGCAGAAGGTTACCATTCCAACCCTTTCTGCATTGCTTGTCATTATTCCATGCTAAAAATCAATTCAGTTTCAGCTGTTTCAATGTTCCTTAGCCTAGTGCTGGGAAAGATTCAAATTAAAAAAAATCTCCCTTTTCTAAAATAAAGAGTAGGCAAGTCTGGTTTTTAAGTCTGATCATCCTGGATAGCCAGATTACGGAGTGATCAAATCAATTCAGCCAAGAGAAACCTCCATGTAACTTCTGGAGGGCAGCAGAGGGTAAGAGTGAGGATGACAAGAGGCATTCAGCTAAGATATAGAGCTGGTAACCTTTTAGTCCCATTTTCATCAACCCTAACTGCAATATAGCTGGCCACACATTTAGCAGCTGGTTGCATTAAGCAAGACATTTGACATGGTTCATACACATGAGCACAGAGAATGACATAGGCAGGAAGGAGTGCTGCGCCAAGGCACAAACTGAATTCACCACAGTTTAGTTACCTCCCTGAAACCCAGAAGACAAGTGGCCCTGGAAACAATCTACAGCATCTTCCTGGTGACACTAAAGGTCATTTTTGGTGCAACAGTGTAGCTGTAAGACCTGGAAATGGGATGACGCTTGGTTTGTAGATTTTTCATCCTCTGTAAGCTGCCTCTTTAGGGAGTTGAACAAGCCCAGTTTCCTCAGCCTCTCCCCACAGGGAGATCTCTTCCGTTAGCACACCATCCTAGCCAGCACCTTCCCTGAAGGGTAACAAGTGCTGAGAGGGATGATTTCCCTCCTTCCCCTGGCTATGCTCCTGTTAATACAGCCCAGATGTTGTTGGCTTTCTTTGCTGCCCAGGCACATTGCTGGCTCATACTCCCTGTGAGGACCAAAAACCATCCACACACGCTAAGCAAGCTGGTGTACCCCAAATACTCTGGTGGGAAAGACGCCAAGACGAAATGTGTAGGTATACAAAAGTATGATAATAAGTGAGATAATAAGCACTGAAGCTTAATCTCAAAAGCAGGTTCCTGATCTGCCCAGGAGGGGTGTTATTGGCAGTTTTGACAGAGAGATGCATAAAACGGACTGAAAAATAGTGTGTTTGTGTTCCTTAGATCTGACCTTAAAATATAAGAAAAATATTTCTTCTAAACGTCATGGTCCTCTTTGTATAGTGAAGCTTGCATATGCAGTTTATTGACTAAAGATGTCTTTTAATACAAAGCTCAAAACCAACTTTGTCTTCCCTCACTATCAGCTACTGTTACATTTATTTGGTCAGATAACAGGCAACTCGAAAATATTAAGAAATGCTAAATTCAAAGCCAGAGATGCCTCCCTAGAAGATACACCAGTCACAGATAACTGGGCTCAACAAGGAGGTCAGTGTGTACAATTCTACAACCTGTGAAAAATGACTTTATCACAGAAAAGATCAACTGGTCTTACCTTTGAAGTCTATAATTTACAAAAAAGCCATAGAATATACTTGTATATGTTATGACAGAGGAAATTCACAACCTTACCTACCAAGCACAAAATTGCACACTTGCACCCTGCTGCATCTTGAAAAACATTGTAATAGAGAACATTTAGTTGACAGAAGGTAAAGAATCACAGTGCAAGCCTGAATTACATTACTTATGCTTGCAGAATACTAATATTTTACACCTTCTGGTCATGTTAATACCATATATTAGATTTAAGCCTCGAAAGCTGCTCAAAGGAAAAAATAAGTGAGATCCATGAAACTCTTCCAAGATGATTGATATTAATAATCTCTGCCCACTCCTAGCACTACTTAATATTAAATGCTTCATAATATAGCTTGTTTCACCCCCCCCCATCTTTTTAAAGATGGAATCCAGGAAAATGTGAAAAATTATTCTTTAAGTATTCTTAGCAGGCATACTTTCAAATGTTTATCTTATACATTGTTAAGACATAAGCGTGGGTATCTCAAATGACATTACAGCCCAAAGTAAACTCTCTAAATCTAGATAGATAATAATGTTTTTGTTCTAATAGAGAAATTTTACCCTAAAGAGACAAATGCACAGCTCCTGCTGATTTTAATGCACATTATACACATGTCGCTGAGGGCATAAGATATTTCCCTCCTACAGTGCAAAGTATTTGATTTTTCACGTCACTTCATCACAAACCTGAGTGGAGGTCTTGGTGTGCATCAAATAAGTTTTGAAATCTTTCCTCTGCTTTCAAAGCCCGAATAGTCCACAGACCCTGGAGGGATGATGACAAGTGGGAGAACACTGGACTTCGAGCTACAAAGGGAAATAAGAGTACATTAACAATGGCTGAAGGACAACAATTAATTCTTTTTGTACCACACTAATCTTTAATCCTACTACTTTATATTTAACCATACAAGTTACTCTACTGCATCCTTTTAGAATAAATAAGCAGCATCTTTAACTAATGTCCTCTTACTCAATTACAATCAGTCAGACAGCCAGGCAGATTAATTTATACAAAAATGCCTTACATTTTTAACAACAGCTGTCACTGAAGAAACTCCTTAAGCTTTATTAATGACATCAGGCACCCGTGTTTGTTATTCATAATGCTTAGTATTTCATATCGTAGTCAAGCTAAAGTCAGGCACAAGAGTCAGATAAGGTCAGAGACACCCATTAGTATGAGCATGCAAGGCCCCAAAGACCAGCAGCTTAGCATGTTCTTAACCAGCTTTATTTAGATAGGTAAACTGACGTACACAAGATTTATCATTATGCAAAACAGGAGTTAAGCATGTAATTCACTAGTTGAGAACCAAGGTAATAAGGAAGTTATTTGCATAGCAAAAGAAAAAAAAACTTTGATGGACTGTCTATAAAATACTAGCATTTCACATAATAATAAGCAGGGTTCAAACTACCATTAAGTCCCGCCAAACTACATACTTGTGGATTCTAGACGTTTAATATCTCTTGAAGTGTCTAAGAAATATCGTCGAAGAAAAATGAAAAGAATAAATAGTGGAATTAAGGGGATGAGTATCCAAGGAATCACTGCCACAGCCACAGCCACCACACCAAAAATCTGTAGGAGAGTCTGGAGCACAATAGAAACAAAATAAAAAACTCTTTGCCAGAAGAATTTAATTTAGAACAAGTATAAAACTATTTAACACACTATTCAAATACTGAAATATTTAAACATAACTACCAAATTCAAGAGTGGATGCATTGTATAACATATGAGCAACATCTACTTATAAGCAACTTGGAAAATTTACAGTAATACCTAAGTTGACTAACTGTGCAGTTCATGGTTTTCTTCTGCTTTATTTTTTCTTTAAGAAATGTCTTCACAAAACTGGTTGACTTTACATTACTGTCTTCCTTTGTAAACTATTTTTTGACTGCTGTAACAAAGTAATAGATGATTAATGTAATAGACAACTAATCTTAATTGAGTCCAAGTTATCTGGTGAATCAAGGATATGTTTTTTCACTCCTGGTAAAAAGAAACTGGTGAAAGACTGACTTTCAGCTTCAGCTGAAAGACTTGACAGCTGGAAGAGAGACTTTCAACACAGGTCTGCAATGTTTTCCTAAAAACAACTTAGTCCCATTTAGAAAGAAAACCCAGCATCAGAGCAAGTGAACTGTCTCTTCTCAAAGGATTATACTGGGAAACACTACAAATAAAAAGAAAATGCTACACACTGAAAAAAGTGTCATTAAAAGGCTAGTTTTACCAGATTTACTAAAGAGTATGATGTGAATAGCTGTGGTAAACCTGACTTAACTCTTAGAAAACTAGATATAATGTGAAAAGAAGCTTTGTTGCTTGTGACAGTGACGGCCCAATTTTCTGAATTCAACCCCAAATTTCCTGCAGACCCTTCCATATCCTTCATCAAACTTTCAATTTGAATACACAATCAAAACCATCATCTGCACACAAATTTCTTTCAGAACACCAGCTGTGCATGTATGTATGGCAGGATCCTTGTATACTGTAACTAAGGTGTGCCCATTTCCTCCTTAAAAAGGGGGTAAAAATCCCATACAAGAATAAACCCACGCTGTACAAAACCAAGACAACTGAAATCCTACCTCAGAACTAAATTCCTGTATTACTCTCATTAACAATTTCATTACAAATATTTTCTAAGAGATTTTCCATTTTATGGCCTGTAGAGGAGCCACCTTCTTCATAATCACATACAATGCACACCTGGATTCCAGCTGAATTTTGTGGCTGCCTGATTTTTAGATCCGAAAAATGCATTGGTGACCACTGGGTGCCAAAAATGCATGTCTTGCAGCAAAAATGCTTCCATCCCTTTATCTGTGCATTGAGTTGGAAAAGTTAAGCAACACAGAAACACATCAGCCACGATCAGATACCAGAGAGCCTCCTGGGTTTTCAAACACTTTCAATGGGAATGCCTATGAAATACTGCATTTCCTGTTTCACTTCTGGTAGCCCACACACACATGCTCTGAAGTCAAAACTGAGCACAACATTTATCCATAGATTTGGTTTTTTCTCTTCAGGCTTCTCTGATTTTATCCTAATTTCACTTGACCAAACAGCAAACACACACATCTTACACATTATGACTGCATGAGTCAGCACAATTTTAGTTCAGCTCCAGACAAGGTCTTAGCTTATAATAGAAGATTTATGAGTATAACAGCCTTGCAATCTCATAGATCCTGAAAACACATTTTTGGGGCTCATAACTCTGTTAAGGAAAATAGCTACAGGATAGGAGCTCTGAAGGAAGCTGCATTACCACTACACTGCTCATCCGTGGGTTAAGGTGTTGACAGCATTATGTTGTTTGACCTTCCAGATACATACAGTAGATCACAAACATTTTACCTAGATTTCATCAGGAGGAGGTAAGGTGGCAACCAGAGTGCAGGGTGTTTCACCTACATCAATTATGCACATGGCTATGTCAGCACAAAGCAAAACAAAGCACCCTGACTCCTCACCAGCACTGCCATCAGCCCTTCTCTACTTTCCACTTCTCTGGCATTCTTTAGAACCACGTACACATATTTCCTTTTTATTGTGGGGTGAGGAGAAAGGAAATAAAGATTCCAGACCTCCTACAAATTTGCTCCTGTCTAGATCCCCATTTTCCTCTGTACTGCTCATTATCTCTGCCAAGCCTGTCAGCCATCCACATGCTGGCTAATTTCTAAGGGCTCCCGCACCTCCATCCTTATCAGTAGAGGCTGAAGTCCATTCCTTCCTTCTGACAAACTCACTCCTGAATCTGCTTTATGCACCTGCTGCCTTCCCCTTCTCCCTCCATCGCTTCCTAGACAGTCACAAAAAAGCTGTTTCTGAAGTACATAGTCTCCTCATACCATCAGCCACAAATCTGAAATTAAATGTTAAGGAAAGCTGCTTCAAGGAAAACAATTCTGCGGAAAATACATGCTTCTTAATAAAAAAATCAAAAAGCCAAACTGAAGTTTTAGTAATGATAATCTACAGTATGTTGCAAAGTGCCGGTGGGGGTGGGAGTGGGAGTAAAACTATTAAGATCCAGCTCGTGTAAACAAAGCCTTGCTATGGCAAAAATACAGAGAAGGAAAAGAAGGTTGGGATGACTAAAGTAAAAATCTGACACCGCCTTTGGAAGGAATTTTAGATGAGCCTGCACCACCTTATCATTATAAAAATTTATGATAGGGTGGATCAGTCATGTGTGTTGGGTTTTTTTTGAAAACCAAAATTGCATATAAATTAACTCTTAATGAAGCAGTCTGAAAGCCAGACACAATCATTTGTAGACTGTAATCATGTAGTTACTGCGTGAGGTAAGGCAAAGGTTCTAGCTCCTGAGTTTCACAAGAGACAACCAACCTCTGCGGCTGAGGACTGCCCAAACTTCTATCAGACTCACTGTGTGCAAGCTGGAGGACCCAAGATCATCACCAGCCTGACAATAATACTGACATGTCTCCTTCTGGAGACAAGCAGTAAGGTAGGTATTCAGCTTGCGCAGCGAGAAATGCTCAGGACTGAGTATCTAGACTTTGCCTAGCAGAATCAGCTTGCAATTGAAAATTGCACCAGAAGGTTCAGCAGGCAAGATTTTCCTACACTGAAGAAATATGGCCTACAAAACCAGTATCTTTTACCGTTAGGGCTTCTTATTTTTTTCTTAATTATAGCACTGAAAATGTAATGTCTGTGCAGAAAATAACAGTGAAATTGAAAAAAAACAACCCAAAACAAAAAACAAGCAAGCCGCAAAACCAGGAGCTGATGAATTACATTTTTCAGCTGTCTACACAGTATTTGAAACAAGACCACCTTACACAAAAGACAACAGGTGCACAGGCTACTGAGACTAAAAAGATCTGGATGGTTCCAGGAAAAGACCATGGCTTCCAAATGGAGACATACTGCCCAGTGTCCACCTTCAGACTTATTTCTGTTTCCCTGGAGAAAGATGAATCTCCCACACACAATCTGCACATAGTCTATCCCTAGAATGTGGAACAGCACGTGCTGTTTCTGTTGAGTCCTGCTCTTGCAAGAGTCCTGAGATGTTTTCCTCATGCTTTGGTCAGTCATTCCATTTACTGTGGTTTATTTTTCCTTAAAAATCTCCTCTTTTACTGGAACAAGCATACCCTCTTACAACCCTCTAGGGAAATTAATGTTCTGATAGGACATTCACTTGTGAAACGTGCTTTCCCTTTTTGTCGTCTGACGACCTACATATTCATAATTCTTATAGGTGCTGAGAGTGAAATCCTGGAATTTTTATCTCAAACACGTCTTGATCTAGGAATAACAGGTATTTCTGTGCCACAGTCACAGAACAGAACAGAAAAGCACTTAATGCCAGATACAGAAACCATAAGAAAAAAGAAAATCTGAAAAAAACATGGCCATTACAAGCCAAAAACCATACATCTGTTACAAGCTATAAGCCTTACCCTTCGTTACAGAAATTATACTATTTATATAAGGTTAGAAATCTTATGACAAATTGTAAGCCATTCAAAGTAATTTAGTAAAGCTGACAGAACAAAAATGCAAAGCAAAATTTAAAGTTCATGATGTCTCATAAAAACGTCTACCTTTCCACCCCACAGATCACTGCTCTTTGGTATCAGTTATACACTGAGATCAGTATTTCATGTTTGGCTTAAGTACTTCTATGAAAAAGGCACCAAACCTTCATGTAGAACCCCATTTTGAACCCCTTAGATCTGCTGGCACATTGCTCCAGTTAGAACTTAAAGAGTCCTTTATCTTCTCTTGAAAGTACCTATAAAACACCTCTCTGCCTTCTAACAAGCTCTAAAGTGTCAGATCTTTGAGGTCTTCCATTTTCTTCCATAATACAAAACCAAGGGGTACCATGCAGTTGTGTGTGTCTGCCTGACTTCCAGTGCCAACTCATCCACATGGGTTTGACAGCTGCGGTACAGGACCCACTACCATAGAAACCCCACTATTCTGGACTTGCAGCTGCTGACCTGGTAGGATCTCAAATGAACGAATGGAGCTCGGGGAAAGGGATTTGAGACTTGGAAACCTGAGTATGGGAGTCAACATGTGACCTACATAGCGAAACTCCTGTCCTAGCTTACAAATTTAAAAAGTAATGAATAGAGTAATAAAATTGTTTAGATTGGAAAAGACCTCTTAAGATCATTGAGTCCAACCATTAACAGAGCGCTGCCAAGCCCACCACTAAATCATGTCCTTAAGCACCACATCTGCACATCTTTTAAATACCTCCAGGGATGGTGACTTCATCTAACCTGTAAGTGTGTATCTAGTGACCATATGGTTGAACATTCCTCTACAGTCCCCTAACTGTATTTACTAGATGCCCTCTGACTACAGCAAAGTAAACATCTAAAGCCCATCAAGCAGATATCTAAATTTTGATGACCGAATCAGCAGTCAAATCCCACCCAAGAACTGCAGTGTTCCAAGAGTCACCCAAACATACAGCTACCCAAACCCCGTTCCCACCTGCTACTTCATGGACCCTAATATGCACTCCCAAGGATTACATTAGCCTGTGGAACTGCCACAAAGTCATATTAATTTAATAAAAGCAATGGTGCATGTCCTGGATGTCAAGTTTGAACCTTCACTGCATTAACTTAGGCTACTCTCAGTCAGGCTGTGCTGTCTGAAGTAAAGCCAGGCCAAGAAACTACAAAACCCCACTCTGTTCATACTTGCTTGGCATCAACCTTACTCCTCCTCCCTTACCCCTGATTAAAATTCTTTTCTCATTGAGCCTACTAAATAACTGCATGCACAATCAATCCCTAATCCAGTTCTGACACTTTCTTTATCCTTGAATGCTTTTTCCTTTAACACACTTTTTCAAACCAGACTGTTTGGACTGACTGTCCGGCAGCCCCGTTAAAACACAACTACAGAGGTGGTTGGTTACACTGGCACACCAGCAGACGAGCTTCCCTGGGGAGATGACATTGCAATGAGAAGATCAGAGCAATAAACATTTCACTCAGGTCAACTCCACCCAGAGGAGCATAATGAACCACATTGTAGATTTTCTGCAGTTTTTCTCCTTTATTACAAAAAAAGAGCGAAAACATTCAAAGGGAAACTCTTTATCTTTTTACTGTAATCCTAATACATAAATAACTCTACTTCATTTTACTCACTTAAGGCAGCCAAGATGAGGTGAGTCTTCAAATTACTTTCTAAAAAAAAAAAGATGGGTTTTCTTTTGAAACTAGTTAAAAAATACATATGGCTGTTTATACTATTGTTTGCATCAAACTGTCAGGAACACATTTGTCTTCAGTGAAAATGCAATGAAGACTTAGGAGTACAGAAGAGAAAGTGAGGTACACACAATATTTAAAAGACATCTCAGACACTGTCCTTTCATGAAGCTACCAGGGACAGCAATCTTTGACAAGAATGACAGCAGTCAACCAGTGTTAATTCAGTTTTAGGAAAATGTGCATCCACTTGAAAGTTTGGAATTTAAAGACAAGACAACCAATTCACTGAAAACAGAAAAAAAGGTATAGTTGGAGAAGAAATGAAAATTGTAATTGCAGATAAACTGAGTGAAAGAAAAAAGAACTAAACACTGCCAGCTCTAAAACCCTCAAAAAAAGCAACCTCTTCTTCTGCAAGACACTCTCTTCTCCGATGAATCCTGTTATTTGCAATTGGTTGACAAGAGGTTACCTAACTAAATCATTACGTCACTGCAAATGGGCTGAACACATCTGTCAGATGTACCACAGAAATGCATTCAAAATTTCCAATCACATTCTTAACACTAGCACCTTCCATTTGTTCTCTTCTCTGTAACGTAGTCTTTCTGGATCACGGTTTTTCCAAGCAAACAAGCATGTACTTAGCTCCTTGGGGCAGATGTTTTCTGTGCCACCAACATGCTCATTCATTTGACTTGGCATGCATTTTGTCATTAAGTGAGAAGCCTTAATATTTGTTTGAGGTCATGGCGAATTGTGTGCAATTGTTCTTTAACAAGTGACCTTATAATAAAAAGGGTGTTTTCTTTAATACATTGGCACTGCCACCAGTCTGTTGTATTTAAACAGCATCCTATCATCAGTAATCTCTTACCCTACAACAAGGGATAGAAATAGGCTCTCTGGGCACACCAGGCTAAAAGGCTTAACTGTCTAATGTAGAATTTGATCCCGATAGCAGTTTTCAAAAATCGCAGTTCATATGTTGTCTGGGACTTCCAGATATTAATGCTTTAGAAACAAACAGTAATCAAGCTCTGGACTTGGTGATTCTGACAGACACTCAAAATACTCATCCTTTAAAACTCCATCTTACATTCCTACAACATAGAGAGGTTATTTTCCTTTAAATAATAAATTATCTTCACTCATGTAAGAATTTAGTTGCCAGGGGCCTTCAGCCACGGTAATAAGTTACTTGCAGCTTCCATGAAAAAACAAGCCATTATCAGAGCCAAAGCTTCTACTTGTGCATCTCTACATGCAGCTCCTACATGTACATCCCACTGTACATGGAAACCAATACAGTCAAAATGACAGTGCCAACACCCATTCTTGTAAATGGCTGTGGACAATGTTTTTTCTATTTATAAGCAGTAAAAACTTGAGCAGGAGCTTTGATTTTCTCAAGTGCTCTTTTTTAATTGCACCTTGTGCCCCCTCGGCCCTTCTGCACAGAAGTGTTCTTAGTGACTTGTGCAGCAAGGCACAACTTTGCAATGAGGATCTACATATGAGTGAGAAGTCTTCTTCCTCAAGTTACAGGGAGTTTGTTATAACTTTACTGTGATCTCCCTGTACAAATAATATAAAGAGTTAATATGTTTTACTGTTCAGCAGTGCACTTCTTCTGTCAATAGTCCCTGGCTATACTCTT
The DNA here is from genome assembly GCA_035584735.1 of Pseudotriccus pelzelni. Classification (NCBI taxonomy): domain Eukaryota; kingdom Metazoa; phylum Chordata; class Aves; order Passeriformes; family Tyrannidae; genus Pseudotriccus; species Pseudotriccus pelzelni. Next base: position 74,697,091 of record JAWMRA010000001.1, read on the forward strand.
ATACCATTCTTTTCCCAAGGAAAAAAACGTACACACAGAAAAACTATTCACATAAACTACAGTGGTCTTTGTGCCATGACAAATATGTTCCTGTGGAACACCTCAGATGCCCAGCACAGTTTTACATGGTAGCTTGAGGAAACAGCATTAATCAGCGAGTGCAGAACATGGACACACACATGCTTTGCTTTCTTAACACTCTTGCCAGAACCTGCCTGAAACAATATAGAAAAATGTCTGGCATCACCCAACACTCCCAGAGTTACTCCTCAGGTAACAGAAAGCATCTCTTTTCCATCATATTAATTTCGGGCAGTTGTGACTCCAATATCCACCACCACTGCCAAGTGTGGTCACTTTGCCAGCTGTTCCACTTGCTTCAAGACTCCCACAGCAATACATTCTTTTATCTCCTGTATCAGACCTTACTGTCAAATAACTGATATTTTTAAAGAAAATAAAGAACGCCCTGACAATTTTTTCTCCCCTTCTACCTCTTAGAAATCATTTCCATAATGCTTCCCCAGCTATATAAACCCAAGACACTCCCACTGAGCACAGAGCCTTATGAAATCAAAACATTTGATTCAACAATGGGTATTTTTTTCCTTAGCACCGCTACAAACGGTCTATTTGCTACTTTGTTATTTGCTACCATGTTTAGCACTTTACCAGCAGAGACTGATTCAGTGATATTTGTCGTTGGCCTTCTCTCACTTACAACTCTTCTAAAAGCAGATTTTATTTCAGTGATAATTATGGAAAACATATACATAGGACAATATTAAAAAAGCAGCAAATATCTCATTGTATAACCTGCAGTCAGGTTCTCATACACTCCCCAAATGACATCTCCTATTGCCACTGCTGGAGAAAGACCACTGGCCTAGACAGAGCACTGCTGTGACCCTGCATGGCATTATGTCATGTTCTTAAGGTCTAGCCCATTGATTTATTCGCTAAAATACCGTCCACTGTTCCCGTGAGGAATTCATCTGAGCCAGTGATATAATCACCTTTTCATCCATGTTGGGCACACTTTTTTGCAATTCTTCTAAACATCTAGTAAAATTTTGCTTACCACAGATGCCGCTGCCTCATATGTCGCTGTTTTGCAAACTCTGTCTTTGAGCTCTACATACTTGCCTGCTTTGGGTCTCTTTCCCTCATGGCCATAATGCCAGAGCACCCTCCCCAAGAATAACTCGTTTTCAACTGCATGAGCTTTTCTGCTCAGCCAAGTCTAATTGTTTCACCAGAAGTCAATTCTGGGTCTTTCAACAATTTTAAAAGCCTTGTGGTACATTTGAATTGTGGACTCTTCTGTTAAAGAGTATCAATTGTTCGGTATCACAGCTCTTCAGCCTTACAGCAAGTACAAGCTTTTAAGCATCTTACTTTTTGTTCGTCCTATCTAAGAATACACTATTCACGTATTTATTTTTAGGTGGAATGAATACTACTCATATTTCTGTAAACACCAGAGCAGCCCCTCTGCCCCAGTAAAATGCAAACTATGGAAAATATCAAGGACTACAGCATCAGCTATCCTAAGAAATAAAACTACCTTCTCTTTCTTTCTGGTCATACTCTTTCAAAGCAGACATGCAAAAAATGCTTTTTAACCTATCCCTGTTTTATTTTTCCCAACTTCCCCAGAGTTTTGCCACTCCTGATAGGACTATAAAATACTATTTCCCCACTCAAAATAAACTCTTGACTCTTAATTTTTCAGTATTACATTAGTAATCACTCAGCTCCAGGAAACCTAACAGCTGTCTGATGCTTTCAGACAAGCTTTTCATATTTTAAGGAAACAGCATCAGCCTCTGACCATCACCACCAGGTTTCACCCAGTTCAGCCATTCTCCGCATGTACAGAACCCAGCGAGCAGAAAGAAACTTCCCTGGCAGAGATTAAACATTATTTACTACGGTAAGCGTGTGCTCATTCTTAATTTGTTACAAATATGCAGCAAACAATCAGGAAGACTTTTCAGAAGTTTATTTATCACAAACCACCAACAAAGGCACACTTACTAATGTAAGTAACTGATACCACGTATGATACCAAAATCCTAACTTTCTACCAGTGAGAAAAATGAAAAATTCTTTTTCTAAGCATTATGTTGTGTTTGACAGAAGGGTGGGCAACTGAGTTAGGTACCAAAGCCAGCAATTTTAGAAGGGAAGAATCACAGCCCATTATTTTAGCAAACAAGTGACTTTCATAGTAAGAGAGCTCTGCTTATTTAAATATTAGACTGATTTCAAAACCCATTAAGAAAAACAGAAAGAAAAAGATTTAGGAATGTGATTGTGGAAGAAAATGCAATCACTAATCATCCTGTTCTCCCACAGTGCAGGAACAGATATTACTGAGCCCTTGAAAGAGCCTTTCTAAATACGCAGATTTTTGTATTCCACGAGTGCAATCCAAATGAACCAGTTTTTAAAAACTATATACGTCCTGTAACACAGATGTAACACAAAGAGGTATAAGCTTCCCAAAGACACATGACATTCAGTTACCAGAGCCGAACTCTCATCTTTTGTTGTATAAAACTGCCCATACAGCAGTCTCTACCTTTCGATGAACAAAATCGTCTGGAATTTTCAAATCAGCTGAAGAGTTCACCAAGTAGCCACAGTATCAGCTTCAGCAAGAAAGAAGTTCTCGTGTTGTGCAGATGCACACATAACCCTGGCAGCACATTCCTGTGAAATGCAGTCTTATTTTGCTAAAGGTAATTCTGTGTCCCACATGTTTGTTTGGGCATAAGTATGCATAATGATTTAACACATACACACACGTCAGCTATATGGTTTAGTAATTCAAATTACCCCCAAGTTTGTCCTTCTTTCTTGAATCAAAAGTGAAATCTCCAGTCCTTCTCCCGAACAGCGAAATCATAACTTGTTTGTAAGCAGAGATTGTCCTATCTTATAGTATATCAGTAGTTTAAGGCAATCTAGAAGATTTGTACTTATCGCCATTTGGAACAGGATTGTTACACTCTCTGACTGACAGCAGAATTAAAATATTTCTAGCTACTGTGAAGTGTTAGAAATGTTAATGATTTTCAGAAGTCTTAAAACTAATCATCAGTTTGAGCTACAGATGTGATACCTTGCAATAACGCTTAAACAGTCAGGGAAATACCTATAAACAGTAACAATAAAAAATCCCACTTTGGCACTAAAACCAGCAGTAGTATATATAGAAAGATTGACCAAAAGGAAAAGGAGGAAACTGCAGAACGTAAGTTCACTTACATCACAGTATTTCTTTGCCCTCTTTCACAGTAAGAAAAGCAAACAAGAAAATACCTTCCAAAAGATATGAAGAGCCCCAGATGAACGGTATCTCTTTCTAGAACTTTTACCTTAACTAAAAGGAGGGAAATTTCCAAATCACACCAAACAGGAGGCATATCACTAGACTTGCATAAAACTATCCTGTTTTCTAGTAGCTGAAAGTGTATTGAGAGTAATAAAGATAAACAGAGAAGCAGATTTGGAGAAGAGACAATTTAAACATGACTGTCATTTTTTATTTACAGGTTCTAGTCCAACATACCAAAATACTGCAAGAACAACTACCACAAAATCTCAATCTACTCAAAATGTTAGAGAAATTAAGAGAAAGACTGCATCTCACAATGCTCATATGCTCTAGAAAAAGAGAAGACAGAATTCCACTAAGTGAAAACTAGCTTTATTTTTCAGAACTCTATATTCAAAACATCCATATGGCACATTTAAGTGAGAAAATTAAAGGAACAGCCCAGTACAAAAGTATTATCTACATTTACCATATAAACGGAGAAGTACAAAAACTGAAAGGAAAAAAAGGAGTTAAGAAAAACAAGAAAAGCTGTAAAGGAGGCAAGACGACAAAAAGGCAACAAAATCACATTTTCAGTATTATTTCATCTTCTCTCCGTCAAATTAGGGGTTACGTATTCAAATTCTATTAACACTAAGTAAACACACCCCCCACAGTATTAAAACAGTTACATTATGTTCCTACACAAATTAGTTCTGTTACTGCAGTGATCTTAGTTGCCTTGACAGTAATATACGGAGAATGGCATGCATACCTGTTCTTATAAAAATTCTACACCTGAATGTAAATAGAAAAAAAAATGGGGTGAGGGAAAGGACTGGGCTGGGTATATATAACCACTAGTAAGAAATACACTTCAGCCTTCCCTAGAAAACCTAGCTCCATATATAAATGGGAATTCACTCATTACCGGTGACTCCAGACTTAACACATTTTATCCTACACACATATCACCAATCTGAGTAAATATGCAGTCTGTGTGATGCAAGACACTCACTCTTACATTCAAAGGAATGCGATGACAGGTACAAAGTAAAGAACAGCAATAGTTTTCGCACAGATTATCTCCCACTGCTGGTCACCATCAACAAGACTAATTGGCTACTGAGATTTAACAATCGGGGCATTCAAGGACAGGGGAATGAAAGGTCAATAAAAAAATGCGTTATTTAGACAAGTGTCTGTGCTAGATTCACAACTCCTGCATGTTGGTCTTGGAGAAACAAATGCAACCCAAGCCTCCTCTTCCTCCACTACCTCCCACCCTTTTTTGTTTGTTTGCTTGTTTTGCTTTTAACAACATGGTGGGGTTTATTTCAAAGAAAATAGCAAAACTGAAAGCACATACATATATGACATGACCATAGCAAAATTTAGGGTTTTATTGTAATGATCATTTTAACCTTTCCTGAAATTAGAGCTCAAAAGTAACCAATGAAAAAAAAACATAACCCTATTATTTTTCTTTAGGTTTTAACTTGTCTTTCATTAAGCACTAGCCAGATGCACGGTAGTATGCAGTATTTGGGAAGGTACAGTTAGAACATCAGTTCAGTGGAGGAAAGGTTCGGTAAGGTTTCTGTACTCAAGTGCCAACAGGCAACTGTTGTGGGTTTGTTTAATTTATTTACTTTTCATTTAAACTTCAGCACAGCCATGGCTCAGCACAAGAGAAGCCAAAAGGCTCAGGTCTGCTCTGTGCACCAGGCTAAAGAGAGTAAGTTGACATTTAACACAGATCCCATCACCGGTTATTTTCTCGCAATGTATTTAGGATTATATTTTAAATACACATGCAAACATGCAGAAAGAACCATTCTTTAACAAATAAAAATATCTCTTGAAACTCACATATGCATACATCCAAAACTTGGCTAAACTGGAAAAAACAACACAACAAACCCCTCAGGAATCCCACCTCTCACAGAAACCACAAAATAACAATGTCATTGTTAAACTGAAAGATCCTGGAATTCCTTCTACACACTTTCCCTGACATCTTCACACAATAAAATGCAGGGGTCAGTGGTACTGAAACAAGGAACGGCAGTTCCACTCTTGTGCACATACGAAAGCAAGTGACCCAAGCTATTATTCCAGTCTGAGGCACTTTTTGTTCCTAATATCCAGATGCAGCAGCTTTTTTTTTTCCTTTCCTTTCTTTTTTTTTTTAAAGAAATGACTGTGGACACCTCCTTCACATTTTCCTATTCTTCAGTATTTTCACTTCATAAAGCTGCAGTCAATGTGTTTTGTGTGTAGTGAGAAGGGAATGGCACATTCAGTGGTGGTCTCAGCCACAGCCTACATTGGTGGCTCAAGTAGTCTCAGGATTAGGTCTTTGTGTGTGATGAAAGGATATGAAAAGTCAGTTATTTAAACTCAGTCAAGCTGTTGATTTTGGGGAGGAAAAGGTTTTGCAATTCAGTTTTCCTCAATAAATCACTGCCCTTTTTCAAGGGCAGCTGCAGATAGTTCACATGTTCACAGTGTTCTCCAAAAACAAAACAGATCATGATTTTTTTACCCCCCCTCAATCTAACATAGGGCAAGAAATCAAAATGAAGGGGCCATCACATTAATTACTCAAATTCACTAGAAACTAAAGCAGAAAATCAACTCTGCTAACAAGTAATAAGATCACCGAAGAATTAAAAGGGCAAGAAACTACAGAGAAAACCATCTCTTTAAAATTTACCAGAATAATTTACAAAACCAAAAGAAAGTCTGAAATATATTTCACTGTGCTATGTATTCAATCAGTTTATAAACACTATTTTCAAGCCATAGTTTATCAGCTTGAGTACCATCCTGCAGCACCTGAGACCACAGTTTAACGATGCTAAGACTGCATATCTATTTCAAGTCAAACTGAGATTCAGATACTAAAAAAGAAGCTTTTGATGAGCACTCAAAAATACAGCATCCAAAATAGTAGCCACTTAGGAATATCTGAGCTAATGTGCATAAAACACTATTAAATATATTGGAATTTTAACTCCTAATACCCCAACATTAAATTGTTTTATTCTATTCCTTGGTTGACTTTTTCCCCAGTTAGTGCACTGTGTTTTATTAGTGCTGCATTGAGCTAAACACTGCTGTGCATTTTAAACGTGGTACTTTTTGCCCAGGGAAGTTGTGGATGTCCCATCCTTGTAAGTAAGGCGAGGCTGGACGAGGCTTTACGCAACCTGGTCTAGTTGAAGGTGACCCTGCCCATGGCGGGGGAAGGGGGTGTTGGAACTAGGTGGTCCCTTCCAACCCAAACCATTCTACGATTCTAAACTACAAATCCCACACCTACCAGTGAAGTCCACCTCAACAAATCTTCTGCTCCCACAGAGTTTAAGGCAGGAGGAGGAACAATGGTTGGTTATAACACTGAGAAAATCAGCTGGTATTGTCAGAGGAGCCTACGAAAATTAAGTACCAAAATCCCTGTCATCCTCAATAGCACCTGATCTCCTTAAGTCCCTTTTGCCTTGGTTATAGGATGACCAAGTTTGTACCAACTAAAGAAAGCATTTCTGCAATTATTTGCATTTGGTTAGCTCTTTGAGGTTCCTGTCAGGCCTGTCACTGATTCAACTAACAGATAAATAAATAAAGCATATATATCTAAAGGAAGTAGATGTTTAAACCTTCTTTCAAAGTTTTAAAGCACTGTAATGGCCTTTACACAAGTCATCCTTTACTTGAGGAGATTGTAACTTAGGTGGAAAACACCTGCCAGAATCCGTAACTTGGGTCAAGGAAAAGAAAGCATGATGCAGAACTGAGGCTAAGGAGGCTAACTAACTAAAAACATGCAAGCTCACAAAAAAACCCCACACCATCTTCACCAAACAACTTCATTCAGCTTTTTTACCATCTCAACCTACAAACACTAATTACTACTTGATTTTACAAACATTATTTAGTGCCATACTTGGTAGAAATGACAAGTGACATAGCAAACACAGCATTGCTTTCTATTTTATTTATTAGGAGAGCAGGTATGGAACCTTATGGTCAGAATCCTTTACAGAAGATAAGGCCCAGGCTTAGACTGCAGACTGTAAAGTTTATTTTCTACTTTAATGAGCTTTGAACTGGTCTGTAAATATAAAATTAAAGATATCTTGATAGGCAAACCTTTCTTTTTACATCTACCCACAGAGTTCTGTTCAACAGCCATGTAGTCAAACTTAGCCATAAATATGTTCTCATATAAGAGACTTATTTTTACTTTATAAACCTTGTGGATACAGCAGTAATTTCCACAAAGAGACAAGTCAACTGCACTAATGAGCAATGTCTGACATGCTGTTAAAATTCGTAAGAAGAAAAAAAAATTGCTGTCTCCTCCAAGTGAAGACTGCCCCTCCTGCCTCCTGTCTCAAGATAGGTGTGTTATATTTTGGTCCACTTCAAACCAAAGAAAGAAAAGATGGCAGGAAACTTGAAACACAGTGAGAGTTGCTGCTCTGAGTGGTATTGCAAAGCAACAGTTCTGTAAAATCTAACCAGGTTTTCAAAAGAATACACAAGTTCTATGATGTGCTTTTGTGCGTGCCACATACCTTTTATTTTTGCTTTAACAAATACATGTACAGTGACTATCCACCATCTTGAAGAAAACCGACTTTTTCCTCTCCTTGACTCAATGGAAGATGTAAAAAATTCAAGTCTTTCAGTTCTAGGAATTAATTTTCATCCAGTATATCTGTCTAGACTAATAATGTTCATTACGGCTGTAGTGCAGTATATAAATCTTATTAGGCACTCTAAAAAGAATATTATCGATTTTTAGCATTACTTAAAAATCTGTACTCAGTGTAATTACGAAATTCTTGAAACTGGAAGACTGTATTATTTATTTATTGGTATTTAAATGGGCTTATAACTGTAGTTTTTGGGTGTCCAATCATATTGTGTCTATCTGTGCTGACATTATACACTCACTTGCCAATACAGTAAAAGGGTGGAATGCTTCACAATGATCCTAGCAATAACTCTGAGAAACGACCACTTCTTCAATGCAAATCCGCTCAAGAAAAGCCTCTACACAAAAAGTAAGATGAACCAGTTACTGCATTGTTTATTAAGTTTCACTTGATTCCTCCTGACAACCATTTAAACAATGAATGTTGGGAAATGTCTCTCAAAGAATCAACAATAATGGCTGGGATCAGAGCCTTTATATTCAGCTAATACTGTTTTTAGAAAGGAGAAAATATTTCTTCCTGAAGGGATTATAAGAAGCCTTATAAAAGACACCTGCAAACAAAACAAGTGACAAAAGATCTCTATCATAATTGATAACAGTTATCCTTTGTAAAAATCCGTGCTTCGTCAGAAATAAATATACCTTTGCTATTGAATTTCAAAAAGCATTCACTAACCAACAAGCCTGCTGGTCAAGAATAGTAAGTATTAGAAAACCTGCCAAGAAGAAAGTGCTTTTTTCTTATGTGTAGTAATGCATTATTAATCAACAGTAAGACCCTAAGTTTTCTCTTCTGATGCCAAATAGAACAAGCAAGCTTTAAAACATAGTATCTTTTCAGTAGTGTACTGGACTTATAAAATCTACCTTATGTTTTGGAAAAGGAAAACTTTTCACTTAAAAACAAACTTCAGAATTTGACTAATAATTCAATAGCTAATTTAAAAGAAATGCATATACTAATCAACATGAAGGAATATGTTTACAAAATGCAGTTTACAGTAGGAGCTTGAAAGCAGAAAACAATCACACCTAGAGAAACAGCCTTCACTCTTTCATTCCAAACCGGTTAGGTTCTGGAAAGCACACACTGCCTGAAGTATCTATACTCTGATAAAATAACTATGTTTTCCAATCTGCTAGTACGAGATTCGGTCCTTTGTACGTGACAGGCATACACGTTAGATACTTTCTGAGCTTTCTTCTGAAGCAAATCGGTTTGTTCTGTCAAAAATAAGACGGTGCAGTTCTCAAGACAGTTTGCTTCAGGGTCTGCTCCCAAAAAGAAGTATGGACAAGATCACACCAATTTTGGCTCTCTCTGCTTTCGCAGACTTCTGTAACATTTTCCCAGGAAATTTTGCATCCTCAGACAACCCCACATGCCTTTAAACCACATGCCAGGGCATGCAAAACACCCACTCAGTTTCTTGCTATAAAAACACCATGCAAGTGGTCTTGCAACACAACTCTCACATTATTGTAAGTGCACGGAACTAAGGAAAATGGTTAATCATTTTATCTCCAGATCACAGGACCCAGAGGACACTTTGGTCATGAGCACAACGTAGTATAAGCATATACAGTGCAGTCTGCCGCAAAAGGGATAAACCTATGCACATACAAACCCCTCTAGTCCAGTGGGCAAGGACACTATGCAGAAGAGATGTGTGCAACTTTGTGGATGTAAACACTATACGAAGTTGTGGATTTAAACCCTATCCTAAGAAAAGAGGAAAAGGACTGCAGGACAATCTGATGTAAAAAAATCCAGTCAAAAAGAAAGGCGCATATGTACAGTCTCCAGAGAGAAAGTAAGACATTCTGCCTAACAAAACAGTTAATGAGACTGAAGAAAATTTGCAATCTGTAAAAACAGTAAAAAATTAACAGTTTCCATAGAAAGACGTTTATACTGGACTTTCAGGAAGAATCTGGCAAGGCCTTAAATGCCTATGAATTAAAAATCCTAATATTAAAAATCCCAACTGCTTTAATTCATAGGTAAAATACATCATGTTCCCTTCTTCCCCAAAATGATATGTGGTAGTGTAATGCCTTGAAAATTTCAACAACTTTATTAAGCTAGGAAAAAGACTTTATCTTAAGATGTGTTTTTACTAGAATAATTTTTTCCCCTATTTTCAAGAGGTCAGCAAGAACAACGTGATTAAACTGCTCAACCTGAAATGTCTTTATTTTTTAAAGAAGTCAAAAAAAGGTTTAGATCCTGAATAAGCTATCTCTAAGAGATGAAGTAAAGTTAGCAATAGCACCTTAAGAAACATTTCTGACTTGACAGCATGACAGATCTGAACCACTAAGTGGATCCAAATAACCCACTATGTCTTTTATTTATCTAGTCTCCACAATTTCCTGTATTTTGTGATACACGTTATTTTCAAACCGTACGATCATTTTTTGCAGATTTATCCTTCTGCAATTTTTTACAAGGAGGATTAATAGCAACTGCAACAGAAACATTACCTTGATTTCATATATAATCCATTATAATTTCATCATCATCAAAATCTCAACGCTTTGTCCATCCTTCTTTTCTGCAGCAACTTATTTCACTTGTTCCTATTAAGGCTATTATAGTCACCCTATTACTACTAATCTTTTCTTTGTAAATAGCCACACCTATTTTAATCCAAAATGGTGTGGTAAGCATTTGATTCTTTGTGGAAGTAGACATGTAATTAGGTTAATCTGTGCTATCTTTTCAAGTGAGCTGATTGTTTCTTTACTATGGACATATTTCTTATAACAGCAATAAGCTTGCCAGAATGCTTGGAGGCAAATCAGGGGCAATTTACCAAGCATGTAGCTACTATGAACTGAAATCTTGACATAATAGCAAGCTGTGTATAGCCACTCCTACCTGCCAGTTATTACTCATGTTAGCTTTTTACTGACATGTTAAATTTCAACCACACCTTTCTTCCACAAACAAGTACTTTCATTCAACTCAGCTACGTCTGTGACAAATAGCTGATATTCACCAAAGCATACAGGAATCTAAATTCAGAATGCAGTGCAAAAGTCTTTGACATTAGCAACTGAATTACCTGCACAAAGTCCAAAAATGTCAAGGGAAGCAAGTCATCCAGGTGGCCGATATCTTTGGAGAAACGATTTAAGATTCTTCCTACAGAAACAGGATTGGAGAAGAAAAGAAAAAAAAAGAGAGTAAATATAATTCTTGAAAAGTTGAAAATATCTTAAACGTACCATGTTTTACCATTTCAGAAATAGTTAAAAGAAAACAGCTGGAATCTAAAGATAAAAAGACAATTTTTGAAATCACCATGAAGGGAATCTCTTAAAACCACAGCAATATATTTTGAAGAAGAATACCTTTTTACAAATGCCTTTTACCCAAATATAAAACCTTTACTTAAATAGCTAGAAAAAAATTAAAATGGGCTTTGAAGAAGATAAGATGTCACCACAATCTAACAGGTGAAACACACATGCTTTTTATATGCTCAACATGTGTAGGTAAAGGTTACAGTTCAGACACCAATGCAAGTTTCATCAAGCAACATCAGTCAGAATCTGTGCCTATCCTTGACTGAAACTCGCTAGTGCATGCGTGTCTCAGACAGATCATAGTTGATCTAACTGATCTTTTTCAGCATTTCTTTCTCCCCCCTCAGCCACTATACGTGGATTCCAATTGCAGCTGTTTCTAAAATAAAATTTGAGACAGATTTGCATTCATGTAGCCTTACATTTATACTTATTCAAAACCCTGACAATACTGATCTTTATTAAAGCTAATAAAATGATTTTTAATCTGCTGTCAGTGAAGCATTTACATTTCTCTATTTTCCCAAGTTCTACCTGAGTGAAAAAAATCAGTTATATCAAGACTTCTTTAATAATTAAAGTCACAACGCTGCCACTTCTAAGTGTATTAGTATCTTTCTCTATTAATCAATATCTCTACTCACCAAAAAAGAAACTAAGGCAAGGATGGGAATCTGGCCTTTTCTAAGGTGTGTAATGCCCATACATGTATTCACATTGCTTTTTTATCTGCATATATCTTGATTCAATTATTACTTCTAACTGGTACAAACACATTCACTGCACTGGCAACAAAAGACTTTTTTTTTTCTCCTTTTCAAAAGAGCTCATTAAACTGAAAGCAGTTAAGTTTAAAGTTTCCATGGAGTGCAGGGGAGACATAATTTAGAGATAAGAGATACTGAAGTCAATTCTGTAGCAACCATTGTGCTAGTTTTCTGCTCACAGCTCTCTTGGAATTACAAATTTTGATGCGTAGTATTAATTTCTTTTTTAAGGGAATTTCTGTTCTACACCAAACAATACACAAAAAAAGCTTCTCCTCAGGTCTAGGACATGACTCCAAAGAGAGATACTGGCGGCAAACAGCTTGTTCTGCAGTACTTTACTACTACCAAAGGCAGTTACTTAAGGCAGACAGCAGCAGAACTCATGCTATTTTTAGGCTCTGTACATAGAGCGGAAGGGTATACAGCAGCAGAAGATTCAGAAAAATCTCTTTCATCTGTTTCTCCTGGGAATGGCATGTGGAGATATTCCCTTTCACGTACTTCATATCAGGGTAGATACATCGAAGGAAGTCCACGGCAATTTTTTTTTATTTTTAATTTTTTCCCCATGATTCCTCTACATGGAGACTGGCCATAGAAGACTGATCTAGCACATGCTGCATACATGCTGTAGCTAAGACTTCTTAATATCCCTAAATATCACATTCCAGGTTATTTTCAAATGAACCAAGACTTCACTGACAAAAAGAAAGTCATTCAAAGAGGTTAAATGCTTCCTTCTGACAGGGTTTTCCTTAGCAGGCTGTCCAGGAGGGGCAGATAAGGGAAACTAGATGGCATAACGGATTGGGTTCAGGGTATTAGAAATCTATTCACAGCTTTGTCACTTGTTTTCTGAGTGACTCCACTTTATTTTACAGAGCAAGGAGCACAGCAAGGAGAGGTGACAGTGCTAAGCCCCTCCATGAAAAGCTGTGATTCCCACCAATGACAAGGGCAAAGGATTATTCCCATAGCAAGCAAACCCCACCTTAATTCAGCATGGGAGTCATCCTTTGCCTCTTAACCCCAAATAAGTTTTATTTGTAGTGGTTTCAGACTTCTATAAGAAGCTATTGCGCAAAGGGCATCCCACGTGACACTGCCAGGAGGCAGCAAGGTCACTCAGGCTGGCTACTTTCCATGGCCACAGCACAGGTCAGGCCAATGGGGCACCTCGAGGAATCAAGCAATGCCTTCACCATCTCCCTCCTCCTACAAGTGGAAGAGCGCATCTAAACTCGTTCCTGTAAAAGCGCTGTGCTTACTCTCATTTTGTCCAGCATGGACAAGGCCTTTTGCGTTTCGTGCTGAAAGAGATTTAACTTGTTGGTCATTTCAGTTTCAGAAGTATCTCTGAGTTCAGCAGTCATTTCCCTCCCCTGAGAATTCCGGTGAAGATTCACCTATTCAGGTTGCTCACAGAGGAATTTGCAGATTTTGAGTATGGGGTTTGGTTGCGGATTTTTTCAGCAATTGATAGAACAGAATGTAAGAAGAGACTTACACTCAATATCTAGTCCAACTCCTTGACCACTTCAGGGTGCTGTCAAAAGTGACAGCACGTTACTAAGGGCATTGTCCAAACACTGACAGGCTTGGGGCATCAACCACCCCTCTAGGAAGCCTCTTTCAGGGTTTGACCACCGTCTTGATAAAGAAATGCTTCCTCGGATCCAGTCTGAACCTCCCTTGGTGCAGCTCTGAACAATTCCCTATTCTGGATACTAGGGAGAAGAGAGGAGCAGGAGGCTGTGACAACCTCCAAACACTTCTTGAGAAAGTTTCAGTGTTGCAACAGGGAGAGCTCTAGGCTGCAAGCATGATACAGATATGTCCTGGTGCCATCTAACCCCAAAAGCTGGCATAGATATAAATGAGAGCTGCAGAATACTTGGCTTCAGACTGCACACTACGAGTGACTGTGGCAATGTTCTCTTCCACAGCAGTATCTCTTCCCGTGAAGTTCTTTAGAAACGTGGCCATGAAAGAAAACTCAGCCCACCTGAGTGGTCCTTGGTACAACCTGGGTTTACTATGTCTTCCATGTATCCACTAACCACCAACTGCTCCAGTTCCCATTGGTAATCACGCTGCCAATTAACTGCCAAAACTGTGTTTTTTTGCAATCGCCCTATGGAATTGTTAAGTAAAACAGTGTTTCTACAGCCTCTGTTTTGACAGAGCTGTGAGCCGCCACTAGGAAAGTGGAAATTAATCTGATGTTATCAACAAAACATGAAAACATCTTTTAATCTGCCTAATCCTCTTCAAAATGTAAATACAGTAATTCTGAAAAATAGCATTGACTAAAATTTGAGTAAGCAATAGAAATGATATATGAAAAAGGCAAACCTTGAAAACCATCCACCTGATACAATTAAAGCAATTTAAATGGCGGCAACAATAATCATTTGCTTCCCAAATAAACATTCAAGTGAATCTCTGGTAGCAGAACATAATTTTTTAAAAATTTTCCAATTACTGAAAAACTAATCTACCTAGTGTTTGCACCCAGAAATTCTGGAACATGACACCTGAAGTCATTAAGGCTAGGAAAATACTTTCCTTCTTACTAACAGGTCCACATCTCCCTCCTGTAATGTTTATCCAGTGACAATCAATGCTTTTCTACAGCTAAAAGCAAGCAACAAAGCCACAAGCCTTAGCTTCTTTTTGTCATGGCTGGTTTTCAATTCTATTACCTCGGTGACTGTACAAGAAAAAACAGAAGTCTGGAGACGTATTTCAGATCCTGTTCACATGGATATAACTGAACTGACATTTTACTCAGCATGTTGTACACAGAAGGAAGCCACACTAACCCACTAAAATAAGCAAGTTCTGTCACCATACAGCAAAGACAGCAATGCACCTCCAAGCAAATGTGCTATGCTTTGGAAATCTCCACAAAATGCCCCATAGCCATTATGGTATTGCATCCAGAGCAGTTGTTACATTTATAAGGATGTCTACAAGTACATGAGGTCTATTTCGCAAGGTATGGAGAAACAACTGTTTCCACTTACTGGAAGCACAGTAAATCAGTGCTTGCTTATGCATTATTAAGCATGCAAGAGAAAACATTGCAGACACAAGTCAGGACTCAAAATGCTTACAGTTATGACTACAGTTTCTACTTGCATTTGCAAACCTAACTTTTGAGGATGGCTTTTCATACTACAGAAACTGTTGCACATGCTATCCCAGAAGGGCAGAAGCTGCACAGCTTACCTGCTGCCTCACCCCAAAAATTATTTTTCTCCCCAAAACTTTAAATACCCCTCTCTCCTAAACCTACAGACTATCAGCATCATCTTCCCACAATACTTCACATTTCCAAAAACCCCAAATTCCTTAAGTAAGCATCTCTTAAATATAGATGTGTGCCAGGAACCTATAATTCTTAGATCTAGTCCAATATTTCCAACTTACAAAAATTTTTAAGCTCACTTAATACCTACATCCTTTACTTATCCCAGCTTCAAAAACAAAAAGAAAATACTAAATCTATTTAATGAAATCACTAACAAAAAGAAGTTTTCTATGAAATCAAGAACTAAGTATGCCAATGTTACAACAGCATCCAAATTGGTGAATAGTACCTGCTATTTTAATCATTCAGACTTCCACCCAGTGTGCAATGTCAGTAGCAAGCTGAAAAAGGGGACCTGCTCTCTTCAGCAGTCCTATGTTTGTTTTTACATCAAATAACTTAATCAGAACACACACTGTTGTTAGATTTCTTCCGAGGTAATTAAATAACTATTCAATGCCAATTAATCACAGCTAAATAAGGGTCTGTCACCGAAGTGCTATGTACACATTTCAGACTATTTAATGGTCAAATACTTGGCAATATCAAAGTTAAACAATGATTCATTAAACCTCCTCCCCTACACAATAGTTAGGCTAAACTTGAAGTGAAAGAATCAAACCTCTTTTGTTCTCCATGAAAAAGACATCAAACCTCAGTATGTGATATTCTTTTCTTTCGCACTCTGTACACTGCTTTAATTGCACAAATCGGAATGTGTTCAGGTGCTACATACCCACTTTGCTTCTGCAGGTGCCTACTGATACTTTGGAATAGATGTTCAAACCTATCATCCAAATAATGAAAACACTTGACAGCATGCCACACCTACTTAAAATGTTTATACATACTTTATCATGAAAGAAATATAATCCAAACTGAATCAACACTAAAGATGTAAACATCAGAAAAGGATTTTTTTTTTTTAACAAGAAATTAGGATCCTCCATTGAAACAGTAAAATGCCACCCGTATCATTCAGTGTTGTGCAACCTAAATTCCAAGGACCCTAAGAGCAGCAGTACATTATTTCTAAATGTTTTTGGCATTTCTAGTATACTTTGTTGGCCAGGGCATTCATTGAAACACTTCTGTGTAACACAATAGAGTAGGCAGATTGACCTTCTATACCTTGCAAAGAGTTTACAAAACCTTTATACCCACTTGCTTCATCACACATTGCAGAAATATTTTATCACTACTTCTCTAGTGCACTGATTTGCCTCTAGAAAAGAAAAAGGGTTTAAGAGAAGGACTTTCTACAGATAGAAAGACTTTGCCTCTTGTGTGTGTATGTGCATGCATGGGTGCACACTCTTGGATTTCTTTTCCCCTCAGAGATTTGTCTAGTCCTCAGTGTTGGGAATTTTAATTGCATCACACTTTTTAGTTCAATATGCAAATAGAATTAATAAATACTGCTTTGCATAGTAACCTAAAGTCCTCCATAGCAATTGGCCTAAATAATGATTTCTATGTACTGCAGTTATGGGGGGGAGGGGGAACAAAATCTCTTTATCTGCTCTGCAACAGTGAAGTCCGAACACCTTCCCACTGGCCTGCATCTATAAAGAAAATGTAACAAATTAAACATTATTATCTCCCTCTCCTCATTGTAAACTGGCAGAAACCTGTCTAAAGGCAACCTTTAGTGCTAGGAATGGATTCGAGAAGGTATTTAGTCATGTATGATACCCTGAGATTACCTCAGTTGCTTAGAGCATCACACTAAGAACGCGAAGATCGTGGGTTCAATCCCTGCATGGGCCATTCACTTAAGCATTGGACTCGATCCTCATGGGTCCCTTCCAACTTAGAATATTCTATGATTCTCCGTGTAACTAAACAAAAGCAATCTGAACTGGGATTACACAAGTGCCTGAAGGCAGTCACGCCACAGAGATGCTTTTCCAGGCCAGGAAAATTTTAATACAGATGAATCCATGTCAGACAGCCCAAAGTACACACTTCACAGCCACCAACTCTGCTCAGAGAGGAGAAGCCCCTCACACATCCCACCTTCTGGACACCACGCACGGTGGCACTGCCTGAGCGAGGGGGGCAGAGCGCTGGTGTGAGGGTGGCTGGGCACCACAGCAGGGTGTCATCGCTGTGCTTGGACCCCGCGAGACCACGGTGCAGCTTGTCCTAGCTCACCCTGAAGAGAGAAAACAGGCACTGCACAGGCAGAACTGCGGCTTGCAAAACCAAAATCATTTTAAATGAACGCACGGTAGTGAAATAATGCTCTCAAGTGTACGTGTGGTAATAACAGCCTACTCAAAAGGTAGGAATGAAAGAAATAGCTGCGCAGAACTGGGCACCTTTAAATGCCCATCAATTTAACTACATTGAACAGGCTTCCCTTTCTTTCAGTGGTACAAACTGGCAGCTCCCCACATATCTTGCTGGTAAGCTATGGCGTTCAGCGACTGATAAGGCTTTACCCGTGCTCAGTTCACACACATACGCTGAAAAAAAAGAAGAAAAAATGTACTGCAACTACAAGCAGCTTGCTGTTTCATCAAAGCAATGACAAAGTGGATTGTCCATATCAAATGTTGGCAGCAAGCAGACATTACATCAACCTTGTAAAATACAACTATGAAATCAACAAAATAATTAAAGATGGATTACCAACTTTGAAAGGAATTATAAGTTTGTGAAATATTTCTTCAGAAAGAAATCTGGAAATGCATCTCCTGCATAGTTGTCAATTACTGATCTACTCTGGCTTTTCTTCCACATTTCTACAAAGAAACGCCAAAAGGTCTGTTATCTTTTTTTAATATATGTTTAGCACCACATGTCCACACAAATTGCCATATACAGCATTGCTGTCTTCCCCACAGGCATCCTATAAATATAAATAAGAAATTCTGCCCCATTTTTTTTCTTTAGCAGCCTGAAACTGATAGGAATATTATTACTTTCTTAGACATTTGCAAATAGGCACAGTGGTGCTGGGCCAAAATATGCTGAGATCATAATATCCATTTATCTAAACTGCCAGCATGTAATGAATTCAGGTGGAATGCTTTCTATCCAAATTAATTTACTACTTGAAAAGGACTTTTTACACAAATGCTGTCAAACAAGAAAACAGTTAAGAAATGAGACGAAAATGTGAACACTGTGTTTAATCTTATTTTTAAGTGTAGGATTTAAAGAAAGGAGGATAAGTATGATAAGAATGGAAAACAGGCTTCTTCGGAAATGAATTTCTATTTTTACTGCTGATGGAGACACCTACATTACCTAGTATGAATACATTGATCCTAACTGTACAGTTGTTTCTTGAGCTTTCTAGTCTATACATACAGTATTTTAACAGACTACTGATTAGAATTACCCTGCTGTAGAAAATCAAAATAGGCCAATGCTCCATACAATTTGACTTAATCCCTTTGCTAATTTATGTGGTATAGTTGATTTGTCTTTTTTCCTGGGTGTGCTCAGAAGAGCACATGTATTAACATCAGTAATCACCAGCCAAAGTCTCCTCACTTAAGATACAACGCAGAAATGATGTATAAAGTCTCCATTAAAAACAGAAGCACAGAAAGGAAAAACTGCTTTAGGGGGACAGGGAGAGTATAACTTTCCTTCATTCTGAAGTTGCTTACATGACAAATCTCAAAATATCTTCTGCATTGTAACTGCTACTGTATTTCATTACCAATTAACCAAGTTGGTTACAATTCCAGCTGTAACAGAATTTGCCGAACAGAATTTAACTTTGGAGCTGTTATTGTACTTGCTAACAAAATGATCTCTTGTAAGAATAGCATGCTAGAGCTGAGATAATATATTCATTGACAACTTTCAAATTATTGATCCCTGCAATGATACCCTTATCCCAATAATTAATATTCACAGATTTCTCTTTTGTAACTTACTATGAAAGGAAGTTCCAAAATTATCCAGAAGTACAAACTTCTGGCAATATATCAAAGTTTGATCCTATAACCTGAGTACAAAGCTACATATCTGCTTCACAATATTCAACTTTTTATATATAATCCTGTGATGATGATTGCCTTAAAAAGGTTCTAACAATTCTAGAAGTTAAGCTCTGGATATCCTCTCTGCTTCTTTTTAAACTCATTCACTGAAGCTATTTTAAGTTATCCTGAGTTTAAGGAATAAATTTTACATTTAAATATAATGAACCATAAAACCCCAAACAACCTAAACCGAAGCCACCAAATCTAACATACTGCCAAAATACAGCAGAACTTAATTTGTGCAGTATGTTGCAATATAAGCAATACGACATTTTTAAGGGACACAGTCCAACTGAACCAAAAAAGAAAAGGTATTTCTACAGGGGATGGGGGTAGAGGAAAAGTTACAACTGGCCTCCTTCCCCTTTCTCAAGGGAAAAAAAAAATTAAAAATCGTAGCCACTTGCAAGTTCTTATCAACTGACCTTTAAAAAGATGTCTAGTCATATACTACTGACAGAATTTTCTCTTAATTTACAACACCTTTTTTTTCTATTCCAGATGTAAGTAAAGTTACCTACTTCAGCTTCTCACCACAATACAAAGCATCACTACAATAGAAACCCAAAACATTATCTAAAAAATGTAGTCCTGTATTAACTTTTTACTAGCAAGATTATGAATTTAATTCTTCGCTAAAATATTCAGCCACAAATTCAGCCACTTCTGAAAGAGCATTTATGCAGTCTGGTTTTCCTTTCTGCTACAAATCCAGCTTGGGTTGAAAATATGTCCCAAGCGCTGTTTTGCTAGAGGAGGGGCTTACAAGGAATTAAATCGAATACTATAAATCAGGATGAACTAAAATATCTGAAGAGCATTTTGTTACTGGAATTTTTTACATTAGAAGAGAAAAACAGCTTTTAGAGCTATTTTCATATTTGGGGGCTATATGGAAATATACATCCAGGCAGGAATTAAAATAAACATTGAAATATATGTCACCTTTCTGATAAGCTTTTTCCAACAACAAAAAGGAGTCTTCCTTTTCTATTTATACCATCAAGACTAGATTCATAATAGGCTTGAAATACTGCATTTGAGAAAATATTGGAGGGGATATCACTTAGCTCCTGCAAATCTGCTCACATTTGTAATTTTTCTTACCATCTCCTAAAGATAATTCCAATAATTAGAATCTTAGTTTGCTCCTTTTCAATGTTTTTGTCTCCCCCACTTTTTTAACTGGTGCTGAAGTTAGAAGGGCTCAATCATCACTCCAGTCTAAAATGACGAAATAGGACATTACTGAATATAAAGTATTTGTCTCCTGAAATCTGAGTTGAAACCAAATTATTATCCTGTATTTTAACACTCATACATACACACACAGATCCCCTTCTGCATACAGAAGAGAATGATTCTGTTGTAGTCCATCCATCTTCTTCCCTTTTGGAACCATGAAAAGGAATTCTTTAGAGGCTGTTGCTGTGAAAGCCAAGCCAAGACTTCTGGCCTCTACCTAGCCCATCCATTCTGAGCATAAAGCCTCTGGACACACCAAACAGCGAAGGCATTTCACATCTTCATCTGACTTTGTAAAGCCTTGTCTTCTACTTGGCATGTTCATTGGGTTTGATCATCCATTTTTCTTCAGCTTCACTGTCTTTTTTTTCTCTCCTCTTCTGGAAAATGTGAATTGTTTGAAAAGGAGAGTCTCTCTCTAAACTTCATTCATTATTTACCCACGTAATGGTTCCTGAAATACCTTTTCCTTTTTATCTATCCCTACTATAAAAAAGCCACTACAACATGGATTTGGCTATCCAGACTTCGCAATGGATGACACTGGATAATTTTCAATGGATTTTTTCCTGTCTCACATGAAATGTTCTGTTACTACAGAACTCAAAAGAAATTCTGGTATTGTTAACAGAAAACTAGAACTGTGTCTGCTGTGTAAATAATCAAAGCATTTGCTGTGTGTTAAAGACACACCACACACCCCCATCCCCCACGAAAATAAAAATTTTGCTTGAATGTAGGACACTTTTAAACCACGTGTTAGAGGAAAATCACACAAAATTTGCCAATAACTATATTCACAACTTAGGTACCATTCACAAAACCATAAAAGAAAAGGATATTGGGAAACCTAGCATCTCATTTATAAAGGCATAGCCGAGCCCAGGGGTCTGGGCACTTACACGAGAGCCAAAGGCTGGGCAGCGATGCAAGGGAATGTGTTATTTTTACCAGTCATGGAGAAGGCACTGAAGGGGGGTCACTCACCTATCCAGTGAGTGTGTCAATTGCTCTACCAGAGGCACTTCTGCTGTAGGCCTCCTTCAGTCCCTGCTCTTGAAGCTGCTCACCCTTCGGATGAATCAGTAAATGTGTATGGCACAGGAAAAAGGCAAATAAGTGCATGCCTGAAGGCTACAGCAGTCAGCATGGGAGGGACTACAGCTGGAATCAAATCCTTCTTTTTTGAGGGAGGGCTAATTTAGGGCATGGAATGGATCCTTTACAATGCAGCAAGATGTAAGGTGTAAGGAGGGATGACTTCACCTCCTCTTCTGTTTTGTGACTGGCACAGAATTCCACTTGCAAATCTCGCCTGAGAAACAACAAAAATCCTTTGTCTCAGAGAAGCTGAAGGCAACCACATCCCAAGTGTTTTATTCTAGCAAGGAGTGCTGTCCAAAAGAATACAGAGATAGTCTGACAATGCATTTCTTTGTGCCATCAGCTTCTAGGGGGAAAAAATACCACTATAAACCTAAACTATAATTAACAACACTGAAAAAAAACCCCAAATATGACCCCTTCTCTATTCTACAATCTATTCATTACATTAAAAAAATCACATTTTATTAATTAACTATTAAATGCTAAGCATTTTGAAAAGTTATATTACACTATGACTCTACTGTACTCCCCTACTGGGCAACTATTAGAAGGTTTCATCCCAGAAACAAAAATAAAAATATACCAGGAATATGCAGCTACAAATGAGGAGTAAGTAGCTGCTAACCTTATTAAAACATTAGTAGTGCCTAAATCAAAACCAAAGAACCCTTAACGTTCATTTATAAATGTACCTTAAATTCATCCCTCTAGATTTTTTGACAGCTGAATGCTAGAGGTTAAATTATTTTAAAATCATATACTTACATTTTTTCTTTAATTTTAAGTGACGTATGTAAGTATATGTTTTTAAATATGTCACTTAAAATTAAAGAAAAAATTAATCATATAATTTTCTAATTTTTCATGGTTTTTAAATAATAAGAAAGAATGATAAATAAGTTAACAGCAACATTTCTTCACTTCTCTTTAAAAAGAGAAAAAAATTGACACATCAAGGAGGAAAAAAATTACTTCACTGAAGAGTCATTCAAGCAGAAGTGAACACAATTTACAAACTCTTTTGTCTTTGTTAAGTTCAAAGACAGACTTCACTGTGAAGCTCTGATTTACACTATGAACTCCTCAATAAATAAACAGGCTAAAATAGAAGAGTGCCATTTGCAACCAGGGACTCCCAGGAACGCTGCCATTTGTTATTTGCATGACGGAAACATCCAAAAGAGGATTAATGCATATGAACTGAGAGGCAGAGCCTCACTAGGATGGCACGCTGGACCATCACGTAGTCCTGCCCTGAAAAGTCTGTTGTGTCAGTTAAAAGAAACCAACACAATTGACTATAAAAGGAACAACAAGCAAAGAGAAAATGTAACATTAAGCTGGAACAGAAAGTTGCAGGACAAGATGTGTGCCTTTTTGCCTTTTTTTTTTTTTTAACTACAAAAACACAAAGGGGTCATGGAATCAGTGAGTTTCTCCACCCATATTTTTAACTACTGTCAGTGTATATACTGCGGTTACAATGATACTGATGTATCTTGAGGGGTGATTTTTAAGACGAAGAAGAGCCAGCTTGTGGATGAACTTTACTGCACAGAAAGCAGGAAGTTACAAAGATGTAAGCATAAAAGATAAGCAAGCAAAATGATGAGGGAGGGAGTTAAAAACACTGGAATGTGCCAAAAGTTCCAGTTACCAGGCGTAGAAATAGTAAAAGCTTTGCATAGGAAGAGGTTTAATGCTTAAACCAAGTCACACTTCTCTCTACAGCTCCTGTTAGACCCCCTCACAATACACTGGGGCCATAAAGTCAAGAAAAAGTCTTCTCTCCATCTGGCCCTAGGGAATAGCTGCAAGGCAGAATTGTCAAGAGACTAGCTCATAGTAGCAGTCACAGAAGTTGCCGAACTTGGGATGTCTGGATACTGAGAGAGCTTTGTATACATACTGACTTCAATTTTTGCCCTGTGCAGACTGGCTGCTTGCATGTGTCCTCTCCTTTCATCCTTAGCTTCATTCACTGCATATCCACTCCCTGTTTCCTCTCCTCCCTCTTCCTTCAACATTGCTTCTTCCATTCCCCTTCACCATGGAATGGCAAAAGCTCCAGGTACAAATAAGCACACTTGGAAAAGAGGGCAGAACAACACCCCACACTTAACCAAAGCATGAAGCCCAACACAGCACAGTATAGGCTAGGAAGTGAGGAAGAGTTAGGGACAAAGCAAGTGAGAATAGAAGGTGAACAGAAGGTGATTGCAACATTTAAACCAGTTGAGTGCCTGCACTGTTGTTTTGGAAACTCAGCGTGACAAAAAGAGCCAGATAGAGTAACTACAACAAAAACACATGAACTGTAAAGGCAACAGAAAGGGTGGTTTACACTGAAAAACATGAGAAATACTTACAGCAAGTGAGCAATCAGGTTCTGAAATAGTTCCCAAACTAAAACTGTGGAAGCCAAAAAGCCACTGTCGCCTGAAGGAAGATGGCAAAGTACACCCAGGACATGTATGTATCCAATGCTTATAATCATAATCACAGAGTATTCAAAAGGTTATACTCTGACATATGAGGAAAGACTTACTACCTATTTAAAGAGATGCCTTTAGAAAAGTATTCAGAGGATTTTAGTTACTTCTTTCTTTAAACTGCTCTTACAGGAGCATATTTCACTCTGCTAGCTACAGAACTGCAGGGGTAACAGCTGGGTTGTGTCTTGTTCGTCTTTAGAGTATAACTCTGATTAGTTTGCTTAATTTCACTCACATGGGGTCTTAAGATTTCACAAGACCAATTAAGATTTCAGGTAAAGGAATTATCTATAAAAGTTTTCTTTCTTCCTCAAAAATAAACATGTCTATCATTGAGTCCTAACAGTTCATTTATTTATGCATTCATTTGTTTTCCTGACACTCATTTTCACCACAATTTGGTTTTGTTCACTTTTGAAACCAGCAGCTTCTCTGCTGAAACTACATAAGACACATTAGGATGAAAGATGTTCCAGGACTGCAATGAATTGGACAGCTGAGGAGCCATGTAAAGACTATGACAAAAATACCTATCAGTCAAGTATCTATATTCAATATATAAACCACTATTAAATCCTCTCAGGGATCTAAAGCACAAGTTATATTTTGTAATATACAAGTTTTGCAAATAACCACTGATCACAGTCTGACCCCAGACATTTTAGGAAAGGTTGATTTAAAACAACTGCTTTGCCATTATTCTGCATGGAAAAAGACAGTACCCAAATTTGTGATATAATAGGATTAAAACTGAAAAATACACATATAATAATGAAAGCAAATGACAGAAAAATATCTTGTGTTTTTGTTTCCCTCTTCACAAAACAGCATGAGCACAGAACTTGATTCTGGATCAATTTGCAGATACATCATTAAAACATACGAAACAAAAGCATACCTCCAAGCAAAAAAAAAAGCACTAGAGGCAAAACTATGTCAAGAAACCAACTACTATAAATATTATAGAGTATTAATTAGTAACAACTTAGCATTGTAGTTATTTAATAACAATATGTGGGAGAACAAATGTTGGCTCTGACAGTTTAAAAAATGTAGCTTAACCTTAGAATGCATATGAAAAGCATCCAATAAACTTTTCATCACAGCTGAATGGCATTTACAGTGCTCTTAACTTTCTGAAATGCCTGTGCTGTCCTTCCCTAACTCTGAAGAAGTCCTTACATAACAATTCACATTCCAAATATGAACACTCAATTCCTAAAATTTTTAGTGGTCAACTATACAGTGGTCATGCTTTCAGGAAGAGGACATGAAAAGTCCAAGTGTTTGGATCACAATAAAACCTTTTAGGGCCTTCTGCACAATTGAGGTTTTGGTTGTTTGTGTCTTTTGGTTTTCTGAAGGAAGGTGACTGAAATGCCTCTTGACAACAAGGTTTTGTAACCTTTCATAATCCAGTGTTTTTCTTGAAAACTGTCATATCACAGTTGGTATACAAAATGCTGCTCTTATGAAGCAAAAGTCTGTAACACAGCACATGGTCTATTTTACCTTCCTGAAGGTATCTTACTTCAACAGGGTGCCACGCTCATACCTGCAGGTGTCTGTCCACAATGGACCCCTTAGGCACAATTACAACCTAATTAAAGTCAAGATATTACAAATTACCTGAACTAGAAATCCAAATAAATACTGAAAAACAATCTGAGGTATGTTGTAAAACTCTCTCTCAAGTGCTAGAACTTGCAGGGGTCATACTCTTTCCTTCTCAGTGCATTCTGACACTCAAAGGACCATTATGTTCAGAAAAAAAGATCCTAGAAGAACTGAAAGGTTCTGACATCAGAGAATTTAAACTAGCTGTGAATCCCCTTGAGGAGGTATGACTCATCTTCAAGGTTTAAATTAGATTATCAACCAAGTGAAGCAGCACAGTAAATCTACAATAAAAGCTAAATGCCTACAGGAAAATAATTTTTGCCCCTAGTGGCAGATGCTTGAACTTTAAAGGATCTGAGATTAAGCTCTTTGTCTAAGCCTTCCTGACAGAAAACAACTGAAATAATGTCTTCAGTTGGTCCAACTTTGCTCCATATGCCAGACAGAAACAGTATCTAAACCCTACAAATGAAAGTATATTGTCACTTCTAAACCAATTGAGGATCAAACAATTTACAGAAACCAAGACTTATTTTGCTGACAATTAAGCTCTATCACCAAGACTTGAGATTCAATGAAATTTGACAATTGTGAAGAAAAAGGCTTTTGTCTGAGTAAGTCTGAAGCATTTGGAAAAATCAACAGAAAATCAGAAGACCGAATTAGATCGAAGAGTCTTTAAGGATAAAATTCACTAATTAAAATAACTGCCTTCCTTGCTCTGTTTCCTCTCTGAGTTGCCCTGGTATTACAGCAGAAAGGCATACAGTGAGAGGAAAATTTGGTCTATGGAGCAAGTGTTACACCCACCACACTTCGTCTTACACCAACAGCATACTCTTTCTATCCTGCTGGTCAAGCTCCATTATGAAGAACCACCATCCCGTCAAAAATGAGATGAAAGACAAGTACAAATCCCTGCTTTACATCAAATCTTGAGAGGTGTGAAAGGTCTTTAAAGCCTTTATCTTTCATGCTGAAAGTCAAATAATTCAGATGCAACCTAACGTTTACAATGTGCTGCAGGTCACTAGCTGGAATTGTATTTTTGCATCTTCTCCTCATAGAGTCACAGAATGAATGCATTCTTCTGTTTTTCCAAGACCTGTAGAATCACAGAAACACAGAATGGATTGGGCTGGGAGGACCTTAAAGACCATCAAGTTCCAACACCCCTGCCATGGGCAGGGATACCTTCCACTAGACCACATTGCTCAGTGCCCCAACCAATCTGGCCTTAAACACTTCCAGGGGGTAAGGCATCCACAGCCTCTCTGGGCGACCTGTTCTAGTGCCTCACCACCCTCAAAGCAAAGGGTTTTTTTCCTAATTCCTAATCTAAACCTACTGTCTTTCAGTTGTACTAACTTGTTCTTCTTCTGCTCATGTTACTGAAGATTTCAATTCAAAATACCTCCATGACTATTTAAAAACTAGTAACAAGCACTCAATAAGCATTTGACCATCTTGCACCTCAGAAGAAGTACAAACAGAAGCAGAACATGAAGGTATTAACACATTAAGCAGTGCTCACAGTACTACATTTTAAGCTGATAACAGATCATTTCACAAGCTTGGCATTTTGCATGTCACTAAATGTTCATGTCTCTACTAATAGTACGTAACAATACTGCTTTACTGCATGGCTAGGATGGGAAAACAATTAATTAAATACTATTTTTCCACAGGAATGCTTTTATTTTCAAGCAAACAAACACTTCTGGAAAGCGTCAGATTGGACATTTCCACTCTCGAACACTCAGCAGGTGCACAAAATCATCTGTATAAGCCCTCATAATCTTTGAGAAACACTTATTTCTGAACAATCACTTCTAGACACTGTCCTTAAGCCTTTGGTAGTAGCTGAGCAACACTGGTTATTAAATTGAGGTACAGCAGAGTTTATATTTTCTTATCTGAATTAAAAAAAAAAGTGTTGGGATTGTTTTTTCCATTTTTTCTCTTGGGGATTCTTGAGGGTTTAAATGTATGCAGTGTTCAGAGAACAGCTTTGAATTCAATATTAAACCATACTTGTAGCTTAATTATGAAAAAAGATCATTGTCACTACATATTTGGAATATTAAAACTTGTCAGCTTTATAAAAACCTCAAGGCACTTTTTTCTCTCATATTTGGCTTTATTTTGAAAGCACTCCTTAGATAACATTTCTTAATATCAGACTAAGTCTAGCATAACTAGTTTTCTGTTGAAAATATTGAAGAAAAAAAATGTTCTCTCTATATTGTTAGTTTAATAGAGAAAAAAAAGACACTTCTAAAGCTAAAGCCATGTATATTTCACAGTTCTGGGGCTTTCAATTTGCAGAGGTTTCTGCAGGTATCTTTTGTCTTAAATGAGCACCAATTTTTTATTTTTCTCCAATGGTAAGGGAACATTAGTGGATTAAAGGTAACAACTACCAACTCCTCCTTAAACCATTTTACCATTTTTCAGTTAGGAAACACCAGAAATATTCTGGAAAGCTAACAGTAATTGTTTACTTTTGGCTGGTCATTTGGACAGGAGAGGAGAGAACTGTTCTTTTATGAGGAGACTGGGAATCAAGGGAGAAAAGGAAAGAAGCACTATACTAACCTCCAGCAAACCATATGGGGTGTGTGTGTATATATATATATATGTATGTATGTATGTATGTATGTTTAATATATATGTGTGTGCATACATATAAAAATATTAAAAATATGTTTCATTTTCTTTTAAATTTAGTGGTACTTTCAGAATCTTGAAGATTTTAAGATACCCATCCTTAAGCACCCAGTCAGCTAGGTACCTTGAACCCCCACACTCTAGTGGATAGGAAAGACAGATCTTCAGCAAGATTTAGAGGAAAAAACTAACACTGCTGTTCTAAATAATGCCCTGAAGAGCCTACCTCTTCTATCACATAACTGGTAAACCTAGGCTAAAATGTTAACCTCTGTGAATAGCACTCTTTGCCTGGCCATTCCTCATTACACATGCTTGTCAAGCTGGCATTCTAAATGTATAGAAAATAATAATGGATTCGAAGAAGTACTGTTATTTCATGCCAGAAAATGGTGTATTTTGCTCATCGAACCCTTAACCTCTATTACTGATAGGATAATCTCACCGTAACAAAGATGCCATTTGTACTTTATATTTAAAAACAAATTAACCAAGCACCATACAACAAATCTGATCTGAACACCAGCACTTCATTTTGCCTTCAGTTTCTCCTTCTGTAAACTCAAAGAACATTAGGCTACTACCCTATTAGGCAATGCACAGATTTACTCATGTTCACAGGTCATACCAAAAACAGAAGGTTCTTCACTAAGTTGCCCAGCATTAAGGATATATTCTCCTATTTCCCTGAGAGGGAAGAGAAAGCAAGCACCAGTGACAGACAGCAACAGTACTTCTGAAACTGTTCATTATTCTATGTAATGAGAAGATTGCTGTATACAAAACGTTTAACATTCTAAACCAAATCTCTCTAATTGAAGACAGACACCACCTTTTCTCTAAAGATCAGCATAAGAGATTCTAAACAAAACATAAGTGTTCTGGAAAAAGAGATGAATGAGATACTGTAAAGTTTACAGCTTTAATTGTTCATATTGAAAAGGAGAGAGAGGGGGGAAAAAAACCCCTGCTGAGCAAATGCCCCTGGCATCTAATCACTTACTGTCCTCTGGGCATGTCCTAGAAAGGATGGGGCAGAAACACTATTCCTGTATGAGAAATTTATTATGACATCTTAGGAACAGATGGAGGATTTCTGCCTAAAATTTAGACTCGAGTGTATTTATTTTGGGTTGTGAACATTCAAACTAATGAACACGAAATTATGCAGAGAAATGAATACACACAGGGACAAAGGAATATGTATTCCCAATGAAGGGAAGCTTACCACAAAGCAGAGGGGTTTTTCTTGCCTACACATGAATTAGCAATATTCTGCGTTGCATCATTTGCATATTAAACAGACAGTAACTTAATTAAGAAAAAGAGGTTTACCACACACACACAGAAATTTCATCACATCTGATAAAAAGAATACTGAGGAAAAGACGAGTTAGGCCATCTATCCTCCATTTATTATACCTTATAACTGTTACCAAGAACGTCCATGTTCCAAATCTTCACCTTCTCCAATTTCCAAGCACCCTCAGATTATTCTGCACTCTCTGCCCCAACGCTAACTCAGGCTAGTGAAGGTCTATGCTTGAAAGAGGGCAGGACATTCACAGAAGACAGCATAAACGGTGTGGGAGAGATGGAAAAGCAGCGTTCCCAGACACAGAAAGCAGAGGATGAATTCAGGCACATAGTGAATGAAAACTGGCAAGGACCATGCCAATGGACAGAAAAACCATGAACTTATGAGGAGTTTAAACTTCCTCTGAGTTTACAAATGTCATAAATGTTGCAAAAGTATCACATGATAAAAGCTCAAGTTCAAGAAATATTAGTGACCTCTATACTCTTTTTTTAACTGACAAATGAAGAAGAACGAGGGGATCCTACAACTAGAAGGCAAAAAAGTCAGTAGTGATTTGTTAATCTTCTCTAACAGTGAAAAGTCCAATACAAAAGCAAAATCACCTCCTGAGCAAAAAAAATGGCTACTTGGAACCAAACAGCTGAGAATTAAGACTTTGACACCTTTCTGCCACACAGCAGACAGACAGCTTGCTTTGCATGCTGGCTCTGTGAATACAATTTCCTACCCAACATTAGGTGAGTAACATCTAAAGTAGCCCCAGCTTCTTGAGACTTCTCCACACTCCACAGCCTCCTTTTGGGATCGTAACAACTAACTATTCCACTGAAGACAAAATCAAAAGCTATGGGCAACAAAACATGCAAATAAGAATCACCTAGAAAAATGTTCAACAAGAGTCCAAATTTAAATGAACATTAAAACAAACCTCCATTAACCTGCAGTTTCCA
Organism: Pseudotriccus pelzelni; assembly: GCA_035584735.1. NCBI lineage: Eukaryota > Metazoa > Chordata > Aves > Passeriformes > Tyrannidae > Pseudotriccus > Pseudotriccus pelzelni. Next base: position 74,727,967 of record JAWMRA010000001.1, read on the forward strand.
GTTTCTACCAGCTACCTGCCTCAAGGCTGGTATTGTCACAAGCAAGCATTTAATGTCCATTACATACTGCCACTCTAATTACAGGACTACTGTCCAGAAACTAATAAAACAAGCAAAAAAAAAATGTTCTTCATATGCTTGATGCTATTTTAAAACACTTTGAAAAGCTCAGGTAAGACTGGTAGCTGCCAACATATACAGCTTGTCATAATGTTGCCTCCTCCAAATATAACATTATCTTCCATAAAATGACATAAAAAAAAATCTGAAGGAGGTCCTGCATATGTATTCACCTGAATAGATAACAAAATGCCTCTGACAAAGTACTACTGATTTTGACAGAAAATAAAATATATCTGGGGAAGGCAGGGTAGAAGCAAGCAACTAATGCTGTATTGTACTTCTGTAAATAAGTAATGGACTCTATCAAGTTTGTATTTTTTTAAACTGAGCAGCACACTGATGTCGAGTTCAATTCAATACCTCTGCTTCCACTGTTGTTTCTATTCTTTGGGTTTTATTCTGGATTGCCAAAGCCGGCAGACTCACATACAACATCCATTCTTTTCCACACTAAAATTTTAATTTTGGATGGAGAAGCGCCTTTTGTTCCAAACATTCTACAAGATCACCACAGGCACAAACTAATCTTCACTTGTTGCATAATCTGCAAGATGCTGGCAATCTGAAAAAAAACCCACAACCAAACCCCAAGTAATTAATTCACCCAGATGCTGCAGTGCAGATTACCTAGGATCATCTGGGAGAAAGAATTCTATGCAGTATAAAGCAGAACAGTGCTGATGAAATGAGTTTGCACTGTGATAGTACTTGTTTTATTTTAATTTCCGGCTACTCAGACAAAACAAAAAACACACCAAATATCCGACCAAAACAGGCTGGTTTCTCTGCAAACCATAGTAATTTAATTGTGTCTGTGTGTTCGTAAGGGACAGCCATGAAAGGCTGCCATAGCACAGCAAAAAGCCCAGGAAAGCCAAGAGCCTGATGTGCAGAGCTTTCACCTGGAATGGGGGAGAGACATTATCATATCAGAGAGGGAGAAGATCGGGCCTGCCTCTCCCACGTTCCACATACATTGTCTCACCACCTGGTTATTCATTATCCCTACCTCGTTCTTCTCCAAAATAATTTTTTTTTAAATGCTTATGCTTTGTTCCAAGGTGGAATGAAAGTGAGTTTTGGTTAAGTTTTTCCTCATTTCTTAAAAATGTGCAATTCCCATCCATGAAGGGCAAGAAAGGAGATCCTATCCATGTGGCACATTCAATCCCCACTACCAACAGTAGTCATAGCAGCAATCTGCAATTTTAAAGCAGGTTATAAATAGCAAATAAAATGATACATTTAAAATATTAGCAAAACAAAAAAATACTACACTTTGTATTATCTCTAAAAGCTTGTTTGTAGCTGCACCACCTCAGCTTAGGCGCTCTTTTTAAGCCCCTTGCAGTTTTCCATCAATATGAAAGCAGTCTCTCCCTCTGTTTTCAAGTGCCTCCAACCAACATTTCCTTCCTCCCTGCAACGATCTGAACAAAATCACCTGCCATCTATGAAACACTAAAACAAAATTTCCATTTTGTTTTCCCACTACACTTGCAGGAAAGGGAAGTCTCTGAACAGCTTCTGTGCAGTCTTCTAAAGCCAGTATTTTTAATTAGGATCCTCCGTCTTGGTCGACATTCCATGCCTCCTCCTTTTTGCTCAGCTGAGGAGAGTGAGAGCCGCTCTCTCTGTAGTTGCTTTAGCAAATGAAAACACTAGACTTCACAGTATCTGGGCAGGTCAGCATATGGTCAGAAATGAGTTTCGCAGCAGGCCATTTTCCCCACCAGGGAATCTTAATGTGAAGAAGATAGAAAAATCTCTGTGCAGGGACGTGAAATCTTGTGCCAGGAAAGCAGGAGACTGCACTTGGAAGTGGCTGTCAGTATAAGCTTCACGTTATTTCCCTATCAAATAATGTCCCATTCCCTCCTACCAACAGCTTTTCCGTAAACCTTTTAATTTTATCTCCCATATTAAGCATAAATAGGGTGAGCACTAACTCGGTGAACTGAAAATGTAATGGGCTTGTCTCATCAGTTTAAGTCCAAGTTTCATTCAATTATTGTTGCAGAAAAGAATAAGATAGAGTTGAATTATGCTAATAGATAATAAATGTAAACATAACTCCAGAGTGCTATTTACTAACTTTAAAGACTACTCCTATAGCAATCAACTTTATAAGGCTCCTGACAGAATCATAATGGTGATAAAACACATGGAAGCATAAGGCTATTTAAACTCCTAACAAAGCCATGATAATACTAACAGTAAATGAGCAACTCCCACAAAATATCATTTAATAATCACACCCTGATAAGATTCAAAGTACATATCACCATTGTTATATGAAAAAAACATTAAAGGGTTTTTTCTTTAACACATGTAGCAACCTAACAGGTTTTAATTACCACACCTACTTCAGTGACGAGCTGTTCCACTCAAACACCCAAACATAATATTTACAACACTGCGTGGTTGTTAAGGATCTTGATGATTGATGGAACCCATTGTGTTGCCATCTTAATAACAACAAATGCAAGTGATTACCAACACAGAAGAGAGAATCTGTGTTTTTATTTTACAACAAAAGGCTGTCCTACAGGGACTTCTTTTCAACATAAACTAACAAACCTGTGCATATGTGAACTCGCTTTAGCGCTTGGCACAGAGAGTCAAAAACAAAGCCTCTGCTGCTTTAAGGACAATGTATTTTTTTGTATCAGCTTAAGAGAACATGAAAGCTGTCAAAAGAGCTGGTGCAGTTTTTCACAATCCTGCAGAATTCATCTTGACCACAAGGATATATCTGAAAACTGCATCAGAAAGATAGCACAGATCTTGTTTCCAAAAAAGAAAAAAAAAGAAAGCAATTGAGTCATTGAGTCAAATAAGAATACAATACATTTCCTGGCATTGCTACTGAATATTTATATCAGTGACGAATGAGACTACAAACAAAATATCTTAACATGAAGCTTTGCCTTGTTAACTGCATGATATGCCAAAACACCACCTACTGTAAATCACACAGTTTAAGACCAGTATTTCTTGTTTAAACATGCTACTTGTTCAGCAGAATCACTTGTGTGAACAAGCATACATTAATGTAGGCTAACTAGCACAGTTTCACTATCCAACTGATAAAGTATAATTTAACAACCTCATTATCAGCATTGTAATTTTCAGACTGCTGAAATATCATATTCGTTGCAAATATTATATGGTTGAAACACTTTAACAACATTGCCCATTTGACACTTCTGTCAGATAAAATGCAGATAGGCACTTGTGCATTGATGAACATGCTTTTAATCCTATAAAGAAACTTTCTCTGTCAAATTATAGACATTTCAACGCTTGATTTATGAACACCATAATTAAAATCCTTGTGCCTTAAAGAAAAACAAACTCTTCATTATAACAACAGCTTTCTTTCATGGTTTTATCTTTTTCATATTTGGAGTTTGCTTTTGTGTGCTGCTATTAACTACCCATTCAGTATGTAATTTCTGACAGCCAGAACCAAAAAAAGAACATTTCTCTTTATAACCTGGTCAAATCTCAAAGTCTAGGTAAGCACCTAAAGGGATCAGTGTTTATTTAAAGCTTCCACAAAGCACTGGGAGGGGCGGGGGGGGGACGGCAGGAGGGGAAAATCTGTTAATTTAACAGGCGGAGGACAACCATCACACAATTCAATGCTTCTTGTTTCTAAGAAGGCCAGAAATGCAGTCTGCCAAAACATTTCTTTTTCCCTTCAGAACCAAGAGTTTGGAGTGATACAACTCAAAAAAAAAAAAAAAAGCTGTATTTTCATACGTATTTGTGTAGTGATTCTGGTTCAATTTAAATTTTAGACAGATCTCTGTAAGGGGAAGGGATTCCTATTTTATCTGAATAAATTAATGCATATGATTCATTATTTCTTACAGCATCCATCAGCAAAACAACAGTAGGTTTCACCTTCCTAAACTCAATGCAATTCAAAATTGCACACAATCTCCACTAAAACTACCATTACTGAAAGTGATGCAGTTACACATTAGCATCCCTTCTCTAATCTCCGTCTCTAAATCCCAGAAAAGAACAATTCATTTACAACCTAAGCAAGTAATTTTGGAATCAAATCCTGAAGCTTGTCAAAACTAGGGTCTCCTAAACTATCAATAAGAAACTAATTTCAAAAGAGGAAAGTCCCAAATCGAGTCATTGCTGCTGAAGTCCTGGCCCCTTTTATCTGGCTTAGTAACAAATTTGTTTTGAAATTTTACAAACATCTTGAAAAAGAAATTAAAAGGGATAATGGCTGAAAAGGTCTTCCTGATTAATGGCTGAAGAAGGTCTCCCCGATGGCTCATCTGACTCCATAGAGCTGTCTGACTTTTGGCCACTAATTCCAAAAACCAAAGAAGTTCCTGAACTCAGCATTACATGAAGCTGAAACGCTTATTGTGTAAAAGATCAGAAGAAAATACTATACTTGCAAATAATAAGTACAACTGAATTGAACTACATTACTATTGCTCAGCGGAGAGGCTGAAAAATTCACTCCTCCAATATCATCTCTAAGAACATAACAGATGAATTTTGTTATCCTTCTAACAAGCCGCTGTAATGCTCGACAGGGATAAAACAGATCATGCTGCCCTCTTGTGCTAGACATGCACAGAAATCAACACCTTTATTCTTGCAAGGGACATGTGAAGACGAATATATAAAGCATTCACTATGAAATAGAAAACGTCCACATCTTCCTACTTTACAGATACTTTTGACATGCATTCCACTCCCTTACTGGGATATGGACAGAAGAGCAAACAAGTTGCAAGAGAGCCAGATTCTACACTCAAAAAAACCCCAAAACAAGTTCTGTCAGCAAATGCAAACAAGTCAGATGTGATAACGCCCAAAATACTGACACTTAATCTCAAACTACCCATCAAGCTTTTATTGTAGCTTTAGCTGGTTTTCACTGTAGCTGATGCTGTAGAGATACCTCCTGATAAATTTGAATTTCAGTCAGAAATACCTGGTAATTTTTTCTGAATGCTGGGTAAGACAATACACTTTAGTCACTCAGGATTATCAGCTTGATAGGGTTAGAGTTAAATGCTTAAGAAAGAAAGAAATGGACAGTTGTTTATTAGTAAGGTTCTTCTGATGCAAAACATGCAGTAATGTTTAACTATTTTTAGACCCATGCCAAATTACAGAAATGTGAAATCTGTGTACACACAAATATTTTGGGGTGGGAGGGGAGAAAGGAGAGGGGTCCTCGTATTTCTGATCTCTCTCTGTCATGTAATCCAGGTTCCAAAAATACACTGAAATTCTTCTATCATCTGCATAACTATTCCCCTTACAACCTTCCCTTCCCTATATACTGCTAATGCAATCTGTAAAGAGAGATCTTGGGCTCATGCCTAAACTGCTTCTGAAAACATGATTTTTTTAGAAATAAATCATCTCATTTATTCACCAAGACTGATTGGATCTACACTGTTGGGAGCTGACAGACATGTCACGATTCACCACGTACTTCCATTTCCTAATGTCGACTCCCTGCTGCTGCTCATCACTCATATGTTTCCCCAATAAGAACTACCAAGAGCTTGGGATGTCTATTTATTTAAGTTTTCTTCCTTAACTTCGGAACACAGATCACCGTGTGTTCAAAATACTAGCCATGGAATTTTTTAATTGCTGATTATTTTTTGACAAATAAAACAGCAAAATCACTTCAGCAATTGCTTTTTCTAAGGTCTTTGAGATCTCACACAAATATTGAGAAAATGCTGGCCGCTTAAATGACAGATCTGATATTGCAATATCAGCGCTGCTAATATGGGCTATGATAACTAATAATTTGGCTTGACTATTACAAACACAAACCTATAAATTATTAAATTATATTTAATAATATTTAATTTAATAATTTCAATTTCTTTTTAGTATGTCTTTCATAGTCAAGCACATTAAAAAAGACAGGACAAACCACAAAAAATACATCCCACCTCAATGCAAAAAATAGTGTGTGAAGTTCTAAAAGAAAAACACACAGTAAAAAATCCATATAAATCAGACAATGAAATACAGATGTTACAAACAGGATTTCAGAATTGCTACACGCTGCAGTTCTGAACAAGAGCACTGTCTCACATGTCATCTTTTCCCTTTTATTTTTTCCTTTTTCAACAGATGTATACATCAGAACAGCAGTACCTTCGCATGCGACCATGACCAAAAGAAAGATGAAGGGAAAGAAACATACGTATCCTGAAGCTAATCTCCTGTTATAAAATATCTGCTGATTTATAGAAACACACATCTGTAAGTCACAACAGTGAATACCAGCAATAGGCAGGTTTTATGAATGTTGGTCTTACAATGCACCGCTAATTTGAGTTTCACAGTATGTTATAAAGCAAACTGATATTACTCTACATTGTTGCTGATGTTTACTCTGTAGTTCTTACTTTGTTATGATGAGCCAGGTTTATGGGCAACGATCCATGATGATTATTCCTTCAAAAATACAGTTACCGCATGTGTGGCACACACATACACGGGAGAGAGAAGAAGAAAATCCTTGCCTATCTGTCAACAGCCCACATCTGCACTATGATTTCTTCTGATGTATGGGCTCTCACTAGCTCTCCACTAACCTGTCACTTGAGCTTATGGCTTCCCTTGTAATCCTTTGCAGTGGCCTTGAATTTACATTGCCACAGACTCCCAGTGCGAACAGGCCATGTAACACAGCCTTAAACTTCTGCAGTTCCAGGGGTTTTTTAAGATTAAACTGTACTTATTTCATTCACCCTATCATTGTCATGAGCCTTTTCCCAACATGAGTATTTTTTTCCTGAAAATATTACTAATTTCTCTGAAACAATAAAAACATCCCTATATATCCTTACAATCACTAAATGCCTCCTGGAGCTAGAGAACAAGCCAGCGTCCCATTTTTTTCCAAGGGAGTGAAGATCATCAGGTGCCTGTTTCTCATATAAGAGAGACACCAGCGGCTAGATCAATCAGTACCACTCGCAACTCTCTCCACTCTGCTCCAGCTTTTCTCTCATTTCTTTTGAAGAACATAAGGATTTGGATTACAGTTTTAAATTGCATACTTTATTTACGCTTTTGTGCATTCTGCAAGGACAGTAAACTAGGCAGTTTCTCAAAACTCTGCATTACCACACATGCTTAAAATTATTTTTTAAAAGGGCAAATAATTAAAGGGAAATTCAAAGAAAAGCCAACAAAAGGTATCCCCAAAAAACACAGGCATACACATTCAATGTATTGAAGACACCTCGTGTAACTGAATCAGAACAGCAATGCAAATACAGGTCAACGTACACCACCAAAGTTACAAATAATTCGTTGTTCTGTAGGCTGCATTTGGAGACAGTAAGGTGAACCATCAATAAGCAGTCTGAGTTTTAAATTTAAAAAGACTACACTATTAAATTTAGAGTGTTTAAGTAAAAATTTAAATTTAAAGAGAAGAAAAAGAACCCCATAAATGTGCAAAAACACTACCAAATTGCCATTGCCCAGAAATGGTATAGTTGCTGTAATCAAGGGGATGTATTAAATACTGAGGTATTTTTTACTATTAAACTTACCTATGGGATTTCTGTCAAAAAACAAGACAGGAGCTTTCAAAATGGCTTGAAACATTTTGTTGTGCAAATTCTGACTAGAATTGACAAGAACTTGAAACACCAGAAGACTTCTGATTATGCCAAATAGTACTGTAGCCACTGTTAAACCTGAAATAAAAAAAACAAAACCAAACACCATAAACATAACATACGTAGATATATATATCTTTCAGAAGAAAAAAACCCCCAAACATAAAACTGAACTAAAATCAAATTCTCTTGTCTTCTGCATATAGAAAGAATGCAAACTTAAGCCTAGGGGGACTCAGACTGAATGCAGAACATAGATATACCTGTCACTAGCTTCAGTTACTATCACAGAATCAGTTTAATCAATTTCTCTTTTTCGGTTTAAAAGAATTGGTACTTTACAGAAATATAGGAAATGTCTGTTAACCCATGAAATAAATCTGTATTAAAACCCTCTGCATAACAGCCTTACTAAGAAATTCATTTCACAGTGCTGTGTATAATTGTGGCTTGCAGAGGTCACTGTGAAGATTCAACATCTGCCAGCAGGTATTAACCAAGTAACATACACATGGCTATTTAGAGACAACCCTGAGTTACTCCCAGTCAGCCAAAACCACTCATGCCATTCTTCCTCTTGTAAACCACACCAATTCATTTAAATTATGTGTATTTCTTTTAACATTTTATAAGATGCACTCTTTATGCCGTGTGAAAAAGAGCCCTTCTGGGGAACTGATCTGCAGACTGTTTGTCTCTCTTCCGGGCACAACTCCACGTACAAAACAGTGGTGCTACAGGGCAAAAAATGGATACAAAGACTGAGATGGCTGCTGCTTTGTTTGCTGTGCATGATCTCCAACGCGGCTGCCCAAATTTCCTGTCAATAAAGGTGAACAGTGAAGGTGTCAACCTTACATCCGGCAGTACTTCCAGGCTCCAGGTGATCTGCTTCAGAAAATAAGCATAGCTACCACAAGCCCGGATGCTCAGGCCTTGAGGACACCCTAAAGTTAGACCCTATCAACAGAAAACATGTCCTATTCTAAGGGCAGGTTAAAACTGGACACAATTCAAGAACAGCTATTGTAACAGTAGGAAAGAGGGAGGTTTAAATTATGTGATGTGGTTATTTCATCCTGCTTCCTTCTGTATCCTCAAAGGGAGCAAGAAAATGTATCACTATTTCATTTGTCTGCTTGCAGTTTATTGCTTACATTCTATAAGGTGCTGTCTTTAAGAAAAAAGCACATGGCTGTGACGGGAGCTTCTCTGTCTTGTCCCAACTGCTGTATTCTAGTAAAAGAAGGTAAAAGGCAACTTTTGCAAAAGTAACTGCATGTACTGAAAAAGGAAAGCCGGGTCATGCGAAAAGGGAGCAGGAAAGGTACTAACAGGAGGCTGTGGCACAGCCCATTCCTAACAGTGGTCTGTGGGAGGAGAGGGACCACATCCTGGGAACCCTACATTTCTGCACAACTTTACTCAGGCTTGGAAGCCACTGGAAGCTGTTGGTATTACACACACGAAACAAAACACCTTAAGAGACCTAATGGCTGGGGAGACATACTTTTGATAAATGAGACATACTTTTAAGTCCTTCACCTGGTCTGCCTCAAGCCAAAGGTTTTTGCCTTCACTATATATGAGCTTAGAACCCCTGCAGGAGAGAGACAAGGGCCCTCTGAACATTCACTTTATATAAGAGGTATGGAATTGGTACCTCAGTTCTGGCCAACAGCGTTTCCCATTAACAGAAATCCTACTCTTCCAAATCTTCATCTCAGAATAAAAACAAGCACTAGAAAGGAACTACCGTGGTGATTTTTTTTCTTTTTCCATATATTGGGAATCAGAAATAAAAAAGTTAAATTATTTTATACTGTTTCAATTTTGTGTAAGTCAGTCAATGCTGTCTGGTCAACTATTGCAAGTATCTCACTAAGTCACCTGAACATTTCCAGATAAAGGTACCTTCTGTTGTTCTGCTATCTATAACAAAATACACCTTAAAGGATAAAATTTTCTGTAATGTGGTTTGTGTATATCGTCAGACAAAGTCACATTGGCCACATTCAATCATACTGTGCAGTACACTGGAACAGTTCATGAAATAAGACATTACACAGAGAAAATAAGAGCCAAGTTTATCTAACTCCTACGTTGTTGCTTCTCAGGCCAAGCACAGTGCTTTCTATCAAGCACTTAGATGATGTGGATTCCAGAAAACAAACCAAACAAAAAATCCTCCACATATTCTCTCACCCATGAAGATGTTTCTGAATACATTCAGTGTATATCCTTCTGGCATTCCACCTGTTTGCTCACACCAATCATTTACAACTCCATCAAGAAATTACCATCCCGTACAAAACCATACATCACTAGGAGTGCTAAATAGCAGAGTCCGAGAGTATGCACATGATTTTTCTGTAGAAATTTTTACTATATCTCAGAGCAGTATTTCAAGATGTTTGGATGTCTGAATACAATGATCAACACCCTTTTCTGAATATTCAGAAGCATATATGGCTACCTATTGAAATACATTGAAATGTTTTTTATCAACCTGGTTTGCATACCCACCTAGAATGCTTTTTAAAAACTGGTTCTTTTGCTATGGCACTTCAGAAGGAATGTAGCCATGCCAAGTTTTAGGACAGCACAGAATGAAGATCCATTTCTAATGCCTCTTGCCCATCCATTAAATGACTGAAGATTTACCTCAATTAGTATAGACAATAGCCACAACCATACAGTGACTGACTTTCTGAATACTCAATTCTTAGTTTATTTTCTAAAATCTAGGCAAAGCAAATTAAGAGTCTGCATGTAATCTATTTCTTCTGTTAGATGTTTAGATTTTTAAATTTTATTTACAGCAATTAATTTTATCAGGAAGCAACACTCAGGCTCCTAATCTGTTAAGACATTGTTCAGCTGCTGCTAGAAATCACATTTCCCCACACTGCCATTGCTTTGCACTTCTCAAAACTCTCTATTACAGTAAATCAGACAATAAATAGTTCTTACACACACACACAAATGCACGTGTAAATACCTGCATAAATTCCCAAATAAAAGTTAAGGTCTAGATGTTCAGTCTCATTTGTTCCATTATTTCCATTCGTTGTGAGATTCAACTTTTCTTGATGATTTGCCCTGTGGAAATGCATACAGAAGATAAGCATGTTTAGCTGTTTCTAGATTCAACTTTGTCAAAATCTTCAAAAGATCTCATGTATCGATGCTGTCATGCATCACAACATGAGTAGATGCACTCATAGTTTACACTTAGCGTAAGATTTAACAACACCACCCCCCACGAACAATTAGAAAGCAGAGGAAGATCAAGTGTAATTTGAAGTTTCCTAGAACAGATTCCCTTGCCACAAAAACCCATACAGCACTAACTTCTATTAAACAAACAGCCCTTGACTGGCAGAAATGACTGGCCAGTTATTATTATCAACTTACCAGTAAGAAAGCCACCAGTCTTGGAGCACATAGGCCACCTTGAGCAAAAGAGACAAACACAAGAATCATCTTACAAAATTAAAAAAAAAAAATTAGAAAATTAAATTTCCTTGCTATTCTTTCAAGCTCTCTGGGAAAACATCACATATTCAGGAAAGTATGCCATCCAGTCTTTCAAGACCAGCAGCAATTTGCCAAGCACATTAGAGGGTGCTCTACAAAGAAAGAAGTTACCTTAAATTACCTTGCATGATAGCAAACTAAAGGAAAGCAATATACTTTAGCAAACAAAATATAGTAGCTCTTCCTCATGTATGTTAATTGCACATTAAAGAACTCATTTTTTCAGTTCCTAAATTTGCTGCTAGAGATATTCCAAAACGCTTTTTGATCAACAAACTTTCTGATGTCACCAGTCCAGAAATTTGTGTTTAGGGGAGATAATGACCAGAAACAGGGTTGAAGGAGGATGAGAGAGAAGAGGGAGGGAAAAACTCCTACTGCCACCTTCCTTCTCTGACAGGAGGTGACTACAGACTTGTAAAAGGGTTATTTATCTCAACATAGACCCCTGTTCATGTGAATTTGAAGTTGTGGATGTTCTACTACAGAGATCTGATCTTGTTTTGCTATCTTTCCAACAGACTCAAATCGAGGACAAGTAAAAATTAAGTAACATGTTAAAATATATAGACTTTTTTTTTTACAACCCAGCCAAATCATTACCATGAAATGAATTTGAGCTTTTCTCAGCAGGAAACAAAGAAAAAGGCAATAAGGTATCTTCACGCAGCTTCCTCAACTCACCACTTCTTTCAGTAAGTATCAAAATAATTTTCCTCGTTTAAAAATTCTTTTACATACCTTCTCCAGTCTGCATTACACAAAATATTTGCCTATCCTCTTCTTCACTTTCTTATTTTGCTAAACAGCGACTCTTCTTCTACCTCTTCTAATAACCTGCACTTACCAGAAGACAAGCTGTTCTTCGAACATTTCTGTCGGACTCTGTACTCCCATATCCAATACACATGATGACTGTTCAAGGTTTGCTGAACACTACTTTATACACCTTACTATTTTCCTCTCCGTCTCAAAAAATCAGACTGGCTTATAATTTCTGTGCCATGTTGTCATCAGAATCATTATTTCACTGAAGTTTTAAAACTGTTGAAGTGAGGATCAGTGCAAGACTTCTCAATGCTGTACCAATATTCCATGTTGACACATAAAATTTGACTGAGTACACTACAGAATTATTAATAAACACAACACTCCCAAGCATTTTAAATGAAATATCACAGTAAAAAGTATACATTATATCAAAAAGAAAATTAAACAAAAAAAGGGAGGGGGAAAAGCAAACCCAAAATACATTTGATATTATTTGTGACTCCCAACAACTTACCTCTGCCAGAATATTGAATACTATGAGTATAAAAATCACAAAGTAGTTTGCTCCTGCAGTGAAATATTTTCTGTAAACTTTAAAACTAATTTTTCCCTCATGGCGACTTTCCTCTGGCACTGCAGCTACTGTATTTTCACCCTGAAAAAAAAAAAAAAACAAACCACGAAATAAAACCCATCAACACTGCAGTTACAGATTCAGACTAAGCCACTTGAAAGTCATGGTTCAGAATTAGCAAACAATTAAACAAGGAGATAAAGCGATTATGCACTAAAAACTTTAAAGATAGAACTACAGCTTTGACCAAAAAAAGATAGTCTCAGCACAGTAATACTGAAAAATCTATTCTGCAAAGCAACACAGTGAGAATTTTATTTGGCATTGCACCCCCAAATATAACAAAGTTTCATATATAGCCAGAAATATGTATTCTGATCACTAAACTAGATTTTTCTTATAGTCTACCTTCACTCACAACAGCTCCAGAAACTAAGGCCTTCGCTGGGGAAGATTCTGTTTTCAGAACACAAGTATGTGCAACCCCTCCTTTACAGAAAAGTATTTAAAGCAAATACTCTTCTGCAAGTAGGTACCAAGATAAATCAACACATGCTGGGACTTAAAAATTACCCATGAAGTTCTAATCATTTCCTTCTAAGTATCAACAAGGCATCTCTTAACAGGGAAAACAAGTAAAATGGCAAATGAGAAATCACACTAAGCAAACAATGGATGGGGAACAATGAGCAGTGGAATCAACAGACCTGACTCAGACATGAAAAGAGAAATCCCACCTACCAGTCCATATAAGATAAGAAGCCTATCCTGGTCTTTTTTTGTATCTCCACCCACTCCCCCTTCCCACTTTCCTCCAACCACACCCAATAGTTCCAATGCCGCTAAAAATTGTGGCACACCTTTGGAAATTTAAGGTAATTTAAGAGTGGAGTTGCCACTGGGACATTAATATGAGGTAAGTTTAACCCTTTTGAGCATAAAACCGTTCCTCCAAAAAAATATGAAAAAGTCTGTAGCTTTTTTTGTTGGTTTTTTTTTAAATCTCATTGCTTTTCATTATAGAGAAGAAATAATATATACTCATAGCATAAAGGTGATGACAGTCATCACAGATATACAGGGATTACTTGTTCTATGGATGCAGTGCTAACCCAAGCCTAGCAGGATTACAGGGATCCTGCACTGTTCTATGTGAATGCAAACACACGAGCAGAAGGCCACCTCTGGTAGAGAAATTTTAGGGCTGGTTTTGCACTGTGCAGATCCAAGAGATAGTAAGTCACCTGAAAGTCATACTGGCACCATACAATGCCTTCTGTTTTCACCAACAAAAGGGCTGGGGAGAGCAAGCCAGTGGTGTCCCAGGGTTACTCCCTCAGGGCCAGCTCAAGATCATGTGGGTACATCTATGCACATGTTAATGCCAGCCATGCAAATGTAGACTTTGCATAAAGCTAAGGCTTCGGCATTCACTTCCCACAACTCAGGATTTCAAAGAAAGTGGTAATTTCAGTTCAACACTGCACCAACACACAGAACCCACAAATACAGTGGGCTGGCCCTTCAAAGCACCGCTGTCAGGCTGAAGGAAGCCCAGTGTGGTGTCTTTGGACACCTATAGGGAATGCTTCCAGCATCCAGCAGAGCAGATGAACTGCACAAACTGACTCTGCTGGGTTTGAACAGAACGGAGCAGAGCTGTGGGCTGCCAGCCAAACACAGCTGGGCAGGTCCACTGCGGGCGAGCTCTCACCTGATAACACAGTGCAATAATCCCTGATATTCCAATGCTGCAGGAAAAGCCCATATCAAAATTTAAGTTAAAAACGAGCCAGACAAGAATTGAGACACGTCTGTCCTTTGAGCACTCACAGGTGGTTGTTCCACTGCTCCGTCTTTGTGTGAGTGCACAGACGAATCCTGGGACCAGACAGAGGACTCCGAGAAGGTCCGGTTCCGGGAAGACTTCAGGTTGGGAGTTCCTGGAACCGATGGAGGTTCTGTCTCCTCATCTTTTTTCAAAAGGGAAGCAAAGTCGATGCCAGATCTCAGGAACTCTGCATACGTACCTTTCCCCACCATTTTACCCTACAATTAATATAAACTTTGATTATCTTCATTACACACTTTCTGTAAAGGACAATTTTTCCTATCTGTCCTTGCTGTCTCTGGGGTTCTGCAGTTGCTAAGCATACTCCTACTGCAGTAACTGAGCTGAAACCTCTGTTGGTTTCTCATTTAGAAGCTCTTTATTCTCTAACCAGTCCCCTCCTGGCAGCTAACAGGGCCAAGGAGTACGCAAACAGCATGACAAAATCTCCAGTTACAGCCAGGGGAGAATCACCTCCTTGGAGAAGCTGTGGGTGACAGCCAAGCCATGCAGCTTTAGGTCAATCTATTGCACTACATACAAAACCATCAGTCTTTTTACATTAATCCAGTCTAGGGGTAAACACCTTAATTTCCTGGTCCTCACAGAGTCCTACAAGGTGCAACAGAGACCATTTCCACACTTCTTACAGCTCTATGACAAGCTCATTTCTAAAGAGCTACTGTAACATTAAAAAGATCTGAATGGGAGGAAAAAGATGGTAGTGTCCTTTACTATACCTTTGTAATGCATCGAAATAATTTCATATGTTTCACTACCAACCTTTAAAAAGAAAGTGGAAAAAAACCCTGAACTACAGTTCTTCCATTTCCCCTCTACCTCTGAATATCTGGTACAACAAAGTTTGGAAACAACCATCACAATGAAGACCTGCTCGTTCTTAAAGGCATCTGGGTCCATTTCTCAGCCTTAATTTAAAAATGAGTTTGTTGCAAAATTAACGTACTTCTTAATTCACATGTAAGTGTAAGAAACAAGAATAAAAGCAAAGCACTAACACAGTCCTAAAATTCCCTCACAGTATATTAAACTTGAAGCAAAGGAAATTTAAAACTCTATTTCAAAACAAGACAAAATGTTCAAAGAAATAAGAGCTTTTAATTCACACAAAAATCAGTACGTCAGATTATTGTTATACATGATAAAATTCCGAAACACATTTTTCAGGGAAGATATTCCAAGAAAAATCAACTTAATTAATTAATAACTATAAAACTGTAAAAACATATATACTCAATAGTAGACAGAAAATATATTTACAAATTAAAAATAAAAATCTGACTAAAAATTCTCAGATTAAGAAAGACACTGAAATGACTTACATCTTTTAAAATTAGAATCTGATTTGCAGCACGGAGATATTGTAACTGATGAGTGACCAAAACAGAGATCTTCTGATGTAAGGCCTGACAAATACACCTGAAAAAAGATGTAAAAATTGGTTAAAAAAAAAAGGTCCTAAAAGATTTTTATTATTTCTGGAAAACATCTTCTATTGAAGTTTTTAAAATAAGATGGCCATGCATTGTTACTAGATTTATAAAAGCTATACTTAACAAACCTATTTCTTATTTAACTTTTTAGGTTTTCAAGGCAGGGAGAAGAATTTTCGTATTTCTGATCTGGAATAGCAGAGGTGGAAATAAGATGTTTCATTAAAATAGTCTTAAACATTCTCATAACCAATGTATATGTCATAACCTGAACTGCAAAGAGGATATTTAAAAAAACCCTAAACTAAAGGCAAGAGAAAGCAGAGTAAGATACTGTGAAAAATTATGGACAAATACAGACAATAAAAGTAACTTCTTTGAGAGGAGTTTCAGAGCAGCTGTAACACTGAGACACAGAGAGTTCTGCAGAAGTAAACAGTACTACTGATTTAAGCTACACCCAGGTATGTATCGAGGTAAAGAAGTGAGATTCTTGAACCACCTATGATCTTTTCTCATGGATTCAAAGCTTACCTTCTTATCACTACCTCACCAGCAGTTTGGGACTTGGAGAGTGTGGTGAAGAAGGGACTGGGAATAGCAGAACCATCAGCAAGTGTAGGTGAAACCCATAAAGTTTTAGTGGAATACGTACCTGGTGTCTTTTCAGTAGAGCCTTGAAAGGACACCACTTCCACAAAACAACAAAAAAATGCAACACAAAACGCAACACAAAACCACAGAAGTAGTTCTGTGAACCATACAGAAGTGGTTTACAAGTGGAGAGGTCTGTAAGCACGACAGGGAGAGCACAAATGCAACTGAGATCCAGCACTACCAATACTCATTGCCTTCATGCTCACAGTAACAAAGTAGGGAGACAAACCCTCCTCTTGAGGGGATAGCCCTTTCTCAGCTACTCACTGTCTTAAGAAAACAAGGAAAACTGATATTGTCTAGGACTTAAGTGTTCAGCGACACATTAGCATCTTTGTTTGTATTATGAATGCCTTCTTGAAGATCATCTCCCAGTTTATAGAATCACAGAATAGGTTAGATTGGAAGGGATCACAGTGGGCCATCTGGCCCAAAATTCCTGCCCAAGCAGGGCTGTCCTAGAGCACATGGCACAGGACTGTATTCAGACAGTTCTCAAGTATCTCCAGAGAGGGAGACTCCACTGAGCAACTGCTCATGCTGTTGAGCATACTGGCACCCACGAACTGGATTTCGAGACAAAATCAAGCAGAAAGACACACTTTGGCAGCACCCCCCTCCAGTATTCAGCTGATGAGGCATGAAGCCTGAAGGGCCAGGCTGCAGCCTGCTCAGAGCAGAACTTTCTGAACTGCATGGAGACCTTGGCACCACACATTTTTCTCCACAGATCCACTTCTGTTGGCTAATTTTTGCTAACATACTAACTCCCATTTGCTAAGTTGACACAGGAGTGTGGCACTTAACACAAAAGAAAAACAAACAAAAGCACACACACACAAATTCTCTCTCCATCTTCTCCAAAACAAGCCCCAACCAAAACTACAGCAATTCAGTTGCAAAAATTCAATGCAGAAATGCAAATAAGCAGTAAAGGGAGTAAGGCAGAAAAAGGACATGACCTTAACAGCAGTGATACCACACTGATTACTGTGTTTCATACATTCAATTATCTCCCCATGCAGCTTTTAATATGTCTTGTCATTCCTACAAAGACTGTAGAAGTAGACAGTTAATACCACTAATTGGCATAATTACATACAGAAAGTATATCATAGTTTTCCAAATAAACTTGGCAGTAAAGAAACACTCTTCCTGAGAAAGTTATACACTTGATATGCAGCATTCAAGATGGAACTATAAAACCACAATACTCTTAGATGGCCAAGGTAACAATTAATCAAAGCATTTGCAGCAGCAGGACTAGTTGAGCAGCTGCAGTTATTTATACACCAAGTTCTTCATGGGAGCATTACTCTGGCATGGTTACTGTCCACCCTCTGAGCAGTCACTGAAACAAACCACAAGGTAGCAAGAGCACCAGCTGAAGACATCCAACAGAACATAATGTTCCACAAAACCTATAGAGAGATCTGGACAAACATCAGAGAGGCTACAGGAAAGGCCTACCAGGAAAGTTGCCAAAAGAGAATATATCAGGTATTCACCAAGAAGTTATCTATCTTTCCCTTACACAAGTCCCACAGGCCATATACCACTCCAAATCACTGATCTTTCTTTGTGCCAGGTGTATGTCTAACAGCTTACTGGGACAACCTAGCCATTAGACAATCCAATGGCTCAAAACCTTGAAATCTTGATCCTGAGCCACAGTGAGCCCGCTATACTCTATGTTTGCATTTGAAGAGGGGTGGGGAGAAAGAGGAAAAAAAGTGGCTTATTGCAGCATGGGAGCAAACCAATTAGAACTGTGAGAGCTGTAAGCACAGCATCCTAGATGATCTTGATCGCAGAAGAGTAGGCAAAAAATAACCTCTGTGGAAATTTGTATTTCCACTGATATATCGGTTCACTCTTGCCACAATTCACTGGCATGAGCACAGGAACAAAAAACTGCAATGAAGAGTGTATACTTAGATCTATTAAACAACTCACTGCTCAGTGAGCTCAATAGAAAATTTTGCCAATTAATATATTGTGTCACCGTGAAGCACAGAAGTTGAAAAACTAGTAAAACGCTAAGTAAATACTTAACATCTGTTTCAAAACATCAAACTACTTGAGTTCTATGTTCAAAACCATTTTAAAATTATTTTTCAATATTCTCTCTCCTATTCGACAACATTCACTCTGCAGCTTAGCAGGAGCATTAACTTTATACAGTGCCTTGGCTACCACAGAAGACTGAAGACAAAGTTCAACCCTGGAGTTAAAAGGGAGGCTCAGCAAAACAGAATGTCAGAAAAGGGCTGGCACCAAAATCAGAGAGTTCACTGAACTCCGTATTAGTGAAAACCTGGTCTTGTCTTAGAACTATAAAAAAACCACCCCAAAATAGTCCGTAAGTGTTAGTTTTTCTATCTGATTCACTAAGGCCTAGTTTCATCATCCCCCTACTGCTAGAAATACTCTTTTATAGCTGAAAAAAACAACTATCAGTTCTAGGTGAGAAATGCAATTCTAGGTGAATCACCATTTGACAGTGATGGTGATTACTGTTGATACGAGAATCCAGGGAAAGCCTGCCTTAGCAGGTGACATAACTGGTCCAAGGCTTCAGACGTTTGCTGGAGCACACCCAGAACTGCTACCACCTTTTTACTTGCTGTTTAAAACCCTACAAAATTCACCTTTCTTAAGCTTCTCTATTACTCTCAAGAGGCATACTCAGCTAGTCTGTGAGCACATTTAATGCATAACAACAGGAAAAATTACTGCACAAACTCCAGTCACGTTTGCTAACTTAATTAAACACACAAATGCACACACATGTGCACAATCAGAAAAGATCCAGACAGAGAAGACCCAAAGGCTCTTCAGCCTTTCTTGAGTACAAGAGAGATGAAGGGACTATGACAGTTACATCCTCTTCCCCAAGTAAGAAGCAATTTAAACTTAAAAGTATTCCAGGCAGATGTTTAAATGGGTGGCTCTGCATGTTTAAGCTCAACAAAAATTTCAACATCCTTGAAAATGTATTCCAGATGCAAGCTACCTTTGCCATTACAAAATTCTACTCTGAAGTCCAAGTTTGCATCCTTTGGTGCCATTCCAATCCACTATTTCCTGAAGGTCAGTAGATGAGTTTATACATAAAGTCTTTCCTCTCCAGAAATGAAAAAAAAAGGCAAATAAAAAATTAAAAATAATAATTACAAAAAATAATTTTTAAAAAAAAAATTTAAAAAGCACCCTCCAAGTATACTTTTTTTTTTAAGTGGCAAATAGTTTTCTGAGGTTTTTTCTTCTGTTCCTCCCCATTCTGGACACCTGAATGTTTTTGACCACCTGCACTCACGTGTGAAGCTGGTCTGGATTTTTTGGAAGTACACAAAATTGAAACATTATTTCAGCTGAGACCTTACACCTACAAAACATAACAGGAGGATTACTTTATTTGTACTGCCAGATACACCACTGGTCATAAATCCCAGGGCACAGTTTCCTTAACAAGAGTATGATGTTGTTGAGTCATACTGGATTTGTGATGCATCATACTCTACACCTCCTTTTCCATAAAACTACCACACTATTGATCCCTGCTCATTGCGTGTTCATGGACTCAACACTTCACGCTGCTGCATCCATTAGCACATGTCTGTTAATTCACATCCTGTAACCAAGACTTCCCAAATCCCTCCAGAACTGCCTTTAGCATTGCCCAGTTTTCTACCCCCAAAAATATAGCACCAATGACCTTCATACATCATCAGGAATATCAGAATCAGGACAGACCTCTCCAGAAATTACACTCTATCAATTCAACAAAAACAAACAAACAATATTCTAAGTTAACAAACCTAAGTAACAGTATACTATCACCCATTTAGAAAAGCCAACTGCACTTTGACAGCAAACTGGTACACAACTAAAAAAATTAGCTTGAGCTTTGATAATGCAGAGCATGAAGTAGGAGAAACGGAGAAGGAGGCCTACAGCAACACAGTGCTCCTCTGTGCAAAGGCAGTCTTCGTGCTTTTGAATCCTGATTTATTCTCCCTTCGCTATCAGGTTTGCTTTTCTTTGAGACAAGTTGTTCTTTAATCTTTTTTAAGTTTTTATCTCCAAGAACCAGCTTTCTTTCACCTCTGCAAAGTGTCTCTTTAATGATTCTACTTTCTTCCTTACCATTCTTTTTCCCCCTCCTTTTTGGAAGTTCACATGCCAGTTTAACTTTACTCTAGTAATACTTATATTCATTTCAATGAAAATAACCACTGAAATGAAATTAAAGCACATGCAGAAAGTGCTCACAGGCATAAAGCCTTTGTTATACTCATTTACTTTCCTACATTTGCTTTCCTCTCCCTTCCCTTTCTATTTCAGTGGCTTAGGGAGAACAATCCCCCACTTGTTTTTGTACATTTCAAAATTTAGAAAAGTAAAACAAAATAAAAAAAAGTGTGGTATGTTTGCCAGAGACACAAAACGCACACACACCTTCTTCTACTATGCCTCCTCTATTTCTACTACACTACTTCTATTTCTATGCTTACCTTAATAATCATTTAACTCCATCTCATGACAAGTCCCAGCCTCCACTGAACTAATGCATAAGAATAACTGGTCCACAAAATCCACCGCCCTGTTCTGGGCATGAGGTTGCACTAGATGACTGGAGAAAGCATATAAGCAAACACAGAGTGATGCTTCCTCTGACACATGTTTCCAGCTTACAAAGCATTGGGAATTTTTTGAGCCAGTGATTCTTGGTGTTTAAGTAGCTCTTCGTGAACTTTTCCTACACAAATTTGCATACCTCCCCCCGAATCCATTTCTGGTTTAGAATTCACAGTATTGTTTTGCAACTGCCCCCACAGACCACTAAAGCACCCAACTACACTGGGGTTCTGCAAGTGTTGTGGTTTTGGGTTTTTTTTCATACTGTGTTATTTAAAAAAAAAACAAAACACATTTCTGTTGATACTATAAACTTAAAATTTTAAAGTTTTTTGAAAACATACAATGTACAGAGATCACACTTACAATTTTCAATTTCTGTAAAAAAACCCCACAAAACCAAAACCCCAAAACCTTAAATACTATTACTACAACATATTCATATATTTTAAACCTATTCCCTACCATAAACACTACAAAGCTCAAGGAATTTCAGTTGTATCACCTAAACTGAAAGATATAACTAATATATTTGTAAGAGCAACACCCATAATACAAAAATAGGCATTCGAGTTCACCCAGAAATTCTCACTGGGGCTTGTAACAACTGCAATGGTATCAGAAACAGCAGTGAGCATAGTGTGAAACACAAAGTGAGATGTCTTAAAGAGATCCTTGGTTTACAGAGATCCTGCTTGATAGGAGGTAGAGTGAAATCCTTGAAATTAGACACAACCTCCCCAGTACACTTGTTGCCAGTGGAGAGAGCACACCATATGTACATATCCTTAAACACAGCACTGGCAAGTACCTGCCAGAGCTATCATTGCTTGGTTCCCCTGACACTCTCATTGTGCTTGTAATCCCTCCACAGAAATGAGACATGCTAGCTTTTATCTGCTAGTTTTACAGGACTGATAAGCTTCACTTGCTTCTAACTACCTACACCAACATAACAGCACTTTTTCCTCCAAGTTCAAATGTTACATGAGATTTACAAGCACACCCTACATACAGAGAGATTATGACACTGGTAGCACTCATGGACTCCTAAGGGTTCCAAAAATGAAATTACTTTAAACAGAGTAAGTAAACACTCAATTTGTATATTTAGTTAAAAAAAAAATCCTTTTACTCATTTTCCCTACTTCATTTTGCTCCTCCTCTCAAGCACTTCTGGGACTTAGGTAAGAATATGATGAGTAAGTTAGGATCTCTTAATCCATGCACTTTGCACGATGGAATTTTCTGCTCTCCTTTGCTGTCAGTTCAATTCTTCCTCACCTTTTTCTGTAATTATGAGGGACACCTTTGTTACAAAATCATGCCTGCTCCCTTCCCCCTGTTGAAGAGGAACACTCAGTTACCTCAGACAGCAACGGAGAGACTTTATCTTTCAGCACATCTGGTCAACTTGCCAGGTGACTCTCTGGTCAGCCTCAACATACAGTTATCCCACGCTCCACTGCCCAGCTGCATGTCCACTGAGTTCCTCCTGAAGGCCACTACCTAGCTCCAAAGTATTCCATCTGAATAGATTCATTACAATACTGTGGTAAACGCAGTCATGTCTTCTGCACCTTTTATCTAGTTCCAGAGAATCACTGGAACTTTAGATCTGATTTTAAAAGATTCCTAAACTGTCCTGGAACTCTGTCTACTCTCATAAGCACAGAGGAGGACAGAAAGAAATCAGGCTGATCATCAACTGAGACCAGCTCCTGGCACTGGAAAAGATACAAGGGAAGGAACAATACCTAGAAAAGAGCATGTCTCAAGAGACAACGAAAAATAAATCTCACTCTTAAGAACATGGTTTTTGAGTCAGTATCACTGACAGGACATGACTTAATTTCTATATAAACGTGATCTGAAACCATATAATCTATAGAAATATGTTTATAAACAGGCAGAATAGGAAATTTCTTGGGATCCAAGTGCAACTGCCTGATTTTCTCAGAAGTCCCAGGCTATTCTAAACTTCATCATACAAGGAAATGTGCTACTGCATCTACAATGGCTGTCCCTCATTTCAAAACTAGAGGTCTGAAAAGACTGCATTTCTTAGAAGCTATTAAAAGCTATTTTTATTTAAATATATATATAAATATAAGGGCATATTTTCATAGATACCTACAAATATGTGAAAAACCATGAAACTATACCGGCACAGCCCTACTGGAAAAAGGCCTATTGTTAATCAAAACAACTCACAGGAAAAAGGCTACAAATAACACGAAAATAGAAAGACTTGAAAATAGAAAATCTTCAGTTTATACCTTCCTAGTCCCCAAGGAACCTGACCAGGAAAGAGGAATTCATTGAAAAACTGGCCTTATCTGCCCCATCATCCACAGAACAACTTGACTGTATCATGAAGAAATTCTTAAGAGCCACAGTCCCTTATTACTAATATCATGGACTAGTTTCCCACTGGAGATGTGCTACTTGCATTCTTCCTCATTTGAAAAGTATTTACATATTTTAAACTGTTTACTACAGAAGCCAAACAGAATGGGGAAAAGCAGCAAATGTAATAAACCAGCTATCCATAGAACACAGATCTATCTTTGATGTAAATACAGAGTTGACACTTGTAAAAAAATTAAACATTAATATAAAATTACGAGGAAAAAAAAAGCGCGAGTGAACTGAACAATATCCACTTCAGATTCTCATTAAAAAAATCCTGCTTCTTCCATCTTGTCCATTGTTTTAAGTCCCGTGGTTTGGACTCCTGGGGGGTAGCCTGCATGAAGTGGTGTCTGAGACATTCCTCAGCACCATGTTCTAAGGAATCATTCTTGCCCAAGTGCTCTGTCTTCTCCACATTCCTAGCACTATTCAGGAAGCATTAAAGAACATGCTCTGTGTTGTTCTTCAAAGCAAGCTACTGAACATAAGACTCTCCCCAATACCCCCACCAACTTTTACAGCTTCCATGAAGGCCTCAGAAGACAACTTCTGTTTGTAAAAAAACCCTCCTTTAAAATCTTGCACAGGGAGGCATTCCTCAGTTTTCCTTCCCACTACTACTCCACCCAGTCCATTTTCTAAAAAACACTTTCATTCTACTTTTATGTGTTTTGCTCCAACTGATCTACAGTTGAGAAGAATAAAAGGAAGTACAGGAACAACCCCAGCTGGTTCTCTGAGTTTCAAATTCTCCGAGATAACCTCCTTATTCCTCCTCACCTCCACACATTTATCAGCAAAACACACATTGTGCTCACAGAGCAATGGCTTCTAGCTTCCAGTTTTGCAGTAGGATGTGGTGCTGCCAATGTCACAGCTCACGTAAAATGCAGAATAAGTTAAGAGGCAGCCTGAACTCCTTCGTAAGGCACCACTGTACTTCCCCCTGTTATCCTCTTCACGAAAAGACCTTAAGACTTCAGGGAGAGCCAGGTTAACAGCTCAGGTGGGTGCACTTTCAGAACTCAACCACTGATACAGTCAGACGCTGGAGTTGTGGAGGGACCTTGTGCAGAAAAGCAGCTAAAGCCTAGAGAGCTTCAACAGGCATTAAAGGAACTGGATAGCGTATGTGAACTACAGGAAGTAATGAACTCCATCTATCAGTCACGGCAGGTGAAAAATTAGCATAAAGCCTAAGCATCAGAAATCTCTTACTTCATACTAGCTGACGGAAACAAACATTTGAAGAAATCAATAAAATTAAACAAAATGTTGATAGGGTTTCAGAGAGTCCGAAATGGAAACTGAAAACATCAACAGGATGTAAATTTTCAAATTTAGATACTAATAGCTTCTCCTTATGGGGACAAAAGAACACACATGCCCATGCTACTCAATGCAATTTCTATGCCTATTTCTGCAAGATAAGTTCTTCTGATTGTCAAGGGGTGGACAGGAGGGAACAACAGTAAAACCAAATTAATTCATGTATTTGGAGCATGGAATTCAAAGGATGCAAGTATGATTAAGAAAACGTTCTCATTGAAGGCTTCAACCAAAGCCCAGTGAATTCCATCAATGGAAGTGTTTTCTTCTATTTCTAATAAATTCTAGATTATGCCTTTTAATACAGAGAGATGCAGGCTGTGAAGAAGCAAGGACAAAATACTGGTTGAGACTAACTCAGTTATTCTCATAGTCAGTATAAGCCATAAATTAGGGAGTTTCAAACAGAGAGATGGGGAGGAGAAAATTCACTGAGAATTCACCTGACATTAATGAACACTCTCCTATTTTTTGGGGGAATGGAGAAAGCTCCAATATCCTTCTATTAAATGGTAAACTTATGCATTCTCTTTTCCTCTATTTCTGCTCTGTAATCTACTCTGCAGACCGTGTTCCCTGTTTCACCTATCCAAGAGAAATTTCAACCATTCAAGAACCAAAACAAAAAATCATTCAAGAATCTAAACAGTTCTGTCCTTTCCTTTAGCCACTCAAATTAAGTGCTTACTACTAGCAAATAAAGTGTAGGAAACTAAGAAGTGATTTAAAATCCCACCACTTCACTTAGTACTAATATTAATAAAACCCATTGTTCATAAATCCCAATACTCACATATGAAATCTGACATTTTCCTTAAGAAAATGGCATATATTCCCTTAAGAATAATTCTAGATATTATAATATGTACAAACCCAATTTTTAGAGGGCTTTTAAAAATAAAGAACAAAACCAAAAGACACACAGTGGGGGAAAATCTTTCAATTGCATAAGATAGAGGAAAAAAATGCAAGAAGTTAATGTATTAAGTTTTGTGAGGAAACCCATCCCCTGAGAAATGCTTTCTCATTTTTTTTCTATAAGGAATTAAAATTTAACATTTGCATTGTAAATGAAAATAAAGCAGTAACATACTTTTCAAACAAATGTCTTCCGACTTCAGCATCTACTGCACTCAGTGGATCATCCAAAAGATAGATGTCTGCATCTTGATACACAGCTCTAAAAAGTATAAAGAAATGTCAGTATCACAGTCTTATGTTAGTTTACTTTAGTCACTGAAGTCTGGCGTTTTTTCAGAAACAATATAAAACCACTCGCCTGGCCAGGTTTACACGGGCCTTCTGTCCCCCGCTCAGAGTAGCTCCACGATCTCCTATTACTGTTAGGTCACCATCTGCTAATAATTCCAAGTCCTGTGAACATGAAATAACAGATAGCAATTTTTTTTTTTTTTAATAATTTTAACTTCAAAGACCAACAAAGCAGTGTCAACATAACATTTTATTATTTTAAAAGTATCAACATCTCACCTTAAAATACAAGGTTTCATACTAAATGATATATCTGCAGTTACTTTATGACTCTGAACTTTCAGCAAAAGGTAACTAAGAAAGTAGAAAAAAAATAGATGAGATCCTAAAGTTCACATTTTCTACAGAGGAAAGTGCGCTATTCTCAATCTTACAAGGAATTTTGGGGATTCAGAAAATCAAACAAAATACTATAGTGTCTAACAGTAAATTAATCATTTTTTACTAGAAAAAAATGAGCTGTCACAATAAATAAAAACTGAGCTATTATCAGTAAATTAGCCTGCCAATGTACATACAAACTGCATTACTTTTATTCTTACTGCAATGTATTCAAGAGAAACAAGAATGTTCATCACAGACATGGTTAATTTTGGGGTTGAGACTATGAATAAGACAAAAAATTTGTAGTGTTCCATGCCAAAACATTGTATTTCCTATTGAGGAAATATAGAAGTTTTACATTAAGCTATAACACATATTCCTAAAGTTTATTCACAGCTTTATAAGATACACAAATTTGCAAGAAAAATACGGAAGCAAATCTACCATCAAGTATGAAGTGTGGATTTTTTAATGCAGTTTGCTGTCTTTTAGAATCATTAAAACCTTAAGTTTATAAAACAGCATATGACTGATATCAGCAGGAGATATTAAAACTATCTGCCATGTGTAAAAATCTTGTAGAAAATGTTCATTACAGTAACCATCTGCTTTTCACCTGTGTCGCTGCTGACAGGAATATCGTAATATGCTGCATAAAACCTTTTTAGCTGCCAAGCAAAACGTCTGTTTCTTGACAAATCTGGCTTAATCCTCTTCTATATCTCGTGTCACAAACTCCTTTGCACACAGACCTTTCAAAAATATTTTTTCATAAAACTACTTGGGTTCGGCAAGTTCTCCAACATATAGCCCTAGGGTTCTTTTGATAGCTGTTAGCAACACATAACACACGATACACATGACATTTACTTTAAAGAAAACCATATAGAATATTTACAAAATGAAAGTCAGAAATAGTGCTAGCTTGATCATTTGTTTTCTGCCTCTTATTGCAATTGCACACACCCCTACTATAATAGGCGTGAAAAAAGCTAAAATGAAATTATGACATTAAATAATAGGGAATAGCCTTTTAAAAAATGCATCTGAGCTTCACATAAGCTACACCTCCCCCTAGTGGAAGTTTTAGGAATTACAAGAAGGTGCTCATACAGGGATAGCAAACATAATTATACACGTATTTCTGTTAAGCAACAGGACTTACTTCACATGCTACTAATAATAACCAATTCTATATATTACATATTGCAGCATGTACCAAAACAAACATAGAAATAAAACACACAAAGAGAAAGCCTTACCTTTTTAAGAGCACAGACTTTTAAAACTTTTTCGTATTTTTCTTTCTCATATTCCTTGTCGAACAGTATATTACTTCTTACTGTGCCAGAAAACACCCAAGGCTGCTGAGAAACATAGGCAATTCTTCCTGTAACATTTATCAAACCTTTGTCTTTAGGCAGCTCACCAAGCACGGCACTTAAGAGAGAAGACTAGGAAATATTGAAAAAAAATAAATTAAAAAGAACGGTTCCATAAAGACATTATTAAAGACATCAAGAGATTGAGCAGTGTTTACTGGCACAATGGAGTATTTCACTCTGTCACTCAAACTACTGCTAACAGTAGAAAACCACTAGTAACCTCTAGGTGCAATGTAGAAGCAACATACAAAGTACTGCCTAACTCCAAACACCCCCTCGAAGGACATCAGCCTTTTATGAATGCCAGTACCTTGATGTGAAGTGTGTTTTCATACACAGAAAGGAAGTGTATAGTTTTAAGTTTCTAGTTTTCACACTGAAAAGACTCATAAAAGCGTTACGGAACGGGGTAAACATTAAGACTTACTTTTCCAGCTCCTACAGGTCCAATCACAGCCAATAATTCCCCTCGTCGGACAGTAAACGAAAGTTTTTGAAGTGTTGGCATTTCTAAACTCTGTGGATTTGAAAAAAAAGTTAGGCCTCCACAGTAACGAAACTTACACCATCAAAATAAATATTTAGAAACGAAAAATTATGTACATAAATCACTACAAACTAGCAACCCATAAGACCACCATATTTTCAGGCACACAGTTTGCCTCTTCATTCATTTACACTTTTGAAAGCCCCTGACCCTTCACCACAAACAAGTAACACAGATAAAAGCTTTCAAGGCATAAGGAATCCAAAGGCAGCAGAAGCAGTGGTTCCTCAGAGCCCAGGTATCCTCACTGCAGCTCAGCACAAGGCTGGGGTGGCAGCCTCGGAAATAGGAGCTCTCTGTGGGCCACCACACTGGCATTCATGGGCACAACACACTCAGCAACGCCAAGTAGAAAGACAAATGGTGGAAAAAAGGAACGGCTGAAGCTCAGGAAAGCCAGGTTTGTGTTCCCTCTAGTAAAGGCTCTATCCAAAGTGAAAACAGAAAAATGACATTTGATTTTACAGAACCTTATCTTGTATACTGTGTATTCTCACAGACTTTTCATGGAAAATGTAATAGGCTATTTGTATGAAAATATCCTACCCTAGGATTGTTTGTTTAATGTTCCTTTTTAGTATGCCTATCCTTTATGTTACACTGCTGATAAGAGCTTATTTCCTAACATATTTTGCACCTCTTCTATCAAGGTTGTAAAACCATCTACTTGTGCAAAGAAAGGATGTTCATGTCTCTAATAGCTATGCTAAACTGCAATTTCTAAGGACCTGGTGCAGCTCCCTCTCATTAAAGCTAAACACCCTTGTAACAGAATCTGTCTTTACACACACCTTAGCCTGCACTAAGCATGACTCACACTGAAATGTAAACAGTAAAATATATGGACAAAAAAAAAAGAAAATATGAAAATATATGAAAACCCAGTCTTAAGCTCCAAAAACAGAAGAGCAAAGTGAAGAATACCCTAAAATCTCCAGCCACCTTCAAAGTTCAAGAGGAAGAAAAGGCCACCACCTAACCCTGCACAAAAAATGCCACAAGACCAAGTACTAGTAGTGCGAAAAGAAGAAGCCTGCAATTCGCTTCAAATTATTTGGGAGAGACAGAAGTACAGTATCCATCCACATCTATGACAGCTGGGAGAACTGGGATAGAACTCCAGCTCTGGGATAGCACCCAGAGCTCACAATTCCCACCTCACTGAAGCACCACGGGGTTCACATGACATCGGTGACACTGTGAGAACCTGAACTCCTGTGAGTTGTGCAACTCTGCAACACTCCTTTCGTTGCCATTAAAATCTTCCACAAGGTGGCACCAACAGGACTTTTTTTCCTTTCCTCCACACAACCCCACTCCCCCAGTCAGCAATTTACCACAAATTTGATTCCCCGGTCCAGAGTACACAGCCAAGGCGCTCAGCTAGTGCTAAAGTCAGGGGAACTCTACCAACCTATGGCAGTCAAGGATTAACTTTTTTTTTAAATACAGAGTTTGTAGGAAACATCTCTTCTTAAATGAATGTCTATACGAAAAAAGTAAATAAGCTTTCAGACACACAGGCCTCTCTTCAAATCCTCCCTTAAGGTCGTGCTTCTGAATGCACAAAAGTGCAGAGACTTCCTTCCAACTTCAGATTTTTATGAAACATATTATAAGAGTCTAAAAACATTACAGAAAATTTTAAGTTTAAAAAAACTATTACCAACATACTGTATATTAAAGCAGTATTGTAAGATATCACAGTGCCTACACGAAAGTAGTAATGCAAGCAAACAGCACAGCCAAACATACCTAAGGGGAATGGTGTTTTTGCAAAATAGCATTCTTTATAATTAAAGACAATTTGTCCTGAATTAATCACAACTATTTTTAGGCACTAAACTGAGGCACTTAAATTAGAGCACAGACTAATATTATAGCTAAGTTCACCTGACAGCTCCTTACTACCAATGCCCCAGCTCCCCTGTGCCCTGTCAGCTTGCTGTGTCTTTTCCTTCTTCTGCCAGTTGTTTTTGCCTAACCTTGAAGATACATTGTGCATGGGACTCAGCTATCAGAAAACAGATCTCATTAAAAGTGATTCATTTTCTATTGCTTTATCCCTCTGACCTGGTTCACCACAAGGTCATACATAACAACCAGCACAGGGGAGGACAAAAGACCACAAGAATGATCCCTTCAGGGGCTGCAGCTCCTCAGATGAGTCTGGGCAGACCTTACATGTCCTCCTGACAAGAGAAGGAAATAATTCGGCCCACCTCAGGGATACGGAGATCATATACTGCACAGAAGTACTACACTATTTAGGCTCCTCACATAAGGACTAAAATTATATGGGATAAATCTGGCCTCTGTTCAAATGCTGGAAATTTAAATATGAAGTTGCTCAGTTAAGCACACAGACTGTTCTGTAAACTCAAGGCATATCCTAGCCTGTGGTACTCAAGGTAACACTTGCCTTAGTACAACAAGAGTGTGACCAGGAATTAACAGGTTTTGGTTTTCACTTGAGAAATTGTGTAATACACCATGGTAAGTTTTTTCCTAAAAGTCTTGCCAATAACCCTTTTTTTACTTCAAGTGATTTTGGATTTGTGGACTGGTTGTTGGTTTGGGGTTTTTTAGTAGCTGTTCTGGCACACAATCTTTAAAAATCCATCTGTACAGTGTTTCTACTTGTTTCTCAAATGTCTTGAGAAACCTAGTCAGGATAGCAAGCTAAGCCAGCTACTTGACATAGGATAGCCTATTTCTATTATTCCTTTTATAACTTACCTATATCAGAAGTTATCATCTTTTCAGTGAGCAGTTCCATAAAATTATTTTGTATCATCGTAAGAGTATAAAAGATAAACTTCCTGAGCAGATCTGAACAGTTCTGGGAGAACTACTTTTCTCCCATGCACACTGCAATTAAGTATCATAATGAAAATTACATTAACAGTTTTGTGGATGGCTTGTTGGTTGGAGTTTTTTTTTTAAATTGAAAGGAAACCAGTAATTCCAGTCATGCTGCCCTGCTTTACGCAATATAAACAACTCATTAAAAAAAAAAAAAAGGTGTTTTATGGGCACATTATGCAACCATTTCCTATAAACTGTTAACAGTGGTTAACAAGTTCCCAAAGTCTGTTTGCGAAGAGAACAAAGATTAAGAAATGGATTTCATTTTGTATTAGAATGTATTCACAACCAAGTCCTTCACATCAAGTAATTTTTAAAAATTTGGTCAGTGTCTCAGAAATACTGATGTCACAGAGAACTCTGAGAAAGTAAATAATGCAGCAATTTTCTTTTGCATCTGAGTAGTAGTAGGTAGATTCTCAGACATGTTTTCACACCTGATAGTCCTTGGAACACAGCAGAGGTAGGGGAACAGGGTATAAAAAGGGAAATATGTGACATGTCTTATTTGCATTACTTTTATATGCAAAACTCATTTTTAGAGCTTCCAGCGTTTGTAATGGAGACTGAACCTTCCCATTTGCAAGGATGCTGGCAGATTGTAATAGCTCCAACAATTCGTAACAAATTGCTGCTTACCATAGCAATTGCAGTTTTGAAACAGACAACCTCCGCCTTTCTTACACAAAAAAGATACATAATAAATTTATCGCCTGTGTATCATCTCTTTTTCTAGTAATTTTGGTTGGTTTGGTGCATTTTAAGTGGAGAAAAATTTGTAGCTGAACAGTTTCAATTAAAATACAGAGTTACAAATATATGCTGACCAGTGTATAAAGCTCTCAAATCTATTATGAGAAGTATATCGTACTGGTTCTAAACTAATGGACTGATAAAGCATTCAGTTCACAGAAAAAAACCCCACGTGATAAGGCCCACCTTACTTTGCTATCTGTCCTTGATTCTAATTTTAGTATCTTGCCAAAATACAGTGCCGCTTAATAACAAGCGATATTTTCACATAGAAACACACAGTTTTTCATTCAGCATAATACTCAGGAACAGATACTTTAACGATGCCCTTGACAGTGTTTTCAATACTAATCTACAGAGTTAGCTTAATGCACTGAAAAGACAGCACACAAAGGATAGAATACAAAACACAGACACACAGCACTTTAGATTTCAAATGCCTGCAGCACAAATACACTTGACATTTACTAGAAGTAGATTTACCTTGTCCCAATAGCAAGTCAAATCCTGAACATGAAGAATGATATTCTCATTATCACTATGCAGTTGTGGCTTGAAGTGTGAGACCTCATCAAGCATCAGAAAGTTCTGCAATAAAAGCACAGGATAATTGCCTAATGTGAGACCGAGAATGGGAAAGGAACCAATCACGTTTTTTGATAGCAGCATACAGAACATTAATTACGGCATTGGAAAAAACAACCACAAACTGATCAAGGAATTACATTTCCAAAGCAATGAACAACTGTCACAGTGTACCTCTAACTATCTAGCTCTCCCCCCACAAAATGTTCAGCAACCACCTGCTCAATAAAGAATTCCAGAAGGATATGGACTTTAAGAACCTGTCCTGTCTTTCCCTTGAAACACTGACAAATCTTAAGATTGTTCAACTCCCTCTTTCCAAGCAGAAGAGGTGAAATCCCCACTGCAACACCTTATCACTCCACTGCTTTGATGGCAAATACTTATTATTTCATTGGAAGAATGATAAGGACACAGTAAGCAGCTGTCCACTGTGCCTATTAAGCATTCTTCATGTGACAAAAAGAAGACGGAACACTATCTGAACCTCTCCTCCTTTCAAAGACCTGGATTGCTTATACCTGCATTACTGGTTTATTACACTTCCGCTGTTGAAGTTATTATACATTATATTATACATTATATACACATTACATTATATCCCGATCAGAGAACCTTTCCTTCAAGTATGCAGTTTGTACCACAGCTACACTTCTAGCACACCTTGCCTGATGCTAGATTATAAATAGGTCAAACAAATTTAGAAAGGAAAGAGGCAAATTCCAGAAAAAACTTTCAAGGGTAACATTTACTACAATTTTAAGACAAAACCCCAAAAATTCTAACGTGCTCTGAATCACAGAATTTAAAGACCTTAAATAGGCACCAGCACACAATATTTTCAGAAGATAAGGAAGGTCTTGATCTTAGAAGCCAACACTAGTTAACAAGTACTTAGCTAACAGTCTGCAGGTGTGAAATAGCTGCTGAAGACTTACAGCAGTGAGCAGCTAAGAGGAAGCAGAAGGAAGATAACAGGAGCCACTGGAGGACAGGATTACTGCTAGGTGTTAACAGGCACAGAGGTACTGCTCAGACTCCAGCGGGTATTGTTACCGGGAGCAATGAGAAGTCAAGTATTTTAATGCAGCACTCCTAGATGTACAACACACTCTTGTTCTGTTAATACTAGATATCAGCACTACCGATGTTCATCCTTACTGAAGCTCCAGTATTGAAAGCAGTCACCAGACACGAGCTACGGCTCACACCTGTCCTCCACAGATGACACAGTAGTGCAGTGTACAAGAAATATGAGTCCTATAGCTCCCATCCGCCTGCTTTGTTCTTCAAACCCCCAAATACCTGAGTATCTGTCCACATGTTCCTTGCTTCAGAAATGCCTACAATACCTCCCTGACATGTATCTCCTACATTTTGGCCTGCCCTACAGTGCATGTCATGTCTTTGCACAAGCATGCCCTGCAACACAGCTTACAAAACAGGTTACTTCATTAAAAATCCCAAACTGCACTAAGGCTGCATTTGTCAGTGGCGTTAAGACAAAGTCAGAGTAAGAGAAGAAATACCTTTCAGATCAAAAACCCTACCTTTATTCGACGGATGCTAATCACTGCCTCAGATACTCTTTCAACAGCCGCAGGGAAGAACAGAGTTACTGTCAGTCTCACTCCACCATACAGGGACACTGCAACAAACACCCGACTTGCAGAGATAAAATTTCCAAGCAGTACATATGCCATGAAAGTCATGAACACTGTTATTTTGCTTCCCACAAAAAAAGAGGCCAAGTTCAGTCCACGAAGGTAGGAGCTTTTCATAACCATGGAGATCTCCTTCCTAAAAATGCAAAATATAAACCATCACATCAATCTCTCTCATCACTGCTGCCCTCAACAACTGGATGAGGGAAACCCCCTCTCAAGATTTTACTTTCATATCCATTCTCCTCCCCTTGCATCACCCCTACTCATATGTAAAGAACTGTGAAGAAATCGTGTTATATTGTAAATAGTGACCACAGAAACTTAAGAAATTTAGTGGGGAAATTTATTATATATATAATAAATTTATTATATTATATTATATATTTTAATATACAGAAATAGAAAATATAGAAAAGATTTTTCAGAGAGAGAAAACCGCTGTACTATTTTCTTCTGCTTTCGTCAAACTAGTATTTCAGCTCAGATTCAAATCTGCTTCCAGTATTTCTGGGTTGCATGCAATACCAAAGAGGAAGGAAAACCCCAGTATAAAGTCCAAGCACCCACAAACTTCTTAACCTTCCAATATCAAAATCCAGTAGAGTCCAGTCACAAAACTCATGACAAGACTGACACATACTCTGCAGCTGAAAAAAAAAAAGGGCAACTTCCAAAAGATCAAGAGTTTTGCCCATAATCCAAGTATCTGTTGTTATTCAGCTGCTGATCCTCAATCTGGATCACAGAATTTAGACTATTTCCTTTCACCTCAGTCTAAATCCTTCCCAGTTTGGACCCTGCTCCTGGCTTCTTTTGGTCTAGGAACTGTGGTTCATAAATTAAGAAAATACTGACCTGTGAGGCCAATTGTTCTGCCAGTCATTGCCCAAGCTAAACAGTGATTGAAGCACTGCTCAGAAATCTTAATCACATAAATCTCCCTCCAGCAACTGAAAAGCTGTTGATGCGTATGTTCTCAATTTCCACTTCAGTTAAATCGCAGTTTCTGTTTCTAATATTTCTAAATAATCAAGTCCAATTCTCAAGATTTTACTGCACTATCATCCACTACAACATGACGCTATCAGGCTTAACTCCTTATTAAAATAATCATTTTTCTTTATCAAGACAGCCACTCCTTCCCCATATACTCTACTTTTGTCTGTTCGAAATAATACAGAAGTCCTGAAACAATTCCTTAATTTCTCTTTCCAAATAATCTGACTATTCCCAGGGAAAATCTTGATAATTTTGATCACCTTCCACTTGGATTGAGATTAGAAACTCAAATTGGGATTATACAATTTGAAGGAAATTAACTGCTCATTTGATGAAGAAAAGGATGCAGGATGGGTTACTGGAAAACTAGTTAAGCAATTTTCCCACTACAGCTGCCAAACTGGCTGAACTGACAGACTTTCAAAGAGTTTCAAAGACTTACTTTTTCATCTTAAGGGTTCACAATCTCTGATCTCCAGAGTACAAAGAAAGAACATTTGTATGTAAACTATTTGATTGGGTCTAATTCAATTACTTCTACAACCCTGGATGAAACTCTTTTCCCACTCTTTAATAATCCTTAATAATCCTCTCATTATCTGTGGACAATTGGCAAGCTTTTTGCACTACTCTCGATAAATATCAGATAAATTACAGCCTACTCACAGGCTGCATATAATATATTACACTATTTTAAGGCATGAAGTTATATAAAAGAAAATTAGTATGAACAGACACGGGAAAAAAGAGCAAAGGAGGAGTTCAGGTGTCATCCTAGACACTGTCAAGGGGCACTGTGGAAATACTGAGCAATAAATCACCTGGCTAAATTCAAGACTTTTAACTACAGTATTCCACAGCACAGTTAAAGAAAAGAAAGAGGGCTCAAGATGCATTCTGCAAGAGCTTATTTTTCTCCATCATTAAAAATGAAGCCTCTAATCCTAATGAGGTGTTAAACTTGGAAATCTGAAGTTTAGGGATGGGAAAACACCCACTGAGGAAGCTTTTAATAAAGAAATATCCTCTCTGGGTCCATGGAAGACAGCAAAGCTTTCCATCAATCGTGAACATTCAATCAGCACAGTATCCTATAATCTAACAGCGGAAAAGACTCTGTGCATGATAAGAAATCTCAGGGAACATCTGCAAGTTTGCAAGCCTGCAAATGGATGGAAAGGAAGAAAATCCTTTAAAGTAAATGAATTCCAAATAAATTTTAAAAAAAATAATCAGATAATCTACAGCAAGTTAACAACCTTCTATTTACATGCTGGAGAGGGACACAGCAAGAAAATTAAGTTATGAGAAAAATATGGACCCAAACTCCTACAGTTATCCTTTAGCAATGAATGCTCTTACAGTGTCAAGTAAAAAGGCAAATACTGGTTGAAAATCAAATTTATTAATATGTTTTAATCTGATGCCAATGGACCTCTCAAATGAAATGTCTCAGGATTCCAAACTCAGCTGGCCTTGCCAGTTGAACACCTAAAGAATTTCTGATCTGCTGCCTTACTTCCCTCCACCCTTCCCAGATGGCTTGAGCGGTACTTAAAACACAAAAAAGGAAGCAGAGTAGTACATTAGGATGCTATCATCCAGGACAGAAAGTCAGATTCCATGTATTTCTGAGAAGGGAAATGTCTCCTTATAGGTTCCTTGCTACCAGTTTACAGAACTGTAAGGATGAAATTATTGCATTAAAACAACTACAGTTTATTAGTTGCTGGTTTTAAAGACAACCATAAAATGAAGTATAAAAAAGCCAGAATTCCTAAATATCAAAGTTTGGAGAGTTTTATTAATTTTTTTATCCCCTTAGAATGTACTTTCATTCCTTCACTCTTGCTATATATTTAAAAAAAAAATCCCAAGACATTTAAGTAAGCTGCATGTTAAAGCACAAAATAACACACTTATTCAAATGTAAAAAAATTGGCAACTGACACTGGTCATACACTAAGCTGTATCTTTCCAGGATTACCTTCTTAAACCACTCACAAGTTCCGCAAATGACTTTTCCCAAGCATACATCTTTATTATCTTCATACCACTTATCACTTCATTCATGGTCCTAATCCTGATGTCTGTTAAGGCAGCTGTCTTGCTTCTGAAAAGAGCACAAAGGAAAAAATTTCAGATTCTCTAAAGAAGACAATTTATGATCATGTAACATACTCATATACATGTTTTTGCTTTTACATGTAAAGATGTTTCACATAATTGTAACTGCATTAAAGGGTCTTCCTGAATCACTATCTTAAAGCTGACACACAGCAAACAGACTTGGAATGTTTGTATTCCTGGTATTACCTGTTCTCAGGAAACTGTGAAGTGATTCCATGTTCAGAATTATATGTCACCTTGTGCAAACATATGGTATTCCTTAAACAACATCTCTGTGCACCAAAAAAGTCTCAAATTAAAACATTCACAGCTATTAGAACTGAACAAAATTCTGAAAATTACTTTAAAACAGAAGATTTCAAAATGCTGAAACAACCCCCCTTCTCATAAGGCTCTTTTGATGTTGTTAAAGAAACTGGTCTCATTTGTGTCTTTTTAGGATTAACTCTAGCTGAAGCAGAGATTACTTAGTACATGAGCTATAATTTATTAGAGATAATCTAAATATGGTTTTGTTTAACAAATAAATATTATTTAAGCATTAATTGTAATTGACACTGATGTAAATATGTCTATTTAAGTCCCACATTATGTTTGCACCGATGAGCAAACTGGAAAACATATATAATTAAATAATACAGTCACAGTTTTAATTAGGAAAAAAAGCACTGAAAGTTAGAAGCCACGTAATGAATGCATAAATCATGCTAATAGAGCCTATTACAATTCTGAATTCATTCATGTAGACAAACATGCTTTGCACATAGTCAGCTATGGTAGACCTTATTTTGATAAAACATACTTTTACCTGCTAAATTACTTACTTTTGCATATACCAATGAAAGTTAAGATTCAAAGAGCATTTAAAAAGTCTCTTTAGAAGGGGCGACTGGACTTTGTCAGCTTAACCGCCTCCTATAAGATTTC
This sequence comes from Pseudotriccus pelzelni, assembly GCA_035584735.1. Classification (NCBI taxonomy): domain Eukaryota; kingdom Metazoa; phylum Chordata; class Aves; order Passeriformes; family Tyrannidae; genus Pseudotriccus; species Pseudotriccus pelzelni. The sequence continues at coordinate 74,766,411 of JAWMRA010000001.1, forward strand.
TCAGATAGAAATCTCTGGAAGAAATAGCCATATTTAAAGAACATAACTAGAAAGAATTTCAAGCACCTACTCGTCATATTAAAAAAATTTCTCAGCACCAGCGTTCCATAAATGTTAGGATGGCTGAAGCAGGGTATTAAAAAATATTTATTCAAGAAAGCCGACAAAAGGAATGTAGAAACTTAGCTCTAATACAATCAAGGACTCATATTAACACTGAGGGAAGATTACTTAGCCTAAACCAACCCTACTGAGATGGAACAAGATTATCTTTGCTACTTCATCTTTTGCTCTTTCAAAAATAAACAGCAGAAGAAAAACAATTCCACAAAGACTGTAAGAGCTCAGTATTTCTTCCCCATACACACACCACCACTGTAAAAGGCAAAATTTAGCATGTGTTGTTCACGCATCTGCAGCAGCAAAAAGAAATTCTCACCCACAGCCTATTGAAAGTCACTTAACTTCCAGGCTTGGTCCCCAGATAACAGAAGGTTGAACATGGTTCAAAATAATAAAGTTAATAGAAGTTTCTTTTTTATAATCAAAAAGGCTATAGTTTTCATAAATCAATTTTTCAGTTTTCCTGCTGAAATGTTACCATAGTTTAACAATCCTCTTTCAAATTAAATTCCTTTAAAATGTTCAAGAAGTTGGGGCAGGGGCGCTTTTTTTTTTTTTTTTTTTTTAAAGTCACACTCCCCTAAATTGCAATAAGCATATTTTGTACACACATACCAGGAGCCACACGATATTATGTATATGTATATGGCTTCAAGTACAGAGACATCCAGTGCATTGATAGTTAACTTACAGCAGAGGAAGACATGTCGCTGGTTTTAAAACTACAAAGTTCAGAGTACATGCAGATCAGTCTGACTACAAAACCCATGCTCACACAGCATGATAAGAGTACAACAGGAAAGGACTAAAAATTCTTCAAATGAGAAGTCCCGTCTATAATTAATACTCCTAACCATTCTACATTAAGCAAGCTGCAAAATTCCTTTTTGTTTTCATGAGGCATATTTGGTGGGTTTTAATCATGTGTGACACAGCACTTACATACAATATTTCTCTTCATAATTATAAGGACTTTAAATGAGACTTTTATAGCTGGATGGCTAAGCAGTAAAAGGGTTGAGCACTTGGGAATAAATATATATAAGCGGCCTTCAATGCAATGATTGAACTATTTCTCAAATAATGTATTAGGTCTTGTGTATTTTGCAAAACTTCTAATACTCGTGCAAGTAAAAGCAATCCTGCAGATTACAGTGTACACCATTCCACAGGATACTGAGTCCAATTCTGCAAACTCCTACAGCACTGCAACCAATGCCTGCATCATGAACTGGTGTGCATATGTGCTTACAAGACTGAGTCACAAGTACAATGCTGAATAATAGCGCAAATTAGCTGCCACACCGAGCGTGCTTGGATTTTAGCAAAAGCTTTAATCCTTAAATTACTTCTTCATAGGCTGATTTCCTTAAATCCATGCAGATTCCCAGCAACTGCCATGTGAAAACACTCATCATTACACAAAGCTGAAATCCATTCCAGTTTTACCATTAACTCCTTCTGCTCACTGCACATTTTGCTCACAAAATGTCTGTGCACACAGAGACCAGCAAAAGTTCTTTTAGTTAACAAATTTTCTTTGCACTGCATCCAAACAAGTGGCCATGGGTAAAAAAACCCAAAACAACAGTATATTGCCACTGATTAATTTTTAAAATACCTTCAAGAAAGAGATTTTTGTCACCCTGTTGCCTGACCCCGGACAAGTCCCTTACTCTCTCTGTGCCTCAGTTTCCCATATGTAGATTTGGGCTATTAATGCTTACCACCATGGATAAGGCACTAGTTAAGCACTAAGTATTTTAACTATTGACTCAAACCTCAAAAACTTCAACTAAAAAAAACACCAACAGTGAATTAGCTCGATACTCATGCATGCATACTGCATATGCAGTGAAAATGCACATCTAAGAATATACTGCAAGTGTTCTACGAACAGGTTTTATCATTTTAAAAGAATCTAAGAATTTGACAGGGAACACTGAATGAATCATTATTTGAGAAAGAGCATGTGAACATTATTTTGGAAATAGAACATAATGACTGAAGACTACCACACTGGTAGAAGGAATTCTACAAGTTGGCTTCATTTTGTAATTCTCAGCTCTCTTCATACCCAGCTGTGCAATGGCAGTGCCATACTCAAAAGGTCTGGGAAACTTATCATGAAATACAACTAGAAAACAACAGTAACTCACTAAAACAAGCTTTACTTATCAGAAGAGCTAGAAGAAACTCATTCAACAAAAGATGCAAACAAAGATGCATAACACTTGTAAGCACATGTGTACACAGTAAAGGAACACAAAAATATTTCCATTAAGATGCAAAGGCCAATTATAAACTCATTATGTAAGTAGAACATAATTACATAAGAAACAGAAAGCCCGGAAGCAAGATTTTGCCTCAACAGTCCCATCTCAGACAAGTCTTTTTGTTTGTTTGCTTGTTTTTTTAAGGACAAAGTCACAGAAAAACAAATTAAATTTGCCTGATAATGGAAAATTACTGCAAACTCTTCACAGCCTAAAACCTTACAGTCAGAAACCTCATACTGGCATCAAAACCTCAAAACCACCATCATAACTTTTTCTTCCTTTCTCTCTCAGTTCCTTCCCCATTTTTCTCTCAGCACCTTTGTCATGACGGAAAGACAGCAAGACCTTTGAACACAAAACCTTCAGAGGTTTCTGCTGCAACTCCTGTATCACCTCAGTAAGTCAAATGTAGAGCAGGGCTGACAGTATTGCCTTTTCAAGTAAGCACTCCCTAAGCACCCACTGCAGGAAGGAGTTACACAATTCTATGCGAAGACACACAGCAAGGTAGCTACAGAAATAGCCAAACTCTTTTAATGTACTGGACATCTAATGAGTAGCAGATATTCTCTGCATGTTTGGCAGACAGACCACTTCAAGTCCATAAACAGGAATTCAGACATCTCGCATTAGCAACTATAAAAAAACACTGGCAAAGATAAAAGACAATGCAAAAATCATCACCAGACACAAGCCGATCTCAGAGCAGTACTCCACCTCCATCCAGCATGAATATTTTTAAACCTGTAACAGAAAATACCTACAACCCAAGATGTGCAGCCTTACCTGAGGGAAGAAAAAAGCCTCCCAATGCAGGTCTGGACAGGAAGAAGAATAATCAGAACTGCCATTCCTGCAAGACATGATGGGCCTATTTCCATCCAGAGAAGTGCTGTTACAGCTACAGCTTGAATTGGTCCAGCCCACAAGAAGTGCAAGAAAATTGTTACCTGGACAAATAGTTAAGAATCAACTGTTAGCTTTTGGTCTTAGCTAAGAAATTTAACCCTAATAACATTGAGGAAGCGTTTTTGCATTCAGTGAGAATTCTGCACCAGATTCAGAGACCTAAATGTACAATCAGCTGTACAGGAAGTAAACAAATGCTGATTTTATGTTCATCACCAAAATTTCTCTCAGTTTAGAAAAACAGCAGGATATTTAAGGGGGGAAAAAAGGCATATTTCCCTCCCATATTTTAAGGAAATATCTCTCTTCCTATGATACCATCCAGAAGAGTCTTGAGAGGTAGGCCCATGCAAACCTTGAAATTAAACAAGGCAAGTGCAAGGTCCTATACCTGGATTGGGGTAATCCCAGCATAAATACAGGCTGGGCGGAAAACGTATTGAGAGCAGCCCTGGAGAGAAGGACTTGGGGTGCTGGTGGATGAGAAGATCAGCACAGGCTGGCAGTGTGTGCCTGCAGCCCAGAAAGACAAGTATGTCCTGGGCTGCATCAGAAGAAGTGTTGCCAGCAGGTCAAGGGAGGTGATTCTCCCTACTTGGCGTACTGTATCCAGCACTGATGGACAGGGACCTGCTGGAGCAAGCACAGAGGAAGGCCACAAAGGCAATCAGAGGGTAGGAACACCTCTCCTGCAAAAACAGGCTGAGAGAGTTAGGGCTGTTCAGCCTGGAGAAGAGAAGTCTCCAGGGAGACCTTTTATCAGCCTTCCAGTAGCTAAAGGGGGCCGACAGGAAAGCTGCAGAGGGACTTTTTAAAAGGGCATGTAGTGATAGGACAAAGGGGGATGGCTTTAAACTCAAGGAGGTAGGTTTATGGAAAGAAGTTCTTCACTGCTGGGGTGATGAAGCACTGGAACAGGTTGCCCAGTGAAGGTGTGGATATCCCAATCCTGGCCATGTTGAAGGCCAAGCTGGATGGGCCTTTGAGCAGTCTAGCAGAAGATGTCCCTGCCCATGGCAGCGAGGCTAGAACTAGATAATCTTTAAGGTCACTTCCAACCCAAAAAATTCTATGTTCAAGACACAACTAGAAGAAGTGTTCATTAGAAACATTTAAGCATCGGTTGTAAACAAAAATTCCTTAACTCCAACCCCACAACTTCTTCAGCCCATTGGAAAGATCTGTAATACTTCTTACCTGATCAAATTTGTTCACATCATTTGACAGAAGATTTACTATTTGACCGGTGGTAGTTTTTGCCATAGCTAAATTACTAAGACGAAGTGCCTAAAAAAGTCAGAACAGTCTCAAATTGTCACAGCTTATAGAGAACTGTACAGCTATACACAGAAGACTCAATACACAAATACAATACCGGGGCAAAAGCTGAAGGCACATCTCAGCTTTTGCCTGAAAGCACTGAGGCACAGTAAGAACCTTAAATAACGCGTGGGTTAGGTTACATGTTCTGAACAAAGTCCTGAAGAAAAGAGTATTCAAAAAACGACTCTGAGAAGTGCCATAACTACCTTCATGTCTGAAGTGATTAAAAATGGGAAAGCATCAAAATAGCAAGTCACTAAAACTAAGCAAAAGAGTGTCTAACTTTTTGTGTGTGTTGTTTTCCCCCTCAGTATGAGCATCTGTACAAAAAAGGAACAGAAAAGTCCACCTGAAGGTCAAATTAAAATCAGAACAATGTTTGGCAAATTGAAAGAATTCTGTTTTGAATAAGATCCGAGAGAAGGTAAAAAACCCCCCATTAATTTTACACTATCAGTTCTTGCTAATGCTGCAAACAGTGCTTTCTTCATAAATCAGATTTAATATCCCCTTACAAATCATTATTTCCCTTGTTAATAACACTTGCAACAACATTTCTGAATTATATAAAATAGGTTTAGCACATGCTATAAAAAGCAACAAGATTAAATATCAAATATTTTTATAAGTTAATAAACAAGCTAATCAGTAGAAAATAGTACGTGTTTATAAAATATCCCTCCAAAAAAACAAGTATGGACATACAGAGTCTGAACATTACTGCAAAGATCCAAACTGAAATTGCTCAAAAATACTGAAAACACACCCTGCTTCTTTCTACACCTGCTAGAAGGAAAACACCGGTTTGTAGCACAAGTTGAAAAATATACAAAATACATTACATGTTTTTCTCTACAGGAATAGTTTCCTCCTCAAAAAGACTTTGCATTTTAAGGCAGTGGACATCTACTTCTCGCTCTCCAAACAGTTATTATTAGGATTCCTTTTTGATCAATAATCAAACCTGAAAAGCACTAATTGTTTCAAAAATACTGTTCCAGAATTTTGAAACAGGTGGAAGAACATCAGTCATCAAAGTACTATTCAAAGCATCATTTCAAATGAAGTGCCTTACATTTCTTGCACCTCACTCTTGTGTTAGAACGGTATTGTTAATCACAATTTCATTGAAACCAGCAGGCAGAAACTCTTAAAACTCCACTAAGAAATTACTTTGATGTTCCAGTAAAAAATCTAGGATACCGGGTAGATTAAAGATGATTTAGTTTTTTGAGAAAATGATTGCTTCATTCCCCACCTTAAGCCACATCTCTGATATACCTGAAATCCCCCAGTTTGCTGCCTGCATGTAATGAAGCCACAGCAGAGCCATATTTCTATAGTGTTTACTCAGCACCACAGATGAAGGTTGATAAGCTCTGAGAAAATCTGTTAGATATCCACAGACCATAATAATAGGAGTTCACATGATGCATGTTTGAAGAACTTGCCCACCAGAATGTGTTTACAGCACCTCCTGTACAACTATATCTGCTGAGGTTCACCTGAGCCATCAGGAAAGACTGCACTGCTGTCTTGCTAGACTGGGCACATGGCCTGAGTCTGTGTTGGACCTGCCACCCAAATCACCTTTCTGACTTCTTCCTAGCTGTTTCAGACACAGGCAGCAAAACCAGCTTCACTATGATTCTATGAGTCCAGTTCCTTTTGACAAAGACAGTCTCAGAAAGAACCACGCAAGCATCTGAGCCAAAAGGAGGGTGCTCATCTCTGATCCATTTGTCTTCGCAGGGAAGAGACAACCACTCCCATTGTCAGCTGCAGCGCAATTTGAGTCTTTCCTCGCCTTCCTTCTTGGTTTTGATTATTTTTTCCTTTTTTTTCAAGTGAAATAAGCCTTACATTTTCCTGGCTGAATGAAGCTGTCTAGACTACAGAAAGAAATGGAAACACTCAACACAAAGCAGCAGTTTTACTTACATAACCAATTTCTACCAAACAGTCCTGTTTTGGCACCTTCCCCTTTCTACTACATCCAAAATATAGCCCCCCACATGAGCTGAGGAAAATTAACTCTATCCCAGCCAAAGTCAGTACACTGACCTCAAAGAACTTCTGAAAGTTAAATCTTAAAAAAAAAAAAAAAAGGCAACAAAAACCAGCTTCCCATAAGTCGGCTTTGGTTTCAAAACTTAAGACTGTGAGTCATGGGACAGATTTCATTTTAATTTTTGTTACAAGCTCCCTACGTGCATCACTAATACTTCTTAACAGTCACAAAACATCTTAAGAGTTTGAATACAAGGCTTTCGCAAATTAGATTTTAACTTTCCAGGAAACAAAAAAGGGTCTAAAACTTAAGAATTATCAGCATTTGAAATTCTCCGTTAAGGATGCTCTCTTATCCATCCTATCCATTCTTGCAAATCCAAGATTTTATTTACTACAGCAATTAACCAACTGCTAAAGTGCCAGTAAATTGGCATCCAAGTTATTTCAAAAGCCTGTAGGAGGATAAAGAGAAAGTATTACCTGTCTATAAGCTGCAGATAATGAAGACAAATTATTAGAAAGATTTATCAGTGTTCTGCTGTGACCTTGGCCTTCACCCTCAGGAGCAAACATTAATGAGATGAGGGGAAATTAATTTTCCATTGAATCCCATCTCTAGAAATAAGGGTGTATATTACAGACATTTCTTTTCCAAGTTTCTAAGCTAGTATCTACACAACAAACACATATATATTTTTTCATAAATTTCAAATTGTGTTTTGATAACCTGTTTAGTAAATTAATACCTTAGAGAGATGTTTATGTACAAGAAATCAGTGTGCCATGCTAGAGCTAGGTTCTCAGAGGATCATTTCCAAGGTATCAGAAGAGGGAGGAGAATAAATGTGTGCATGAAAAACAAGCACCACTTACAATGCACACATTTTCTCTCCTCACTCTATTGCTTTGCCCAAAAACTTCACATGACCTATGCAAACACTACAAGCGTTTGTCTTATGAGGGTGGTAACTATGTTCGATGGTTAAAATAATGTGGATTTCTTTACATTCCAAAGAAACTGTACAGTCCTGATCTCTTCAATTAAGCTTTTTGCTGAAGTAATAACTTCCAGGCCACTATTCTGGCAGCACTGTATCTGGAAACATAGGGCATTTTCCCTTTCAGCACTGTCAGCAGAGATTTTTGCTCTCTCATCAAGGAGAGCATTTCATACTGCATGTCACTCAGCTCCTTCTTGCAGGTAATACTCGTAACTTCTCTTGTTTCACTTTCCCTCTGACAGCAGCCTTGACTCCCGCTGTAGTTGAGAAAAACTATTTCTTGATCAGGACACACAGACAGCAAATACACCAATGCTCACTGAACATACATCCCCTCTCACACTTCATTGGTTTTAATGGAGGCCTGCAGTACTCCCACAGCAAAATCAGTAAATGGTACTAAAAAATGGCTCTACCCTGCCTTTAGGATTCAGCTTGATTCTTAACCTTGTCTCCTCTACCTGCTTCTCTCTCTCTTTTCCCCTAAACAGGAGGGATACTAAAGGTGAAGATGCAGAGCATCCCTGCCAGCCTGGAGGGTGAAGCAGCAGTCCCATGGAACTGCTGCCACTCCCCGAGCGAATCTGCTGGATGCCCCAAGGGAGGGGGCAGCCTCTGATCCACAAAGGAGGCAACTTACTAATTCTACTGCACTGATGGAATAGAAAATAAATAAATCCGGCCAATAACCACAACGGGGGTGGGGGGAAAATTGGACAGTGAAGCAATTCTCAAGCAACTGACTGTGTTGTAGCGGATGATGACATCCAAGCATAACATCCCCCTTGAGATCAAACTGCAAGGATGTGTAACTGCCAGCATTCTCTGGGAGCTCTGCCCTCCTACTGCTGTATCCTGATGACTCCAGCACGTATCCCTTCCACAAGCAATTGGAGGGGCTCCTCTTCAACAGCACCAGCAGGCATAAAAAAAGCATCTCCTCCAAGACTTCAGTGCTATTTAATTCACCACCTTCACTAGCAAGACTGAAGCTGTCGTTCAGACACCGTGTTACCAAAGAGAGTGTAAGGCCTGACACGTTAGCCCGCATTACATTTCTACAAATGAGTAACTTCAATGGAATTGCAACCATCAACACAACAAATAACTGCATTTTTAAACTCCCCTGATGAAAAAGCTGTCAAATACCAAGTACATGTCTAAACAGGTTTGCTTACCTTCCGATAAATCATATGACACATGGCTACCCTCAGCTTCATGCCAGCCCGCTGCACGTGATAGAAGTACAAGTGGTGCATTATAGCTAGAATAAGTGTGCACATAGACAGAGCAGCTGCGTAGCAATATGCAAAATTCAAAGCTACCTCATCTGAGGAATCATAGGTTTCAAAATAATTAATGATTTTTCCCAAAAAAATGGGTTGAACTATTTTGATGGTTTCCTGAAAGAAAAAGAAAGAGGGAAGTATTAATAATTTCATATCACACCACGCTACTCAAGTTTTTGTAAGCAGGCAAACAAGTGCCAAATACTGCCGCAAGTCATATCCCTTACTATTTTGTCTTCATTGTGCTCTAAAATGTCATGCCAAATTTTATCAACACATAATCCAAAAGAAATACGTTCCACATTAAAATTTAGCTGCAACCTTAAAGAGAACTATCTCAATTACAAAAAAACCCCTTTGATGTCATAAAAATTGCATGACTGTGTATTACACTTCCATTTCTAAAGATGATAGTGTGTTCTTTACAGCCATTTACATAGAGCAAAGAACCCTCTTTCTATTGGGCACCTCCCTCAGATACATAAAATACAGTTAAGTTCAGTGGCTTGCAATGTCTCAAACATAATGCACTGAAATCAGCTGTTTCGTATCCACAGTCCTGCAGTTATGACTCAATTTTTCAGTGTCTACAGCGGTATAGCTCTGCTTTACCTCTCTGAGAGAGTACATGAACATTACCAGGTTTTCTGAACAGTACAGCATGAAGTCACCAGTTCGTATCACCATATCTACGATGCCAAGTTTCACGCTGCTGTTAGCCACCAAGTATGTTCCCTGGCATTTTACACCATTTACCTCAATCACTGTGAAAGCTCCAAGAACTAAATAGGACTTCCAGTAACAAAGAATAATGGCTTTTGTTAAATGTGGCGTTTTTCCTCTCTTCTTTGCTTTTTGCACCTCTTTATCCCAGTACCTGGCAAACAAAGCACAAACATACTGGAAGACAGAAAGGAAATCACAAGGCAATTACCTAGAATAAAATATTTTCTGACTTAAAGCCCGATTCCCATGGTCAGCTTTATACAACAAAATAAAAAAAAAGGAGTTAACAGGCATGTCTTCTCATTCACATAAACGCTCAGTACTTAGTATTATAGGCCTATTTGCTCTTGGCTAATCACAACCAATTCACCACTGTTGACCATTATTACTCTGGACACATCTGCTGATGAGGAAGACCTTTCTTTTTTTCTTCTCCTCTCAGTGCAAAAGTCACTCACCTTAGTTAAGAGCCTACTATCATATGATCATCTGATTACGGACTAAACCAAGGCTGTAGAGTGTCTTAATCTTCCTATAAGCTCTGCCCTTTCCCAGAAAGGTTGCGATGCACAACCCTTTCTCATGTCTGTCCCTTTCTTTTTTCCAGTGATTCAATGAGGATGAGCAGATAGGGAATTTTGTCACCTAACACTCCTCACACTTGCCTCTGAAGGCAAGGGTTACATCAGTAAAGTGGCAAAGACCTCTGAATTACTACATCTGCCCACAACTAGGACACGGTCTGTTCACACGAAAATCAAAGACAGTAATAACAAGCATGATATTAACAAGAAAGTATCAGAATTTATGCAGATTTCTTAAAACACACTACTCTCAGACAGGATGCTCCCTCTTTCTTCCAGAGGCTAAATATATTCTGCCAACCCTCTGACCTTGATAGTCTGAGGGCTGAAATGAGTCTAAGGCATGAAAGCCAATTATTTTGCAACAAAGCACAACACAAGTTCAAAGCATTAAGATAAGAATTTTTTTTTAATTTTTACCCTCTTTTTTTCTGTTACAAGGATTACAAAGTTATTGTCTACATGCCTCAGAATCAGAAATGAAACTCTGTAGATTCTGTGGGGTTTACTGGCTCAAGAGAAATTTATGAATTATATTCTCTGCTTCTTGGCCAAGTACACTAGACAATTAGAGAGCACCTTTTTTTTTTTCCTATGTGCTGTATTTCCTACCATTTGCTGACTCATGGTAAATGTGTGCTTTTACTGCAAGAATCATTGGAAAGAGTGCATCTTCCCCTACAGCAAACTCCCTGAAGACACAAACAAGGAATTTGGCAAAGCTCTCCAGCTACAGAGACGTTAAAAACAGCAACTCCTACAAGCTTATCACCTACCCTCTTTCTTCAGTTAACTCATCCAAAACAGGACGATGTAAGACCCACTCAAAATCTTTCATTTCTGGATTCTTTTTACTTCTTGAAGAGTCTCTCAATCCCATCAAACTATCGGGAAAGTTGATTTACTTTGGTTTCAGTATAAAGGCAAGAAACAACAAGGCCACACTTCCCTAGTACACAGGCCACCTTTTATTAGCAGACACCTCTTCCTCTAATTATATTTAACTAAACATTATCTGAAGACAAAAACCTTCTCTGTTGCACAGTTCAATGTGCATAAACAGCTACCCTTTGAAGATATTTCACTTAAAATAAAAAGGCAGAACCTCCTGGGTCTGTAACAACATGAATTAGTACACAGACCAAGAAAAGGTATTTATAACAAAATAAAGACACCTCCTAGATGCAAGCTTTTAGTCTTTCAAGGCATTTTATCCACTTTACCAGTGAGTGGCGTATTGTCAATATAAATATATTTATATGCACACGTATATAAAAGGGAACACAGTTGTCACTTAATTCAGTTTGCACTCAAACCCAAAAACAACAAAGAAAAAAACAACCTAAAACTCTTTTTACCCACTTTTATACATAATATTTTAAAAAGTTTTCACAGGTATTTTAGCACAGGCAAGAAGACTCACAATAATTTATTACGAATTACTGCAGTAACAGCTGATGAAAAGTCTTTTCCAAAAATTCTACAAATTATCAAATTAATTATACACAACATAATGGAAATACTCCAATATACTTCCATTATGTGTAACTTCAAAAAAACTGAAAAGTTCCTATGGCAAACAAGTTCTCTTACTTCTTATTACTCTTAATTCTTCAACATTTTTAACCTTGTTAAATTTTACAACAACTTCTTTTAATTTTAGAATAGAAGTAAGACTCTCACCTTCACCGGAAGAAATACAATGAAAGAGAACAATTGTCCCTTCCAACCCAAACTATTCTATGATTTTTCTCCTTACCACTGCAATTCCTCTCCAAGCTTCTTTGAGGAATCTTCTGGCAGCACTTTATACATATCATCTTCTTCAAGCTTCCGTTTATGGCCAGTAATAAATAAGGGATTCAACCACCTAGTTAAATACAGATTATTAATAAACTGATCAGCAGACCAAAAGAATAATTACTTTATATATTAATTTAATTCATTTACCCCTTTCCTTTCTCCTGAATCACTCAACATCCACACATTTATTTTACTGGACTTTTATTTAAGAATTAAGTCAACCCCTATTTTACAAATGGGAAAGCATTTCCCATTTCTTGAAACTGTTTATGGCCCACAGCACCTTACTCCCAGGCATCCAGACGGCCAGCACAACTCTTCTTGGCCTTAAGGCAACTGTTTTCTTACAGTGTTTCCTTATATTCAATCCCCCCCAACAAACTTAATCTAAACATTAAAATATTGACATAAATAAAATTTTAATGCATAAGAAAAGACATTTTTTGTAACATTTACTTGAGGAGAAAACTAGATTGCTGTTCAACTGCCATCTTGACAAGTATTAAAGGTTAGCAATTTAAAGACAACCACTCAAACGTAAAAATGGGTAAATAATGGATTATTACTAGATCTCGGCCATATCTGGAAATATAAGCAGAAGCACACTGACATAACGTGCAGATTCAAAAAAGGAAAATGCTGTCTAACAGCTCAATTTCTTTAGTGGACAGATTTTTAAAAGCTCTATATTTTATGAGAGCACTATGAAGATAAATTATAATAGTGATACTGTAGGTTTGTTGAAAAACACTATGTTGTTAGATCAAATAATACTGTCAGAGAACAGCAAGATTAGCTTTTATTCATCTAGATCCTTCTTCGAACCTGAAACACAGGTCAAGGAGGTCCAAGCAGTTTCAGCTGTGCTTCACAGAGCACAGAGATGCACAGCAGAAAGCACCAAAGTGACCAAGTTGTTCATGAGATGGAGCAAAATAGAATGACACATCTGAAACGGGTATGGCTTAGTGGGAACAGGGGAGTTAGGGAAATTGCAGTTTTCCACTTTGTTTGTCTCTCTATTGAATCCATAGTAATTGGTTTCCAGAAGAAATATGGATTTTGGCTCTCAGGCTTATTTCCTACAAGTATTTTCTCAACTGGTCAACACCATCAAAACCATGAAGTCAGGGACGGATCTGTTTTGGAAAACATACTTTTGTATTCAAGGCAAGCTGTCTGATCTCAATTGCCTGTGAAAATTCTTCATTGTTACTTAGTTTCTGATACTTAATTATTCCCCAGCTTCACCAACACAGCTCTTACACAAGCACCTGGTGCACTAGGTGAAGGGTATTGTTTTTTGGAAGGCCTACATGTGAGAATTCAAAACTGGGATGGTTTACAACGAGGGTATTTATTTATTCACAACCACAGCAGTGGTTATGAACACTTACCAACTCGCTTTACACTTCTTGCTCAGGCATGTTCCAACTACATTTTGTATACACTGGCTTATAAGCAGTTTGTTGATCAGGGTGGGTGGAGGGCCAGGCTGAACCTTAGAGAGGGGGCTCAGAGAGTTTCTTCAAAGATAAGACTGTTGCAAAAATCTTTTTCCCAGGCTCCATGGCAAAACTCCATGTAACAAACGCGATTAATGGTGTTTTTCCTTCGCTGCTTAGCATGTTAGCACAGTGTTTTTGTGACTCATTCAAAAATTAAGTCTCTATCTTCAGAGTAGCACTTTGATGCCTAACAGCCTTTTTTAAACCCTTGGAGTGAATACTGTTTATGTGAACTGTTAACTCCTCAATGCATATTAAAAGTACAATTAGAAGGTACTTGTCAGACAAGTCTATTGCTTGGGCTCTATGGTCAAATAGCATCAGCACCCAAATCACTGTCACAACTTCCCTACAGCCCTGGCAAAAGGTCTCAGAAGAAGAACTTCTGCCTGGTTTGACACAAGGAAATTGCTCCATTGAACCATTTCTTCTTTGGCCTCCATTCTTGCAGCTGACCACAGGTTAAAAGCAGAATTGAGGCAAATAACCTCAAGGCCATTCAAGTAATTTCTGCCTGCTGGATGAGAGACTCTCTTTGCTCCAGGACAGAGGGTTATGGGAAAGATCTGCAGACTTCAGTTGACTCATGAGCCGATGGCAAGTGTTCCTGCTCTTGCAACATCAGTATTAGCCGATGGTGTACTCCATAAACAAGCCACAGGTCTCCTTTCAGAGAGGCTAGAGTAAAAGTTATCTTCCCCAACTACTCTAGCACGAGAATGAGGATGAGACAACCCTTTCAGGAAAACATAGGGATAAATCCTTCTCCCATCTATGGAAATGGTTATGAGGTTCCACCGGCTACTGCTGCAAAGGTGGTGAAAACAAAAACCATTCTGACATTTAACAAGGAATATAAATAGGATATTTATTACAGAATCACAGAATGGCTGGGGTTGCTTAAGAAGGGACATCTGGAGGTCAGCTGATCCAAGCCCTGCTGCTCAGGCAGGACCACCTCGAGCTGGTTATACAGGACAATGTCCAGACAGTTTTTGAAGATCTCCACGTAGGGAGACTTCGTAACTTCTCTGGGCAGCCTGTTCCAGTGCTCAATCACCCTTATAGTGAAAAAGTGTTTCCTGATGTTCAGAGAGAATCTCCTGTGTTTCAGTTTGTGCTCTTTGCCTCTTGACCTGTCACTGGGCACCACTGACAAGAGTCTGGCTCTGTCCCCCTTGCACCCTCCCCTCAGGTATTCATATATATTGATGATCCCCCCCTGTTCTTCTCCTCTCCAGGCTGAACAGCTCCAGCTCTATCAACCTCTTCTCACAGGAGAGATGCTCCAAACCCTTCATCATTCTTGTGACCCTTTGCTGGACTCTTTCCAGTATGTCCCTGTCTCTCTTTTACTGGGGACCTCAAAACCAGACTCAAGACTCCAGCTGTGGGGTTATCAGTGTTGAACAGTTCATACTGCTACATGCCATTATTGGCATGTAACACAGTGCAGAGAAAAATAAAAGACACTTTAGAAATACACTTAAACATACACTTTTACAAAGCAAAACTATGCTCTTAATGTTGCTACGTAGAACACTGTTCTTCTACTTGTACTTTTCAAAATATAATGAAAAACCACAGGCAAGCAAGAGGAACAGTAATAAAACAATGCTTCTGTTGAAGGCAACTGCTCTACCCTGATGGCAGCTCGATTCTGCACTCCGGCCACCAGCAGCATAAAGTGCTGGCCACAGACATAGCGTAGTCCACATGCAACGCAACCAGCCGAGAAGGACAATGGAATCAAGTCTGTAGGGTTGTTAAAACCATCGAGTTTACTCTTTGTCGTTAAACACTCAAAACAACTTACTGATGATATGCCCACCTCCACTGAGTTCCTATGGTTTGCAGGAAATCCCTTCTGTCCCCCCTTCTCCACATCGATCACTGGACATACTACGTGACTGAATTTGAAAATTAAGTAGCAGGTGAGAGATGACAGTGCAGGGTAAAAACTGCCAAAAAAGCCTCGTGGTTTTCAGAATATTAGTTCCAGTGAGACCTAGTGCAACTACAAAACCTTTCTCATTTTTCTGCTAGTTAAAACCATAATTTTGAAAACAGTAATATATTACACTACAATCTCTATGTTAACATTAAAGAAAGCAAGGAAAATCAATTGAGAATACACAGAAAACTGTTGTAATTAATTTTGTGACTCATTTACTGTAACGGACAACATGACAAAGACTCAGCACAAGTCCACATTTCTACAGAGTTAGGGAAAAAAATACACTAGAAACCCCCAAAAATTTAAAACATCACCCATTGTTGAGCTTTCTGACTAGTCTCCCCCAAAGTACTCATCTTCAAGAGCAATTGCTATGGAGGTCCTTAGGAGTACAAAAGCCATTTAGCAGTATGTTGTGTCACTGTAGAGTATACTTGAAGGTCTTTAGAAGAAAGTTAAATTTTTTTTCTTTTCAAATTTCAAATTACAATTAGTCCTTCAACAGCTTTTATCCCATGAATGAGGTCTTCCACAAACTCTCAGCAGGGAGAAGAGTTCGAGCTTTACCGCATCACTGCTGCATACTGAACTTTATGCTGGAAGGCCCACTTTCAGACAGAACGCTTAGCACATGTTCATCCTCAGTCACTGAAGTTTCCACCAGGATGCCACATGCAGATGATGCCCTGTGGAATCCCCTGCACTCAGAGAGCAGAACTGAGACCAGCCTACTTCACACAGCCTGCTGTTACTCAAGTCACACGCTGCTAATGAGCAAACCAACCAAGCCCTTCTCTTGCCTGAAGGCTTAGTTAAATTAGGGAGTGCTCTTAAGAGGACTGTTAGAGGAAGCTGGCAAATAAAGCAATGGCCCTACACAAGGAACATCCCTGAAACCTCAACCTAGCCATAAAGGAAGACTGCTCTTTTAGAGTGGCATGGCTTTTGTCCAAACAGAGATCAACTAACACCAATCTCTTCCAGGGGTATAAAAAAAAGCCCACAGAAAAGTAGGATTTATGAAACCAGAAACTGGGCAAACTGCATTATTCTTTCATAAAAAAGAGCTAAATAATAAGCAAAATTAAAGATGACCTAGGAAAATGGAGTGAATATACAGACAATGATGCAAACTACTCCTCTTTCCCCAAGGATGGACATAAAATGGACTCACTATCGATCTATTTTATCTCAAGAAAGACAGAAGCAATGTAGTGGGGAAGAAAGACTCACACCTCAGTCCCACATTTCTGTACTTCTTTCTGAAGAAGCACTTCAACTTAATTAAAAATGGGGCCCCTTAGTCGCTGTCTTCACTTTTCCCACATAACTTACTGTTTGCTAAGAATTTTGAATATTTGTTTCTTATACATCGCCGCATCTTATTACCCTTTCAAAACACAGGGTTCACATGATGCCTTTCAAAGAGCTTAACCCCATTTTTCCTAGCATGAACGACACATAAAAATGTAAATATCTGTAAGACTCCTGAGTACCTTCTGTTCTTCTGGGAATGTCTCTGTTCTATCAAGGCGATTAGCTGATCAAAGACATCAGCCTGGAAAGATGCCCAGAATTAGTCCCTGTTACTGCCAGAATACTGATGTTACTAGGAATAAAGATTTAAAAAATACTTTAAAACAATCACTCTGTAACCTGGTGCAAACCAAAGAGATAGACAGCTGCAAAATGGTAACACTACTCTGACTTTAAAAAGCTTTTCACCTCTGCAGCAGTATCTTGGGTATTGATAAAAAAAGAAAGTGATTCATTTCTGAAACAGCAAATACACGAAGATCACAATATAAACATTCACTTCCTGCATTTCCCTATGACTGGGCCCTGACATTACACACCCTTTCAGATTACAACACAGTCATTCAACCACAATTTAAATTGTTTGCTTGGGAAAGTCCGATTTTTACCATCTGTAATTAGAGCAACTCCACCAAGATTTTGGAAAGCAGCTAAGACCATGTTTTCTAACCCTCCTAAGAGAAGTGAGACCTCAATGGGACATCTCAAGTCATCCCCTTCTTCACAGAAACAGCCTGTAAGAAAAACAGGCCCAGCTATCCAAAAGGTAGAGTCATTAGGCATCAGACTAGTCATGCTATTCTGTTTCACACATGAAATAAAATTTCCTAAACATGAAAGATTTTAAATTAGGTTTGCCGTTGTCCCAGAATAACTTCCTATCAGCCAAGGAAGAAATGCATTACAGATGGGTACATTAAACTAATAGTTCATTAGTTCATTAACTGGTTCATTAACCCAGGGATGGGACCTGCTGTGCCTCTGGATTTCTATCGTGTCCGGCTTGCAAACACTCAAAAAATTACCGTCCTCACACCGAAGAGCAGACCTGCACAGCTTTCTAGAAACCCAAGCAAGTTGTTCATGAACTAAGAAAGATATCAACGGAAAAACATCAGCCTAGAAGCATTTGCAATTACATTACAAAGCTGACAAATAATAAAAAATGTCCTAAGATGAACCCACAAGCCTCAGTTGCCCTGACGAGCCCCATAGCAGTCATACCACAGTCAGGCACTCAGGTATTATGGTACCTTCCTCTGTAAAAGTGAAAAATTTGGCTCTCACCAGTATTACAGTAGCCCCTGCCTTATTACTGGACAAATCAGAAGAATCACACTACACAGACTACTTTTCTATTAGCAAAGTCTTTCCTTTTTGTCTTTATTTGTAATAATAGGCAGAAGTTTAATTTCTGGGTAATTTTACAGCACCCAATCAAAGCCACATCCAGTATAGTCTCATCAACTAATTCCTTAAGGAGGTGGACTGCATTTTCCCCATTCCTCTTAAGCTTATTTGTGCATTACACTACAAGCATCATCTGTTTACACTCAATGTCCAATTATTTTTCAACAGTTGCACAGAAGAGTCTTTGTTTATTCAAATTCTTCCGTAACACTAGGATTTCGTCTTCTCGAGCAGCTTGGAAGCACTACTTCAACTACTAAGCTGCAAAGTAACACATATTTCTTTCTCTTTAATCACCTACTTTGGAGATGGGTTTTTTTGGTAAAGTAAAAGGTATTTCCTCAGGCCCTCTGGATTATAAATCCACTTTGCTTATCCTCCCTGGCTTACCTCAGGCGTCTACCTGCTTCCCTGTACTGTTCACTACTCACCTTCATGACTTGAAGTTCTACACCAGCAGTGCAATTCCAACACCACTATATGCTTGCTCACAGCCCAGAGGATCCCTGCTAGGATGTGATGTACAAGAAGGAGGACTCACACTGACAGACTCCAGTGTTATTTTGCAAGAATTCATAAATTACTCTAGGCAACAGTTTATAGTCATCACGTGATTTATTTTTTTTAAACCTCTATTACACATGCTCATCCATTCTCGTCAGTATCTCACCTTGTCCCACTTCCCCTTATGAAGGCAGTTGTCCACAAGCAATAAAGTAAACAGAGTAAGTTCTGGTATTTCTTCAGATGCTTTTCAGCTAGTGTTTTGGTTGCAACTTCCCCGGCTTACTGCGGCTTAAACAGCAGATTTTTTCATTGCTTACAGAAGGAAAAAAATAGGAATACAATGAAACTACTTCAAAGCCACATTAACTCAAAAACACCCTTCAAGCTTTCAGTTTCAATCCCAAACTGTATTAACCTTTGATACTCAGCTCCATCTCATCTTCCAAGCTGTTGCTTATCCACAGCACGGAGTAAGCAGCTAAGCTGCTGAACATCCACTTTCTGGTGCTGACAGTAATTCATTTGGTATTTGACTGCATTTATTGCAGGTTGTTTTCATGCTGTTCATCTACCCCACATCAGCCAGGTATGAAATCACCTTATTAATCTAACATACTTCCTGATATTCCAGGTGATGAGAAGAAGAAAAAACTGGGCAAGAAAGGAGAGGGGGAAACATACTGCAACTAACATTTTCTGCAAGGCCTAGAAGCAGGGAACGGAGGAGTAGCATCACCTGTACTTGACTATCACTAAAATATTGGTGCCAAACCCAGCATCCAGATGGATTAGGACCTAATGGTGACAATTTCTGTATTAAGGTGTTTTCTGGTAAGCAATGGAAATAGGAAGAATTAAAATCCCCTGTGAGTTCTCACTGATATTACAAGCACTTGGGTGTCAGGGATACAAAACAAATAAAATAGATGACTGGTCTTTCTAACCTTCCACTCTCAAAATCTAATGGGATTATCTCCCTCCTCCTCTCTACATATGGTCTTGGGAATTTTCCAGAAGTAGGGTGGAGAAATTATTTTTGGAAAAAAAAGAAAAAACCAACAGCATGACCTCTTCCTAATTTTGAAATTCTGCAGGAATTAGAAGAGGGACATCTTCTCTCACAAATGATAGAGGGGGCTTTACATAAGCATTCCAAAGGCAAACTGTCTTGTGTTTCGCTATACTCCGTTCATCTAATTGCGTATCTAAGCACGGATATTTACAGTAGATAGCAAATGCTAACATTCCAAAAGTTTATACACACTTGTCATAGTGGGTATTACCTATCTAGCACTCCTTAACAGCGCATTTCAACTTTACTAGGTCGTAAACAATGATTTTCAAATAAAATTTTCTTTTGCATAATACAGCTTTCTTGAAAATCAGAAAACAAAAGTTACAAATGAATGCAGTAGTTCAAGAGATGAAATGATTCAAATTTGACTACAGGACACTAAATATCTGACAAACAAACAAACATGGCATCATGTTTAAAAAATAGTTGTGTGATCCTCAGTCTTCCAATCGGGAGAAAAAAAAGAAGCAAGTGTGATTTCAGTCTTTGAGTACTGAAAATCTGTTTTCTGTTTATCTATACTGAAGACACTTACACATTTATTCTGAGTTTCTTACAGTACTAAATTGTCCTCCACCAGTAAGTCTGTAAATGAACTTAATGTTAGCTACCTCAGAGATCTTTATAAAGATGACATCACCATCACCGATTTCAGCCACTGACAGTGGGAATTAACTATATACCAGGCAAGATCCCAGGCAAATCGCAAAGCCTGACACTGCCTGATATTTTCATGTGAAGCAAATGTAAAATCTTCACAGTCAAATCTATTCACTGATACAGTAAGGAAGAGAGATCAATTTTACTGGTGGGACTGCTGGAGTCAGCTGGAATAGCCAAAAAGAATGATCAATTCTTTCCATAAGTTCTTTCAGTGAAAGGCAAGAAACACTTTTGAGATAGCCAAGTTAGAGGACTAAAATGCAGTACTTAGGCTTACTGAGAAATCCAACAAAATCAGTCAGTGGCCCTTCCAGTTTTAAGTCATGGGGGTGAAAGAGGAAAAAGACATTTACACTGCCACAAGAGAGGTGTGTGACATAACTGCATTTGATCAGACAAGCAGCTACATACTGTGCAGCCATCCCTGAAAATCTTGGGACTTACATGTCTATGCTTATCCCATTCAATTCACAGTTAAAACCAAAGATTCCTGGTTTACTCTTCTCCCACTGCACTCAAAGTCAGAGCCATGAAAAAGACTTAGTGGGTTTTTTTTCATTTTTCCCACAAGCACACACTTAGTAAGCCAACAACAATCCTGTCAAACACTAACAAGTAATGATAAACAATCATTGGTTTATTCTTTGGAATCATAACTGTGTGGATGCCTTGGAGCAAGTTTTCAGTTCATGCTTTAATGCTGTTACTGTAATGGCAATTGCCACATGTCAAGTGATGATGTAAAAAGGCATCCAGCCTGAGGATGCTGAAAGTGTCCAGTGCTCCAAAGAAGCCAAGAACTTGTCATAGACATGGTGAGTCTGTGATGGGTAAGTAATTACTATTATTATTAAAAATAAATTATAAATTTATATGAAATTTAGAAGGACTTTAACTTCTTTTACTTCTCTGAACAAAAATGCAGGATACCCTTTCCAGGGTGTTCCAGCTTGCCCTTCTTATGTTATTAACATGATAAAAGTTACCCAGTGTTTTAAAAATTTAATCATAGCCTGTGTTTCGTAACTTTCCACTAACGTGGATACAACGCTTGAACAACAGAATGCATAAATATCCAACTGCTGCATAGGAAAAGCACCTTTTATAACTCAAGGGAACAAATGGTATAAGCAAATAAAGATACACTTCCTAATTAATGAACATGCAAGCTCAGAGTTGGTCTAATAGAAAAGTAAAATATTCTTACTATGTACAGTTATTAATTTAATAATCCCAACCATCCACAGCAGAAAAAAAAATGTTGAAAGTGTTATTCTCAACTGCAGAAAGCATGGACTACAAGGCTTTTTAAAACTCCTAACACTTTCTCTAACGAGTAACTGCTTATACATGAAAAACACTGGACTGAATTCTCTCTTCCTTGAACAAACTTAAAAAAGAAAGCAAATCCTCCTATTCATCCTTCAGAACCCTCATTCTCACCAGCAAATTGAGCCAGCAACATAAAAAAACCCACAAACAAAACCAACCTAAGAACAGAGATGAAGTAAATCAGAAATACACCCAGCACTCCAAACTATAAGCAAAATACCAGTCAGAGCTTTAAAAGGTTTGGTGAGCATAGAAACTTGTGACTGAAAGTCAGGGTTACAGTAACATCTGGAACATCCAGAACACTAATTTGGCCTTCAATAACTCTACCTTAACATGGACAATTCAGTGAGAGACATAGGAAATGAAAATATTTTGCAACTGCCCTGATTTCATACTTGTCATAAATAGTTTTAATTCTAGTAACATCCAGACTAACATTACACAAGGCATGTATTATAAAAATAATAGTATTAACACACAATCCAGATGCTCCTCTTTCCCATGAATGTTCTACTACAGTGTTTAATGTTCATCATGCTCATACTTGCCAAAGTCACAACCCAAAAGCAAGAAGACAAGCTTTGAACAATGGGAGAAGAATGCGTCTTCAGCCTACACACTCATTATCTGAGTTTTATAATTCAATGAAAACATGACTTCCTTTCTCCTGTGAGCTTGATTCCGTTTGCACCAGGCAATAATTTGAGCTTTTATTCTGTACCACTGGCAACAAATCGGTGATTCCTTAGAATGGCAAAACTGCACTTTGGAGCAAAAGATAAGCAAAATAAAAAATACGAAGGACTCTTGCCCCTCTATCTGCAATACCCTACCTTTTACCCCAATTGACAACCAGCAGCCAGCACCTGGGACTTGGAGAGCAGAGCAGGCGCAACTGAGCAACCACATTGTGGTGGCTGCTGCTACTCACAGGACAGCTCTCCTCGAGCACTGTTTTTCCAGTTTTCCAGATGAAAACGTCTCAGAATGTCCTGTGTGAAACAGCAGCTGAAATGAAGCGGTACTCACAAAGCCATCAGATGGCTATGCTCTTTGTAGAAAGGAAAACCAATTCTTAAAGTTAGCTTTATAGCTAAAAGAAAGGGTGTTTCAACACTTCCTTAATTTTATGTAAAACAACATTAAATTGCAGAAAAGTGACAGCCGCTGCTTACTCAATTTAACCCACTGCAGATATAATTTCAGCTCAAAATTTTCATACTAATGCTTGTTCACTAGTAAATAACAAGGATATACTGGTGGTAGTCACGATCACATGCAGCACAGGTCAGAGACTTTAAAAGGGTATTTTCACTCCTGTGAATTATACTGCTATAAGACATGAAAAACAGTACATTAGGCAACTTCTAAATCTTTGCATATCCCACTAAACTCTTTTTCAAAGCACAAGCCCTACAGCTGTACACTAGCATCTGACTGCAAAGCATGACATCCCAATCAGTCTCTGGACGTTTAGCAGGCCTATCATCCCACAAGCATGGGCTTTCACCTACTTTTCCCTTTGCACAATAAGAATCTCCAAACGTGTAGGGCAAAAGCAATCTTTCAGGTGCTGGCCTAAAACTTGGGAAATCTAGGTACTTCATTATTGCTGTCGAAAACTTCTCTGTAATACATGCAGAGCAATGCAAAAGTCCTAAAAAAGAATGATAGGAGCAGTCACAAAACCAGCTACAAGCACTGCACACTTCCTTTTTCACATCTAGCTGGATTGGTTTTGGCAGAACTACCAGTAACACCACAAGATCCCAGCAAGGGAAAGGGAAAAGACGAGAAACAGCTCTGGAATGCTACATGGTCAACTGAGATTCACCCCATTCTGCCTGAATTTCCCAGCAAAGCTGCTTCCAACATGGGCACCCCTGCTGTCAAAGAAGAAATTAAAAGTCAAAATGTTTAACGCAGGGAACTTTGCACAAGCATACAAGCTGGGATTTTGGGGATTTTACTTACTTACTTATTTTCCTTCTTTCATTTTGCACATGGTACCTCTGAAAACATATCCTCGACTAAAAAATATGTTTAGCAAAAATCTGTCAGGGCTTTTAAAATCCCCTACCTACCAAAAGGGATTTCTGCACCTGCTCAGAGCTGCTTATAGGATCAAAGAGTTTTTTAACTTGTCTTTCAGAGGCTTCCAAAAGAAGAGCCTCACCTGCCACGCTCTCTCTTCCTTCCCCCTCCTCCACCATATCACACAACACAGCATGTGCGCTCTGGTTCAGGCTACAGAAGGTGAAGTAGGATAAGCGCTAGCCCTGTAAGTGTCCTCTTCCGTAGGGACCTGGTACAACAAAGAAGTCTGATGCCCTCCCGTTTCACTGTGCAACTACATTGTTGAGCTGCAATTCCTCACCACTTCAAGCACAGATACATACCCATGCTGAGGTCCCCACTAATGACAAAAAACAAGCATTAACTTTGAACTAGTAGTCACTTGGCCCCGTGAAGTTTGTGGCAACACCGCCACAACCCCAGCCTTCTCCTCTGTGCCACTTCAGGCCCCTGCGGAGAGAAGGCAGCCGAAGCGTGGGTGGGAGCAGCCGGGCTGCTGCCCAGAGAGCCTTTACACCGGGCAGCTCTCACGCAGCTCTGCGGCTCAGAAACCACCTTACACACGGAGGGGAAAAGCCCCTCGGCGCAAGCGAGCCCAGCACGCCCTGCCGGGATGAGCAATCCCTGCCCGCGACCCGTTATGCAAGCGGGGAAGCAGAACAACGACTGGGAGCAGCCCCGCACCCGGTCCCGGCCCGGGGCACCCCGGCCAGGAGGCAGAGGAAGCTCCCGTCCTCCCCACATCTCCCGAGGGAACCACGCGCGTGCTGGAAGCGGGCGATGGGACCGCGCTCGGCGCCGCCCGCCCGCCCGCCCGGCGGAACGCTGCCCTACCCGCGATGGGCAGGACCCCGCCTGCGGTCTGGGGACGGCGCAGCCAGGGATTATCGCCCGGCTGTCGCGGGCTGCCGGGTTCACCTCAGGAGACCTCCCACCATGTGCGAGCGCGGGCAGCGCCGGCCGCCGCTTCCCTTCCCCGCTCCCTCCGTCCCTCCCTCCCTCCGGGAGCCGTGCTCCAGAGCTAGCCGGGCGCCCCTTAGGCAGGGCTCAGCACTCCCGAGCGGCCAGGCCAGGTGAGGCCAGAGGGACTCAGCCCCGGCGCGGCGCCTTCCCAGCCGGCGGGCACCGCGGCGCCGCACCTCCGGCGCTGCCCTTCCCCCTGCCCTCCGCGGGCGCTCACCAGAAGAACAGCCGGGAGCAGAAGTTGGCATCCTGCAGCGGGTTGGGCTTCTCCTCGCGGGGCACCGCTTCCATGCCGCCCGCCGCGCCGCCCCGACCCACCCGGCGTGCGGCGAAGGCGCGGGTCTACGAGCGACTTCCCACCGCGGCAGCCGCCACCGCTTTGCCGACGGCCGGCGCTGTTTCCGGGAGCGCCGGCACCCCCCGCCTCGGCCCTCCTCCCTTCTCCCTCCTCCTCCTCCTCCTCCCGCCGCCGCAGGACGCCTCCTGCCGGCGCGGCTCCCCCGCGGAGGCTGAGGAGGCGCCGGGCAGCGCCGGGAGCCGCCCAGGGCGGGTCGAGCCTCCGGCCGCGGTACTCGGCTCTGCTCCCGCTGGTTTCGCGCCTGTGCGTGTCCCTTGGCTGATGCAAAGCATCTCCTCAGCGCAGGCAGCCCCAAGCGGGGCGCCCACTCGCCTTTTTTTTGGACTAAAACCCACGTCGCGAGTCAGGGGCGAGTCCGGCTTAACAGGAGCAAACACCAGCAGAAACGCTTGCTGTCACCGTGTCTTGCCAGATATTGCAAATTCTTATGTTGAAAAACGAAAACCAACATGCAACTCGTCGTTTAACAGTGTTCAGGAGATCTTGGCGGTACAAAGTAAAGTGGCTAATTAATTCCAGGAGATGGTGCATCACTGAAATCCGCAATTCTCAGAAGTTCGGCAAATGATCACCACGCTTCTCTCCAGTCATGTCATCTGTGGCCTGCCACGGAGACTCTGATCAAAAGGAATAGAGGAAACTGCAAGGGACCTAAGAAAATGGGAATGAGGGACATGTACCTGAAGTAACCAAAGACTTGCTAATCTCCATGCCAGAATGGTTCCCTGTCATGCCATTATTTCTCTGCAGCCTCAGAAGCACAGGATGGCTGAAGTTGGAAGAGACCTCTGGAGTTCCACTGGTCCACCTCCTGCTGCTCACGTGTCCTGTCCAGAAAGCTTCTGAAGGTCTCCAAGGATGGAGACTCTACAACCTCTCTGAGCAACCTGTGCCAGTGCTCAGTCACCTCTACAATGAAGAAGGGTTTCCTGATATTCAGAGGGAACTTCTTGTTTTTCAGTTTATGCCCGTTGTTTCTGGTCCTATCACTGGACATCACAGAGTAGAGCCTGGCTTTGTCCGCTTTTCATCCACTATATACAATGAAATTCCCCTGACCCTTCTCTTCGCCAGGCTGAATAGTTCCAGCTCTATCAGTCTTTCCTCATAGGAAAGATAACTACAGTCCCTTCATCATGCTTATGGCCTTTCACTGCTGTATTTCCAGTATACCTATTTCTCTCGTGCACTGGGGAACCCAGAACTCAACACAGGACTCCAGGAATGGCTTCACTTCTGAGTAAAGGAGAAGGATCACCTCCCTTCCCCTGCTGGTAACACTCATCCTCATGCATCCCAGCATACCTTTAGTCTTCTTTGCCCCAAGGACACATTGCTGGCTTATGTTCAAGTTGGTGTCCACCAGGACTCCCAGGTAGCTGCTTTCCAGCTGGATGACCTCCAGTCTATACTGGTGCTTGGGGTTGTTCCTCCCCGTGTGCAGGACTTTGTGATTCCCTTTTTTGAACTTCATGAGGTTCTTGTCAGCCCATTTCTCCAGCCTATTAAGGCCTTTCTGGATGTCAGCAGAATTCTCTGGACTTGTATGAGCCACTCCTTCCAGTTCTGTGTCACTGTCCCTGGAGGTGTTTTAAGGAAAGACTGGATGTGGCACTTAGTGCCATGGTCTAGTTAACATCGTGGTGTTACACCATAAGTTGGACTTGATGATTTCAGAGGTCTTTTCCAACCTAATTGATTCTGTGATTCCATGACTGTGATTGTCAGTGAACTTGCTGAGGGTGCCCTCTGCCTCATTATCCAGATGATTTATGAAAATGTCAGACAATTTTGGGGCTAATGTTGACACCTGATGTATAGCCCTAGTTATTGACTTCCAATTAGACTTGGAACAACTGATCACCCCTCTGATCTCCTAGGCTCCTTACCAGTCCGACTGAGCCAGCTGCAAGACAGACCATTCTTATGTTCTGTCTATTCATTTCATGCTCCCAGTAGCAACCAGCCCTATCCTGCTAAAATACGTTGCAAGTGAAACAATTTACAGGACTGGCATCTGACTTTCATGACAGGCATCAGAGTTGACACGTTGCTGAGATAGAGGAGGGTTGGGGCTATATATTAATGAAGAAACGGCATCAGATCGTACTTGCAAGAATGTCGTCATAAGCATAAGTCAGACAAATCAAGCTTAATTAAGCTCTCAGTGAACACTGATGGGGCTGGAAACAGCATGCTCTGATTGTGCATAGATGGTGTGCCACAGAATTTTGTGAGCGATAACACCTGTCAACAGCTGCCTGTAGATCCCTCCAGATTAAAACAAGGAAAAAAGGTAGGGAAACGATGCAGTGGTTTGAAAGGGCAGGTTTTAACAAAGTAGTGCTTATGTATTCCAGAACCTGAATAATCAATTTAAATAATCTCCCAAAACATATGAGGAAAAGCTCTTCTCATCAGAAAAATCTGACAGGTTTAGATTTCTGTGAAGCAAATTCGTCTGAGTAGGTACTTATAAGAGAATTAAAAGATATGACAGCCCAATGCGTGTCCCAAAATGTTAAAATTAAGTTTGGGTCAAGCAGCAGGAGAAAGGAAGATGTAAATCTTAAAACTGACTTCACTTTTGTGAAGTAGTTGTGCAATGAAAGATTATACAAACATTTCTTTGTTTGGGCAAGGAAATAGTAGACTAGTCATGAACAAGTGATTTATTTTCAGAATACAGATAAAAGTATTAAAGAAAAATATTACAATAACTTTTTTCTATATTATTGTAATGATGGCAAAAAAGAGAAGAACAATTCTTAAGGAGTACGTTTTTCCTTTGCCAGCTTTATCAGTGATGAATGTTGACACTACTTAATTTTAAAAGAAATACTAATGTTCACATCTAAGTCCAAAATAAAAACACTCTACAAAGTTTTGGAGAAGGAAAAACTAAAAGGGAAGGGGAAAATAAAATTCCACCAAAAAAAGAATATCCTGAAAGCCAAATTAACCTGTAATTCTATCTGCCAAGTGTGCAAGAAACAGTTAGGACCTGATTCAGTAAAAAAAAAGTTGTGAACCTATTGGCAGAGGAGTTGCTCAGGAAAGTGTGAAACTGCCCATGGAAAAGTGAAAGAGAAAATAGCACAGTAACAAAATTAAGAACCTTTCTATTTTAGGAATCAAGAAAAATAACTGCCAATTTATCCATTCAGTATTTTGCTATGGCAACAGTATATTCACATGGAAAGAGAAAGATATGTGACAAACTAATCGTCGTGACTTCATAAATCTAAATTATCGTAGTAATATGGATAATGGTCTAGCAAAGCCAACTGCTCAAATAAGGTAATAGCAAAATTAAGGCAATGGCATCTCAATTAAACCTATTATGCATAGGCATTGATATGCATATACATATTTAGGGGAAAAAATTCAGATCACAGAGAATGTCAGAAGCATGCAAACACACAAGATTCCAAATTTAGTCAGTGCACAAGAAAGACCATAGTCACTAAATAAGCATCTTTATGATGTATGGCCTTATGCCTTCTTTGCTCTACTCTCTTCTCATTCCGAATGGTCAGACTGAAACATTTCTTCACACACATTTTCTGTGGCACATATCGCTAGAGTATGAAGAGTATACAAACACCTGCTTTTCTCAAAATCCTTAGAAGATAATCGAGCAGTTTTAACTGATTTCCAGATAGTGAATAAAAGTATGTGGATCTTAAGGCGAAATATAGGCACTGATCCGGATTATGCAATAGGACCCTAAAGCTCAGTCTTTTGGAGTACGTAGCACTATAACCTTTCCCTTTCCGGCCAGCAGCCGTTGATTTCAGGTCTGAACAGTTTCTCCGTGTCATACCTCAGGCCCTTGAGACAGACACCTACAAAATCAAAAAGACATGGATGTATGTGTCTGAAAATTCTTTATAAAAGATTTGCTGAGCACTACGTGGTATCTCTGAGGCAGTATTAGGGACAGCATCAAATACAAAGCTGTTTGAAAGACACTGAAGGGATTAGTCTTCCAAAAACAAGCTATGATAGCAGAATGTGAAGGCTTTGCAACTGTACATTGTTTGAGTGTAATGTTTTTGGTTGAAGCCAGTCAGAAAGGCAGACCTTATGCCTGCCTGACAAACCAAACAGACAGTGTTGTATCCCACCACGCTGCTGGCAAGAAAGCAGGCTGTCCCGCTGGCTGAGAGCCCAGCTTGTCACTATCCAGTGGCCTGACTCATCATCTGGCTGACGTATCCACTGGGGAATAGTTTCTCATCCTTCTGCAATACAGACATATTGGCCGGTTCTTGTTCAGCTGCAGAACAGAAATGTCAGTGCTGCAGAACCAGTCTGTAATTTTGCTATTTCAGTCTGCTCATCAGTACATAATGGCAACAGTCCTTCTCAGATGCCTTTCCTATTTATCCTTGTTAACCCACTAGCCATCCCTATTTTCCCTGTATCTTTTTCTACATCCTGTAGTTTCTCATTTATACTAATTGATGTATATATTTATTCTCCTTAAAGGATGGTGCAATTCAGGTTCTTAAGTATAGACACCTTCCTACGTTTTAAACGTGGTAGGGTATTTCACGCAGCCACAATTTACCACTCCAGAAGGTTTCAGATCTTCCTTTAACTGTGCTGTACTTGCCTATCCCATGGTGATGTCTCTGATAGATGATAGCCTTATAGATGACTGTAGTTGCCTGTATTTAAACAGCTGAATCTTACCCTTACCATCTTCTCTACCTGATCAGTCTGGGTGTTAAGCCAGAGTGTTCTCCATCTTTGACTATCACATTAAGTTTATTTTGGCCAATATGATTCTTCCTAAATAACTTTTATTTTCCATTCACATTTTCTATCTAAGTGTGACACACACACCCATATACATGCACACACATTATTTTTGCTAACTTTAACAGTTTAGTTCTTTTGATGTTTGACTTTATTTGCTTTACACAAAAACTATATTAAAATCATCTATCCATAGAAAATAGTTTCTATTGATTATCTGCCAAGATAAATTCAAACCAGTTCCTTTCTATTTATAATAGAAAATTATTCAAAAGTACTTGATTCATTAGAAAAATATCAGAAAAGGTTGTACTAAAGTTAAAACTGACAAACCTACCACCTGTTTAGTTGCCACTAACAATTTCATCTCTTGTACTTCATGCACAGATGCTTAGAGATTGATATTTCTGTAGGATGATTTGGATGAGTTTGCAGCAGGCCTTCAGCAGCAGCTTCCTGTGCTATTAGTTAAAACAGTAACTTGTGTATTTACAGTATTGCTGTCTTGAGCTACACAGCCCTCTCTTCTCCATTCCTAAGCAGCTAGGAGCTCATTTCACGGTTCTACTCTCACCAGCTAATAGACATTAAACTTCTTACTTCTATTCATTACAGTTTCAAGTGTACCATATTTTAAACCATGTTTCTAGTATTGATAATACATTTCAGAGGAGCAAAGCTTTTTGTTACATTCTCTGTCAACTGGTATGTTGCAATAAATCTTGCACTTTATTTGCTTTCTTCTTATATCTGATCTCTTGCTTTTCTGGCTTAGTACTAGTGCACAGCCCAGGATAATCTCCAAGCAACGGTGAATTACAGTAACAGAAAAATTAAATTGAACTAGTTTCAGGGCAAAGGTGAGTCAGCAAACAGAAAACAAACTACTGCAAGTGTTGTGCAGACTGTGACTGATGGCCTTGGGAAATGAAGATTTCCCATCCCTGACATTTGAAAAACAGATTGATTCTGTGAGAAACAGGGAGTTGGATTCGTTGATCCTTATGGATACCTTCCAACTTGAGATATTCTACGATTCATTGATTCAATAATCTCTATCATGATGTTTGCTCAACATCATAGGCAACTTGTCCAAGGGTAGGAAGTGGATTAGGTGACCTCCTGACTTCTGCAATTTCTGTGAACGCCAGTATCTGCAGTCTCATTTGACTAGGCAAGATTGCCAAGGTGTTGCCATGACTTCTAGAAAACAGAGGGGAAAATTCCTTTTTAAAACTTCGTCTCAAAGCCTGGAGGTGACTGGTTTACTTCAATTTGTGTAGTTCTGATTCCAGTGATACTGTGCTCTTGCTATATGTATGAGGATGTTATGTCTAAGAGTTTTTTCTTGACTTTTTAAGGCAAAATTTAGGTCATACAGCACTGACAAACATAGAATTCAAATGGATTTGGTAAAAAGGCTCTGTTTTCAAAAGTTACTATGAAGACATGTAACTAGTTAGTAAAACCTGTGCTTCTTTCAAAGCTTTTATTAATTAGAGTATTCTTTTGCATGTTTCACATTTATTTATATGAATATAGTTTCCATTGTATGATCTCTCTCATTTGATGTTGACCTGAATCGAAAAAAGGGAGAGGAGAGAAATCAGAAGTGGATACATGGAAGCTCTCCCTTACCTAAGGAATGAAGAAGAATGGAAAAGGCAAATGTTGAGCACTTACAGATTTAGAAGCTGTAGAGCAAATCAAGCAGCAGGTCCACCATCATAGCCCAGACATTTTTGGTTATTCTTGAAGCCACTGTGGTTCCATGCTAAAATTAGGAAAATAGGTGTTGTAGAGATGGTCAAACAAAACTGCCTTTCATTCCAGAAGAATCTCTTTCCCTTTAGTAATAACACAAGTAATCAATAAGCTCCGGAAGAAAAGGCACATAATTCACTTTCTGAAAGAAATATCACCTTCGAGGTCATCTGGATCCTGATTGTATTTCATTTGGAGTTATTTTTGGCAATAGCAAGGGGACAGAAGGCAATACAGACAAATTCGTAAGTTAGTCCACAGATCTTTTTCCTTGTAACATAAACCACAGAAAACCTTACTTAAATTGAGTGGCATAGTGTAGCTTTTGCCCTGCTGAGGGTTACCAGCTATGATGGGATGTTGGACAAAATTAAAATAATTTCCCTTTTTATAAGACAGTACTTCTGACCTCAAAATAGAAACTGCAGGTGTTGACAGTAGAGATCTTCAGTCTATATACTTTCTTCAAAGAAGAATGAACATAAAAAATACGATAACTGTTTTTCACCTTTCCTGAAATGCCTTTGCTACCATCAATGGACTAACCAAAAGAGTAAAAAAAAATCATATGTTTTAATAGGAAATTAAACATGCTCACACTGCACACTGCAAACTTGATTTCTAACTTAGCTTTGGAAAATAGAAGGCACAGAAAGGGACCAGGCATTCTAGCAAGATGCTAAGGTGAGGAAAGTAAAAAAAAAAATTTAAAAAATCATAATTTCAAAAATTTACAATTGTTCATCATTTTTCTGGTGACAAAGGAGAGGATAGTTTACTCAGTTTTCAATAATTTCCTGGAAAGCTAGTGACTCATGGAAAGGGGGAAAGGCAATCCTATTCTAATGGAAATAAGGTAAGGCTAGCAGAGCCATCTTCAAAATATATCACAACCGATCTGGGTATGAGGCACTTACCAGCAAGCATAGACAGTCAACTCAGATCACAAACCACATAAAATTACTGCACACATAGTTACTCAGCTGTGGCCAACACAGTCTGTCAACACTGTTATCACTTGGCCTTCCTTAGCTCTTGGCTGCTTCACCAGGGTCTAGCACATGTAGATCCACAGCCCGACTTTTTGGCTGGGTCACACAGAATTTCCACCTTTTCATGGGGCACCCACAGTTTGAAAAGAAACTGGCTATTCTTGAAGCCGCATTCTCTGATACTTCTGGGCACAGCTGTCAGCAGACCATCAGTTACCTGCCAACACAGAGCTCTCAAAAGGCAATTTTTTTGTCCCCATGTTCTTAGCCCCCTCACATATCCACACACTCCTGTGCAAGGCACTTCTTCCATAATTCTTTCTATTCTTCCTTGGCAGCCTGACACTGTCTGGGGGATTGCAAACATGGGTAAACTAAATACCAAGAATATAGGAAGCCTTCCTGAATCACATGCATCTTGTGAGTCAGAATTTTATAAAATTTGCAATGTAATTATTGTACTGTATTTGTCTAAAATCTGTCTTTGTTTACTTTAAAATGGTAAATTTAAGCCCAAATACTATGAAGTATTTTCTCTGGAGAAAAAGAGGCTCAGGGGAGACCTTACAGCTCTCTACAAGTACCTGACTGGAGGTTGTAGTGAGGTTGGGGGTCGGGCTCTTCTCCCGAGTAACAAGCGATAGGACAAGAGTAAATTACCTCAGGTTGCACTAGGTGAGGTTCATACTGGATTTTAGGAAAAAATTCCTCACTGAAAGAGTTATCAAGCACTGGAACAGGCTGCCCAGGGTAGTGGTTTAGTCACCATCCCAGAGGTATTGAAAAGATGTATAGACATGGCACTTAGGGACATGGTTTAGTGGTGGCCTTGGCAGTATTAGGTCAGGGGTTGGACTCAGTGATCTTAAAGGTCCTTGCCAACCCAAACAGTTCTATGCTTCTGTGATTCAAATGCTTATAAAATATTGACTCGCAGGCTCCAAGTATATGTTTTCCTGTATGTAGATTCTTACGACACCTTAATCACTGTTGCATCTGGGTATCTTCTAGCAACAGGTTTAGTACTATGTTTATTCTTGCTCTCAGTCTGTTTTGATTTAGTGCAGCTTCAGGCTACTATGCTGACAGCTGTGTTTAGGTTAGAGAAAAAAGGTTGATGTAATATATATTGCTGTTAGAGCAGAAGGCAGTGAGGTCTTCCTTAGTGTTCCCGTACCATGAGTATTTGTTTCTCAGCCTCAGACAAACCAAGGTGGAAAATTTTGTCTCCCATACAGGGAAGCTTGCTCTTCCAGAAGGGTCTTCTATTTCCTCTGTTATGGCAAGATGTTTACCTTGGTTGTTTAGGCATTTATTTAGACTTTCAAGAACAAGGAACAGTGCACTTGGAGGGCAAGAACTGAGATCTTCCATTTAACAATAGTTTGTGGAAGACAAAGGAGAGAACAAACCACAAACGTGTTTGTAGTATTCCATGTTACCTTGGGAATGTGCACTTTCTATTCTGCACTTCATGGTATTTCCTATGGGCTGAAGGCTTCATGTCTAAGTGCAAAGAGTGGGTATAGTCCAGAGGGAGCAGGCAGGTATGTAAATGTGAAAAGGAAAGAATGTCATGGCTTCAGTTGCATAACACCAAAATAAGTCACAGTCTCCCATTCTGTGGGAGATAAGAAAAAGAGCTACTTATGTTTGCACAAATAAAAAAAAAGATTATCATTGATAAGAAATTCAGGAGTACTCCCATGCCATGACTTGAACTGGCACAATGTAAACTTACACCTCCTGCTCTTACTCTTAAGCTGTGGAGCATTCCTGGGAATCCTGTGGATGCCATGTTTGTATTTGTTACGTTTTAATGGTTTTCTTTATTGGTGTCTACCTTCTTGCCAAACAAATCTTACTTCCATCATCAAATCCTCTGTCTGCATATTCATTCTGATAGCTTTTCAATTTTCGTACCCTGTGTCAGAAAGACCTAAAAAGGCTGTGGATATTTTCAAAAGAGGAGTGGTGATTCCAGGCACAGCACAGGAGGAAAAATAACCATGAGGTTAGAAATGTCAGTGTAAGAACAGCTGTAAGAACTACTAGGTGAACCACAGAGAATAAGAACAGACGAAGGGCTGGAGGCAAGTATTTGTCTAAGGCTCGGGGAGAATGTGGATCCAAGCTGGTGCCAGAGAGACAAGGAAGGAAAATGAGGTAGTAGAATAGAAGATTGAGCATAATTAAAAAAGAAAAAAAGAAAAAAGAAAGGTGAGGTTAACCATGAAAGGGAGATAGGGAAGGAGGATGGTTGTGTCAGGTTCTAGGATGACCAGCAGATGGTGAAGTATGGAGTAGCTGCCTTGTCCAACAAGCCCAGTGTATGCATCAGGTACCGTTAACAACTGAAATTCAAGTCCAAGCTGATAGAGAGGAAACTGCTTTACAAATGCCATCAGTTGTGACCAGGGGCAGGCAGGAATAAGTGGAATAAATTTGTGTGTATATAGACTCATATCTCTGTGCATGAGATGGCTTTAGGCTATATCAGAAGTCACAGCTGTAGTCCTGTTTCTGTAAATAAATGCATTTCATACCCTTCAAAATACACTTCACAGCAACAAACTCATACCATCATTCCTCCTGCCAGAGAAAGCCAGGGCTGCCATGTGTGTCCCTTTCTTCTCCAGGTCATCTTCAGAGGAGATGACCAGCCATCAGAGAGTTGCGCAAGAGTACCACCCCTCTCTCTGAATAACTAAAAGGAAATACGAAAGATTTTCCCCTCCTAAGTGCAGGCAGCACCATGATTATCCTTTCCCGACAGGAATCAGTTTTCCACAATCCTGCTATGTTACTGACAATGTCTCCTATGCTGATGGCTTTTCTCCCTGCCCTTCTCAACAGAGGAAAATGGAGAGTAAGAAACTTCAGTGAACTCTGTCATTTTCATAGCGGGTAACCTTACAACACAGAGTTTAAGAGGATTGGATAAATCACTGTCTTCATACTTTAAAGCCGAGCTCCTTTGGAGATTGACTATCCTTTTCATTCTTTAGTTGTCCAACACTGAGCTTCTACTTCAGGAGCAGAATTCCCAGGAGCTACATTATCACAGAAAAAGAATAAGAGTAATCTTGCCAGCTTTTGTTCAACACATTAAACAATGACCCTTTGAATGAGTCATTTAACCTGCCAAATTTTTTAAAGTATTTTCCTTTAGTAATTTTGGAAGAATGATATTTCCTTATAGGAAGGTCATTCTTTGAAGGAAGAAGACCCACCCAGGGTAAGACAGCCGCAGCATTAGTAGTTTCTGCATTGGAACATTTGTGAGTAGGTGAACAGAGTAAGTGCTCTCCACTTCCTTCTGCAAGAGTTTTATTCAGCAAGAGTGACTCAGTACACCCAGCTGTTTTCTTGGACATGGCTGCACGTAAATTAGAGTGACAGCACCCACATAGGTAAATAGCAGTAAATTGGACTTTTGGAAATCAAAACAAAACAAGCATCCTACTGAACTCCATGTGGGCTCCAAAGCCTTAGGTAAGTCCAAATATGAGATGTCACAACTGGAGTGGGACCAACAAGGCTTCCATGTTGGGAGATCAGGAACTTTTTATTACAAGCAGTGCAACTGCTTATATACAGAATCCAATAACACGTGTACAGGTACAATTGGTTTGTCAGTAACATAAACATCTCATCATTGCACATTCGTCCATGCGTGTCCGACAACCCTGACTCAGCATCCTTGCCAGGAAACCTATTCTGTGTCCCAGCCTTTTCCATCCATGGTTACCACCTGACCAGGCATAGATGTTCCACCTTCAACCTCTCAGCTATTCAGAGACCTCAGAACCAGGTGGGGGCCCCACACAATGAGATACATCCCCAATCATCCCTCCAGGCTTTCCTTATTCAAAAAGATTTAAACTGCTGGGAGTCCAGAGATATAAAGTGGTAG
The DNA here is from genome assembly GCA_035584735.1 of Pseudotriccus pelzelni. NCBI lineage: Eukaryota > Metazoa > Chordata > Aves > Passeriformes > Tyrannidae > Pseudotriccus > Pseudotriccus pelzelni. The sequence continues at coordinate 74,803,069 of JAWMRA010000001.1, forward strand.
ACGTTGTCCCTTCTGCGTGAAATAGGTGGCATTCTATGTGAGTTAGGTGACATTTCAGATAATGTACTTTTCTCTGAACTTTTGGCAACACGACAGAAGAAACATGGAAATATAGTTCTCATCTTTGCCAGGGAAAAAAATTACACATCGATACAAATATAATAGAGTCTAATTCCATAAAAGCCAAGCTGATACAAACCTGCATGTTTCTGCTGGTGCTTCCTTACAGTAGCCAGTAGTTCAGAGTTTTACTTCTATCTGAGAAATATTACACTCATAAAGTCAAATGCTTAGGCTGGGCACGTCCTTAGCTCCCTAATGGGACATGATGCTAAAAGCATCGTTTGAAAAGTATGTTTAGGATGGGCATACTTTGTAAGAATGACAGCAAGGGATCGATACAGAGGGCAGGAAAGTACATGTTCTTTAGCAGATTGCAGCTTAAAAGACCCCACACCTAAATTTCATGTCAGCTGAACAAGTAGAGAAGAAATCAGAGACCTATGCTATATTTCTACAGCTGGAGAGGTCTGTAGTAGCAGGGTTCCTAACTCTGTGGCTTGACCAGTGAGCTATCACAGCTTTTAACACTTGTACAGTGCAATTTTTAGCTGCCATGGCAACCATTTTTTTCTGGTTGACTGCGCTGGATAAATATTCGATTAAACCCTTTTTATTTATATCTCTAATATAAAAAGTTTCTATAGTGAAACTGTTAATTTAAAGGTTTTGCTACCTAATCATGCAGCATCTAGCACAGTTCAGCCCTGGCCTGGATGAATGGTGGCATAATTAAATAGTAATAAATGTCAGAACATAGAGAGTCAAAGCACTAAGGGAAGCGGTAAAAATGGTGCTCTTTTGGCAGTTAGACGGATGGATGAACCTACGTGAATGATACTTTTAAAACTATTATTTGAGGATAATTTCACAGAAGAGGTTAATTTCAGGTTGAAGAAAGCTTTTTATTTGTTCTGTGAATCTGACACTTTATGGTTTTTATCTTCAAAGAAATTTAGACTGAACAAGTGATTTCAAATAGAAGAAACAAAACATTTCATTTAACATGAATATTTTTGGCTTTTGCTGTTATTCTCAATTTGGATTTTGTTGGACGTGATTCTGTGAATCTGAAACAAATTGCCTTGCCAGAATTACTTTTTACCCACAAAAGACTACTGAACATTTTGCATCGTAAATCAAGAAATGATAATCTGAAGAACCTTCTAAATTTTTTTCTTTTTTTCCTTTTTCTGTTTGTCATTTCTGCATAGCCCCTTTCTTGTCTTTCTTTTCTTGCTGGCTTGGCAACAGAGATAGTGCTGATCTACCTATCCCCTCTAAAAAATTAAGTTTATAACTTGTTAGACACAAAATTTTTAATTTCGATTTTATTTGGCCTGAAAAAAACCCTCTCACTGCATTTCACTTCCTTGGGTCCACATTTAAATTTGTTGCCTCTGGGTCCACATTTAAATTTATCATGAGTTGGCTTTTTATCAACATTCCCTTTCCATGACTACCAGCTATCAGTCTCAGCTACATGCTCATGTGTTCTTCTTAAACTGACTCCAAACCAGTGTTTCTAAAATTTGTGGTACATGGTACACATGAGGATTTTGAATTAAAATTGAATGGTGCCTGGCAGATATTCCTGCCCTTCCCTGCTGGGTCTTTGACACAGTGGTCCTGTCCCTCAGCTCCAGGTGCCATGAGCTCTTGCCAGGTTTACACCTCTTCTCACACAAAACATTCTGCAAGGTGCTGTCCCAAGTTGGACCACAAGCAAACTAGAGCAAAAATAAGGAATCAGGAAGTAAAATGTTGAGCAGGATAATGGCTTTTCAAACCAAGGATATTATATTTTTTACTGGGTTAAGGCATGTCTGATTTAAAGGTTTCTATGCTTTTGATCCTATAAAAGAGCATTTTTATCTTCTAGAGTCTGTGCATTCATAGGCTGAGGATACAAGTATCTGAAGACAACCGAAGCAATATATCATGTAACTCAGCCCTCCTGATGTCATTTATGCGTCTTATTTGTTGCTGGGATATGAAACTTTGATATTTTACAAAGGGCACTCAGAATAGAATTTTTATAATGAATGTGGTAGTGACAAGATTGTTTTCATAGTTTTTCATGCTTGCTTTTTTTACTCTGCATTCTGAAACTTTTAATTTTCCTTTCCCTTAAGGGTTTTTCTTCTTAAAATTTGGCGCATTAATTTTTTTTCCCTTTCTTTTGTCTCTTGGAAAGTCAGAGGTCTGCTGTTCATGTTCTTTCACATAAAAGGCATTATCAGTAACATCTGCACAGGCACTAGGATGATTAACTTTTTTATTTTTATTATAAACAAATTTTTATGGTTATACAGATGCATTTCTCTATTAGCCAGAGGATGCAATCAAGATCAAAAGCATGCACTGCACATATTCTTAGACAGACAGACACAGCCAGTTCCCTAAATAGCTACACACAACTGCCTCCATCCAGTTGGACTCCCCTCCTGCCCAGAAGCAGATCTGACATACGAAATATCACAGGAGGAAACAAACAAACAAAAAAACCCACCCAAAACCTAAAATATTTCAATGTGATTTTTTTTTTAAATTGAAAAGAAATAAGAAGCAACTTATCCCTGCTGTGCCCTTTGTATTACCTGTTCTTATGCAGAACTTTATTACCAACTGCCCAATTTTAATGGGTACCACAGCATTCATGGGGAAATGCTTTAAAGAACAGTTTCTCCCTAGCTCTGCTATCTTGAATAATAAATACACACTTTGTGCACAAGTGCTTTAACCATAGTCGGAGAGATGAGCAGCACCAATAACATCTCGAACAATGATTTCTAAACATTAAACACTACTTAGTTAAGCAGTTTTCCCAAAGAGAGCATTGTGTATGATGCAGAGTTCTCACAAGGATGGGGCCCAAAGGTGGAGCATCATACTTGTACCACACTCTCCCACACAGTGCCTTCAGCTCATACTCCCCTTGTGCTCCTTATACACCCACTGACCATGTCACATTGTTGCCTCATGTTTTTTTTTAGATGCTTTATCCATTACGGTCTAATAGCAAAATGGAAGGTAAAAATCAAGAACCAGCCCTCCAGGTTAACAGCTTTCCGTATTGTCCCCCAAGTGTTTTCCTGGGGTATACCTGGCAGCCCTGCTTGGTTCTCTGACCTGAACCAATTCTTATGGGCCCAGCCTGCCCAAATGCTGCTGTGGGGTAAGATCCTTCTGCTTCCCCACTCTATCCCACAGTGAACCATGTGCTTCCATGCATCCCTGACTTTTGTCAGAATGCCTCTCCTTTTGGTTTCTCCAGATTCCGAAGAGCTCAAACTACATGAGAGTACAGGGCACATCTTTTTGGGTAGCCTCTCTTTTTGGGCACACCTCTTGGCAAAGCCAAGAGAAGGGAGTACTTTGGGCAGTACCGTCTGAAACAAGACATGTTTACAACCCAGCAAAAGCCAGTTACCATTGCTCATATCCAGGATAAATAATTTTCATTCTGCTCACAAAGATCGTGGGCAAATGTAGAACCTTACAACCAGCACTCAAAGAATGGCAATCCCATGCTCCCTGTGGACCTAAAACAGTGTAATATGTGGACGGTAGCTCTCAGACCTCCAACAAAACTCAGAAATTTGGCATTGGATAGTTGACCTTGACTGCCAGGGGTCTGAAAGGCTCCACAACACCAGATGAAACTTTCCTGGCTATACCTTTATTAGAAAACTCCTAAATCAAATGTGCATTTTGCCTATAGCTTTTAGCTCCAGACAACTCAGTCCAGGCAGCTCAGCCAGCTAATACGATTAGAATAACACACAACTATCTAACGAGAAAGCCCTAAGGATAAAACAAGTTATCTAGGCTCTCTGTAATGCTTCAAGACCCGTTCCTGTTTTTCACCCTCATTGCAGAAGGATCTCACAGTCTGCTGCAAGTGCAGTGCCCTGCCAAAACCAGGCTCTGGTATTCTTCCAGGAGAAACCCATGAAGATTTTTTTCTCAGACGTGGGACAGCAGTTTGTTTTCTGTCAGAGATGGTGCTGTTCCACATAGCCAGCTCTGGCAGGCTGTGTGCATTTCTAAATGTCCTGGAAAGTATTTTTCCCTCCTCCAGAGCAAGCAGGCTAGACTGCGGGGGCGGCTGCATCTCTGCAGAGGAGAAGCAGTATGTCCAGCCAACACTGAAAGCCTTGTTTGCTAAGGCTATTCTCCTCTGGATGCCTTTGACAGGGCAACACCACTTCTGTACTGGTAAACTAAACACTGTCGGAGTCACAATTTTAGCCCATGTAGGTGACACAGAGTGCATTGAATGATGTTTCTTGTGTGTCCAGTCTAGCCAGAAACTAGGTATGTGGAAGACAGATAGCGAGTGGGTCATCCTGTGCCATCTTGTGTCTCTGAAGTGTGTTATCTGCATTATTTGGAGCAGATGAGCGGAGAGCCATGCTTTGAGGCCTCTGAGATGCAGGCTGATGAGGAGTGGACGGGAAGAGACAGAAAAGACCCATGAAACATGAGTAACATTTGACTTTTCTCACTAACGTTTCTGTGTAACAGCTTTGGACAATTCTGGTGCCTAATGTGGTACCTATGCTGAGCCACTTGCTACTGGCTGAAGAAATAGGGGAAGAGGGACCATGTCTAGGCAAACACATACCTGGGAATGTAGTTTAGTTGTTGCATTAAAAGTGACATCAGCCTAACAGCATCAGCTAATGCGTACCAACTAGCTGGTGAGCAGCATGAGGTCATTGCTCAGCTCTGCTTCGTGAATGTGATAATTTTGTTTTCTATTTTGTCTGCTATTGTTTTTGACAGTAACATGTTTATAATAGGCTTGACTCTTCCTTCTCCATTAGTTTATACAGGACCTTGGTCTTGAAGACATTCCCAGAAGTGCTGTAATAGAACACTGATTTGAGACTGGCAGGGATATGTAGATGCCTGGGCTCGAATTAATTTAGGTGATGTAGTATAAATATCAAAGTATCATATATAAGTGTCATATATATAAGTATCATATAAATATCTTTACTAAGTGTGGGCAAGTCTGCAAACATGAGTAGTGATGATCAATGATACTTGCACACTAAGGCAAGCCATTTGGTGTAACAGCAAAACAATTTAAAAAAAAATCAATTTGGATTTTAGGATTACCATCTTAATACCTATCCTTGTGAGTGACTACAGGACACTTTATGAGATGCAATAAACATCTTAAACACATTACATTGCCCTCCACAGGCCCAGTCTATGGCACATTTGTAGCATGCCTGAATTGAGTCCGTTAGAGATTTTTCAACAAAATCACCATAACAAAGTTTAAAATAAGAACTGGGCTTTTAAAAGGCATTGTTTTCTTTGCATTTTAAATAGAGAGTGATACTACTGCCTATCAGTTTAAAGCATTCCATCCTTTTGAAGCTGCATGGAAAGCATGAGACAGAGATTTTAAGGCAGACATCATCTACTTTTGAACCCCAAGCCTGAGTTTCGAAATACAGGTCAGGTCAAGTATCTTAGAAAATGTGTTGGGTTTGCTCCATCTGAACCCTGAGGTAATCAAAAGATTTAAGACTGCCTCCTGAGGAAGGTAAAAGCTCTGCTGTCACTCAAACTATTCAAGAAAAAAGGGGACTGGTAGGCCTGCTGTTCCCTTTTTGCTGCAAAGAATGGGACTTCTGTTACTTTGAAACATTTGGAAATTAGATTAAAAGATGTTGCAGATGATCATCAGTCATTAGAGATGCAGGAATTTTTAATTTGTAAAACTGGCCTAGTGACAATGACTCCCTCGAGACCTTGGTAAAAAGAAGCATCATGGTCACAGTGCAGGAACCTTTTGGAAGCCGGAGGATACAGGGGCAGTGAAGCATCACCACGAGAGAAAGAGCCCAAATCTGCACCCAGAAAGTAAAACCTGCACAGATTACTTCTGCAGGATATAGCAGGAGGAATTGATTTCCTCACTCATGTAAAAATTATAAGAATGTTGTGTCATTTTAACATCACCCTGAAGAATCTCAGAAAGTTTTGCACACTGCAGAAGGAGAGCCACACGAAGTGCTGATACCAATAAAGAGGGGAGAAGAAACCAGACAGGAGCTTTTCTGCTTTACTGATTTTGAGGGATAAAGATAATACAAGCTTAAAGATAATATAGACTCTCTATATCAGCCTGTATTTAGATGGTTCCTTACATCAAAATTATTTCCGCTTTTTATCCTATTAACACTGGATAATATAAAATATACAAGAACTGAAAGATGAGATGATGTTAGGTGTATCCCTATCTAAGTAAGTCCTTTATTTGCTAGGCCCCGAGGTCAGGTCTGATGTCTTTTCTAAAGTTATAAATTTTGCATTAGCAGCTGTGTGGCTGCATAGGGCAGAGGCTGAAGTGTTTCTCCATCCCACTTGCTCCACAATCCACTGGTCACATAGTCTGCAGAATTTACCTAGGAACTGGAGGTTTGGATTTACACAGGTCAAGGAACGTGTCTTCCACTTCTTTGCCAACTGCTTTAGTCAATATATTATTCTTCAGAACTGACTGTTGCCTTTTTCCATACATTCCTCTTTACTAAGGAAGCCATGAGCTTCCCAATAATAAGGAAGCCACGTATCCCAATATATGGTGTATGTACTAAGCATAGAATTGATCCAGGCCTCACTGGGGCACTTCCTGTAGCACTTAATAGAGTGCTTAAATCCACAACACAGACAGCATTTTGGACCACCCTTTGGTACTCTCTGTTAAGTCTCACAGATACCTTAACTCTACAGCCTTCTGGTGCTACAAATCCCAATCATAGTGCTTACATCTCCTCAGTCTATGCGTAACAAACAACTGCAAGGGCACTCCTCACTGGGTGATGACTATCGCACAACCCACATCCGTTATTGAATCCAACCCTTCATTTTGGATTCATACCAGCATAGCATTTGTATGTACTTCCTTTCCATACAAGTTCCACATTTCACATTTTCTTTCTTTGTCCTCTCTGACTGCACATCTCAAGACCTTTTGTTGTTTACTTTGAAGTTCACTGTGAGTTCTCAGTCGTTTTGATTTTTGGCATTTGTAATGTTGTCTCACTGCATTCTGAACGACAGAGGAGCAGTACATTTCCAATACATATATGGAAAATTTGTGAGTAAAAGCAGGATTAAAGCAGCTCAGGTAGCTAACATTTGTGATGACAGCCATCTATGTCTGTCAAAGTTTTACATTACAAAATGGACATATAGTAAAGGACTGGTCAAGAAACAGGAAGAGCTGGCACAACAGGATCAACAAAGAACAGAGAGAAAGCAAAAGAAGCTAGTCAAGTACAGAGAGAAACCACAAAAGAATTTGTTGCCAAAGCATTATGTCCTTTTTGGATTCTGCCACGGTGATTCCAAATTATCAATATTTTTTGTGTTATTTGTCTTTTAAATACAATTGCCAAGGTTCGTGTTCCTCTACAAAACTGAGTTAGGTAGGTTTTACCAGCATAAAGATGTCCAAGCGGGACATCTTTCAAGGCACTTGGACCTGGATGGTTTCTTGTCTAGCCACATTTTCCTTTCTTATTTTTTTCAATCTTATCACATTTGTGATATGTCAATCATATTAATGATATGTCTATCACATTAGTGATATGAACTGCCTTAATAATTTCTTTTTTTTAGAGCAGCATATATACCCTCAAATGAGTATTTCACTTTTAGTTTCTGTTTCATTGCTTGTATGTGAAGTCACACCCATATCTTAGTTTCATCAGAGGAAAGTACTCAGTGGCAAAGATGCAAATTCCATGCCTTCATTTAAAGAAGATAAAAGACCAATTTTGTAAGTATGACTTTCAAAACATTATCTGTCAACCTATGTTTAAAAAGCAGTGGCAGTAATCAGTCGCCTGATGTGGGTAGAAAATATGAAAGGAAAATAAAGCACATGAGTAACATCAGCTTTGTGTGAGGGGTTCACATGAAGGGCAGTTCCACAGACCTCAGTGCAGCTATAGCCAAATGGGGCTCTGCTCTTGGAGCTGGACTCTGGGATAGAGATTTGTGAAGCGTGTGCATATTGCAGCTGTGCGTGATAGGCAGAAAAACAATTGTACACTTTAAAATATGTTTTGTCTCTCGTCTCTGAATGAGATTTTGTAAGTTTCCAGAGGCGAGGAAATGGCAACTCTGTAGTTTTTCCTCTCTTGTGTTTGCCCTTATCAGCAAACATAACACTATCGCTTCCATCAAATCCCAGATAGACCACTAATTTAAAGAGATTTTGAATCATCAACCAGGAGTCAGATAATGCATACATACCTGTCAAGAAATGCATTTTCTTGTAAGAATCAGCATGATGGATTTTATCACATTGGAACAAAAATGAATACCAGGACAGAATGGTAATTCAAACATTTTATTTTTTTCTTGCAAAGAGCATGTTTTTCACCGCTACTGAACTGTACATGCTATTCATAGGAAACAAGAGATTATACTAACATCAGATTCAGGTGGTCTGAACAAATTCCCCTATTTTTTGAGCCCAATGCAAATCTGTTGAAAGGCATAGGGTGAAACACTGGAACATTTTGAATATGTGTGTAACATGGTAGAGGCTATTACATGGTAGAGGTATTACATCATTCAGAGAGCTGTAAAATATCTGCTGCAGAAGGTGTTTCCCATCGGTTCTTTCCAAATCTCTGAGAACCATTTGCTTTTTGGAATTTTGCCTATTTCAAAAAGCAAATGGTAGCTAAGAAGTTTGGCAGGGTCAAGGAGATACAGAACTTTCAGAAAGATTGTAGTTGCCAGCCCAAATGAAAAAAGTATTTTTTGTTCTGTGCTCCCTAAAGTCACGTCAACAGTCTTATTTTGCCTTAAATCTGTACATAGTCTTTTTCAGACACTCTTTTATAGTCCTTCCTGAAAAGTGAAAAGGCTTCCAGATTAAACTATCACTTGGCTGTGAATAAAGAACTCAATATTAAACAGAGACAAAAAGACAATTTATGCATGCAAGATGAAAGATGACTGAGACAAGGAGGTGATGTTGATTCAGACAATACGAATGTTTACAAAGCTCTTCCCCAGGACACTGCTCCATCAGACTCAAAACTGTAGCGCCAATCAGCTCAGTCACCCAGGGTGAGGATCAAGGAACAGTAAATGCAGGCTTTTGGAACATAACAGAGAAGCTGTTAATCCTTCTATGTGTTAAGCTTGAGCTTCAGCCCTAGACATTGTCCCACCCATATTCAGGAGTGGATCAACGTTACTCATTGACCATAATTGGTTGCAGAGTCATCCCTTTCCCTATCCTCCTCTCTCCTTCCCTCCCTTCCTTTCCTTTTCCCTTCCCTCTGCGCTGTTTCTTGACCTGCCATCAGCTTATGTTTCAGGAGGAAGGAACTGGGGAGAGGGAGAAGAACAGGAGAATTCCCTCAGCCCAGGGCCAAGGACCAAACGGGAGACACATTCAAACAGCTCTCACATTCACTCTGCTTCTGGACCCCTGAGAAACCAGCTTCTCACAGGAGTACGAAGTGTTCGTTCCTGCCAAAATTCAGCCTCTGAATGACAAAATTATAGGTACACATCTACTGCAGCAAAAACTTCCCAGTGATATTTTTCCCCTTTCCTATTCCCATCCTCCCCTTTCCAAGCCAAATGAAATAGTAACAATAAATTACAAACATTAGCACAGTGTGTAATCATGCATAAATACTGTCACCCCGCTAATGAAATTCCTTTAGTCATGAACCTGCAGACCCCACACTGCTGTAAGAAACGGCAAAGTTTTTCCTCAGACATCTTTGCTTTTGAAATGAAATTGTAGGACTGATTGCCTTAAGTCCTCAAGTATTCCGGAGTTTGGCTTTTCAGTCTGAGAACTTCTCAGGCAAATATGCAAGCGTTGCTGGGACACAAGTACAGATATAGAGAGGCATAAAACACTCTGTTTAGAAGAATGCACTTATTTTGCTTTGGTTGCCCAAGTAGATAGCACAAAACTGAAGTGGGTCAGTCATGTATTTTCCATCATAATCTCTAACACCATAATAATGGTTTGCCTTCCAGGAACCATGCAACACATTTGGCTACATATGTGGAATTAAGCAGAGCACAGAATGGAAAGGTTCAGTAAATCTAAAATGGTACCTCTGGCATCATTCCATGTTATAAAATCTTTAGAGGGAATATGTTTTAATGTTGAAATTGAATTACTTGTTTTCCAGCTAAACTGATTTTAATCTGCCAAAGCAGTTGTTCATGTGCAAGAGCTACTTGCTCTTGGATGTAACTTCATTTCTTAATTTCCAAATACTGTTACTTTTATCAAGACTTTTTTATTATTTTGAAATATTTTATTATTATTTTTTATTTAGGACAGTAATTGAGCAAGCCTTTCTTTGACACAGGTAGCATCAATTGTTATTTTCTTTTGACAGAATAATCTGTAAAATAGCATATGGAGATTACTCAATTCCCAGTTCTGGAAAATAATGCTTTTAGAAAGTGCTCAAAAGTCATAACTGAATATGATTTTCCAATGCAGTACTGTGGAAAATAAAGTTAATCAGATTATTTTGGATAAAATAAATAGGATTGGCACTGAAACAGGCAATACCAGACTATAACTTCCCTATTTGGTGCCCATAACCTGATAAGAATGTTGAAACATGCAGAAAAAAAAGGCACAGAAAACATCTGAAAATTCAAGACAATATTTAGTACAAGAGACTGAAAGAGATTAATGTGTTTAGATTATGAAAACTATAATTTAGGGTCAGTTATACACTGACTCCAGTATAACATTATTTCATAGAATACCCCTGGCTGGAAGGGACCTCAAATGATCATCTCATCCAACCTGGTCCAAATTAAATAACTGTTTAAAACAAAAGAAGAGACACTGAATGATGAAGATACATTGAAGATATTGAGCAAACTGCCCTTGTAGCAAACTGCTCAGTAACTTGTTCCTGTCTACATTTTCATCCATTGAATCAGAAGAGAATGCCTTCTCTAACGATAGACTTTAGTCAGACTGAAGTCCAGCCTCACTGAAAAGGGGAAAATGTTGAAATCTAATCCATGTTGTGATATACAGAAAGATGGAAATGTTTTAAGGGTTCTTTCTGTCCTTAAGGTGCTGCAATGTCAAGACCTAGTAATCCATAGGAGAGGCAGATAGTAAGTGGTGATGAACAAGATGGAGTGTTATAATTCCCCTCCTCTTCAGTGCTTGCCCTCGTATGAAGAGAGAGCTGAGAAGGGCTTAGATCCTGCTGAACAGCTACCTGGCTACTCTCAAGCTGCATTCTTCTGCTAGTTTTTACAAACCCAGATGAAGCTGGGTTCAGCCTATGAAGAGTTGTGATCATGCTTCTGATAATTTTGGAAGACGTTAATGTGGTTAGTAGTTCTCAGGTGTGTGAGTCATGGCTGATGGACTGCCCGGGTGTGGTTTTAATTAGCAGCAATGGTGTATTTAAGAAAAGGTCTGTAGCTGCTGGGCCTAAGTGCAGTTGGGCGGTACGCTAGGAACACACTAGCAAAAAAAGATCTGTGCCACACCTTTAGCTCTTCACATATGCTTTCCACCTGGTCCATTTGGAGGTGTGAGACAGATCTATGTAGTCACCTCACTGCTCCTGGCAAGCATCATGGTGTTGTCTTAGTTGTCTAAAGCATTCAGAAAGGCTATTGGGACATTACTGCCTTTCTCCAGTTTTACAGACTTGGGCTCTCTTTCAGTTTTGCATGACAGTGAGTTGACATACAGTTAACTGCCCTTAATCACACCTTGGTCTAATCAATTGGTACCTGAAAACTGAACATTTCAGTAAGTTTCCCCTTGAAAGGAAGGGTAGAGACCAAACAGACCTGAAAGCTAATCCATATGTGTTGTATGAAACACTAGGTTTGGGCTTTCTGGCAGGGTAAGCAGCACTGCTAATACTCAAAAAGGAAAAGTAGAATATAGAGTCCTTTGCTGCTCTAGAGGAAACGATCTGAGGCAAACACAGTTAGAGCAAGAATGGAGCACTTTACACTGCTCCCAGAAGCCATACAAAGAATTTTCAGGAAGAAGCTATCCAAATCCTGGTGTTAGACCTTGGTTAAAGTGATGAAGAGGTGTGTCTGGCATGCCATGGATTTGAGATGTCAGTGGTGACAAGCAAATGTGTTAATGGCTGTATTGAAGATGATTTCCCTGTAACACAAAAATGCTGAACTCTACCAAATTCTGCTTTCAGGATCATATGAACGGGTCACAGGAATTGAGGCCTGGTTGTATAGGCATAGTTCTGTGTTTTGTGCATCAGCTTTAGGGGACATCACCTAGCCTTTGTTGGTAGACAGGCTGGTAGTAAAGGGGTGGTGTGAGAAGGACAGGTTGTCACTGCTCAAAGGAACTTTCATATTGTGTTCAGTATCCTGGTTGTTTAAGGCAGACGGAATACATATGTGTGCTTATAAGCAGATGCATTTCTACTGCCTTTATGGAAAGAATGATCAGCAGCATAGCAAAAGTCATGAGAGCTGCACACTGGCAGATGTCAAACAAATGTAGTAATGAAGTGGAGGGGTCTCTTCCCCACCACAGCAGAATGAGAAGTGGTCTGGGTGAAGGCATCCTCGGGAAGGAGGTAGGGAGATTAATCAGTGCAGGAAAGAAGCAACACTTTTTCCTTCTTGCCTAAATCCCATGTGAAGTGATAACATCCTAGATGGCAGGCTGGTAGAGGCCAAGAGAAATGTGTCTGCCACAGTCCTTAAAGGAGGTTGTAGGCAGGTGAGAGTCACCTTCTTCTCCCAGGCAAGAGGACTTAGCCACAAGCTGCATCAGGGGAGGTTCAAGTGGGACATCAGAAAGAATTTCTTCACTGAAAGGGTGGTCAGGCATTGGAGAAGACTGCTGTACTATTAATAATAGGATTATGTTATAGTGTCTAATACTAATATAATTGTATTATTGTATTGTGACTGCAGTGCTCAACATAAATCAATAGATTTGGAATAAGCTAAGACTGATGTTTCCTTCTCTCTTCATGTCACCCAGAACTTCATGGCTAACAAGGTGAACATCAAATGTCTTAAACCTCAACTGCTTCATACCACTATAATCTGATGCCCTTTTGCTATAGCAAACTGTGAAATTGTCTTTTCCCTCAACTTCACCAATTCCAGTGATTTTATTGCTCCTTGAAATTCGTCTCTAGGTGGTGCTTCAGCCTATGCATGCTACCCTGTTTACTCAGTTTCTAGGTTGCATGCATCTGGCAGAGACAGCAGCACTTGACACTCGTCTGGAATGCACCCTTCCTTCTTTCAACATCATGTCAGATTTTACTGCCAGTTCTCAGTAACTCTGTTTGTGTTTGTGTGATTGGACCATCATATGCCATACAGCATAGCCCTTGCTTGTCTGACTTGAGTAGTGATGCCTCCAGGCATTTGATTTCTTCACCACTTTACACAATGTTTTTACTTCTTTGACTTCTCCAGAAGTTTTAAGTTACTTACTCTGTGTCTGTAACTTCTTATTGCTTGTCCAACTTCTCCATTGTTGTTTAAACCTCCCATAACTTCCTGGCAGTGCTCAGAATCAATCTGTATGGTCCACCCACTCTGCAGAGGAATTTCTTTGGCATAACTAGTTATTTATCTTGTATTTTGCGGCCTCCATGCTCCTTTGCAGAGCTCTCCTTTCTCTTAGCCAGATAACATCAGGACTGATTTGCACTTTGGTTTTTTGTTGTTTTGTTGGTTTTTTTTTTTTTTCAAATTTTACCCTAACTTTCCCCACAACTAGTTCAGTTTAGCTAAGTGTGTTTGTCTTCATGACGGAAACATATTGTCCGCAATCAGAAGTGTATCAGCCTTGGGAACTCACTCAGCTTGTAGGTTACAAGAACAACATAAGCTGAAGTAGAATTCACAAACTGAAAACTGCAGTTTACCTGTGTAAACATTCTTGCCCTGCTGCAAAGCTGTCAACTGTGTTTAAAAGCTGGTATTGGACCGATTTAAAAAAAGAATATTAGTAGTAAAAGAAAGATTACATGATACTGACACAGCATTCAATTAAACACAGAGATCACATGATCAGCTAGTCTATTTGTAGCATTTGGGGAAAATGGTTCAACAAAGGCCTGTAGCAAAATGTTTTCACTTTTCCAGCCCTGTATTTAAATAGTTCTTAAACTCCTGGCTGTTTTCCAACTTTTGTCTGCTCAGTAACAGAGAAGAGAAGTTTTGAAATAATGGAAAATGCCTTTAACAGGTTAACTTTAAACTTTGCCTTGAACTTCTTAAATGACTGATTAACTTACTTCCTGACAGTTTACAGAAGAAATGAGGGTTGTAAACAGGACTGCTTACTTCTTTCTTATCACTTAAGTATCTGTTTAATTTATTCATCACTCACACACTAACTGCCTAGAAACAACACAGGGTGAAGTGCTTTTGACCATGAATTCCACAGAGTCATGCACTAGAAAAGAATCAGGATAAAGGCCAAGAAACCACTAAGTTCTACTTAAACTATGGAAGTGTAGTCTGTGGTTCAAGTGGTGTCCACAGGCACTTTCCAGTAAAGTAAGTGGCTTTCAGTGTCCCACCAGCATGACATTCAAGACTGAGTGTGTACTGAATGGGACCTTGGTAGATGATCATCTAAGAATGAGAAGGCAAAGTGACTTAGGAATTTGTATTGCAGTTTATCTAGAAATAGAAATGTGAAAACCCTTCCTAGCATGAAGAGCAAGGTCTTACTGAGGAGGCATCTCTGCCTTAGGCCAAGGTCACTAAGGAGCAGACAAATAGCCCAATCCTGCTGAGCCTGGGTAGCTCCTCACAGGCTATGTTGATACGGCACACAATCATCCTTGCTTTTCCACTCCAAGTTAGCAGCTTCTCAGTTTTAGGGGGATTTTTTGTGGTTTGGTTTGGGGTTGGTGGCATTGTTTTGTTTTGGTTTTGGTTTTTATATCAGTGAGAACACTCAGAGAAAGTCCAGAACAAGGCCTGAATTTAGCATCATATGTAAAACATTTCTTTGAGCTACTCTGAGGACTCAGCCAACATCATTGTCACTGAGCTGGTTCAAAAAAGTAAAAATGTACCTAATGACATGTCTTCTCAGTCTTTCTGTGATCTAGCAGAGTCTTTGACAAACAAACAAGAAAACCCCACCCAAAACCCACACCATTTTGTGTGGCAGATGTAGACCAAAAAATAATCTTAGCTTTCAGAAATCCGCTTCAAAGCAGGACCAATTTCTGTATTCTCCTCTATACGCTTTCCAGTTTAATGAAAAGATGTATGAAAAATTACATGAAGTTTGACCCTTAGCATAGGAAAAATATGTGACAGGATTATTTGACAGCAATGCAGAATTGCTTCCTGCCTATGTATTATCGTTCTCAACATTAAAACAACCTGCTATATTATAATGTTGCTCTGTAGCAAAACCACTTTTCATGTCTTTCAAGCTGGCTGTGTTAATAAAAATTTTTCTGTTCACTCTAGATGTGTGGGATGTGAACATACTAATTATTCTGGAAAGAAATTCCTTCTTGTAGTGTAATTCTCTGGTCTGTACAGTCATCCTTTTGCATCCTTCTTCTCTGTGCTGAGCCAAAGGCTGGTTAAAGTAGAAGTATCAGGCGGTGGTTCAACAGAATAGTCTTAGTGAAATTCCTCTTGCTGTTTATGTGGACTGTCAATGATGTTTTAGCATCCTTGATTCTTCAAGCTGTGAAAAGTCTACAGAAAAAACTCCAATGCCAAAGTTCAGTGTGGCGTTTATCACAGCTGTAACAGGGACAATCAACACTAGAAGAACCCAAAGGTAAAAACAAGTAGACCAGTCTTACTGTCAAAAGTGATGGGGTACGCTCAATATTCAGGGTGATCTCATGTCACCAAATGGCATACAGTAGCACCAAAGAGAAAAGACCTGTTCTTCTTCAGAGAGGAGGACAAAAGGACAAGAGAATGAGGAGAGGTTTAAGTACAGCTGGAAGCTGTCATTTTAAAAGAGTGAGGGCCACACACGTTGCAGAACTGTATGTAGGTCCCACACCAGCATTGGATAGTATACTCAGGAACTGGAAGTAGAACAGCTGTTTCAGTGGGGTGGTGTCAGTGCCTACTACTTCAAACATTACATTTTTTTAAATCAGTTACATTCCTTGAGGATTCTTCATGGCATGAGTTTGCAGGAGCTCAGTCAGTGGCAGGACAGATGTTTCTACACTACGTACTTCGTGCAGAGCGTAAGAAGCAGTAAATTTTCTACACTGACCAAAGAAAAAGTCTCAGTGAGGGCTACATGAGGTTCATTCTGCTGACTGCTGCAGCTGCATCAGCACCCAGGGACCCACTTGCTCTTTCTGTTGTTGCTCTAGGTTTGCTATTCTACAAATACACCCACAGACAGTACCTCCAACAGGCTGCTGTTTTAGAGCTGCTTGCATGGTGGCTAGTTATGCCTGAATTAATTTCACAGCCTTTCAATGAGTTATTTTTCAAGTGTTGTGTGATCCTTCTAAAATGTTATGGTAATCCGTTAAATAGCGCTGTACAGTTTGGACTCTGAACCTATTTTGCTAGTTGCAATGGTTGTAAGTTTCCAATTAACTAAAAATTAAGCATTAACTGGAATACCTTAATTGAAAAAAAATATGAAAACAACTAATTTTTATAATTAGAAATTACTAAGTAAGTACTAGTAATTGGCTCTGATAAAGTTGTACCATGACTCTCTTTCTAAACATTTGTAATGCCTAGGGCCTTTCTTAAATCACTCAAGCATGACAATTTCTTTCAGCCACATTAACTTTCTGTAGCAAGTGGTACTGAACTTGTTCAAGTATAATTTGCTTATGTTATGCCTTTTTGCTTACTCACATGACTGCAGTACTTTTCTCCCCACACAGTGGCATTACTAAGTCCCTGAGTTACAGAGAAACATGCTAGGAATACAGATTATAGCTTTCATATTTTGTTTCTGTGGGCTGGGAGCTGCTATTGCTGCTACTGCATCAAATGAGTGGAAAGTCACTAGTCGAGCATCATCTGTTATCACCGCAACCTGGGTCTTCCAGGGTCTTTGGATGAACTGTGCCGGCAACGCACTGGGTGCTTTTCACTGCAGACCTCACCTTACTATCTTCAAAGTGGAAGGTAAGTAAGCATAATTTAACTGGAACATGTGGAAAGCCGTGTGTATTGCAAGATGTGAGCCTGAGGAGAAAAAGATTATTTTGGCTTGTACAAGAGATTATGTTTAAAGCATTGTGATGAATATAAGTAAAGGATCTTGTAGGCAGAAAACCAGAAACAACTTTGTAGGAATGATATGTATTCCAAGAAAGACAGTAAGCTCTACTCTGTGGTTGGTAATATGCGATAAGTATACCAGACATAGTTTCAGGAATACACTATCAGTATCAAACCAGTGTTAGCAGAGAAATGGACTAAACTGTCTTTCAGCTTTAATTTCCGTGCAAAAATAAGCATCCTACTTGCTGGATGGTATGATGGGGAAAGATAGCAAGGTTTGGGACAGATATTGATGTACTTTTTAGTAGCTAAATAAATTAGATAGCAAATAACTGCAGCCATGAATATTATGCAAATATTCATATGCTGGAAATTAAGTGTGCATGTATATACTTGCTGTATCACAGGCTAGTAATTTAACTTTAAAGATAGAAGGTGTGCTGTTTCAGAATGTCCATTTTAATGGAAAGTGTTGGATTTGTAAGCCATCTATTAGAGTGTAAAAACAAATGGGGACTTCTTGCCTTATGTCAGACACAGCTTTTCTCAGAGACAGGGACCAACTAAAAGTGTACTGTGCAATGTGTTTTGTGTTTTCTCCCTGTGTAAAGCAGTAAATTGAGAGGGGTTTTTTTTACTTGCTCTTAAGCCTTAAGACAGTAGGCAAGATGTTTTCAGTGAAACTGTATAAGCACTCATGAGGGTATGGGCAGAGAGAGCCAGAAAAGAAATCCAGCCTAGACAGGACCAGTCTTCCAAAGATTTTGTGAGACCAGAAACAAGCATAATTCTAAGATATTAACAGCCTGTGGCTGAATGAGATATGTAATGTACTGTTGCATGGTTGTTACCATATTACAAAGATGCGATCATAGACTTGCATACATATGGAAACATAGAAACTTGGGGATGTTACAGATCCTTACTTTTTTTCCCTCTCATGTCCCTGACACATCAGACTACATGCTGGAAGATACAGATCTACTCTTACACTTACAGATGATTTTGAGATAAAAGTCGGCCTCATTTTTGTCCACATTTTATGATGCCCTGCTTCAAACCGTCAGAAGTCACACAAGGGATGTGAGTGAATAAGAAGGGTTTTACTTCTTTTAAAGAATGCTGTTTATCAAAAATTACTTGAAAGGCATAGAAATTCACACACACTTTTTAAAAGTGAATATTGTATCCGTGCAAATAACTATTTATAAATTATTTCTTCCAAGATTTAAAGAAAAAAAAACACAGCTCTTTTTCTCAGGCATTGTTTAAAGCAACGTAAAGTAACTAGAAACTACCATTATTGCTATTATTAGTCGTACAAAAGCTACTTCCAGAATAATCAGCTGCAATCTATTTGCCACTTTTTATTGTTGCTATTATTTTGATCACTTGTTGATTGAAACTTGAATATACAAAATATGCATGTTATGTGTGCATCCTTTAAATATATACTTAAGCATCTGAGTAAGATCTTGCTTCTTTGTTGTTGAGAGTAAAACAGACAAGAAATTCGTAATAAATTAAAGTAGCATACTCTTGTTAAAGTAAGAGAGTAACAAGCTGCTGTAATGACATTTAGAAAGTCTAATTTTAACTTGCCAGTGCAGGCACCAGCAAAGGGTAATGTTACATGTAGCATAAACACTACTGGGAAAGAGCGAGGTATTTAGTTCGGAAAACCTGCTAAACATAAACTCTTGATAATCCAAGGAAAACAAGAGTTCCACAGTGAAAGAGCTTTGCACTCTCACTCTGTCCTATGTCATAAAACAATAAAATGCTCAGACTAAAGAACTAATGAACTCTTATCTCTGTCCTCAGAGCGTCAATGTACCATCATAATTGACATACTGACACCAGGAAGGGCTGGCAATATAACTTTTTCTTCTGCACGTTCATCTTTTTATGGAATCTATTTGCAATTTTTCCTATAGCCAAAGATAACTTACACAAGCTCCTCATTCCATTCCTATCTATCTTCAGATTACCCTACAGAAAGTATTAGCAGTTACAGGAACTTTAGTATTATATTATGATATATATGTTATATTATGATATAAGTCACTTCTTCTCCAAAGCAGCTTCATTCGCTCATTAAAGGTTTGATTGCAATTTTGTGAGGATTTTGCAGGAGAGGTTTCTGCATAAGCTCTATGAAGTTTTAAGATTTTTTTTTTCTTGTTTTTCACATCGAGACTCCAGACGTCTTTCTTTGAGCAGGATTAGGCATAGGTGGTATGTAGGTCATAGGGAGTATGTAAGTATTTACCAGAACTGACTTTTTGCGAAAAGACTAGTTGTGCCGATATGAGCACAGCCAAGGCAATAAGAGCTCAGCTTCTGCAACTCAGCTCACATACATGTCTCGAGGGGTTCATGTTTCTGGAAGTCTGTGTTAGCACGGCCACACTGTGAACAGTGTCCAAAGCTATCTGGGCTGTTGCCAAATGTACATGCACATTCACATGGTACAGCCACAGTGTGCTCTGCTGCAGTGAGCTGAAACATTCCGATGAAATATCCTGGAGGGAGATCCTGAATAGTAACAGCGTTGTAGTTACAGTCATTTAAGGTACCGTTTGTGGGAAGGAGCAATATCTTTTATTAAATCAACTGCTTTGGGAGAAGTATGTAACAACAGCGTTCATCGGATCTGACACAAATGCAATAAGCTTCAAGATAAATATTATCTGGGAACATTGTCTCTTCAGTTAAGTTGGTTATGATTATCAGTGCATCAGATACAGTCATGGAAATTATATGATCAAAACCGAGGGACCATTACTTACAGGCATAAACTCACAGAGTCAATAAATACCAGAAATTAAAACTAACAGTGAGACCAATATTGTTTAACAAAACCAGTAAACTTTGATTCACTGCTCAGTCCTCATCAGTAAAAGAGGTCCACAAAGGCCCTTCAGGGAGTGAGGCTGGGAACTAAAGCTCTGGATTTGTAGATACTGAATTTTTATGCCAGAGTTTCCACCTACCCTGCCTCCTGCTAATGCCTCAGTGCTCCACAGGTTAACCTCTCTTCTCATTCCTCTCAGTGTGTATAATCCTGAATTCTTATAATCACAGAATTAACCAGATTTGACCAGAACTATCTTTTAGCTGGCTAGCACTGCTTGGACATGTTAGTTATTTTGATTTTGGTGATTTTAAAGAGAGTTGTTTCATTCACATAAAATACAGAATTGTAACTAGCAAACTGAGTTGTATCCACATCCCTTTCCTATGACACTTCCTTAGTCTGTCAGGGCAGCTACTAGGCTTCTTCAAACAATTAGTTTGGCATTTGATACGCTTTGCCTGTGGCACTGTTTCATGACTTCTCTGCCATGCCGTGAGTTCAGGGAGGTGTACCAGAAAGCAGGGAGCTCCTGGTGGCCTAGTGGTTAGATCGCAGGACCTTCACCGCTGAGGCCTGGGTTCGATTCCAGCCAG
>JAWMRA010000001.1:74823949-74924386 GCA_035584735.1 Pseudotriccus pelzelni
CTCACCTAAAAAATCCAATGCGCAGGCTGGAAGGTGTAAAGACCTTCCCCAGTTCTTCGTTCGCGAAGACTGGCCATATTTACCAGAAAGCAGAAGAAATGTGCTTCCTTGAACCTTTGCTTTTTTGAGCCTCAGATCTTCTGCTGGCATCTTGTCAGCACCTCTTTTGATGGAGCCTTGCGGGTCACGTAGTGCTACTCTGATGGTAGCCAGCAGGGAAAGGGCAATGCCCAGGTGTTCTGGGTCACATCGGCAAGCAGATTCAGAGCCTTTTTATGATGCTGATGCCGCAATGAACCTAAACAGTGGAAGGAAGCTGAAACAAGACAACTGCTATCGCAGCACCTGTACCGGGAACAGCCTTCAGTAGTCAAACATCGTTTGAGTTCATCGGGGTGGGGAGAGCAATTCTAGTTGTGCTTCAGGGTGACATTAGCAACTTTCCCAGAGAACTCAACATAGAGTTGAAAGGACTGACATGGGAGTGTCCCTTACTAGACAGAAACTTATGGCCAGGGAAAACACACTATACGTTTTATTGCTCCCAGTCAAAGAGCCAGACAGATACACGCACGTCAGCCAAGCCCAGGCTTCTCCAGAGCCTAAGGGGTGAGCACTTGGTGCGAGATCCCCCAGCGGCCGACACCACGGCTCTATACACATCCCAAGTCAGGTTGCAGGGGGTCAGGCTGCGTGAGGGCTGGCGACACACATTGTGCTGGTGCTCCTCGTTGCTTGGCAGAACCGCATGCCCTGGCCGCGCCTTGCCCGTTGCCCCCTGCCCGCTCCCCCGCTCCCCGCTCCCTGCGCTCCGGCGGCGCCGGCGGGCGCGCTCCTCTCTCCATGGTGCTGCATCAGCGGCCCCGGGGAAGCGCCGGCCGTGCCCAGGGGTGGTGCCGCCCCGCCGGGGTGGGGACGAGCAGCTCCCTCCCCCATGTCCCTTGGAAAGGCGGCGTGCCTCGGTCCCGGCTTCCCCCGGGTGAGAAGCCACAGGAGAGGAGCAGAGCCAAGGCAAAGCAGGAGCTGTGTGCGCTTTTGGGCGGTCGCGAGGGGAGAGGGCCGGACCGTCAGAAAAGGCTGAGAGGATGCGGCTATTGTCAGGGAGGGAGAAATCCATCGGGGAGGCTTTCTTCTGGCTGCTGGCCAGCCGCAGAGGACTCTGCGGAGAGATGCTCCAGGTAGTCACACGGACGGAGTCACGGGGTCTCGTAGTTTAACCTCAGCTGGTAACCACACAGCTGCTCACTCACTCCCAGCCCCCTTCGGTGGGATAGCAAGGAGAATCAGGAAAAGGTAAAACCCGTAGGTTGAGATAATAACAATTTAATAATTTAAACAAAATAAAATGTAATAATAATAATAGCAGTAACAACAATGATAATAGGAAAGAGAGAGAGAGGAATAAAACCCAAGCAAAACAAGTGATGCACAGTACAGTTGCTCACCATCCACTGACCAATGCCCAGCTCATCCCTGAGCAGCGATCAGTCCCTTCCAGCCAGAACCCCCTAGTCTGTATATTGAACATGATGTTCTGTGGAATGGAGCATCCCTTTGGCTAATTTGGATCAGCCATGGTTCCTTCTAGCTTCTTGTACACCTCCTGACTTGCAGAGCATGGGAAACTGAAAGGTCCTTGATTTAGGACTAGCACTACTTAGCCACAACTAAAACATCAGTGTGTTATCAACATAATTCTCATACTGAATCCAAACCACAGCCCTGTAGCAGCTACTAGGAAGAAAATTAACTCTATCCCAGCCAAAACCAGGACATGGGGATCCAATATTAAGGTTAGGGGATAACCATGACAAAGAACTTTCCTGCAGCAAGCAAAATCCTTCTAGGAAAAGTGCTAATTGAACAGAGGTATGATTGATTTGTGTCCATTAGGCTGAGCCACCCCTCCAGTAAGTATCTTCCAATGAGTACAGCATCCATTTGGCAACTTGGAAAACCAAAGTCAACACAGCACTGGCAAAAGGAAATCAATACACTAGAATCAATAGCTCCCATTTGGGAAAAGTAACCATGAACCACAGAGAGAATTCCTCTTCGATTTTTTTTTTTATTATTTTTTTTTATGGCTTAATTCCAACATATTCTCCATTTCTCAGCAAGCAGAAGGGTCACCTTTTGGTTTCAGTCACACTGACTAAAATGCTGATTTCAGCGTAGGGTCTTTTGTATGTGCATAGAAAAGGATGTCAGATCTTGGTAAAGAAATCTTGGTAATGAAAGTTTCTTCACTCTCACAGTTTGCCTCTCCATTGTAGCAAGGTTCTTTCTAAGCTCATTGCCTCTGTTCTGACATCAAATGACTGAGACTGCACTCTGCTCAAACAAGATAGCTTGATACATGTTTGGTTCCTAGAGGAGGTTGGTAATGCACTAGAGGTCATGAAAAGTCATGACTATATAGAGCAAATGTTTTTGAAATCTCTTACATTGCATATCATTGCCCACTGTCTTCTCCCCCTCACCCCCAAAAATGAAGGAATACAGTAAATTAAACAGTCAGCTTAGGCAGTAGTTAGTCAGGGAAATAACGTGTCTTACTATTGGACTGGTTTCAAGTAAGAAAAGAAATTGATTCACAAGCAGCAGAGCCATTCACAGAGGAAGAGAGACATATTTGACTTAGCAGCCCCTGGCAGAACAGATATGAACTGAAGGAGTGGGATAATTCCCACATATCCAAGAGATTTTTCCCCCAGGGAGCTGCAGAAGCAGCTTTGCAGTAGATACAAAGCAAAATCTAGGGCTTCCATGCATTGGTCACTTCCAGAGGAAGCATCTGGAACGCTGGAGCTGCCAAGAGGCAGGACAACTCTTGGATCTCAGCGCTAATGTATAGGTTAAAGATTTTGAAGTGGTTCTCAAGGATTCCTGCTGCCAAATTTTGTTTTTTCTTTGAACTCTTTGATTCCAAGATTTTAATTTGCATGCTCTGAAAATCCATGAAGCTAAACCACAATGAATCACTGTTTATTCCTGTTTACTATGAAAACTGTCTGGCTCTGTCCAATTACTTGAATTAGAATAGTCCAGAGCTGTGGGCAGACTGGAAAGAGATGTGCCTACTGGGGGATCTGCAGCCACAAAGATACAGACTGTCTAGACTTGGACAAGAGTAATGTGGCTTGTGCTTCCCTTCAGTCATCCTTACAGATTTTTTCCACTCAGAGTTGCCTTCATTTGAAGAAAATCACTGAGGAAACCTGAAAGGTGGAAAGTGCTGCTATTTGCTAGTGTGGTTTCCATGCAGCTAGTGCAAGGGCAGGAATGCAAAGCTTGTTATTGGGGCATGAATAACAAAGCTCTTTCATCTTCTAATACTCACGCCAGGATAGATTGTTATCTCTGCTTTGCTTTTAGCTTTCTTTGATTACTACTACATAGCAGCAGAGAGTGTACTGCAAAATGAATAGGACTCAGCAGTAACTGGTATGTAGCCAATGTCTTAAAATACCTCTGTTCAAACAGGTTTTGCACCCTGGTCTGCCTTGTGAGCTCTGAGGTGGGTGCGGGGAGCTTTCCTCTAGCACACCTTGAGGAGCTGACAGCCAACGTACCTCTTCTAATATTTTTAGCAGTCATGCTACAACCAGAGCTTCATCCAAAGATACAATCCATTTCATTTGCACAAGTCCCTGCAGAAGAAGGGGAAAGGAGACCTGGCACAACCCGCTGTGATAGGTGGATGGGTAAGAGAAGGAGATGGAAGTACTGAGTTTATAAATCATTAAAGCTGATGATTTTGAAACTCGCATTGCTGAGATTTAAGATTTTAAATCTTTAGTTTTCCATCATGGAGTGATGCAAGGGGGAGGAGAGAGGCTGAGCAGCAAATACCTTGGGAGTGAGTATAGGGGAATGTAGAGAAAAAATATAGATACATAAAAATCTCTCCTGTGGATATCACATGGAGTTGGCTAGGCAAGTATGAGTCACATGCCCATTGGTAGAGAAAGCAAATCACTACACAGTCAACAGGGATATTAAATCCCTCAATGCACGTGTGTTATTCTATCTCTCAAAATACTTACACATAGTTTTGCAATGTGAAGCAAGATGCCAGATGAGTGCAGCCATTTTATTTAAGCTATGCACATGGGATTCCTCTCCATATCCCACAAGTCCTGCCATATCTGATTATCCTTATTAGCCTTCTCTGGAGTAGGTGCCATGGGACTCTTTGGTGTTTTAGAGACTGGTCAATGTATTCTCTTTGGTGTTTCATTGACTCCGATTAAATAAAATGCCTGGAGCAGAGGTGTTACCAGGGGTGTCTCATGACTTCAGATCCCAACTTTTTCAGGGTACTTATTATTTGACTCAGCCAGTACTGTGAGGGACCTCTGGCTTTCCCCAGCTGATACCTGCAATCCATTCAGTCAAGATGACACTTGAGCCTGAGTCTCCTGTATGACTTTCCTCTTCAGGGAGTCATCTCCTAAAACAGGAGAGAGCACATCACCTCAGATGTCTGTGCCTTAAGCACTTTCAATTGCTGAATTGAAAACATTTATGTTTTCAATTAGGGGAAGCACATACTGAAATTCAGGTACATGCAAAGTTCCCTAAGAACATATCATTCATCTGCCCCCTTAAATACCTTGTGCTGGTCACCCAGACATGTGCTATTTACATTTCTCAAAAAGGACCTGAAACAGTTAAAAAACCAGAGGCACTGAAGACTTCTAAAGACCAAGCTCAACAGTCTACTGATGTGTTCATTTAATAGTTATGTTTCTATTTTACTGTTAACTTTTCTAAAAAAATGCGTGTTAGTCTGGAGGTAATTAACCAGGCTCTAGTAAAATACCTCTTGAGGATTAATCTGCTTAAAGACAAAATTTTTAAACTCCACATCTGAGCTAAGATTTATGTTGTCCTTTTTGAACAGTTTTTCATAAATCAAGACTTCCACGTGGTAGATTTTAAAACCGTACACCATCAACTGAATGTGTCATTAATCTTATTTTACTTCTACCCCTCCAAAAGTTAATTACACAGACTCTACTGATATTTGAAAGAATACAATTGCATAACCTGACAGTCAAAATGAGAAGCAAAACTGTGTACTTGAAGATTCTCATGAATTTGCTTTCATAATAATACATACTTATTTTCTGCCAGGTCCACTCTACCAATTTTTATAGTTGCTGTTATTTTTGTATCTAGCTAAGATGTGAGGCTACTCTTCTGCAGATACCAGTCAGACATAAAGATGTGTCTAGGGTTTATATTCAGGGCAATGCACACTGATTCAGATTTCCAAAGGAAACAAGAGCTCAGAAGTTCTAAATTTCCGCTGCAGATGGAAATCCGCCAAAATCTTCTGTTATTTGGAGACTGCCTTTTCCTTCTTCACAAATGAATTTCTAAACAATAACACAGAACGTCACATAAAAGCCTTTCTACTGATATTTCATCCTGTAAGCCACAAAAGCAGAAACCAAACCCTAGCTGGTAAGAAACAGTGAAAGTGACTCACTACCCATATCTCAGTACAGTGTTTATTGGGTGACCAGGAGAACAGAACTCTCTGCAGGTATAAACAGCTTCTGCACTCCAGGTTTACCACATTCCCAAGCTGCTGCCCCAGGCTGGTATCCCATCCCAGCAAACATCACACCACATACTGGATGCTGAGTCAGCCACCCTTTGTTAATAACAGAAGTAGTTATCTCAAAAATTGGGAAGAGAGTTACTTTAGGTAACTAACTATCATTAATGGCAAAGCCACCTTCCCCTAAAGCAGATGAGATGCAGCATGGTGGGAGATGGTGAGGTTCAGTGCAGGGTTACAGCAGGAAATACAGAGGTTGTGCTTTTTCAGCGGGAACAAAAAGCTTGTGCTTCTTCAGCTCCGTCTTGGCCATTTTCCAGCCTGCGGTCCAGGGCTCACTCTCAGAGGATCTCTGTCGGGTCTCCATGGTTCCGACATCCTGTACTGCCGTAGCCATACTTTGACCTGGGCTTCACTGGGGCTGCAGACACCCCCATCCCACGGCTCAGATAATTTCCTTCTGAGCAGTGAAGCTCCCCTGCCCTGGCTGATGGTGGTGGTCGCTCTCAAGGGGCTGTGTTTGGCAGACTAGGTAGAGAAGCAGGAGGACAGATGGGCAGCTAAAGCCAGCATCCCTCCCTACAGGCAGCAGTTTCTGTCTGTGGGCAAACTCTTGCCCAGACATGTGTCTTAGGAGTGCAGTGAGGGGGATGGCTGCACGGGGTGGTGAGTTCTTCCCCTCTCTCCCCTCGGCATGCATGGAACAGAATACTCTCTGTGTTAACAGGAACAAGCATAAACATTTCCAGCCAAGGTACTTAACACAAGTCTTTTTGCCAAGTGGCTTCACTACCTTCTTTGGTTAAGGTTAAGAGAAATGTTGTTGCTCAAAGGAGAAAACAAGTGGAGGTGTTTTCCCCCCTCACCCTTCCTGTCTGCAAATCCAGGCACCTCTGGTCTGCAGTTCCTTATAAACAAATGAAGGAGCTTTTGTGGAGCCTGTTGATAAGAGGTACTCCACACCACCCCACATCCCACCGATTTTTATTATCATTATTATGTATGCAGTAATATGCAAATGTTTAAGTGCTTCCTAAGGTCACTCACTAGTTTTGCTGCAGGGTGGTGATTGCTCTGGTTACTGCAGAGACCTAAGGGCAAGCCCAGGGCAGAGCAGGACATGACAGGTTGTCAGGGCCAGCTGATAAGATTTTCACTTGATCAGCAAGATCTATGTGTGCGAGACTCAGATATAACCCAGTGAAAGGAGAATGAGGGAGATAGGAATGATTTTCTCCTGCACTCCTCTTTTCTGGGAACAGTTTGCAAGGAGATAAAACACCTGCAGAAAGGAAAGCAAGTCTGGTGTACAACAGCTGGGTCACGGGGCAAGAAGAGAGCTGAAAAAATACAAGAGACTGCAGCTATTCAAAATACATCAGATCATTAGGAAAGCAGAAAATGAGATTGAGAAGTGCAAGGCTCTGCCTTGACCTGATGGTGACAATTTGGCCACACTTTCTGTACAAGGGGGACTGGACCCAAGTTCTCTGCAATCTCAGCAAAGGCTAACAGCTCAACTGGGAGAAATTAGATAATTTCCGAAAACTTCTACCATTTTAATCAAAAGAATGAGTGAGAGCTCTTATCTAAGAACTCTGAGTGCTTTCAACCACCTATTCTTTACAATTTTACCACCTTGGATAATCTCAAATAAAAATCTGTGTCTAGCAGCAGAGCTTCATGTTGTGCCTGCTTGCTCACACAGCCTAACAACAGATAGTTATAGTTCTTAATACTGAAGGGAAAGCACTGCTGAACATGGGACAGGAACTAGCAAGCAGAGAAATGTATTTTAGATAGGCAAGGCTCCTGAGTAGCTCTTTAAAAGAAGAAGGAATGATGAGGAAAACTCTGTTCCCAAAGAAGACTTATTTCTCTTATGCCTGAGTCATAAAAAGTGATTTTTGGAGCCAGAGATTTTTTCACTGGCATTGCTTACTTTTCTCAGTAAGTGAAAGAAATAACATTACTTCAGGGTCTGAAGTTCACTGGGTTACATCTGCTTTCACTCAGTTCTACCAACAGCAATCTTTTCTAAATGGATTTATTTTTTTTATTTTCTTTTTCTCTCAATATCTTTGCAGCCTTACTGCCTCCTTCATGCCACCAGCAGAGACAGGGTCATAAATTAGGTCAATGCTATGTCTGACCTGGTAGTTGCTCTGGTAATGTTAAGTTTTTATAAGCTATCCTCTCCTTTGCCTCAAAATATCTACCTTCTCCTTTCTGAACAACTTGCTGGAAACTCAACAGAAAAAAATTTTCCTCAAGCTTCTGGTCAGCTGCAGGGGCTGTGTAGATGGAACAGCAGGGATCAATCCGACATACAGGATCCTCTCAGCTGGAGTTAGGCAGTGCCTGACATATAGATTGTACTATGTTGCAGAATAAAAAAATTTAAAAAAATTAAACAAACAAACAACATGTTTGTAAAAAATCGTTTTTCTGTAAGATGTGAGGCAGCTTCTGCTTGGCCCAAGCAAAGCCTCTGCTGCAGTAGTGTGTCCAATTCGGGTACTACACTTGAAGCGAGATGCAGAACACTTGGAAAGAGCACACAGATAAAAGCAACGAGAATACCTCAAATTTATGAAACATGACCTACGAGGAATGACTGGAAGAGTTAAGATTGTTTACTCTAAAGAAGAGTGGACTAACTGCAGGTACAAAAATAGCCTTCAAGTACATAATAAGTGGCTGCAAACAGGAAGAGCATGATCAGTTCCCTATGTCCATGGGTAATATGACAGGAAATGGTGAGCCTGGAGGACCACAGAGACTATTAGCAGTTTTAGCATTATACTCTAAAACTAAATACCCTTTTTTGTCTGTTTATGGGCAGCTTACCTCTAACTCTTAGCTTACTTTTGTTACTCTGTGGTTGTTTTACTCTGTGGTTGCTCTGTGATTGCTGAGTGCTGAGCTCTGTGCAACATGTTTGATGCCCAGGATTTGGCCTAGATATTGCTGAGAGATCTACAGCCCTAAGCAAAGGCAGCATACTCACATTCATCCTATTTCACTTCTCTGTGTTATTTTTACTGTCAAACAATATTCTCCTAACATATCTGAATCAGCCCAAAATGGAAAGGGGTAGTGAGTGGGTGGGGGACAGACAGTATAGGCCAAAATTCTTGAAGTATTCAACATTCCTTCTATCACATATGAACATTTTGAATGGTGTGGGTCCTGTACGTCTCCTTTCTTCTTACCCAGGAAATGCTGTCCTGCCTCATCAGGTACCTGAAGATCGATATAGATGAGGTGCTAAAATTGCTTCACTGGATCTTAAGCAGAGGTTTAGGATTTTCCCCAGTCCACTTTGGACACCAGAGGTATAAAATGCTGTGTGTAAGCAAATCACCCTGCAATCACCTTATAGTCAACAGGAATAGGGAATCCTGTCCCCTTCTAGGACAGGTTCCATCTTATCCATGGGAAGTACCTATATGAGAAGAGCAGTCTAGACATGCCAGTTGACAGTAATGCAGATGGATAATTAGTGAAGGTATGGACATACTGGGCAGGATTCAACTGAATCCTACTCTGACTCAGCAGACACCTGCGGGTGGATCCTACCCTACCTCAGTTCAGTCGGATGTAATTTCTATCTAGAATTTTCAATCCAAACAAGAGTTTGTGTTTTTTGCACATGAAAAGCAATTTCCTTCTCTACTTCTGCAACTAATTTTCCTATATTTCACACCTCTTCTCTCTCCCAGTCTGTGCCTGAAGGGAGCAACACTTTCACCAAAAGCTATTGCAGGGGACAAAACACTGCAGCCTTTAAAATGCCGCTTCAGATCCTGGAGCCTCTCTCCATCCCACATCATTCAGTCTTCACTGATTAGACCTTTATGTGACCAGGACTCACACTGTCCCTGATGTGCAAAGCCTTGTCCCCACCTATTTCCAAACAGCCTAGGTGCCCCAATGAAATCCATGTTCTTCTTTAGCCATAGAGTGGTGACAGGCATGAAAACAAGTCTCTGACAGGCATTTGCTAAGAGCTGGGGTCTCATGCAATGGGTAACATCAACTGTTTCAAAACCAGCCTGCTATGTATTCCTTTGATCAAGCTCTTACATAAAACAGACTCTGTGTGCACACATGTCCACACGAAGTCAAGCTGTTCCTCATTTTCCTTGTGAAAGATGCCTCATTTCTTGAAAGATGCTCCACTAATCCCAGACTGGTGGATACTTACAGTGGGCAAAAAGGCTAATCAAGGGGAAGGGCAGTTTAAGCTCAGTTGTTTAAGGATTTGTCATTACCAGGCAGCTTTTAGGAATCAGTGGACATTTTCATGAAGTGTTTAATAGTTAGAGTTCACTGAGACTATATAAACCCTTTCCAAAGGAGCCTTTTGTTGAGATGTTGGCAATATGTCTCTGTCTGGAGTCAAATAAATTAGTCATCAGATAAATCAGTCATGCCAGCTATGAGAGTGATACCAAAATAAACACAATGTTTTAGTCAAATCCATGAAACAAAAGGAACAGCAAATCTTATTTAAAATTCCCCCATATAATTGATGCATAATTAAACTTCTAAACTTCTAAACAGCAAGTATGCTGATCCAGAGTATGTGACTATGAAGATTGTATCTTTGAAAGTAAACGGGGATCTCCGGATGCAATTAAAAGCAATTTTTGAGTTGCTGTTTCCAAGTTCCGACTGGCAAAATCCAAGAATTTCAAAGCCTGAGTAATTCCTAAATTACTGCAATTTTGATGCCAGGGAAACTCCACAGATTCTGGTGAAGTTACATCAGATTCAGATTGCATTGGGCCAACAGAACTTACTCCTTTTGAAAATGGATTGTTAAATATTTGAAAAAGAAAACGTCAGAAAAAGTTTATAGAAATCACATTCTACAGCTACAACAACCAAATTTGGGGGATGTGTAAGGTATGGGAACATCAGCTGGGATAGGCAACATCAGTGCCTTATCCCAAATGTGTTGCCCTAAGTAATCTACTTTACTAGGTCTAAAATACACTATCAGTCTGAACTCTTTTAAATTTTTCTTGTCCTAAAATCAGACAAAATAATAACAGTGATATCCTTACAATTAGTCTAGTTATCCTTATGTTTAGCTTATATATTAATCAGTATCGTCATATAAAATATTTTTTAAAACCTACTTCTTTTACCAGTGTCCTTACACCACTCCTTGGCATGCCTGGTAATCTGGCAAAGGATCCGAGTTCTGGAAGGGAAGAAGCAGGGCATGTGAAAAACAAGCAGTGCAACCAGGCAACAGCTTGTAGGAGGGAAGAAGCACTGCTTTTAATTGGATTGAGGAAGTTAAAAATGTTGTGAGGAAGCTTTTCTTATCTAGTTAGTGTTTGTTTCCTAACAGCTGCTATCTCAGCCCAAAATATTACACTTTGGCTGCTTACTCTCAGATAAGTAAGCAGACTAACTGGTCTTGTGCATAGAGGGTGCAGTTCTCACGGGCTTTGGTTGCCTGAGCCTCTAAAATCAAGTCTGGAAGGACTTGGGGGCAGTAGATACACTTATTTTTGCAGCTTTGACGTGAGTCTCCCACTGTCCTTCCATCCTTCCCTGAGCCAGTGCTGGCACTTGTCCCCTGCGTAACTGTGGCTGCCTCTGATTCCAATCCTGCCCAGGCAAAGTGCAGCTGATGATCATGTCCTGCAGGAAGGAGACCTGCAAAGAAGGGGCTGGCTAGAGTAGGCATGTACCCAAATACTGAAGCCATTAATCCATTTCAGCTCAGGTTGATGATGGGATTCCTAACAGAAGCGGTACAGAGAAGTTTCTCAGAGATAGGATTTCCACTCCTTTCCATTAGCGAGCACTTGTTTCCATGAGATACCACTTGAAAAAGCTAAAAACACTCTTCAGTGACCAAATCCCTCAGTAGAACACATCCTAAAATTAACAGCCTTTGTCATATTTATTCACTAATGTTGTATCCAACAAGCGTAAATGAGAAAGGACAGGCCATCACTCCTATGCAAATTCATGAAATTGCACTGAAAAGAGACTAGGAAACAAGCTTCAGAGGTGTAGTCTTTGGTGGACTATCCTCAAAGCAGAGAAATTTCACATTTCTTCATGGAAACGCAGGAGCCTTGTTAAGATTTGTCAGTGTGGCCATTAGTAGTTCTAAAGTCTGAGTTACTTCTCTTTTATTTGTATACTATTGAATTCTATATCTATGTGCTAATTCCAGCAATAATGTTGTGTTCTTT
Source organism: Pseudotriccus pelzelni (assembly GCA_035584735.1). Lineage (NCBI taxonomy): Eukaryota > Metazoa > Chordata > Aves > Passeriformes > Tyrannidae > Pseudotriccus > Pseudotriccus pelzelni. The sequence continues at coordinate 74,835,752 of JAWMRA010000001.1, forward strand.
CTCTTAAAGGATAAAGTTGTATTTGCATTGGAAAGTCTGTGCCACTTTCATTAGCGCCATAAACCACACAAATTTTAGAACTAACAAGGACTAGAAGGAAAGTATAGCTCCATACGGTGCTTAGGATATTTGTGAATCTGATTCTGCTTCCTGAGATATTTTCACTGCTTTGCTGATGGTCAGATATATTCATGTATTTGGGAGAATACATCTCTGTCATGCAGTGCTCCACAAAGGAACCAAACACAGACATTGTGCTCTGTTTGCACTTATCAGGAACCAGTGAAACCTGAACTAAAGCTTATTACCTATTATTGGCTTCTAGGAGTACGTTTTGCAATTGGCACTGTGCAAACACCGAAAACAAAGCACCTGTGTCCCAGAGTATTTATAATCTAGGGAGAAAACTTCAAAGGAAGTGGGTAGGCTTATGCCATAAAGGAGGAGAAAGAAGGAGGTGGAAGAAGATCAAGTGTTTTTGATCACACTGCTTCACAAAAGGCAAAAGAAAAAAAATCTTTGGGACTGCTGGGGTTTGTAGGGTCTTTGAAAGGCTGTTCCTCCAGGGCACTGGGAATTACTCACAGATTTGCAGAACATGCCAAGCTGGAAGGGACTCAAAAGGATCATCAAATCCAACTCCTGGCCCTGCACAGGATCATTCCCAAGAGTCACAGCAAGTGCCTGACAATATTGTCCAAACACTTCCTGAACTCTCTCAGGCTCGGTGCTGTGACCACTTCCCTGGGGATCCTGTTCCAGTGCCCAACCACCCTCTGGGTGAAGAACCTTTTTCTAATCTCTAACCTAAACCTGCCCTGACACAACTTCAGACCATTCCCTCAGGTCCTGTCACTGATCACCTCAGAGAAGAGATCAATGCCTGCCCCTCCTCTGCCCCTCACAAGGAAGTTGTCACTGCAATGATGTCTCTCCTCAGTCTCCTCTTCTCAGGCTGAATAGACCAAGTGCCCTCAGCTGCTCCTTACACGGCTTCCCCTCAAGGCCCTTCACCATCTTCATTGCTCTCCTTTGGCCACTCTCTTACAGCTTAATGTCTTTTTTTTGGCATTGCAGTGCCCAAAACTGCACACAATATTCAAGGTGAGGCCACCCCAGTGCAGAGCAGAGCAGAGCAGGACAATCCCCTCCATTGACTGGCTGGTGATGCTTTGCCTGATGCCCCCCAGCACAGGTTTGGCCCTTCTGGCTGCCAGGGCACTGCTGACTCATATTCAGCTTGCCTTGACCATGACACCCAGATCCCTTTCTGTGGCACTGCTTTCCAGCACCTCATTCCCCAGTTTGTATGTACACTCAGGGTTGCCCCATCCCAGGTGCAGAATTCGCCACTTTCCTTTGTTGAAGTTCATATCGTTGGTCCTCTCATTTGTCAAGGCCTCTCTGCAGGGCCTCCCTGCCTTCAAAGGAGTCTACAGCTTCTTCCAGTTTTGTGTTATCTGCAAACTTGCTTAAGTATCCCTTCCACCAGTCACTGCTGTGTTTCTTGGCTTGGAATAATTTCTGTCAAAACCGAGATGGTACAGTGCCCTGGCTCTCCTCTTGAAATGTGTTATAGGTTATAGTTCTTTGGCATCTTGAAGAAAAAGATGAAAAATGTCCAGTCAGACTGCACCCAGGAATGAGGCAGAAGCCAGAACCTTTTGTCACAGCCTGACCGCAGGACAGGAAACCACATTCGCAATGGCAGCAACTGGGGACTCAGTAGAACCACCCGTTCTCCGGTGCCTGTAGGACTTGTGGATGTATTGTAGTGAGTCCAGAGGAGGGCCACTAAGTTGATCAGAGGGCTAGAGCACCTCTCCTATGAAGACAGGCTGAGACAGTTGTGATTATTCAGCCTGGGAAAGAAAAGGCTCCAGGGGACCTTACAGCAGCCTTCCAGTACCTAAAGGGGGCCCATGGGAAAGCTGGAGAGGGACTTTTTTACAAGAGAATGGAGGGATAGGACAAAGGGCAATGGCTTCAAGCTGAAATGTTGATGTAATTCTCTGGGATAAACATCTCTAGAAATTTGATTTGGGGATCCACAAATTACTGTCCACACAGAAAAATAAATTTTTCTCACCTACAGACAAAAAGGAAAGGGAAGTGTCACTTTACCCAGGCACAGGTGTTTCTTCTTTCTCCTATTCCTCTCTCTGTTTATGCTGGCATGATCAACTGGACTTTACTTGGAAAGAGAAGAGGTTTTACAGTGGATAATCCTTTTTGTCCTTGAAATGCCTGAGAATGTGAACCTTGTTGTTTATCTGTCGGGTTTTTTTCTATGGATTTAATTCCTATTTCTAGAGATTCAAAAGTTCATGGGTAAAATCCTAAAATCATTTTGTTAGGCTGTTCAGTCCAATTATGACTAATTCAAGTAAGAATATACAAACCCGGTAAGGTTTCTACAACATGTAAAATATTATCAAATGTTCTTTACGTGTTTCATTTGAAATTCTCTCTTGCATAACCCTTGGATGTTAACGTATGTGACTGAACTTTAAACTCACACCCAGGACTTGTTAATCTGCTTATAGCTTCCCACAGCAATATCAGTGAAAAGATATACACAAAACCTGATGTAATTAACCTGGCCTTATGTAAGTCTGGGAGCTGCATTTCCTGCCATAAGCCTGGGAACCCTAGAAGAGCCTTAGCTGGCAGCACCATGACCCATGTCATCTGGAGCAGCATCTGCTCTCAGAGGAGGCAGACAGGGACTGCCAAGGAGCTAAGTGCAAGCCTAAAAATAATCTTACAAGTAATGTGATGGAATCCGGAATACTTTACATGCACATGATTTCAGTAGCTCATGCTGTAGTTCTGCCAGCAGTAAGAGGGTTCCTGTTTGCTAGCTGTGCTAACAAAGGATCAAAAGCAGCAGGTTTGGCACAGATCCCTGCAGACCCCTTCTGAGGGCATCATGGCTGGGAAACTACTGATCATTCAGCGAAGTGTTTGGTGTCCTGCCTTAGGGTGATTTCAGAAAACCTCATATTGTTTTTATTCAGTATGAAAACTGAAGTTCTACAACATTTAAGTGCACCTTCCTACTCATAGGGCCTTCTACCCTATTAGAAAAGTAATTAGATTGATTTGACATGGCTAATCTGTACTAGCTTGTACACATCTCTTCATTGTTTCACAGGTACTTACAAATAGTTCAATTCACTACCTGTTAAAAAAAAAATCCAATAATTGATGCTTGATGTACAAATTTCTAATTCCATGGTGTTTCTGCTGTGTTTTGTTGGGGTTTTTTTGCTTTGTTTTGTTTTGTTTTAAAGTTTGGTCCTGTTTGGCATTTTCTATGCTTCTGTCATTTAAAAATCCTCCACATGCCTGGGGAGGCTCCATCTGTGGCATAAAAGAGAACAGGGCAGACTGGTGATCAGGATTGCTCAGGGCACGCTCCAGAGCAGGTATGTCCTGGGCAGAGAGAGTTGGTGGGGCCCAAACTGAGCCATAAAGTTTTACAACAGGCAACCAAGGTCCAACACCAGAGCTCGTTGCTTGGACCTTCTTTATAGAAAAGTATACGTGTACTGAAAATTGCATTAACTTCTTTAAGGCTGCTTCAAACTCATTATCTCATCCCAGGCTATATATAGCGCATCTGCCTTCTCCTCATAAAATGACAGCTCTGGTCTGCCAGAAGGGCAGCACACAGGCAAGCTGCTTTGGCAGCTTGCCCTCTGTGTAATTCCTGCCACATCAACGTGCCCTAAGACATAAAGGCAGAGAACTTTAACCATAAAGATTTTGCTGCCACTTCTGATATTTAAAGGTCTTTTAAATAATTTTCTGTCTTTAAAACACTTTTTAGTGTGAAAAGAATGCTTCAAACAGGTAGAATTACAAGGTCACACATATCACAGCCCTTCAAATGTGTAATATTTAGAAATTACCCTTTAAGATTTTGGCTCTATGTTTGTATGTAGGTATTTTTCAGACAACATTTTTGCCTGATCCCTCACAAGAGGGCAGACAGAAGTCAGGAAGCTTTGGGTTACATATTTGCTTCAAATCATACCATATAATGTCAGCCAGGAAGGTCCCTCTTTCCACAAGTGATGAGCACCACTTGCATAGTGCCCTGGATGCTCTCATTGTTCTTTATCATCCCCAAATCCTACTCTCAGGGAAGCTTTTGAAGGCTAAAGAAAGACTCCCCAGATAACAAAGCAGCAAGGTCTCCTGACATGGGCAGATTAGGATCATACCTGGTGTCCTCCATTTCATTTCAGATTGCAATAATGTGAGGGGTGTTCAAATCTCACCCAGTACTACACAGGGACTTAGAGAATAAGCCAAGTGTCTCAGCTTTGGGTTTTATTTAACAACATCTGGCAGCCTGTTCTTGCAAAAGGCCTGCCTCTTGATCTCTCCATGGATTCTTTGGATCTGCTTCCCTCTAAAGGCCATTCAGTGAATTATTGTATTATCCTGAATGTCAATCAAGTCTTAACATGAAATCCATTCTCGGATGTATTCCTTATCTGGAGAGATGTTTGAGCTCTGTGAAGGAGAGGAATAAATACCTTAAGGGTTGCTTCATCTTGTAAGACCGATTAAAAGAAATAATGCTTAAATGAATGCAGAGATTTATATCAACAAGCAGAGGTTTTCATGATAAAATTTATCTAAAACTGAGTTTCAAGCATACACGCTTTTGTAGTACCTTATTGCACAGAAAAGTGAACCACAAAGGCTAACTGGTTTGTCCCAGGCAGAAATTGGGATCTGGCCATCTTTGCTCCAACCACATGCTCAGAGGAGTAAGTCACTCTCCTCAGACACACTGAGGCACTCAGCCTCTCAGGCACAGCTGCAATATTGCTGCAGTTTTGTGTGATCCCAGGTAAGGAACTTTCTGGTGTAGTAGAGCTTGGGCAGACTGTGTCTTATCTCAAAGGGTGAATTGCTCCTTCAGCTGAGAGGCTCAGATATGCCATGAAATTGAGACTTTTAATTGAGATGTTGGACTTCCACCGAGCTCAGCGGATAAGGAGAATCCCAAGCTGGAGTGGCATGCTAAGAAATTGGTCATTTTGCCTGCTTTGGCTCAGAGGGGAAAAAAAAAGAAAAAGGAGGCATTTAAAGTATACCTGTTTGTTATTTGGGCAGACTGTGAGAAATAGGATAATCTCTAAGTATACTTGTAACCTGAGTAATGATGATTGTCAACCAGCATTTATGCACTGCTTCGGCACTGTATAGGCATCTCTGGAGGGGAGGAGATCAAATTTTAGGTAAATGGAGTACATCTCTCCAGTCCTCTCTGCAGAGGGAGCACAGGAAGCTACAGTCCTGAATTAAACTGGATGAATAAGGGCCTGAAAGGAAGATTCATCTAACTTAGAGAGAAGGGAACAATTGAGGTGTTTAAACATAGGCCATCTTAAAAGTCCTTAAAGTATCTGAAACTTTCCACAGGCCTGGAAAATATGACAGAGAAGACACAGGTCACTTACTGTGATTTACATTTAAATCTCCTGAAAGACTGAAATTTAATAATACCTGGAGGTATGGAAGGTCAAGTAGACTCATTCAACAATTCCAGATAATACAAGTCGAGTTTACAACGTACCCTCAAGGGGATCAAACAAATATATAGGGGAAAATGAGCAGGTGTAACAAATCAATACCATGTCAGTTCATTTTTCTATAACGGCAGGGGAAAAGTGGCAGAACATCTCCCACACACACAGGTCTCTCACCTGCAAGAGTGACGGTATGCCTCCTGCCCAGGAAGCAAAGCACAACTGGCTGTCACTGTGGATGAAACTTGCCTTAGAAGTGTGGGTGAGGGACAGCTTTATGGGACCTTGTAAGATGGAGGCAGATGGCCACTTTATGCTCTTACCAGCATGTTTGTTCCTGTGTTCCTCTCTCTCATCAAAATGAGAATGAATCCCCATATTCAAAAATCTGTTGCGGTCATTTACAATTGTGGTGCAGTTAAGACACGTGAATCCTTAAAAAAATACCGTTCCTTTAAACAGTTCCTTGAAACAGTTCCTCGAAATATAATGTGCCCTATCATAGGGGATGTCTAATCTGCCCTCTAACATCTGAAACTTTTCAACACAACACAAGGATAGCTGAGACATCTGAAAGAGAAAAATTAAAGACTAACCAGGCAGGGTAGAGTTGAATGATCTTCCCCCTTATAAGAGGGAAGAAGTGATCTATATTTTTGACTTCAGCCTGTGAAAAAGAAAAACAAAAGTGATGACAGAAGAGTAAAATGTAGCAAAGGAGTTCAGGAAATGAAGCAGGTGAAAAGCTACTCCCTCCCATACAGAGGTGCCATGAAGTGCAAACAAATACATGTGAAAACCCATCACATAATTTAGCTGAAGAGCATCAGAATGGTTTAACCAACAAATGCTCAGGCCTACTCTCACTGCAAATTTGCAATAAACCTTACCTGTGGAAAGCAATAGACCTTACCTAGGACAAAACCATTCACATTGGAGCTTCCATACTGCCTCACTGAATGCCAAGAACAGAAGCAAACAGACATTTCCATACAGATCACTTTGGACAGAATAGATTTGTCTCAAAAAATTCCCATCAACTCCTCTCAGTCCACACAAAAAAATGCAGCAGTTTTGTAACAAGAACAGATTCAGAGCTACTCCCAGTGGGCACCTTAAAGGTATATGCCAATCAGCTCCCAGTTCTGTAAGTGCTGAGTGGTAAAGTCCTTGCTCACCTCCCTCCATCACCGCTTGCCGAGTATCAGAACAACCGAGTACCACAGACTGGAGCAGCAGCATCCACCAGGTCGTCCTCCCAGGGGTAGTAAATGATTCAATGAACAAGATCTGCCTGAATAGATATCTGAAGAGACAGCCGTAGTGCAGCTGAGGGCAGTAAGAGGACATGCCAAGGCAAACACATTCCAGATGACTTGCAACACAGTGTGAAATTTCACCCTATCATAAATAACACAGTAAATGTGAATGTTGTGTTTCCCAAGGTACTCGTCAGACACCTTTTCCCTAAAGAGCAGACATGGAGAAAATGTATCATCTCTGCTCCTTAGCCCTGAAAGGCAGATCAGAGGGATTCCTGCTGCGAGGATGACCATGTTATCCAGTGATCCCACCTGCTGCCTGCCTGCATAAAGAAAGATGCTTCAAAAGCCATGCACTCTAGCTGCCAAGGGCACACAGAGTGCATGAATACCTGGGAAGACAATGAACAAAGGTGTATGCCTTCCCCTTTCCTGATGTGACCTTTTCATTGTGTTCTAGCTGTCTACAGTACAGTAACTCGATTTCACCACAATTTTTCAACCACACCCCACCACACGTGTGAAAAGCCAACCCACTTGTTATGCTGAAAGCAATTTTTTTAGTTGTGTCTTATCACTCAACAGCCAGGTTTAACCAACAACAGGTGAAGCAGGCATCATCTAAGATGAGAGAAATCCCTTTCAGTTGTGACCAGTGGGGCTGTCCACAGACAGGAGATGATGCAGACAGGTGCCAGATTGTGGCTACTGTTCATCACTGGTCCAGAAAGTTGTTTTTTCTGAGGTGCACAGTCACTCATTTCGACAGCACTACCTCTTAAGCTGAGCAGTGTTTCAGAGGTGGGGCTCACTTCATTAACTTTAGCAGTCTAAAGAGGATGTCTAAGGTAATCATCCTAAACTTCTTCTGCAATAAGTCAAAAGAGGCAGGCATCCCCAGAGGCAATGGGTATGGGGTCTGCGGGCTAGACTCTGGAAGTGTCCTTCCAACCAGACTCAGAGCTTAGAGCCAGTGTCTTAGACTAAATCCTAAACTTCAAACAGCTAAGTTAAGAGAGACAGATCCCATCCAAAATGAGTAGATGGCTCAGGCTTGTGGCTCATAGGTGAGACCCATGTTTGTATGACAAATCCTCATGGAGTCCTCTGTATCCTGTTCCTGGAGAGTAAGTCTTCCTTATAAAATGACCATATATCTCATTTTTCTGTGCCTTCCTACCTTCATGCCAAAACACTCCTAAGTGCTGAGAGGTTCTTCCTCAGGGCTTGCTACTACTTTTCATACCTGTGTTTTGCCTGCCCACAGGCAGGCAGCATATTCTGACATTTCCATGTCTCCTGGGTCCACAGGAGACAGGTTTCTATCTTTTAGGTTTGTTTGAGACAGGTTTGTTTCTCTCTTCTGGTTTCTGACTTTTTCTTACCTTCCACTCTTGTTGCAGCCTGTGAATCCCCATGCTTCCATGTTGCTGGCACAGAGCGTAAAGTGTCAACAGACCTATTCCTCCGTCATTGTGCAGAGTTTAGGAACTCACAGGAAATTCAGTTCCCAAAGAACAGACTTTTCCCATCCTTACAAAACTTAGGTGCCCTGTTGCTGCGAGGTCCTGGTAGCAAAATATGTTCAGTTCCAAGATCAGCTGGAATGCAGGAAGCCACCCTGCCATTCAGTTTGGCAGAAGATGGGAGCCACCACCGATTTGCTCAGGCATGGCTGGGAACGGGGAGCAATAAAGGCTCCTTGGGCACAGAGTGTGGCCAGATCTTCAAGGTCTCTATTTCAGGAGATCAAATGATGCTTCTGGAGGCAGTGAGGGCCACTGGGGCTCTGCTAACCCTGACTGACTCAGTCTGTCACACAGGGAATGCTGGTGTTTTCTGGAATGCCCAGGACTGAGCAGAAATTGCATGGTAGGACCCCTGATGCAAAATATCGGCATATCTACAGCTGTTTTTGTGCAGTTGCGGGTAAGAGCAGATTCAGATCCAGCCTGCTTTTTGTGGAATGGCAAAAGGATTGAGCACAAAATGTTTTTATATATTCCAGTGTTAGTCCTTTCCCCCAGAAGAAGTGGTGGGTGCACAGATGTGCTGTCCCATTGATCCTCCCTTTTCAAGGATAGTTAGCAAAGCTAACACCTAACAACTCAGCAAAGAAAGGCTAAGAGTCAGTACCATGTCTGACTTGATCCTGCCTTATCCAAGCTAGAGAAGAGAACGGGCCTGAAGCACAGCTCATTTCACAAAACAGAACTTATTTTTCATACTGGTAAAGAATCTTTTCTTTCTGAAACTCAAAATGCGTGGAGGGAACTGATTATTCTGGTGATCCTTTTCACACCATTGGCTAAGAGTGTCAGAGATGTTATGACAAGGGCTGATACCCATTATTGGTCTGTCAGAAGTGCAAAGAGTAGTTTGTAATCTTTGCAATTTTAACACAGTATATCCATCTGATGATGTGAGTGTTTATTTGCTATTCACTTGCTGATACCTAGCCAGCATCCAGCAAGGTTCTGAGTGATCACACATCTCCAACACGTTACCATGTAGTATCAGCAGATAGCAGATACCCTGCAAATACTTTTGCTGAGAGTATACAGACTCTTTTTATCCATCTCTGGTAACTGCCTTCTCCATTTCAGTTTGTCCTGCTTAAACTAGAAATTTGGGTGAGGTGTCAATCGGCTGAATTGGATAAAACCACTCAGAGACAGGAATGTGCAGATCTCACCTGGAAAGCTGTCGATACTCTTTTCATGCCCCTTGTCACACATTTCAGGTTTCAGACAATGAACCTTTCACATAAGTGGGCAAACTGGCAGGTCTCTCATTTTTGATAGCTGAAATTACCTTTCTTCCAAGGTCAAACTCCCTAGGTCCAGCCGTTTCTTTTGCTCTCATTATCCGTCTGCCACATTTGCTTGTTCAGGGAGATAAGGAGTGTGATGTAGCCCTGAAAAGTCCTTTTTCTTCTTACAAGTGAAATAATAATTGCTGTTTGCTTTCCTGTGACTGGACATAGGATCTGATTATGAACTCAGAGCTGCATAACTCTTAACAGCGTAGACACTAACTGAGCGATGTCGATGTCAATATGAAACTGCCATAATTAAGCTTCCAGGTTGTTTTCTGCTCTGGATTTTTCAGGTGAACAGGTACCAATAGAAACTTGGGGAAAAAAAATAATTTGTTTTCCGTGAGCTGTCTGGTGCCACAGTCTGGTCATTAACTTCGGCAGCAGATAAATTCAAAAATCAGGAGCCATGTGTACTGGTACTTGTAGTGATCAGAAATGAAGGATTAATCAGCCTATAAAAACTCTGTTCTATGATAGTGAGGATAAGACTTCACTGTACAGACTTCTTTTTCATATTCTATATGTACCAAACACTTTTTCCAGAAGAGGGTGCAACATTTATCTCCAGCAATCAAAAAGCACTATGTTTCTGCTGGCCTCTATTTGTGAATGCCAGAACATTTTCAGACTGTTTCTATCTCCATTTGTAAATACGGGATTCAACATTAAACACAGTAAAAAATCCTGTCCCATGACACTTATAATATAGAAGACTACAAAGAATCTGTCCATCTTGCTTCCTTTTACAGTCAGTAAAGGGAAACAGGAACATAGTTCTTCCTGTCTCACCCTATATTTGTCAGCTGAGTATCTCTCCAGATTCCTTTGACTATGGTGCCTGGAGCTCCGATGACTAACCCAGATGTTGACATCTGCACTTTGGACATCCAGATTATACAGAATCCCACCTCTTGCATTTGCCAAGAAATGCTCTACAGTGACAGTGTGGGACATGGCTACCCATACTGTGCTTATTGCCAAACACCACTCGTCATATTACTCATATTTACCTCAAATTTAAATCAACTTATGGGAATTTCTGATTATTTTGTTTGTGGGGCTACTATCAACGCTGCAGTAGAGAGCAGGATAAAGGGTCCCTTGCAGAGGTGTTAAAGAAGTCATGGCTGGCAAGGGAAGGGAGAGGAAGAGAGGTGTCACTGTGGTTAGACCACATTGTTACTTATGCCAGCTGTCGCACAGATTGACAGCTCTGTTTATTCAAGTGTCATCAATCCCCGTTACCATTTCACATGGCCTTAGTGCTCTTTAAACTTCACAGACCAGTGGATCTTGAGGAGGGGTTTGAAAGCTTGAAGTAAACCCTTCCTGCTGAGCTTTCCTCATTACTACTCAATGAGCATGGATCATTATTCAAAATAATGACTCATTTCAGAGATGTACATGCTGTGGAGATTGTATCACCTCCACTGGATATGATACAATCTTCAAACACAGTCCTTCTGTGATTTATGTACTCACAAAGAGTTGCTTTCAGCTCGAAGACGTAACCCTGCCCCTTAAGCATATATGCAGCAGTCATCACGCAAACCCACTTCTGTTAAGGCATATCAGGTGCAAAGCCAGCGTCGCATTTCTAGCCGTGGTTCAGCCAAATGGGGACGTTTACAGGGCGTGGCCTCCCGTTGTCTCAGCCTACAACAAAGGTGGGGAAAATGACACATTTCTCTGGGGTCCCCAACCTGAAGATGGCTTCCCAGGCACAAAGGCATTTTAGCCTCACCCTTGCTACCAGCAGGCAGGGTTAGCTAATAATTATGTGGTAGTATTGTCTTAATTGAAGAAGCAACAAAAATGAGTCTAAAAAAAAAAGCATAAACATGCTAATACATATGGCAAGTCAACCCTTACCCTCAGCATTTAAAGATCCTTCCTGATACGGGCATCAGAAAATGGTCTGGGAGCTGGAGAAACAGCGTTCACAGCTGCTTCACACCTTCATTAACATACTCTAATATTAACAAAGTAAATCCATGACTGACTTGCCTCTTCTCGTGTTGATCCTTCACTGCTTCCAGAATAATAATAAGAGCCACCAGGACTGGGCTCATAATGAAGAAAGAACCACTGGCAGTTAGTTTTGGATGTGAACTACTTAGGGAGTTGGTCATGAGCAGACATCATTTAAATAAGACTGTAACTGCAGAAATAATTGTGCAAGCCAGTATCTGGCTGTTCTGAACGGAGACACAAGACAGAGCAGGACTACAGCACATTTACATGAGCGGGAAACTTCAGCCTTCTAATACAAGTGGCAAGCTCTACCGATGAGTACAAATTACTCCAAAATTACATGAGCAAGAGAGTAATTATACAGGGCCACCATCTGTGGGTACTCCCAAAATTGCAAATATATTGGGGCAGTAGAGCTAAGTTACTGAAGGTGATGGAATGCTAAAGTGAAAAACAGTGTTGCAACAGTAGAAGATGCCCACAGAAATGCGAAACACTGTCCTTATTGCCCACCTGAGTATCAGGAAAGGTTTGAGATGGCTTATCTAACCAGGCATGACTGCTGCCATTAAAGAAAAAAGTGAAATCCACAGCAAACGCTGGAAATCATCAGGGAAAGAACCTCAGAAACACCTCAGTGTTCAAGGCTACTGCAACCCTGTCAAAAACAAATGGACATGACTCAAGTACCTTACTTCCCCATTGCAAAAATCTCAGCTGTTGCACAAACAAACCAAGCCAGAATGTCATACTTTGTCGTAAATGGCAGTTTGAGTGGAGCTGATGAAAGATAGTGACCTGCGATTCACAACCAGCCTATTTGGGAAATCTTCTATAATGGATTACACACTACAGCTAGTTCTCAACACAAACAGTGTAGAAGAAAAATAAAAAAAATAAGAGACAAAAAGTAAAATCCTAATGAAGTTATTGTCCTGGTGGGCATCTTTAGGCCAGCAAAGCAAAGCTACGAAAAAAGAACCTCTCTGTTTTGCAAGTAAATCTAGATAATTCCTGATAAGCCTAATGAATGGCTGTAATGATTACACACCCATCTCACTTCTAGTAGTGAAATATCCTAGGGATATAGAGGTGGTGGGCAGTAGTATATAGGAATATCTAATGCAGAAGAAATTCTGTGGATAAAGAGAAGCCCTGTGATCAGACACTATTCGTAGTCTCCTGTCATACATATCTGTAAGGACAGGGAAAAGTACATTTTCATCTGCTAAGGGGAGGGGGGGGTTGGGGGACTGTGCTGGGTTACTTTAGTCTCCTCTACTTATCCTAAGCCTTTATTTCATTTTTGCTATTTTATGTATTGGCTTCATCAGTTTATAGTGGTAACACTTACTTATTGACAAGTGTACATGTACAAAATGTTTAATAATAAGAAAATATGAAACTGTGGTTGGAAGGGTTGCTGTCTAATAATTTTTCTCCTAGATCAAGTTTTGATTAAAGCCTGACCTATTCTGATACATAATATAAGGCAGGGATATATAAAAGTATTTGTAACACATTTGTTTTATATACATTTATATATATTTGAGTGTACTTGTTTGCTTTGTTCTAAGACATGAGACGTTTTCATTGTGAGGGATCAGTGGTTGGTATTTCAGTCTGTTTGAAAACCTGCAGAGCAAATTCAGGGATGTGTATCAGTCCACAACTCCCTCGTGAGGGGAAGAGGAGGGGCAGGCACTGATCTCTTCTCTGTGGTGACCAGTGACAGGACCCGAGGGAATGGCCTGAAGTTGTGTCATGGGAGGTGTAGGTTGGATATTAGAAAAAGGTTCTTCACCCAGAGCATGGTTGGGCACTAGAACAGGCTCCCCTGGGAAGTGGTCACAGCACCAAGCCTTAGAGAGTTCAAGAAGTGTTTGGATGATGCTCTCAGGCACATGGTGTGACTCTTGAGGACGGTCCTGTGTAGGGCCAGGAGTTGGACTCGATGATCCTTGTGGGTCCCTTCCTACTCAGAATATTCTGTGATTCTGTGATCCTAGTCTAATGGCTTTGTTTTATTTACTTGTGCATATTAATACATTCAGTGATGCCTGTGCCACATAAAGTACTTGGGATAATTTCTCAGCATGTGGCATGAATCTTTCGCCTAAGCACAGCTGTGGGCTTTGATGTACTCAAGGAAGGACTTCTCCCACCAAGTTTAAAGTTCAGCAGTTCAAAAGCACTTCTCATTAGATATTAACTAAAATGCTTTACAAATGAGAAGGGAACGACCTACTCTGTGCCTGAAGAATTTGGCAGGGGCCATTCTCACAAGCCAACAGACCACCACCAAGCTGAGAAATGTCCTGCAGAAGAGAGGTTGGGTTCAGGGGCAGCACAGACAGGAGAGTGACCTCTTACAATTCTGTTTTGGAAAACACAACCCCTTGGCTTCTCCAAGCTTTGTCTGGAGAGCAAATCTGCAACACAAGCTGTTATGGGCGTTATTTACAGCTCTCTGTATTGCTCCAGCCACATGGTAGATATGTAGCTGAATATCCATGTGGCTGCCCACCCTTGGGGCATCATATCAGTCCCAGGGAGCTCAAGCAAATCTTTAACTTTCCTGTCTTTTCTGGTGTGGCATAGAAACCCCTAAGCTGACAGATGGAGGCAGCAGGTTAATCACTGAAATGCATCTGGGCAAAGAGTCTGTCAGCTGCCAGGCATGCATCCAAGGATGTCGCTGCTCCCTGCCAAAAGCCAAGAAACACAACTGCACCTGTGAGGTTCACAGGGCAACTGGGCTGCTTCTGCTTGCACGAGACGCTCGCTGTGGGAGTCACTGCTGGAGACATGAGAGAGGCAGAGGGATGAGGGCTCAAGACTTGAGGATGCCTGTCTGTTGAACCACTCATGCCGTGACTCACTGGGATAAGAGCAGGCAGCCAATGTGTAGAGTTAGGTGGGGAACCTAGAAGAGCCCAGGATGATATTGGGCGAGCAGAGGCTGCTCAGTTAGTGCTACAGGTATGAGGTTTGCTAGAAAAAAAAAGAAAATTAACTTTTGGTGAACACAAAAGGAGGATTACACTTTCGCTTTGGTTTAACTGTGGCTTTTCATTTCTATACTTTAAACTCAGTCCTCAAAACCCATCATGTCTTTCATTTCTCTGGTCACCCTGTGTAGAGCTGGAGAAGTAACATATGCCTGAGGTTGGAAATCTGTGGCCAGCGTCCCTCCAGAAGCAGTGGCTTGAAACAGAGAGAGGCTGCAGACAGGAAAGAGGGACTTGTGCCTTGGGTCATGCTTAAGCAAACCTCAGCCTGTGGAGGTGTCTGGCACTAGGGTTGTGCTGCCAGAGCTGGATAACAGTTGTGGCAGACACGGGTAAAACGTCCTGCAGAGTACAGGCAGCCAAAGGGCTTGGAGCAACCTCCAGGGCATACACCTGCTCAATGAGGATCCCAGATTAAACTTAGATCCTGTTTGGGATGGGAGAAAAATTGAAACTTGTTGAGGCATGTGATCCCAAAATCAATATTTTCACAGCTCAAGGCATGTGACGTGTCCCTGGAAGGTGCCTGGTGAGGACAATGGCTGGCACAGGACCACAGATCCAGATGGCTCTAGTGCGCTCCACCACTGACCAGCCCATGCACAGGCATCAGTAAGATAGTACCTATGCCTAGAGCCAATGGTTCTAGGTTTCCTTTACGGGCAGGAAAATTCATCCCATAAATCTACACACTTTCGAGAGATGCCCTGTATTTAATGGGACTGGAGGGGGTAGGGTGGGATTTATGAATGGCAATTGAATTTCCTACTTTATTACATTTTGCATTTCATACTAAAGCTCAGAACTTCACATTAACAGTATATCCAGCAATAACACAAACACTTCCTCCAGCTAAATTTTAACATTTGTGTCAGGTTTTTTACTGGATGCAGCAAACCTGTAGCTTTTGCATGCCACGTCCTAACACTCTCTTACCAAATCAGGTTTTTCCCGTATGTACGTAGAAAAGTTAACACTTCCCAGAATACTACATGAATGAAATGCTCTGGGCCATCTTTCCAAATAAACCCTTAATCCTCAGATATCACTGAAAGTAATTTTTGTCAATAGTGCACCATCCAGTAGAAAAACAAAGAGCAGCCACTGAAAAAAACAAACACACTGGTGTCTCCAATCTCACTGTTTGCCATCTGCTGGCATTTTTATTTTGCTGGTATCTATCAAGCAATTTACAATCAAAATCCACCACTTTGTCGCTTGGAAACTTCTGAAATATATGTATTTGCTGTTGGAAGGTTTTCTGATTCATGTCTGCATAAAATAACTACACCAGAAACTGGGAAAGAAAAGGAAACTAAATTTTCCCAGAGCTAGCACCAAGTAAAGAGATTGCTGTGTTATCCCATTTTCTCCCACTAAACAGCTTTTTGAGGGGGAAAAAATCCAAACCAGTGCAGTGCAATATTTAAATCCACATAAAGCCTTACCACCAAAATCAGCAATATGAGCATGAGGCACCATCCAGTGCTGCAAATGTTCCTTACAAGCTGGACTTCGGTCAAAATTGGTTTTCTCCTTTTCTAAAAGTTGAAATGCATTTCTGATACAAAAAAGAGATTTGACACAGTTTTAATGCTAAGTTCCCAAAAGTGATTCTGCGCTTCTTCACATGGCTTGCAGCTCAATTGAATTAAAAAGCTAAAATGAACATCTAAATGAGCCCCTGAAATAAACAGCTGAGAAAAGACACTTGAACAACAAGGAAAACAGAAAAAAACCACAGTGCATAGCTGGATCTCTATTATCAGTGGAAAAGGCTTTATTCCTTTGCAAGGGCAAGGGCAAGGTAGAGCTACTGCAATGCAATGAAAGAAAAATACTTTCTGTATGGGACCATGAAAGCATTAACATAACAGGCAAAGCACATTATGTCCTGCCCTTGGCAAATGTGTGGTTGGCTACTCCAGACTGTGACCCAGCAAAAATAAGCAGTCCAAATGAATTTTCTCCTAGGTAATATACTGCTTCATTTACTACACACATTAGACACTGGTGGACTGTTTTCTCAAGATTCAGTGTGGAGGCACAACATTGCACTGAAGGAAAACAAATACCTTGTGCTGCACACAAACAGAAATGAGCTGAAGTGCTGCTTGATACACTAAAAAACTTCCAAGTATATTTGATCCATTTGATTTTTGACTAGGCAGTGCTCTCAGTGGATGGGAAGACAAGGAGAACTCAGTCAAGTCCCTCAGCACAAAACATGCTGGCATTGACATCTATGTTTTTAAGGTGTTCTTTTTCTCCTCAGGTCTCATTACTGCCATTTTCATTTGTGATTCCTTAAGCTCAGCAAATTTAAATTTGATTTTATCCAAGAGCCTCTACACCTGGAGGCAACCTCGCTTTTTGCTGGAGGGTTTTGCCCACTTCTGTCAAACCAATCTGGCTATCACTTCTTTTTCAAACACACGCACCACTTCAGAGACCAAATCAAACCAGTAGGATCAAAAGAAGCAGTACTGATGACAGATCAAATGCACATTAACCCCAACCTGTTTATTGATTTTTGAATCTGTCACATGTTATTTCCTTATTCCCTTTGTTTCTCAATTGCTTGAGCATGTTGATCTAAGTCAGCTTTTAACTCCACTTTGTCACCACGACCTTTTTTGATCCCAGTCCATTTACTCTCAAATTAAGTCACACTACAGAAGCCGCTTTGCTCCAGGTTGTGGTTTTCATGCTCTCAGTTAAATTAAATCTTTCTCTGCCACCAGCTGGGACAATTGGTGTCTGATACACAGTGGGGCCTGGGACAGTAAACCATAACACTCTCTTCATGGCACAACCCTTCCCTGAGTGAATAAGGAGCTGCTTGCTGTGGGAACTGGGGAGAGGAGCTGGAGCATGGCACATGAAAGACCTTCCTTGCAGATAGAGGTACTAGTGGCAAGGTATAAGCAGATGCTCACCTGTCTTTCCTTCCTCCAAACTGGAAACTGGGACAAATTTGTGTTGAGGGCTAGGCTGCATCTAAGAAGGGCTAAGTAGAAAGAGCATGGTAAATTATCACCCTTCATTCATGCTCTTCTGCACCTTATTTTTGCCTCCTTCAGGACCTTTGCCAGTAATCTCACATCTCCTCAACTGCTGTCTCTGGTTGCTGCCCCTGCTATTAGCTGAAGCACACATGTAGCAGTTTTGCTCCTGCATCCACTTGGGAAATGAGTCCCTCTTTTCCAGAAGCTTGTCTCCTCATCTCTGCTCTGCTGTCTTGGAAAGGGTATTGCACTGGCAGAGCTAAAGGTCTCTGTGTCATGTTCCCTGCTTTGGGTTTTCTTTAGCATATCCAGAGACACCCTAAAAAAACATAAATATAAGATGGCCGTGGAAAAATTTCCCTGTGTGTAATTAGCTGAAAAAGTAGTTAAACGTTCTGCTGCTATGAACTGAAATGCACATATCTGTGAAAAGAAGATTTCAGCACGTGGGCTAAATAACAGGGTAGAAGGGACCACATGGAATCATGTTCTGAGCATAACATATAATCTGTAACCATTAGTGCACCGGGGTGCCACTTAGAGCTATAATAATGCATCCAAGTGCTACTCTATTTGCTACAGTGAGGCAACAAAATCATAGGGTAACAGAATAAGTCAGGTTAGGAGGGACCTCCGAGGTCATCTAGTCCAAAACACATTTAAACAGATGGGCTTGTTCAGTGCCGTGTCCAGCTGAGCACCTCCAAGGAGGGAGATCCTCTCTGGGCAGCCTGCTCCAGGGCTTGACTATCCTTCCAGTAAAGAATTCTTTTCTAAGATCTAGTGGGAATTTATTTCCCACCTTCCAACTCATGCCCCTTGCCCTTGCTGTTTTCCCCCCAAAGGGTTGGCTCCCACTTCTGTGAGTCCTCCAGCTGGGAGCTATTCTGGTGCCCGTAAAAGACAACAGTCTCCTCGTGCCCAGGTGCTCAGGAAACAGCAGAGACCAGTTGTGGCACATGAGGACAAAGGACACACTCAGTGGGAAAGTGTTCCCGCTTCAGGAACAGCAAGATCTGAACACTTTCCTGCTGCTCAGACACTGGTCAAGACTCAGCTTCTTTCTCTTTATGGTTCATTGGCAAGGATTGCTTCTGAACAGTAGCTGCTTTAGAAAGACATTTGCTTATCTGCCTTCCACTGCAATTAAATCCCGTGAAATTCCTTTAGGTACAGTATACTTTTATTATGCAAAGACTTTCTAAATTGCACTACATATGGCCACAAGTTCTAAAAATTTGCCCAGAGGTTCCTTTCCCTTCCACTGTGACCTGCCTGTGTTTAGCAAAACTTAATTTGATGTGGAGGCCACTTCTGAAGGACAAGAGCTGCACCTGTGCTGTTGGCCAGGTGGAATGCACCTCCAGTAAAGTAGGAGATGCACTTCTTCACATTTCCTGCTGAGTTTGTTAAACAGGTTATATCTATTTTTAAAAGCATTGTATTACAAACTCTCAGGGAACAACACAGGCTTTTCTCAACAGAATTAAGGTGAGCTGAAAAAAAAAAAAAAGAAACAATGCATTAATCTCAGTGTCAAGAAACAAAGTCTGTAATGTCTGAGGGTGCTGAACAGAATGGGAGAGGGGAAAGTTTATTGGCTCGTGGAATGCAATTTTTCACTCCTTTAAAATGCTCTAGATTGTCAGTTCCTATTAATTTTTTACTTTTTGTTATGTAATATATGAACCGCATAGCTTAAAATCATTCTTGTCCTGGCAGTTTACAAAAGACATGCAGTAATTTAATTTAATTCCACTTCTTACTGCTTAAGAAAAACAAAAGTGGCAACCCCAGCAAGGACTGGTGATTATTAACTGATGTTCCCACTCTGATGGATTTTTTTTTTAGGTGACACAGAAACATTCCTTTGTTTACTCTCCAGTGGGGAAGAGGATCTAGTTGCTTAATTTTTAGGCAACACTTTTTTTCTGCACAATGCAGAACACTGTGCAAGTTCCTCATTTACAGTTGTGTTAATCTCCTCTAATGTACACACCAATTTGAGGTGTATCCCCCAGATCTATGGGTGACAGCAGAGCTAACTTTACCCAGGTGATGACACTCTTACAAGCTTGTCTATGTTCCCCATATGTCTGCCTTACCTTTTCAATATTCAGGTTCTCAGGGAAACCCTAGCAAACAAGGAAGTTGTCCTTCAGCCCTAGAAAAATAAAGTTGGGTTTTTTTCCCTTTGCACAAGTGCTTTAGGCACCCTGGAAATCATAACATGGCAGAGCCGGGAAAGAGTCTCAAGTTGCCCAATCTATGCATAGTAAAATTACAAGAAGAATTACTCTGGGACAAAGGCATGACGACCCTAGCCTGCTTATCCTGGCTGCAGAACAAAAGCTGTTGTCATCCGGTGTTTAACTTATGAGGCAATAACAATTGCTTTGTGATTTTGATCCTGCAAAAACTAAAATAATATCCTGTATTTCAGATTGCGAGCAAAACACTTTCTGAAAGGCTCTTCTGTACATGACAACACAAATTTTTGTACGTTATAAACAGTCCATTATTTATTAATATTCCGTTCTGATTTGTAAAATGTGTGTAGGTAAAAAAATCTGGCGAGTCTGGGGAGGTCTCTGCTGACTGGAAGCTCCCAGTGTTACTCCAATCTACAAGAAGGCTGTGAGGGAAGACCCAGGGAACTACAGACCTGTTAGTCTAACTTAAGTTCCTGGAAAAGTTACAGAGAAGATCACACTGGGTACTGTTGAAAGGCATTTAAAGAACAATGCAATCATCAGGCACAGTCAACACGGGCTCACAAAAGGAAGGTCCTGTTTAACTCATTTCATATCCTTCTATGATAAGTCCACATACCTAGTGGATGAAGGGAAGGTGGTGGATGTAGTTTTTCTGTGTTTCAGTCAGCTTTTCATACTGTCCTTCACAGCACGCTTCTGCACAACTCTTCCAGTTGTGGAATGAATGGGTTGATGGTGTGCTGGGTGAAGAACTGGCTGAGGCGCAGAGCTCAAGGTCTTGTAATGAGTGGGGCTACTTCTGTCTGGTCATTGGGGAGCAAGTAAAAATCAAGAGAGCAGTGGCTGCAGAGCAGCCCTGCAGAAAGGGATCTGGGAGTGCTGGTTGGCAGCAGGATCAGTGTGAGTAAGTTGTGTGTCCTGACAGCCAGGAGGGCAAATCCCATCCTGGGGTGCCTCGAACACAGCGTCAGCAGCAAGTCAAAGGAGGTGATTATCACAGTGTTTTAGCATTGAGCATGTGGCCTCACCCAGAGTGCTGTGAGCAGCACTGGCCCCACAATTTCAGAAAGTGTTAAGGTCCTTGAATGTATCCAGAGAAAGGCAACAGCTGGTGAAAGGGCAGGAAGGAATGTCTTTTGAGGAGTGGCTGAGCATTCTGGGCTTGTCCAGTTTGGAGGAAAGAAGGCTGAGGGGTGACCTCATTGCTCTTTGCAGCTTCTTTTGGAGGGGAAGTGTAGAGGGATATGCTGATCTCTTCTCCCCGGGATTCAGCAATAGGATGTGCGGGAATGGTTCAAAGCTGCACCAGATAAGGTTTAGACTGGACATTAAGAAAGAATTCTTTACTGAGAGAGTGGTCAAGCCCTGGAACAAGCTTCCAAGAGAGGTGATGATGTCCCAAGCCTGTCAGTGTTTAAGAGGCATTTGGATATACCCTTAACAATGTACTTTAACTTTTGGTCAGCTCTGAAGCACTCAGGCAGTTGGACTGGATGATCAACATAGGTCCCTTCCAACTAAAATAGTCTACTCTAAACACTTACTAATATTTCCTCCCAAAATGCCATTTTTACGCCCAAGAGTCAATGAAACTTATCAAAAAAATGAACCAGAAGGGTTGGTTTTTTTACAAAAAAACATGAGCACCTTTCTCACCCGGTCTGAGAATAAAGCCCACACTCAGTCAAATAACCCAGCACAAACCTGAGGTATTGCAGTGACCTGATCAACTTATGTACAGAAAAGAACAGAAATCAATCTCACAGTGGTCTGAGGAACTTAAAAAAAAATCGCAAGTCATATCTTGTGTCAAAACACAGAAAGAATAAAAAACCAAACCAAACAAACAAAAATCAACAAAACAAACAAACCACCAAAAACCAAAGCAAAGTCCAAGTCTTTCATTCTACTACATTAGATATAAATAGCTAAGAAAGCCAAGTAAGCAAATCCAAAGCCAGAGCTATGATGGCAGGAGACGGAGGTTGAAGGGAGATAAAATGTCTTCATAGGTATGTTAAGTTGCTACTACAACAACAGGGAGAAAAGGGACCATTGTTTCCTGGAAAACTGGAAAACGTATGAGTTAGGCTCACAACACAGGGATTTGCAGTTGCATAAGAGAAAGAAGCTGAACATATAATAAGGCGAGAAACACAACCTACCCGATGAATATTTTGCAATGTCTAACCCCTCCAGATCCCAGCCAGCATCAAGAAAATGCCACCAGGGCAGGGAAGAGTATCTCTTGCAACTTCCCCTACTTTTCAAGCTGGGGCAAACTCTCAGCCCTGCGCTATGTCATTTTGGGCTTACATCACCATAAATAAGATCAGAAGCTTTGATTTTATCTTGATTTTATCTTGCTTTGATTTTAGATGAGAAAGATAGTAGCAACTGGACTAGTAACATAAAACACCCTCAAAAGCAACAGTGTCAGAAGTAAAAAGGAGGAGCCTTTCCCTGGAGCAAGTCTGATTCTCATGTACACTGAGGCCACTTTACAACATTCTGGATAAAAGAGAGTTTACAAGAGAATGAAAATATAAACTAGCCCTGCTTGAAAGGTCCTTGCTGGCAGGCAGAGAATGAGTCTGAGGTGGAATTAATTTCATCTGTCCTAAGCCACCTGCAGGGGCTCCCCTTGAAGTCCCTGGCAGCACACAGATGGCCATCAGAGACACATGGATCCATACTGCACATTGCAGCTGAAATCCAGCTCTGTTGAAAGCAGCGTGGTCTGGGACAGCAGAACTGGTTGTTGGACATCTCAGCCAGAGCAGTCTGCAGGATCTTCAGCAGGGCTACCCACCTTTAGCAGGGTTACTCACCAGCCTGACGCTTCCATAGCCTGGGAAGAGATACTTATGCTTGTCAGGAAGCTCCTCTTCCTCCTGATCTTCCTCCCTGGGGCTCAGACTCAGGCCTAGAAGTATCCTGGCTGTGTTCCTATCCTTCAGTGCTGACTCCAGCCTTCTGCTTGTGGTGTGGCAGCACATCAAAAACTTCTGATGGGCCCTGACCAAAATTTGCCCAGACACTACTCCCTGTATGCACCAACCAAAGCAGTGTTATCAATAAAAGAACAGGTGAGCTCCCCATGTCAAGAAAGCATGACGACCCAGGCTTGGATTCAAGACTCCTGCTGCAGACTCAGTTAGATCCCAGCGGATAGCTTGGATTGGCCTAGTTTACCACCAACAACAAAATTCCAGTCTGCAAGATCTCTGAGTGCCACGATAGAGGAAAATATTAAAAAATCTTTTTCTTTTCCTTTTTGCTGCCATGCAATATGATAAGTAGGGCATAACATCATAGAGATGTGACTTGGATCTATGGTCATGCCTCTGTTCACTGAACTCAGAAGCACTTCCCTGTGTCCCAAAGTGAGCTTTGGTTACTTCTGACACCACAAAAAAGAAGGGTCGCTCACCCAACTCATGACCCTTTCTTTTCCCTCCTGAGGAGAGAAGGCATCTTGGCACAGAGATTGAACAGAGCTGTAGCACATTCCATGCCCAATGCTGCTGTGCAAACAAGCCTACTGCCTGCTTTCCCCTCTCCCTCTTCTCTGCCAATGCCTCTGTGCGTCACCTGCAAGTTGGAGGGTACCAAGGTGGCAGAGAGCAGGCAGGGCCACTACGTCAGCAAATGCGTCTGTGGACCCCCTTTTATCCTGCTGGGGCATTAACAGATCAATAAACACCCTGTTCCCATTGAGCTCTGACACACACCCAAGGGTACACCTAACTCTGGGGGTTTTTTTCTTTTTTTTTTTTTTTTAAATTTTAAATATATGTCTGTAAGTGATTACATCCGGGTTTGTGTCCGCACGGCAGAACCAAAGAGCATTCATCAGAAGAATAATGATGCAAATGTGGCTTCTTATCCTCCAATGATTGCCCATCTGGCAAAAAGGTTTAGAAAATGTAACAATAGTTTTGAAATAAATAGGAGGAAAGTAAAGACCGGCAGTGTACTTTCCACATCAATAGCAAATATACTACTGATGTGGAAAGTAAACAGCTTCAAACAGGAGGTGAAACCACTGTGGATAACTCTACACCTGTGAGATGTAGGCTTGAATGCCCGTGCATTAAAACTGAGGCAGAAAATCCCAAGTTCCATCACCTCAAATTACAAAAACAGGTATTAAACGCTGTATTGTCTGTAGCCAGGTAATAACACGGGGCCAGGTGAAATTCGGAGGATTAAAATACCTTGCTGTGCGTTTCAAAAGCTTACCTCCTTGTACGAAGCACTCTATACGGTCAGCACACCTGTATTGTACAAGCATTCCTCAAAACCATTCCCCGGGCAGGGCTGGTTTTCTGTGGGGGACAGGGGGACGTCTGCATGCGGAAAGAGATGCAAACCTGCAGCTACTGAGGAGACGCTGAGACCGCACCTGTCCCATTGCTGCCGTCCCGTCCCGTCCCGTCCCGTCCCGTCCCGTCCCGTCCCGTCTCGTCCCATCCCGTCCCGGCACGCGCACCTGCAGGGGACGGGGAAACTAAACCCAAACTACAGGTCGCGTTGCTGTTTGTTTGTTTGTTTGTTTGTTCTCGCGTCTGGTTTATAACGCCACCCTGGGGAGCTCCCCGCGCCCCGCCGGGGTCCGCCCGAGGGGCAGCGCTGCGGGCGCGGCCGGAGCGACCCCGGGGCGCTACCGGGGCCCGGGCGGGGCGGGGGCGGCCCCGGGGGCGCCCGGAGCTCCCTGTGCTGATTGGGCTGCGCGGCCCGGGGCGGCCGTGACCGCCGCCCCCGCCCCGCTGGGCTCCGCTGGGTGCGCTCCGCTCCGCTCCGCTCCGCCCGCCGCCGCCGGGACTCCGCCGCTGCCGCCGCGGCCCCGCGCCGCCCGCTCCCCCTGCCCGCCGCCCCTGCCGGGCCCATGGCGAGCACGTCGGCGGAGATCATCGCGTTCCTGCTGACCATCTCGGGCTGGGTGCTCGTCTCGTCCACGCTGCCCACCGACTACTGGAAGGTGTCCACCATCGACGGCACGGTCATCACCACCGCCACCTTTTGGGCCAACCTCTGGAAGACCTGCGTGACCGACTCCACCGGCGTCTCCAACTGCAAGGACTTCCCATCCATGCTGGCGCTGGACGGTCAGGCTCCCGCTGCCCCCCACCCCGACACCTCCCCACCTTCCCCTGTGCTGCTCTGCGGGACTATGGGGGGCCCCGGGGCTCCTCCCGGGCCGGCCGCGGAGCCGGCGGGGCGGGCGGACAGCGCGGGGTCGGGGCGCGCCGAGCGGGGCCGGGGGCGGCGGGACCCCAGCGGAGGCGGCTCCCACCCGGGCTCGCGGGCGAGTGCCCTGGTGTTCCCTGGCAGGTGGCAGCGTACTGCTTGAGCACACCTGTGGAAGTGTGGTTTTTTTTCCCCCAAAACCCCCTGATTGAAAGTATGTTTGGTGTCTAAGTGGCAGCTTTGGCCTCTTTTGCTGTCGCTACCTGCTTTTTTTCCCCTCCTTCCATCAGAAGAGTGTGCGTGTGGATTTGACACAAGAAGAATGCAGGCAAATTTTTCTTGCCGATTTATTTTCCGACTGTCATGACATTCCTCTTTTTTATGGTTTTGCCAGCCATGCAACGGTCAGTGGAGAAGAACAAGCCTTGGCGTCATTTTGTTTTAATTAATGTTCCTTTGCTGGTTTTGCTAAGCGGTTATTAACTTGGATGTAATTGCTTCATTGATAAATGACAGTGTAAAAGCTCAGGGCAGTCAGGGATGCAAAGGTATGCAGAAGGGATGCATAGCTTGCCTCAGTTTTAAGGCAGTGTTATTTTGAAGCAAATTTGAGAGTTTTGCTATAGGGCTTGGAACCAGAGACTGAGTTGGTGCTGCGTTTCTTCACTGGTTAAGGGGGAACGTTTTTGCCCTTTAAAGAAGGTGTACTGGGAAATTGGAATTGTGGAAAATCTTTGCAACTAAACTTTTAGTCGATAAATCCACTCTGATTATGGCTGGTAGAAAGAGGAGATATGTGGATGGCACCCGTTTGTAGCTTCGGGAGTGACTATAAAGAGAGGGAGGAAAGGTTTCTAGAATTATTCCAAGTTTCTGCAGTTGAAAATTAATACAATATAGAGTGTCCCAGTGTCTTTGATACTCACAAAAGATCCGACCTACTGTTCATGGTCTGGCCAGACACTCCCTTTGCACTGGAATCTGAGTGTGGATTTTGGTGTGAAAGTTTTATTTAAAAGGAAAAGAAGATCTATTAATCTAATCACTAACCAATTATTGTTAACATATTATTGGAACAGAGTTTAATATGATCATGAAGTTAATAGCAGTATCAGAAAACCTTTAACCTGTGCATGTAGAAAGGCCTAAAACAGGTCAAGATACTGGAAAAAGGTAACACAGGCAATCCTTAAGCATCACTATTGCAGGATGCTTCCCTTGGATAGAGAAGTACTGTTCCCCAGACCTTCTTTACGCCCAGCCCCAGGTGGCAGAGGGATTTGCCAGTTCCTCTGAAGGAATGGGATTGCTAGCTGGCCTCCATTGACATCAGTCACTCTATGGCCAAGTGTAACAGCTGAGAATGTGGTTTCCAGACTTGGGCAAGGAGCTGTGCAGGTGGGCACAGAGTGATCGCTGGTGTGTAACCTTTTGGATCCACCAAATCTATTGTTCAGCTGTTCTTTTAGGTCTGGGCTAATCTGTTTGAAGGGTAAGAAAAGCATAGTTACAAAGTATGCAGAATTGGGAACATTTAAAATTTCAAAAAGAAGAAGACTCTTGTAGCCAAGATCTTACACCCCCTTCCTCCGGATGCTTGTGCATCGAAACCTTGTGTGTTGGGTAGCACCTTCCACTTGGCCAAGGAATGAGTTTCCAAGGCACCTTCTGCACTGAGAGAGAGTCATCAGTTCATTTTGGACAGAAGGGAATCCCAGACGCCAGACTGTTTATCAGCAGTGGAAAGTTCTTGGCTTTCAGTGTTTCTTAATAGCATCTCTAAATGCTGTGGAGCCAGATCCTGGTACTCAGGCACAATGCAAGTAGAAGACAGGCTGGAGAGAGAGAGGAACGTACCTTCCTAGCACAGACAGGCAAGCTGGGTCAGGTCAAGAGGGGCAGCCACACGCAGGCAAAGGTGCTTTTCACAGGTGACCTGGCCCAAACTCCCTTCCTTGTGCTTACAGGTTCTGCTGGGAAACTTTTCGCGCCTGACCCAAACTCCCCTCCTTGTGCTTACAGGTTCTGCTGGGAACCCTTTAGTCCCTGACCGTGGGTGTGTAGGTCCCCTCTGCACCCTAACCCTTCCCCCGTGCAGGAACGTACTTCAGGCTTGCAGTGCGTCACTCGTGGCTTAAAGAATTTGTGTGTCAGCGTAAAGCCAAACCTGCCTCAGCCCTTGAGTAGCCTCTCCCTTATTCCCTCCTCTTCTCTTTGCGCAGACTTACATGTCTAAGCTGGATCCCGTTCACTGTGATTGGGAGTGTGGGAACTTCCTGACTCCATCCTCAGGTGGGGGACTCAGAAGACACAAAAAGGGGCAGATCTGGTTTTCTGTATTCAGTGAAGTATTTGTGAGCAGAAACAATAACCCTGTAAAGATAAATGTAGCAACAAAGTGTTGGTCTCCTCAAAATGGTAGGTCATGACTGGAAATTACTAGAAATATTTTTGTTGTCCCAGGAAAACGTGGCTCTTCTCTACCTCTTCCTCACACAAGTGGAAAGGATTTGCCTCACAGAGCAGTGCCTCTTCTGCAGAAATGTTTTTTTGGTCAAATCAGAAACCTTTGAGTGTTACTTGACTTCTTGTCTGGAGAGACTGCTCAGATCTGCCAGGGGATCAGAGGTAAAACAAGGAGGGAAAAAAATTGGGGTTATCACCATGCTTTGAGCAACCTGGTCCAGTGGGAGGTGTGCCTGCCTATGGCAGGTGGGGTAGGAACTAGATCTTTAAGGTCCCTTCTAACCCAAGCCATTCTGTAATTCTATTATTCTGTGCCAGTTGCTGGAGTTCTCCTCTGGAATGCAGCAGAAGTCCTTTCTTTTTCAGAAGTACTGTCATAGTTCGGGTCAGGAGTGCTCGGGAGATGGTTCCCCTTTATCCTTGTTTTGGTTTGCATCATGGAGTGGGCCCCAGATTGCCATAGGGTGGCACAGCAGAGGGGCTTCCCTGGTGGCTTTCAGGCCCTCACTCCACACAAACGGCTTCCGGAGAAAATTGTATATGATTCCCTTCCACCTTTATGCAATCTGGCCAGCCTTCATTAAGTATTCAGCCCCACATTCTGTATGCAAGCAAAAATATTGTTCCTCTCTGTGGGACTTACAGTCGTTTTGGGTTTACTTTTTTGTGCCACTAGTCATAGGTGGAAACTTACTGATGAAACCAGCTCCCCAAAAGAGGGCATATCAGTTTCCGTGTTTCCAACAGTGGATCTGATGACCTTTTGCAAAACAGAGCTGAACAAAAATTTACTTATGAGCTAAAAGAGGGTATTAGAGCTTAGAATGACAGACAAAAGCAGTGGGTGTGTGCTTTTGGAAGGAATCTGTGCTGTATCTGTAAGGCAACCTCTTACCCTTCACGTGATGCAGACTGCAAAATGCCACCAGAGGCATTTGTTGTGAAAGTGGCAGTCCCCAGAACTTTGCATATACTTTTTTCCACAGTGTCACATGATATGAATATGTGAATGCCTCCTAACTCTTTGTAAGCCTGAGAGACAAGTATGAGAGCAGTGAGGCAAGAAAGATGAAGCTCTAACAAGATTAATTTGAATGCAAGACAAAACACATTTGTTTAAGACCAAAAAAACACCAACCCACCAACAAAAAAGAACCAAAAAAACCTAACAAAAACCACCCTGAAATAGGTTTCTCTAGGAATGCTGCTAAACATGACTTTATGAGTAATGCATGTTTGTCTTCTTGTCTGCTTAAAATGCATGGCTTTTTGTTGCTTGAAGCTTCATTTGGGTGGTTAGTATGTACATGACAAGTTGCCTACAGGAGCTGGTGCAAATACAGACAATGAACATTTGAAAAAGGGAGAGGTTTGGTCTTGAGTGGAGGAGTGTAAAGAAATAGGCAGCTCCCTTTTACTCTCTTGTGCATTACCATAGAATCACAGAATGGTTTGGGTTAAAAGGGACCTTAAAGACTATCTAGTTCCAACCCCCCTGCCATGGGCAGGGACACCTCCTACTAGAAGAGGTTGCTCACAGCCACATCCAATCTTCAGCACCTCCAGGGATGGGACATCCACAGTTTCTTTGGGCAACCTGATCCAGTCTTTCACCACCCTCACAGTAAATAATTTCTTCCTGATATCTAATCTAAACCTGCCCTCTTTCAATCTAAGCCCGTTTCCCCTTGTCCTATCACTACATGCTCTTGTAAAAAGTCCCTCTCCAGTTTTCCTGTAGGCCCCCTCTTGGTACTGGAATGCTGCTATAAGATCTCCCTGGATCCTTCTCTTCTCCAGGCTGGACAAGCTTTATAAGTCTTAGTGAGCAATATTGCTTTCTTGGAAGCAAAAAAGAGGTTTTGTTCCTCTTACAGCCAAATGCTATACATAGTTTGAACCTAGGGTCTCAGCAACAGCAGGCTAGATTTGGTGAAAAAGTTGATTTCAGCCTTTCATGCTTCCTGATGCTCCGGTCAGCTGAGTGGGACTAACAGAGCCTTCTGGTCTTTCACATTACTAGTGTAAATTGTGGTTTTTTGGTGGTTTTTTTTTTCATATATTTTGTTTTAAAAATGTGTGCCAGGTGGCTGATTGCTGTGGTGAAATGAAACAAGCCCTGCTGTGGCTGGCCTGCCCAGTTGGGTGAATTATTTAGTGAGGAAGGTTATTCATTCAGCAGAACTGAGCAGTCCTTCAGCTCCTGCTGTTTATAATTGAAAATGATTTCTGAGTGAGTGAGTTAATTATTTCTTGCTGTCTCACTACCCTCTACCTATTTTAAAACTGTGTATTGACCTTCAGGAAAAACTGAATTTCAGCCCTGTGGTTACTAGCAAATGCTGGATATTTTGTTTGGGGTGAATATTTACTGGTTTTCTTAGGAGGTTCAGACATAAATAAAAGTTTAGAGGACCTCCGGGTAAATATGTTCATGGTTCAGCACTTTAATGTGTCAATTAGCTACTAACAGTGTCAATAAATTGGACCTGTCAAAAATAATAGCTTCCTTCCCAGTCTTCATCTGGTGCTTTACCTGTCTGCTACAAGTACATTAAACACCACCTATAGTAGTAAAAGCCAACTTTTCCATGCCAATAGCAAAAATTAGCAAAGCAAGGCTGCTCTCTTCAAACTTGGGTCTTGCACAAATGACTGACGCTTTCTCTCTTGCATTCCGACATGTGAGTCGTGTGACAAATGGAGGAAGACCATCTGTGTGCCACCAGATGTAGATAAATGCCAGTAGATGGACAGCACAGCTCCCATGATGAAATGGGTTGTTTCACAGGCCTGATGAAACGGGTTGTTATGTGCAACAGATTGCTTTGCTGCACAAATCTGTGAAGCACTGCGAGGTTTTAAACATTGTTCAAGCACAGAGCAGTCATCCTGGAGCTGATATGCCTCCAACAGTGGGTAAAGGGGGCAGCAGTAAGGATAGCAGAAGGCAGCCAAGTGTCTGTGGTAGCCATCTGCATCTCAAGGACCTGCCAGCCAGACACAGGTTTCTCTCTAATGAATGCATCCAGTCTCTTTCAGAATCTCTGTAAACCTTTGGCATCCACATACCCTGTAGAAAGGAGTTCCACAGCTTCCTTATATGAAAAATCACACTTCCTGTTTTGAATCTGCTGCCTTCTGTTTTCATTAGATGTTCTTTTGTTCCTGTTTTCATATATTATTTTCTTACATGTTAAAGACTTTTATGCAGTGCTTGGAGTTAGGGGTTTTTTTTGTTTATTTGTTATTATATAAAATTTGGTGTAATAGGCAATGACAATCTGGTTTAGCTCTCAACATTTCCACCCACTGGAGATCAAAGCAAAAGGAATGAATACCCTAATCGTGGGAGTTCATATTCATTTTAAATGAGATGTAACAACAGGTTATGAAGAAAAACATCTTGTGATGGTTATTCAGCTGTGTAAGATTGCAGCGTTCCACCCTGTAAGCAGTGATATGAAATTATCACAGTCTTCCAATTACAAGATATTCTCAGAAGGGAGAAGAGGCCAAGCAACCCATTGTCCTGCTGAAGGGCTCTCCCCCGGGAGGTCCTGCTCAGAGCAGCCGCAGGCAGCAAGGCAGGATTGTTTGTGGCTGTAGCCAGCCACAAGCTGTTTGTCCAGGTTTAAATATGGCAGTGATTTGCTTTATCCCGAAGGACTACTGGTGTCCATAGAGCTGAGCATGTTCGACTTCCCTGGAGAAGGAAGGCCTGCTTGGTGGATCCAAATCAAATTGGTGGCATGTCCAGGCAGGCCCAGGACCCCAGCCATGGTCGCTGCTGCCAACCCGCTGACAGCTGTATTGCATCTGTGACAACCCATGCACAACAAGACTGATGTGAGACTGGCTGTGTGTGCATAGAGCCTCATGAGTACAACCTCTTGCAGATACTGTACACAGTGCCACGGGATTATTTTTTGGAGCCTTGTGTGCCACAGTATGTTCCTTAGGAGCTGGACTGAGGTGAGGAAGAAGAATACACTCAGTGGGAAGGTGACATTACTCCAGCCAAGGTCTGATTCCATCTGCAATGGTGAATGCCTAACGCTGCACAGAGGGAGAGGAACTATAGTGAAACCCATTGTGGTCCCGGTTCTCACATTAGGTTCTCTTTCTTCCAACAGGTTACATCCAAGCCTGCAGAGGACTGATGATCTCCGCTGTCTGCCTGGGTTTCTTCGGTGCTGTTTTTGGACTGGTTGGGATGAAGTGTACAAAAGTCGGAGGCTCTGATCAGACTAAAGCAAAAATAGCTTGTTTAGCTGGACTGATTTTCATACTTTCTGGTAAATATGCTTTATTTCTCTCAGTTTGCATATTTGAAGTCATACCAGAGCTGTTTCTTTTCCGCAGAAACCCCTGCACAATTCTCCGTGACTTTGTTGACTTCAGGGTCAGGCCCAAAGCTCTTCTGCTGGCTCCACTGAATAGTTTGTCTTATGCTTTTCAGGGTTGTGCTCTATGACTAGTTGTTCCCTGTATGCAAACAGGATTACGTCTGAGTTCTTTGATCCTTCTTTTGTTGCACAAAAGTAAGTACTTTCCTATACCCATAAATCTTTCAAACAAGTAGACCTTAAGTTTCCTTCTGTGCACCAGAGCCTATTTAGATATAGAGAAGGTGCTTCTCTGGGGCAGAAGAGGAGAGTGGACTGCGGTTTTATTTAATCATATTTCCTAACTGGAGTAACCATGTGCTGGAATTGAATGAACAAACACTTTCCTGTACAATGATTGCTCTGTAATATGTGTGCCCAGGCTTACTGTGGCCTGGCAGGGTTCTGCCCTGCTTCTGTAGAGCAGGTGGGGTTAATTGGGAGTGAAGCCTGCCTTTATGCCAGAGGTACAGCAAAAGGATTGCTCAAGACAGAGGTCCTCATTAGATGCATCGTTTTATAGGGAAGGGAAGGAATTATTTCCTTGAGCTTTTGGTAGAAGGTGCTTTCCATGAAGGTGTCAAGCACTGTACAATCTTGATTTCTCTTGAGGAGAGGTTTCTGCGGGCCCTCTGGACTCTTTGCAGGCATATTTTCAAGTCCAGATTACTGAAATCTGACTCATAAACCATATCACAACCCACAGTCTTAAAAGCACAAACATGATGCTTTGACTATACTAGTAATTAAATTTAAGGGAGTGAGTGCTCATAGAATTGCAGGATCCATACCAGAAATAATGAGCATCCCTGAAGACTGCCTTTAAAGATGAGCAAGTTCTCAGGACCTACAAAAGTAGCAATTCACAAACCCTTGTGCTTGGATTTTGGATCGACATCTTAACTACCAAGTCTGAAAGCACTGGCTGTAAATTACAGCATCATGGACTTTCCTGTTTTAACTTCATTCGTGATGTAAACCTTCCTTTAAAGGCAAGGATTTCCCTGAGACCCAAGTAAGGGCTCAGTAAGGAGCCCTGAGCCTTTATGTTTCTCTCAGAAAAAAACCAGTCTGAATAAATAACACTAAGTGGGTCCATGTTTGCAATAGGATCGACACTGCTTCTCCTATCCTGAGAACAGGTTCATATTAGTTTTCTCCATAATGCCACTCTGGTTTCTGCTTATTTGGTACAGTGAAGACAGGATTTAAAAAAAAGAAGCATGTGAGGTTCTGTAAAGAAAATGGCGCCTGGCTATATAGACAGAAGTTAATTATTCATCAGGCTTACTGTTCCTAGTGAACAATACCATGGTTGTTGCCAGAAGTGCCTTTCCTACACTGTATTCCTATGCTTTTCTGCTGCAAAAGAGCAGGCAGACCTCACGGCGGCGTTCTGCTGTGAAGGAATGAGAAATCCAGTTTAAGTATTAAAGCGAAGGTAGTAAAACATTCTCTGCAGAAATTAGCTCTTTCCTGAACAACAGCATATCTCAGCTGTGGGCACACATAACGACAACTGCAAAGATGAAGGCAGAAAGGAAAGCCAGAAGTTGTAATTTGAGTTCCTTGCGGCGCTTGTAGCTCATGCAGCAGCCTTGTGTCAGATGAAGCTAATGGTGGCATTCAGGTCCTTTCTCTGTCAACCAGTGTAAAATACGTTGTAGGAATGCATTTTGTTGCTGTCTGTGAACTCTTACTTTTTATAAGCATTGCAGAAGCATTTAATGTGCCCTGCTGGTATATTGTGGAAGTTTGGCATTGGCTCTTCACTGAGAAAAAGTTTCAGCCTTTTGCCTTTTACTGCACATTTCTCTGCTGAAGTTTTTCTGGCACTGTCAAAGACAGGCTTGAGATACTGTAGTGGAAAACAAATGATATTTAACATCATGTCAGCTGTCAGAACTTCCCTCCAGCCTGCTGCATTTGGAAAAGGCACCCTGACTGTGTATGGTGCAGGAGGAATCAAAGACCTGCCTAAGGCTGATTCCTGAGAGATTTTGGGTTTGAATTACGTGCCTAATTGAGGTAGGACAGGCACCACAGGGACACTCCAAACCTCACCTTACTTAGAAAGAAACCTTCGTCTGGACTTTATGTCCTAATATGATAGTTTTCATTGCCAATTTAAAATGGCTTCAAAGGAATTGCTTGATCCTTCGTAATGATATGCCCAGAGTCTCAGGGATACTATGGGATGCTTTTGTGCTTGCAGCCAAGATGTATTTAATTTTTCTTCAAACACCTCTAATTGGGAAAAATCTGTGCTTCTGTTTTGCTGTCTTGCTGGTGTTGCTCCCACAGATTCTCTTAGAAAACTATTTTGTCACTTTACTACTTTTAATTTAAAAAACCACCCCACGTAACTCTTACAGCCTTTATCCTTTTTGTCCTTTGCCCAGTTATGTGACTTACTTCCTGCTCTCTCCTATAGAGGATTGTTTCACTCCAGCTTTCTTGTCTCTGAATGGACTGTGCACAGTTTACATAGTCCCCCTTATGAGAGATTTGAATAATTTTCCAAGAATCATAAGAATTAGACATTCACATTGTATATTTCTCTTTCTCTTTGGTAATTTTACTGATTTGGTAGGTAGGTATGCCATTTATGTATACCAACTTCCTGGCAGCTAATGAAGCTTCCACTGGTTTGCTTTGAAGTTTACTTTGTGTTCCTAATGTGTGTAACAACTAGAATATTTTTCTTCTCTACTGATATTGTACTTTAGTTCCTTCACTGAATTCTACCTCCTTGGATTACTGAAAAAACCCACTTCTTTTAGCCTGCTTGGTCAACGTAGTTGAAGGTGGCTTTCAGTTCTCTGCAGGTGAATTTGTGTGGTCTCAGCAGTCACCACCTCTAAACCTCTTCATCAGTTTCATGCCCTCCCCTCTGAGCTGCCAGTGATCTCTAATCAGATTGATTTCACTGTGACGTGGTACGTGATTCATGGATATGCAGCCACAGACTCCAGAGAGTCACTACTACACTTCATGCAGCCTAGAATTTTAAGAATAGAGGAGTGTGTTTCCTGCAAAAATTTTAATAATAAAGAGTGAAGGGGAAAACAGCAAGTGCAGAAATTTATTCTAAGAAAGCCTATCTCCTTTTTTTCCTTTGTCTGGCAGTACCAGTGTTTGTAAGGTTTTTTTCATATGGTAAGGTTTTTTTAAGTGCTAGATTCTGGTAGAACGATAGAGTTGGCTTCTTATGTGCTGCAAATACCCTAGAATTATAGAATGCCAGGTTGGAAGAGACCTCAGGGAGAATCTGGTCCAGTCTTTCTCAGAAACAGTGTGGTCTAGACAAGATGGCCCAGCACCCTGTACAGGCAAATCTTAAAAAAATCTGATGTTGGGGAATCCACCACTTCCCTGGAGAAGTTATTTCAATGGCTAATTGGTCTCACTGTGAAAAATTGTCCTCTAGTCCAATCAAAATCTCCAGGGGTTGTTTGAAACCACTTACCCCACATCTTTTCCATGTGACTGCTTGTAGAAAGGGGGTCTCCATCTTTTTTGTAGCCACTGTCCAAATACTGGAACATGGTGATAAGGTCTTGCTTAAGCATTCCTTTCTCAAGGCTGAACAAATCCAGTTCTCTCAGCCTTTCCCTGTGTGACAAGCTTCCCAGTCCACTGATCATCTTTGTGGCCCCTCTCTGGACCCTCTCCATCCTGTCCACGTCTTTTCTTGCATAGCAGGGACCAAAGCTGAGCACAGTATTCCTGGTGTGGCCTGACAAGCACCGAGTACAGTGGGATAATGGCTTCTTGATCTCTGGTGATGATGCCCTTGTTGATACAGCCCAGCATCCTCTTGGCTTTCTTTGCTGCAGCAGCAGCAGCACACTGTCCTCCTATTGAGCTTGCTGTCCACCAGGGTCTTCAGGTCCCTTTCCACAGAGCTGCTTCCCAGACGTGTAGATCCCAGCCCGTGCTGCGTTCCTCGATTATGTTTTCTCAGGTGCAAGACCTTACTCGTGTCCTTGCTGAACTTCATAAAGTTCTTGTTTGCTCCCTCTTCCAGCCTATATCCAGGTCTTCCTGCAGGATGGCTCTCCCTTCTGAAGTGCCCACCTCCCTGCTCAGTTTGGTGTCATTGGCAAACTCAGACAGCGTACACTTGATCCTGTCATCCAGATCACTTATGAAGATGTTGAACAGGGCTGGGCCGAGTATTGATCCCCGGGGGGCTGCACTTGTGGCGTTGTCAGATTGAACGGGAGCTAAAAGAGAGATTGGATAATATCCAGGGAGCCATATGGAGGTTTTATATGCAATTGAAAATTTGAAGTTTTCCTCCCAAGTACTGGTATAAATCAGAAAGATTGTTTTATCTGTTTAAAGATGGAAGGAAAAGAAGGAAAGACCAATTAGGTCAGCTCTGCAGCTCATTAACCTAGTGGTGTGGCAGTCAACCCAGAAGGAGCCATACACACAACCTGTGTATATATGGTGTAGTAACAAATGTTGCTTAAAAAGTACAAGAAATCCGGAGAACAAAGGCCAAACCCCATGTCTTTACCAACTAGTAGGCAACAGTCAGATAACCCTTTTCTACCCAGTTAAATCCAATATAGTCTTGGTTACTTTTCTGTACAACTAAAGAGCTTCAGGAGGGGAGATGGCGATTTGTCTCCTTAACTTCCTTATATCAGGAGGAATATGGCCAACCATTTAATGCTGTTAGATAAAAATGTGGAAATGAACTCATGTTTCCCACCTTCTAGGCAAATGGTCTTGGCAAGTAAGTTGCTACTGCAGCAGCCTTCCTGGACCTTGGTCCAGCTGTGTTCTCCAGCGCTACCGTGGTCTGCACCAACTTCTGTGGGGAGCCTAATCCTGATCCACATACCTTAGGTGTGGTCTGGCAGTACTAGCAGGGATGCAGGGATCCCCAGGGTGGGGCTGACCTCACATCCGAGGTAGTCCCTTTGATCTGCCTTTACAGCTTGATTGAAGAGGTGCCTTGAAGGTGTTCTAGAACTGTACTTTGTATGTATTTTTTGCATGTTGACTATGATGGGATCCTAGGCGATAAGCTCTGATGTAGATCTCTGGTTCTAATAAGAGAATCCCCAGTCCTTGAACAGACAGAAGTCTCCTTGAGTCATGTGAAAAACGTAGCAGGTGGTTGAAAATGTGAGCGTAGATAGAATTAAATCTTTGCAGGTTTGGCAGATTTTGAAGTCAAGCGGGACTGGGTGCAGAGTTTTCCAGAGTGAAAGTCAGCTGAGCTATGGTTTCCCACAGCTTAATTTGAGGGGTTGGGTGCCTAAGCCCCACACTGGTGTTAAGCAAAGTTTCGGACCCTCGGTTTTGAGGCAGAGTTGGTTTATTTCACCTTGAGCTGGGTGTCTCCAGAGAGGGACCCCAGACAAAGTAATCCCTGGGCCTTTATCCCCTCACAGTCTGTGCACCTGATCTTCACTCACTCTTCATGTGCCCTGCATACACCTCATGGTCCAGTGGCAATTTATGGTCTGAAGTCTTCTAACACCTCATTGGATTCTTTCTCCAAGTCCATGTGGGCAGGCCATTAATTGTTCTTCCAGCTTGGGCCAGCCTTGGGGCCCTCCAGGGTCTTAAGCCTTATCTGAAGATAACTCTGTCTACTCTCCTGCTTGACCTTTCCTGCTAACAAACAGAGTTCATCTATATTAAGTTTTGAGCAGGGCTCGCTTGTGCTAAGCTGTAAGCAAGTTACAATTAAACTTAAACCTACACAGTTAATTTCTAATATTTTATAAATTAAACTTAGTTTAATCCCCAGCATCGGGTATGGAGAACATTTGGGGGAATCTGATACCCTTTTTTAGCAAAGGATGATAAATAAAACTCTATTTTGGTGATGTAAACAGAAGATTGGAAAAGGAGCCTAAAAGCTAAAGCGCTAGTGTGGCCGTGAAGAGTCAGGTGCAAGCCCTCATGAAGTGTTCTACCTCTGAGCTCCAGGGTCTGTATTGCTTTTTGCCACTAAGCCCCTGAATCAGAAATTACTCAAACCTGGTTGTCCAGGGCACCTAGCACAGATAACCCAAGTGCAGCTTTTTGTCCTTGTGTGACTTTTTTGTTTTGTTGTTGTTGTTAAAAAAAGTGTGTGCTTTACCTCTGGTAAGACTCTCCAGAAAACACGGAAAAGTGATTTTTTTGTTTCTCACAGGCAATTTTTGAGTATTTCTGCCGTGCCATCTTTGTAAAGATAGAAGTTTTGTAGGACAACTGACAGGTATTTTCAGTTAAATATTTCAGTAATGTAAAATTAGGGTCTGTGCACTAGTTCAGAACTAGCTGAAAAGTGCAACTACCCAGTCTTTCAGAGATGTGCAGGTAGGCTGTCAAGCAGAGGCTTTTATTTGGCTGCCTCACCACAGCTCAGTAAATACAAAAATTTAGTAACAAAGGCTTGAACAGCACAAACACCTGGCCAATAAGCATGGCTCAATGGGGGACAGGGGCCTGTGTTTCAGTGCAGAAATCCCAGGAATCAGGAGGAGGTAAAGGTCTCCTCAAGGGGCAGCTGGAGCAGAGAAGGAGCAAGAGACACACAGTGTGTTCTAATAGTGAGGAATAGGAGACTCTGAAGACTGTTGGGCCTGCAGCCTAATGCAGGTCATCCTAAAAGTGTTTCGAAGAGTGGTACCTCAGGCAGAGAGCTGGGGAATGGAGCACACGAGTGGCAGCCATGGGTTGCTGCTCGTCTGGAAGCTTCAGAGCTGAGGGGGAAGAAAAGAATCTTACCCCCATGTCCTGCTTTTCCTTCATTTACTACTGTTGTTTCAGAAATGTGGACTCCTAAAGCACCACCATCTCCTCTTGGAGTCAAACTAAGCAGAAGGTTTCTGGAGCACACACCCATGTATGCATATGTTCATGTTGTTATATGCTTACATCTGGATATGTGTATGCATATATTGCACATATGTAGATGTACTGCAGATGCGTATTGTATGTATGTACAAACCCCCGATGTTTTAAGCAGGAGGGATAGGGAGGGAGGGAGGGAGATAGAGAGATCCTGAGAGCTGGAAGGGGAAGTTAAGGAGAGCTGTAGGCAGAAGTTGTGGTCTCTGGCTCAGCAGAAGCCACAGTTCAGTTTGGGACCCAACAGGAACAGAATGGTCCAAGGGGGCAGGAGCTGCAGTAAACAGGCCAAAGAATGATGAAACCTCAGAGCAAAGCAATCCAGGAGGAGATGCAGAAAGGCCGGGCACCCCAGCTGGCTGTGCAGGGAGATAAGCATTGCTCAAGTGTACTGCAGGGACAGAGTTTGCCTCCCGAGTCAGAGGGAAATAATGAAAAGAACGTGGGGGAATGGCAGAGCTGCTGATTCTGTGATGAATAATGTATATGTCCATGGAAAGTTATTGAAGAAAAATATAATATTTAGTTATCCTGAAAAAAATCTGTTAAATCCATGCTCTCTTTTGTTAAACACATTTATTGACTTCCTGTAGGTATGAATTAGGAGCAGCTTTGTTCATTGGATGGGCTGGAGCTTCACTCTGCATAATTGGTGGCAGTATATTCTGCTTCTCAATAGCTGAAAACAGTAATTCTCCAAGGTAAAGCACAAGTTGTACATACTGAAAGAAATCAATACCAGTGCATTTGTACCCCCTGTATGTATGCGGTTTGATTACTGTTCCAAAACATTTTGTAGTGAGATTCAGAAAGAGATTGTGTGGATAAAAGAAAATGAGGGGATTTAAGGATAATGTAATTAAGAAAAGTTATTGACTCAGAGCAAACACTCATGTTATATATTCTGCCTAAATTTACTACAGCCGGAAAACAGTGCATTCCAGCTGATGTAGGAAAAGTGGTTAGGTCACTTTACAGGTGTGAATAGACAAGTTTTTTTAATCCCAAATCATCAGATCAAAAGTGAAAGCGGTAAGGGACAGCAGTGGTGGCAGTGGGACCTCCAGCAGCAGGAGAGGAGTGATAATGAAGAGGCACAGCTGGAGGGAGGAACTGTTCACCTGGGATCTGCCACAGCCCAAGCATTTCATGATTCTGCCCTAATTTACGTAGCTGCAAGCAAGTGATATGTGTTTATATAAAAGCGAATTGCAATGCCAAACTAGAATGGAACCACACAGAGAAGGAACGTGCTCCCTCCCCTGAAATCTGTAGGTAGTTTCCTCTACATGTCTTCTAGCATTATTACTGTAATGCCTGAATGCAAAGACCTTACCTGTCCGTGGGATGAGCTGTAAATAGTTGTTTTTCCTTTTCAGGAGAGGATATGCATATAACGGAGCCACATCTGTGATGTCTTCTCGTACAAAGGTCCACAACAGTGTCCCAGACAAAACCCCACCAAAGCACTTTGACAAGAACGCTTATGTTTAGTTGCACTGTTGGAGCGTTTTAAAAATGATTTTGTACGTTTCATTCAGAGTGATTCCCCCCATCCACCAACCCCAATGTACTTACCACTAAGACAATGACTTTTAAAAATATTAACTTGCAGCTTTTTACATACTGATGTAAATTTTATTATGTAATATTTTAAGATTGATGTTGGTATTGTGAAGTTTGTACCTGGAAATCATGAGCTGATGTTGCATTCTTGAAAAAAAATAAATGAGGTATTTACTAATTCAGTTTGTCATGTCAGTGGCCTATGGGCATGGCATCACACACATCATATCGAGATACTGCTATAATTTCTGCCTTGGGTTCAGTGCTGGACAAAACAGCCCTAATCTGTACTGGTTGATAGGCAGAATGTTTCACCGCTTAGTGGCGACAGAATTGCAGAGCACATCGTAGCTGCAGCACCGCACAACGGTGGGAACGGGCAGGCTCATCTCCGCATTCACAAGGGTGGAAGAGCGTGCAACTTGGTCAATTCGGTGCCACAGGCATGAGAAGAGACGGGTTGCAAATAAGTGTGCGATTTGGGTATGCAGGAGCAGGTACTGGTAGCAGTCAGGGCCAGTTGTTACAAAACCCGCTGCTGTTCTACGCAGAACTGGTGCACGGGCAGCAGCCCACACGTGTGACCACCAGCCTTCCGTGCGGGTGGGAGGGAGAGCAAAGGTTGGGCGAGGCTGCAGCCCCCGGGGAGTGCTGGGGGGGCACAGCAAGGCTCAGAGACAGCTCCTTTGTTCTGCATTTGCTTTGTACCACTGGACTCCTGCCCTGCTTCAGCACTCAGCCCTGCTCGTGAGGAGAGACTTCCAGGGGGTTGTTTTCTTTCCCTCCCGGTGGACGCCTTTGGCTCCAGAATGGCTCGAAGCCACTGGGTTACAAAAGGGAAGGAAAAACTCCAGGCAATGCCAGCTGGTCTGCTCTGCCAATGGCATGCCTGACGGCATGGCCAAATAAAAGCAGACAATACTAAACAGTACAATTTTAGATAATCCCGATTGAGTTACAATTCAAAAATTCAGCTAGTATTTTTTTTGGTCTGTCCACAGAAATGCGATGACTTTTGAAGGAATATTTGCACAAGTCAATAAATGAAAAGAGAGATTAACCACAAAATGCTTTCTAGGCTCAATCCCTAAAATCAGACACAAACTCAGGTTTGTCATGAGGTTTGAACAGAGGGACCTTTGGAGTTTCAATAAAAACTGGTTATCTTGGGACAACTGTGTAAATTTAAAAAAATTAATAGTCCTAATTAATAATGACACTATGACAGAAAAGGTTTTGTATCTGAGACCATCTAAATTACATCAGAACCACAAAGTCATTCAAGGTTCTTTTTACTTTATTTTTGTGCTTTAAGTCGAAACACTATTGTGGTTTTTTTAAGAAGGCAGCCAATACGGACAAAACAGAAATATCAAAGTACTTCTGCAACGGCAGGTCAGTGCTTTTTTCACTGTTGCTTGACATTTTAATTTTTTTTCCAATTTCTGTCCTTTTATGTTCACAAAGACTCAACTCCAAAGCAAAAAAAACCCGAATAAACCAACTTCCCCAAGTAGGAGTCATTTAATAATAATTAGCTTTATAGCTGAGGCTTTTTTCTTTTCATTTGGTGTTTATTGTAAACCATGGTAGAAACTTAAAAGTTTAATACATGGACACATTTTCTTTAAAATGTTCACAATTTTATATAAAGTTTATGATAAAATACATGAAAATATGCATTAAAAATTGTAAAAAGTAATAGTCTGCAGTATATTCTGTTTATTGGCTAACAGGCTTTCTAGCAAGACCAGTTTCAATCTTTAATGTAAACATTAGAGGCAAAATCTTCACCTCAGTGAAATGAAAGAGACTTCCACCGTTGAATTCATGAGTGTGCTGGTTTTGGCTTGGGTAGAGTTACTTGTCTTCACTGTGGCTAGTAGGGGGCTTTGTCTTGGATTTGTGCTGGACACAGTGTTGACAATACAGAGATGTTTTTGTTATTGCTGAGCAGTGCTCACACAGAGCCAGGGCCTTTTCTGTTTCTCACACTGCCACGCTGGCAAAGGAAGTTGGGGGTGCACGGGAGGCTGGGAGGAAACATGGCTGGGACAGGTGACCCCAACTGACCCAAGGGATAGTCCACACCATATGACATCACGCTCAGTATATAAAGTGGGGGGAAGGAGGAGGAAGAGGGAGGACATTTGGAGTGATGGCGTTTGTGTTCCCAAGTCACCGCTATGTGTGATGGGGCCCTGCCCTCCTGGAGATGGCTGAGCATCTGCCTGCCCATGGGAAGACGTGAATTAATTCCTTGTTTTGCTTTGCTTGTGTGCGCAGCTTTTGCTTTTCCTGTTAAACTGTCTTTATCTCAACCCATGAGTTCTCTCAGTTTTACTCTTCCAGCTCTCTCCCTGATCCCACTGGTGGGGGAGCGAGCGAACGGCTGCTGGGGCTCGGCCACTGGCCAGGGGTGAACCATCACAATGAGAAGGAACAATTACTCTCGATTCCCAAATAGACATGGCCGGTATATTTCAGTATTCTTTTTCAGATTCAGAATGAAAGACATGAGAGCTCTGTAAACAGTATTCCTTGTTATTACATGACCCATGAGAGAAACTAATAGGAAACACTTGATGTTTTCAACTGCATTTTCCACCTCAGCAGAACCCAAATGCAGGGCCTCCCATCAGGAATGGAACACTTATATATCTGAAGAATCACTCCAGTCTGTTACGGTCACTAAGCTGCTTTTTAACGTGCTTGTATTATCAGCTTCATGAAGGCCTGTTAAAACAAACAGATAAAAAAAATAACTATTATTAATACTCTTTTGGGGGTACTCTTTTACTTTGCATTTATCTGAGAGATAAAATGACATGCTATGTGAGCAAACACCGATGGATTTCAGGAAGTCCCAAATTTGAACCAGTGAAGAAATGACAAGTGTTGATAAAATGAAGGCTGTTTCAGTCAAAGAATACAATGCACAGTACAAGCATTACTTTCCCTTAAAAAATAACCCTAAGTCTCTTTACGTAACTGACACAGCTTTAACCTCTCTACATATATTGAAATGTTAGGGTTAGAAACTACTATATAAGTTCTTTGTAAGACTGAGGCTTTTACTTTAGCAGTAGTTCAAATATTTATCTCAGCCTGGTAGGTCACTTAGATATCTTGAAAAACCCGAAATTTTGTTATTATTATTCTCAAGACAAAATAAGAAAGTTGCCCTCCTCCCTTAAATTTGTGAAGAACAAAAAAATCCTGGATTATTAATTTTTAATATAAGGTTGAAGTCTGATAATACTATATGCTTTAAAATCTCCAATTTAAGTTTCTTGGCATCTCTGTATATTCGTGTGTGTGTGGTTTACATATAACTATCATAAA
This sequence comes from Pseudotriccus pelzelni, assembly GCA_035584735.1. Taxonomy (NCBI): domain Eukaryota; kingdom Metazoa; phylum Chordata; class Aves; order Passeriformes; family Tyrannidae; genus Pseudotriccus; species Pseudotriccus pelzelni. The sequence continues at coordinate 74,879,421 of JAWMRA010000001.1, forward strand.
TATATGATATTTAGACATCATAAAACCAAGCACACAGTTCTTCTTACTTGTTCTTTTCTTACAAAACACCATCTACTGAGTTACACTGTACTTAAATTCCCCTCGAGGTGTGTCAATCACTTAAGGCTTAGTAGGAATGTGCTACCTTCCTCCTTTGGTACACTTTTCTTCGGAAGACCCCATGCATGTACCACTGATGCAGCATTGGGCTCATTTTTCTGAACTGTCAGTGCCTTCTGACCTCTATCATCTTTCGTCAATAAAATGTCTTCCTCTATTGATGATATATCCCAATCATCTTCATCAGCTTCTGTGAACTAACAGGGAAAAGAAAAAACATGCATTTTTCCTCTGTCTGTTCAGCTTGTCCTGAAATCTTCTGTAAACTCTACAATGTGAAAATGCTAAAGAAAATGCACTGGCAGGTGGCCTTTATGACATCTATTGCAACAGTTTTAAAATCCACATTAATTCAATTACCTAAATGATACTAATTCACTGTTACAGTTCCAAAGTTAAAAGTGGTTTGTTTTTTTTTAAGTCAGGAACTGCAACATGAAAAGTTCTTCCAGTTCTGTAGCTGGCAGAAACCTCTGTTTTCAGGTATTACATGCGTAACTTAAGAAAGGATTACCTTTTCTGGGATATTAGCTATTCCAATGGGATGAAAGTCCTTTAAGCATTAGAATGTATATTACTCACATAAAAGATATGACTTGCAAGGTGGCAGTTTATAAGCATTCTGTAGTCACACCAGGAAAAAAAATACTGCAATAAAGGCTGTTTCAATTCGAAACCAATTTATTTAAAGAGAAAAATAAATAATGAAAATTTAAAAAGACACACTGTCAACATGTACAAGCATATTTTAAGTGGTAGATTTGCATAATGAGTTCACCAAATGAGAGTCAGTCAAACAGATGAACTTGAAGGCAGTGAGCCCATGGTTCCTCCTTACCTCATATGCCTGAGAACTAAGGATCTTCATTCAGATTTAGAAAGGAGAGCTACAGCATTTCCCTATGTGTCAATCAGATGTAGTTCAATGGATCTGAGCCATTATTAGAGAGCTTAACTGTGGAAAGTGAATAATGGTTTCTCACAAAGCTAAAACTTGTTCACTGGAATCTCCCAGTGTTACAGAAAGGACACAAGAAGGTGCTTCTATTGCACAGAAGGAAGGTTCAGATGCTATTAGAAAACAATGTAAGGTATGTACACACTAGGGAAAAATCAACAAATATGAACTTGTCGTGTCTCAAAAGAAGGGAAGAGACTGCAGTAATGCTTTATCTTGCAACATATTTCCATTTTAACATTGCCAACTGTTTTTCAAAAACTGACAGAACTGCTCAGTGTGCTGTATTATTAACATACCAGGATTCAACACTGTGCTGTTTCAAATAATCTGCATTTGGAGGGTGTGGTAATGGGAAAGTCAGAGTCACATATATTGAAAAAAGCTGGACAAAGTTTCCTCAAACGTTCATAAAGTACAAAACTCAGAGAAAAATGTCAACTTAAAATAGAATTCAGTTTTGATTGAGCATAAATACTGCACCAATCAAAACTGCTAAGCACTTTTGTTAACTCAAGGAGTTATTCCACAGAAATACCATGATCCATACGATGTCTGGTACAGGTGAACTCAGGTAATACAGCTTCATGTAAGCACAAAATTAATTTTCTCTACAACATTTCTAAAGTAACTTCTGTGAAACACAACCTTTATAAAACACAAGACAATGGGATGCCTTATAAAGGTTGTATTGTATTATGGGTTTTGAAAATGACCATTAGCAGCTGTAAGCATTTGAGCTATTAGAACTGAAGCTAATAAAACATTTTGGATTTTCAGCGAGACCATCATTCCAATGGCTTTTTCTGCTTATGTCTTTTGGCACCTTTGAAAACCCCAGATAAGATTTAAAGAATTTACTTGAACTATACATTGCATTTAAATATATCAATACAGACATGAATATATGCCTGTTCATATATAATTACCAAAGAATACAAGATGGTGTGTTCTTCTGTACAGATTCCAGAAACAAAGTAGCAGTGCCTGCCCTGGATCCATAAACCCATTTTGAACTCATCATGTCCATACAGGAAAACACACCACCGTGTTAATACATCAGGGACACAATGTATTTTAAATGTATTGCAGCAAAAATATTTTTCATAAAATCATGGATTGATTTGGGTTGGAAGGGCCCTCAAAGATCACCAAGAGGAATGATAGGCAGGGGCACTTTCCACTAGACCAGGTTGCTCAAAGCCCCATCCAACCTGCTCTTGGACATTTCCAGGGATGGGGCATCCACAGCTTCCCTGGGGAACCTGTTTCAGTGTTTCACCACCCTTACAGTAAATAATTTCTTCCTAATACCTAATCTAAGCCTACCCTTTTTTCATTACAGTGTAATTCTCTGTCCAGGAGGATCTGTTTTGTGATCTTTCTGAGCACAGAAATTAGTCTGACTGGTCAATAGTTCCCTGAGTCCTCCTTTTTGCTCTTTTTAAAAATGTGTTCCTTTTTTGTTGTCAGGGACTTCACCTAACTGCCATGACTTTGTAATTATCATGGAAAGTGACCTGGTGACTACATCAGCCAATTTTCTTAGGACCCTGGGAAGCATCTCATCAGGTTCCATGGATTTATGTAAGTTCAGTCTCCTCTGGTGGTCTCAAATTCTATCACAATGGGAGGGACTTAATTCCCTGAGTCCTTAACTTGAGGTTCAGGGGATTGATAGACGTGGGAAGAGAGCTTATCAAGGAAGACTAAAGGATTTGTAAAATATAGATTTTGAGGTTTATTTTGCTAGAGCTCTCTGCTCTTGAAGCCCAAATTCCTTAACACAGTGGTCCACTGTTGACAGATCTTTAAAAAATGTAACACCCATCAAAACAACATACTAGGAAAGCAAGTAAAGAAGGTCTCTCTATGCTGTTAGATTAGAAGATAAGAACGATGCCAACTGTACCCAAACTTTGGGCTAGCTGTAGCAATCCAAACCAGTCATGGCATAAGCTAAATAAGCAGTGTGGATGAAGTCACTTGTCACAGGTCCCTTGCTAGCACTTTCCTATACATCAGGGCAGATGTACCCAAAAAAACTACTTAGCTGTCATTCCAAAAATGTCTTTGAGAATTAAGTTCTTTGCTGCATCGAGATGATTTCAGCATGAAAAACAGAGTAACATATATATACATAGTTCAATTACTTAATGTAATAATAATGAATATTAAAAGTGATACCTGCGGTTCTTTCACTTCTTCTTTCTTAATAAATGCCTGTGCAACATTAATTCCTCCAGCTGGTTTGTTCTTACTTCCATGGTTAGGAAGACTCTCTCCAACTTGTTTGGTCAGTTTTTGAATAACTGTTCCTAAAGTTCAGAAAAAATTATATAGACAGTTTTCATTCACAAGGAAAGGACTTTACTGAACACCCTTTAGAAATCTTCCACAAAGTAAAAAAATAAGCAAAAGAAGTCGCTCTGAGACAGGGATTGTCTCTTTTTCTGCATTTACATAGGACAGCATAATACAGATCTCTAAGTTCTACATTAATAGAAACCATATAGCAAAACCATAAAGTGTACACCTATATACACATACTCTCCAGACTAGTCTGCCTTCATTATGTTTTCTAATACAGAAATATTATCATGAAATGCAAAATCATGCACAGCTGTTACAATATTCATACACAAAAGTAGTGAAAAACCTTTTAAAGTTTTAGAAGGTGTTCCAGTTTCTTCAGTTTCATTTTTTTCCATCCCATCCACATCACTTTTGCCAGAAGCCTTCTGAAAAGCATGGGCTTTGCTGCTTGTTGGCTTTGACTGCTTTTGCAACATTTTTGGTGATATGTGAGACTGTTTAATGTCATCTTCATCGGCTTCTTCCTCTGAACTGAATGGTGGTGTTCTAAGCAAAAACATGTACAACATGAGGACTTACTGGGTTTCAGTGACTGCATCACTACATACGTATTTACCTTCCTTGTATTTTCCTTACAATAACGTGCATTTTTTTAATGCGTAAAAAACCAGAGTCTCCCCTAAATTCTAACTATAAAAAAACCCAAACCCGAACCAAAACCCTATTTAAAAGAAATCACCCTGCTAAGTAAATTCAGGAAGTTATCACAAAACCATCTCTTATACAGACATGACTCTTTCCATTTATGCAACAATCTTTACAAAACAAGAGCCCAGTATATATAACAAGTCTTGCCAGGCAAACACAGATAGGCTTTTATGGATCAGCAGGTAAAGCAAATTTCAGGGTCAAGGAATCTATACCACAGAAAGTCTGTTCTAACATCAGTTAGATGAAAATAATATAAGAATTTTTCAGTGCAGGAAATTGCAAAGTAATGTATCCGATGTGAAAGGAATACAGAATATTGTGTTTAATTTTGGTTGTAGTACGAAAACATCAATAAACTGAAAAAATTAGGTCACCAAAGCCTCTAAACGCCTTTAACTGGGTAAGAAAAAGCAACTAACAAAGAAACCAAAGGAAGTTTTTATTGCTCTTATTGAGTGTCTCTTTCTCTGGATCACAACAAAGAACACATCTGCTGAAAGGAAAACACGCTATCTTTCAGGGTTTATAATAAAACACTCAAATGGAGTAATACTTTAAATCAAAATATGAAATATGCAGCCCAGAAAGTGTTTATGATTTTAGCTTAATAGTAACTTTTGTGTGGCAAATGTGAATATTCAGTCACCAAAACTGTCTTCTTCTTCAAAAAACAAGGGAACAAAACATACGTGATGCTAGATGTCTTTGTGGAAACTCCAGTTCCAAGAATCTTCCTGGATCTAAAAGTAACAAGATAAGTTATTTCAAGACTGACAGTCAACTAAGCAAGCATGAAGTTTATGTAGAAGTTATCTGAACTTTTTGCTCAGTTCTTGTAGCTGGGGAAACGTTCGCACCAGCCGCAAACCCCCAAACCCCTAGGACTGTTACCTAAGGTAACAGGACCTGAGTACTCTCAGAATGGCATCTCTTACTTTGGTGTAGATGTGTACTCAGTGACGACTGTTCTTTGTCCAGGTGTGCGGACAGCTGGTGAAGACCGTTTTACTGGTTTTTGTGGTGTGGCAGACGAGGAAAGTCCCAATTGACTGAGTTTCTGTTTATCTACAAGGAAAATTATCTATCTCATTCTCTAGAATGTCCAGTATCTCTTATATTTAATTTCTACAATTAAAGATGTCTCTGCTGCAGACTGTAGTTTTACCAAAAAAAAAAAAAAGAAGAAAAAAAGTAATTCTTTTCTTCAAAGCAGTCCTGAGTTACCATCTGCTGAGTTAAAGAGTGCAGCAATTTGGCAGAAAATAAACCCCCTTGCTTTCCAGCTGGTCCTGAGAGATCAGATGCCTCTTGGTAAGAATCACATCCTCAGCGCAGCCGAGTGTTTTAACCCAGGAAACTAAGCTTGTGATTGCAATTGTATTGTCAGTGCTATAAACAGCTACTCTGCAGTTAATGTACATGTATCACTGGCCATCCAAAGGAACTGCATATGTTGCATTTAATAAACTGCCCTATTCATGAACCCAAATGGCTCTTTCGAATGCAACCAGACCTACACTTAACAGACTGTTCCAGCACCCAGCCTCGGGCCTATAGTTATGCTTTTGCAACATAATGATACAGTAACAGGCGATGAAGACCCCCCCCCCACAGGTTATGTATGCACCAGAAAATGTGAGGAATGGGTTAACAGCCTTAGGCGTAGACATTCCTACATCCAAATGTCAAGGGCCCGAAAGGAGGTTAAATTCCTCAGAATCTGGTGGGTTACAGGAACCACTTCTGACACCCCGGAAAAAAAGAGACCATGGGCAGGATCTGTCTAGTGTGAAAGAATTACAATAGTTAATGGAAACTTTAGGATATTGGTGCAAACGTATCCCTGTTTTTTCTGTTACTGCCCATCCCTTATACAATTTGCTCAAAAAGGGAAAATCATGGGAGCGGACTGAACAACACGTGAGGCTGTTCCAACAGCTCAGTCCTACATACCCCAGTGACCCTATTGCAGCAGAATGGGGTTCTGTTGAGAACATGGTACTTACTGCAACCTGTTTCAAACTGGCCCTGATGAACCAAAGTGATTGAGTTTGACTATATTTAAAGAGACAGAATAGAGATATTCTGAGTTTGAAAATGGACTTTAGTCATTAGTTCAAGCAGTTAAACAAGTCGAGTCACTAAGGGGTAACATGTCCGGACAAACTGCATGGGACTTGAATTGTTTTCCCTTTCCAGGAACGATACCTGGAATGATGCCAGCACACCTCCACTGAACATCACTTTAACCATCTAAGGACTGCTTATCCTTCTTGTAGGAGCAATTATTACCGTCATTAGCAAATTTGGTTCACACATCAACAAGCTTGACCTGCAGGGTGGAGACCTTCACTTCTGAAACAAGTTCTGAATTTGAAAGGGAATTTCAATCCTAGTGGCATCTAATCAATTTTACTTACGATCTTGTTAAGAATACAGCCACAGCTTTTGTCTTAACAATAGGTGATGCTTTTGTATATACTATATATGGATTCATCACATTAGGATTAAATCACAACAGCGCTATAGTCTATGCATTGGAATGCAGAGTAAGGGCCTGAGAGGTCAGAAATAAATGGCAAACCACTGATGTCAATGTGTGTGTTGTATGGAAATAACAGGGACTTACTTGTGAAAGTAACATCATCAAAGCCCAAGACATTTGTCTTGACACAGAACAGAATGTCTGTCATTTTGAGATACATCCCAATAATATTTCCAAGACAATAGTGGTATATATTGGAAGAGGATATGTTTGTATAAGAATGCTTTGTGATCATGTATTTGTAAATAACATTACTGTGGATGGATGTAATTGTTCAAATATTTGTGTTTGCAATTCTGTTAGAATTACAGGATGTGACTTCAATTATTCAGCTCCTGTAATGTCTTACCAACTGTTACAAGCAAACTACACTCTGATTTAAGATTTGTTGCCTGTACCTATTGGAATGAACATTACCTTAGTGAAGAGACTGTTACGACACATTGTACAATGACTGTTAAACATGAACGTGAGAAAACAGCTGAAAGACTGATCTCTATCCATCATAATGCAGAAGAAATACACGGTGTCTTGGAAAGTGTGAAGATGAAATCAGTGGGGAGACCCCCTTTTCGGATGGTTGTCCACCACTACAGGAGTTTTCAATTGGCTACTTAATCCTTTTATTAATACTGACTCTAATACGTTTTGCTTTGACAATATTCATGTATGTAAAAATCTGGATAATAATCCATCTGAAACACCTAAGGTCTGGGTGTGGTGTAACGAAAGGCGTGGGGGAGCGGCACAAGCAATACACCCCAAAAATCAATTATAGACCGGTGTGATGGGGCACCAAATTGAAGGCATGAGAATAGTCAAACGGTGGATAATGTAGGAATGAGCCCTACAGCCATGAGATATATAATGAAGAGACTTCCATGAGATATGCCATGAGATGTGCGGCTAAGGGATTACCGTGGACATGATGGGTTATCAGGCAGAGACTGGATGACCCTTATTGCTGCAATCAGCCAGGTGGCAGAGGGATTGATGCTAAGGTGTCACAGCTGGGGACTTAGAGTGTGTGACTTACAGTGCACCACACTATTGGTGCACCTGGGAACACGGACAGACCTAAAGTGCTGAATTGGCTATAACCAGAAACTGAGCCCAGCCATACCCAGTCCTTCCGATCTCTGAGGACCAGCTGGAAATCAAGGGGGCTTATTTTCTGCCAAATTGCTACACTCCTAACACACCACCATTTATCCTGCCAACACAGGAGCTAACATATTTGCAGTTAAACACAATGTCAAGAACCCTTTAAAGAAACAGTTTAGTTGGCCATAACTATATAGAATATTTATATGAAAAAGTAGGAAAAGAGCTATACACAAATGTTGCTAAATAAAAGCTTAAATAGCAGTTCTAAAATGTAAGATAATGAATAGAAACCAAAAAACATTGTAACCTTCCCAAGAAGACTGAAGACAGGAAACAGGTCTATTAGAAGATGATGATTTCTCTTCAACCCTAAAGCTAACTTGACGCTCAAGATGCTCTCGAATTCGGTGCATGGCAGGCTGTTGCTTCTCTTTGCATTCTCTAGCATATTCAATAGCACGCAACACTTTATTTAAGCGATCATTCGGTATGCCACGAACACCCTAAGGAAACAAACTGTATTGTAAACACAGGGGCTAATATTTCTGGGATTTATATTCTACAATCAAATACACTCCATTAAACTTCAGATACGACAAAGCTTGTAGAAAAATCACAGAAGTTGTTGACACTGCTCACAAGTGCAGCCATATCCTCCGCAGCGGTAATTTGATGGCCATCCTTTCAGGTTGGTGGTTAAGGAATTACACTTATGTAAACCATGGAAATTTAGCTTTGAGTTTTACAGGTTGAGGACTGTGGTACAAGAGTAAAAGAGAATAGGAAAAAAAGGTGGGACAAAGATTACCCTTCTTTTAAATAATTCAAAATAATCTTACTGCTTTAATTCCCAAGGATTCCAGCTTCTCCTCCAGGGCCTGCTCCAAAACAACTCGTAATTCTTTAGTTAAAGAAGGATCAGTCTTCAGAGCATTTATTAAATAGTAGTTGCTTCTAGGTGGTTTACAATCACTTTTCTCCATTTCTGAAATAAGAATGGAAGAGATGTTTAAGAGACATTTGAAAAATCCACAGCACAACACAATTAAAAACTGCACTGAAGCATGCACTCTTTAGAAACACCATATGTGCACTTTTTATCTTCATGCAGTTGTATTATTTTTAATATCTTGGGCTAGCTTCCAAAAGCCATAGATTCCCTTGGAATCTATACGTCAGCACCTTGTACTCACCATTACAAATATCTTTTACTGTTCTTGTTAAAGAATCACTGTAAAGATACATACCATATTTAGCAACAAAGATCTTTACTTTTAGCATTGTACTTGAAAACTTCTGATAAAGACTGTCGTCCAGTAATTAAGTTCTCGAAAAGTGGTATTTCAAATAAAAGCTAGCAGGAATAAGAACAGGAATACGACAAACTTTTTCTCAAGAAAAGCTTCAAGCAACATGATGTTCTCTGATAAAAATCACCTACTGAAATCATCTATTTTTAAGGTTGTAACACTCAAAAGCCTTGGTAAAGACAAAACCTTAGTCTGGGGCAGACCTTTTCACAGAAAATACATGATGGATTAATAACCAAGGACAAAGTTCAGTGTCGTGTTTTCTTCCACGCAAGTCTATGACATCATACATACTTAAAAGCAGAAAAAAGTTTCCATCTCTTTCCCTTGCTTTAAGTGTCAATAATGACATGAGGTCTTGTGCAACAAATAAAGAACCATACAGACAGATTCTCCCACCTAAAATAAAGACTGACATTTAATTTAGGCCAAAGTATTACAGGGTCACACAGGGGAATAAAGAAGCAAAACACACCCATTTGAAACCTGTCTATAAAAGTGTCTCTGGCGAAACAAAATTTTACTGAATGCCACTTAAACGAAATGAACCAATCATCTGTGGAACCATGATGGCTCCTTCTGTCTGGCAGTGGTCAGCAAAGCTGGCAAAGGGTATAAACATCCCTGGAAAGCATGCCGTAAACTACACTCCCAACTCCCCTGAAACAAAGGGTAAATCTTGGAAAGGAGTTTGTCTCTTTCCAGTCTCTTTACCTTACAGGATAGCAGAGTCATCTGCCAGCCAACAGACAAGGACATACATGAAGGAATAATTCCATATTGTGACTTTCAAATGTTTTATTTCAGAACAAATGTGCCACTTTTCCCATTTTTAAACCATGAGAGCTTAAAAAGCAGTTCCATTTACTTTTCATTTTTCTTTAAGGGAGAGATAAGCACCCTGAAGAAGACACAAAAAAGCCTCAAGATACACAAATGATATTTAGGCACTTTTGAGGAACTGGCTTCTGATGGATCCTGGAAAGAACTGTGGGTTATGAAAACTGAGAGTCCAGCTACCATAGTAATAGATCTGTGTTGAAGAGGGCATAATCAGGTTGAAATGCCCTCTGGTTGGGAACTGTGTGGACAACGCGGTCCCTGACAGAGATGGGATTAAAAGCAATTTGTCTGGAGAGCTGAGTCCCAGAAGAGGCAAACAGCTGGTCTCGAGGAAACACAGGGCTATCAGACTATCCCCATTTAGGACAAGATGCATTATGCAGTACAAAATCCCCCCAGAAAACCATACATGAGACATTTTAAAGTGGAAGGCTCCCAGGAGCCTTTTGAAAATCCTGTCCCTTTCAGATGTTAATCCTTACAATAAAATAGATATTTTAAATAATTTTAAAATTTCTAATTACTACATACTAATATGGGTAACAAGGCTATCCAGCATTATTCTAATTAATGACAATATTAATTCTTGCTAATTAACTCATGTCAAATCTTCTTTTCCAGAGAAATTATTTAAGGAACTGTTTTCTTACTCATTTTTGAACCCCTAAATACTAGATTCAACAACTTTGAAGACAAGGCACCTTAAGTCTGGTCTGTGTCTCAGCTCCTACATAATCCTAGAAAATAATGTTCTCAGTCAAGAGTTTTCACACTCCCCCTTACAAATGACTGTCATCAAAACCAAAAAAATCCTGGTCTATCTTTTCAGACTGCATTCTTTCTTTCTCTTTCCTGCACTGCAGGCCATGCCTTTAGGCACAGCAGAAGAATCAAAGACAATCCATCAAGAGAGAAGATGGCAAGCAAGAGAAATAGCAGAAAGAACGGCAAAAATGTAAGCAGCCTTTATTTCAGGTTGTTCAGAGTCACTGGATTTTCCCTGGGGAAACCTCTCTACGCACAGATCTACTCAAACAACAATTTTGTTTTCAAAACAGCATTGTTCCTTCAAAATTTAAGCTCACTGGCTGTAAGGCTCAAGACTGATTTTGATTTTTGCACACAGAACAGGTTTTTATGCTACTCAGCTATTTGGTGTTTCACCTCAAGTACTGTTAGCTGCCTGCAGAAGAATACCATGCAGGATGAACCAGTGCTTTCTGTTCTGTCATTGTAAATGTGGCCTTTCTCCAAGTTCTCCTAAGATGAGGAAGAACAGCTGTAAGTGCTGGGCTATGTAATTTCATTCCGAATTGCACAACCCTGGCTGAAGCTGTGACTGCTTATGGGTAGGTGTAACTTAGATTACTTGGAAAAGTCTCTGTTGTGCGTTTATGAAAGCTGGCAGGTTCAACCTCCACCACCAACTTCCTTTTACCTGAACTCTTTATCCTCTTATGCCGAGTTTAATAAGGAAGTGAGCACACATGGCAATAGTGTCATTACCATAAATTTCCTAGTGAGGGGCTATCCCCCATCAAACATTTTTGCTCTGCTTAGTTCAAGCCCCTTTAGACATATGGAATGTGGTTGGTCTAAAGAAGTGAGCCAGATTTTCATAAAAAACATTGAACTTGGATAAGGACTGTAATATTTACAGGCACCAATAGCAAACAGGAGACTGACACAGTGTTCCCACCCAAATCACACAAACATATTGAAATACAATGAAAAATACCGTAGGTATCAAATAAAATTTTTTATTTTCAAGGAACACATGCCACTATATTTTGAGCTGAATTGATCATTACCTTTTTCCTCTTCTGAGAGCTCCTCTATGGGTTCCAGCATATGCACCAAGGGTGCCTGCTCTAATAACGAGGAAGAACAGGAACACCAGACAAAAAGGACAGAAGAAGGTCAAGGTCTGGAGCGGGCAAGTCAGGCAAAAACTTTCTTGATTGCTGACAACCTGCTTAACAATCACAAACCCAACGCAACGTGACTCTTCGCTGCTTTGGGGGTACATTTTTGCAGAGGAGACCCTAGTACAGTAGTTGTCCAAACACAGGTGCATCGTGTCATCTCAGATGTATCAGAGCTTTACACCGTCAATGCAGTGACTGATATGTCACAAAAAAACCCACACCCTTCTGGAATTGCACCCAGAGGCCAGGTGGGATATTTTTAGACATCTACAATGACAGGGCCACCCTGGATTACATAAATATTGTTGTTCATTTCTCATAAGAAACTATTTTTAAAAAAATTATTTTAAAATATTATATGTGATTTGATACTAGAAGTTTAAAAAAGACAAGTGAAATGGACACAGAAATCCTCAAAAACATACTGAAAAATATATTAACTCATTATTCCAGAGAAATACCAAGTACTGAGTCCATATATGCAAGACAGAGATTTTTTTTAATGTATATATATGATGATTTGCCATAAAATCAATTTAAAAAAATCTTCAATCACTCCAATTTAGTAAGATTCAGTAGTATTACATCTTTTAAAGAAATCCTGAAATGTGCTCTGCTGAAAACAGCTTCCTAAACACACTGAAATTATCATTCTATGGTCTGTCAGGTACAATCTGCTTTAAAAAAATGAAGTTTATTATAGTTTATTTACAACCTTATACTTCAGATATAAGACGTTTGAAAAAGATTATTTGTAGACCAATAAATATTCAGGCTTTTAAAATGTTAATATTCAATAGAGTTTAAAATAAAAACAGATATGCAAACTGTACTTTCAGCATTCAACTACAGACATTATAGGAGGAAACTGTTGCTCAGTATTTTGGGCCAACATGCATTTGCCCCATCCTTCACAAGAAACCTCCTGCACTATAAATGGTTGTTATGCTGTATGGGTGGAAGGGGAGGAAGTGATGCTGCAGTGAAGATGCTCTTTGGCACTTCTTGTGCGGTCAGGTACAAACATGGATGCACTGCAACAGGCAATCACAATGAAAGGAGCACTTGGAGCTAAGTGACACTTACTGCCACATCTCCAATGTTTGCCACGTAAAGGTGACCAAAACTTGTGGTATAAATTCTTGCATACGGTAACCGCTCTCTCTGTGCTTTCCATACCCGTGGTGATATTCAGCCTCTCACCTGCTTTTCCAAGCCAGTTACCAGACTTAAGATTGGCTCCCACAGAACTTAAAGTAAATAAGACGTTCTAAAAAAATGCTTCTTATGCCATCACAAGATGTTAATAAGATGCAAATATCATAGGGAAACACCTAACAGCAAAACTCTGAAAGACAAATAGGCTTTGGGGGTCTTTCAGTCTCTAAGGCTGTAAAATCCACCAGTGACCAGAGCATTCCTGGGCCCTGGAACATGATCTTCCACACTACTGCTTCTGGCACACTGCTGCCCTGCACCAACTAAGATTCTCCAAAACAATGTAAAGACACAGTTTGGGATCATTCCCAACAGCCTGAAGTGCACCTGTTTTGGAGGACAGAGCCTGAAGCACAGATGAAATGTTCGGAGGGGGATTTAATTTAGCTGCATAGGCACCAGGGCCTCTGAGTTTCTTGGCTGGACCTACCAGTCAGTAGAGTTGCTGTGTAATCGGATTTAATCTATACTTGACTTACCTTTACTTTACTCAAATGCAATCTACTTAAAGGGGCTGACTCATCTCCACACAAGCCCTTGCCAAGTAACTTAATGTAACAGGAAAAGCACAGTCCCCAGAACTCAGACCTGAAAAGAGTCTGCTGATCTGGCATAATGGTACACGCTTTTCTTTCTCAGTGTATCAGAAACAAAAAAAATATTAAAAATCAGTAAAAGAAACAGTTGCAAAAGTAAAACCAAAATACATTACTGTTATGTGTAATATTGTTGTTCACTGCATGATAATAGAGGAGATCAAAGGCTAAGACATGAGGGAGTGCAACATCTGAAAACATCAACTTCCCTGACCTCACTGGCCAGGATCGAACTCCTAGCTTTCATCCATGCCTGAGTGTTGAACCTAGACATACTGCTTAGCTTCCTTTTGGACTCACACCTAGAAATAAATTACTTTCTCCTAGTCCCTTCTTAATTCCCCACTCCAGCTGAACACCCAAACTGTCCCTGCCTTACTGGAAGTGGATCCCAGGAGGCTGAAGTCAGCCAGCAGGCATATTATCTGGTTTGGACTACGAAGGTACTGGTAGAACTGCAGATTACATCAGTCTTGCAGTTCAAATGCAACCTCAATTATACTTCATTGACACAATTTGAATCCTGTCTCTCATCTCCAGCCTTTTCTTGGCTAAAAAATAAATTTAAACTTTTTACTTAAACCTATTCTGTCAGGCTGTGCCACTGCTATATGGCTTAACTGATCCTTCTTAACTTGATCATGCCTAAGACTAATGCTAACCCTAACCCAAACTCAGTGGCAAAACCTTAGTTCAGCAACAACCAGGTACCTCTGAGTGATAAAAGCCCTTTGCCGATCCTGCCATAAAATAAACTTATTCTGCTGGGATCAACCACCTTAACTGCAAACCTAATTCATCTGGTCCTCCCCGACAGTCCCACACCTGACCCTAACCAAAGACTGTGATTGCTAAACCCTACACCTGGCTCAGTGGCAAACTCTAAACACATCCTCCCTGTATGGCATCAGCCAGACTCAGTCCCAAACCAAACCCTACCTTTATCCTCAGAAGAACAATTCCTGTCAGCCTCAGGCTTGAACCCTAACTCAAAGCCAGCTTCCAACACCGGTCTTAGCGCCAGCTGGTTGTACTCATCTCACTGGCCTGAATCCAGCCATATTAATACTCGTCATCATTAAGATCAGCAGCCTTAAGATGAGCACACAATGATGTGTCTGTCATCCCACATCTCCCAGACTATCTCTTTCGCCAGCAAGTATGTGTGGAGACATAGATGAGATGTATCAAAATAACAGGTTGTCTTAATTTCTTCAGTGGCTAACTGCACTACTGAAAAATTAGGTGGCCAACATACCTTGAAAAATAATTAAATACCTGTTTTAAAGAATACTTGAAGACAATTTCTATGCCTGTGGAATAGGAAAATACATTCAACAATAATGAAGAATTCAGGTTGTGTATATTTCATGCATAACAGATTCTGTCAGTACTATTGGAAAAGCAGTCTTCTGACCAACATTTAAAGGAGAAATCTCATCTATTTCTGCTGACATATGAAATGCTGAAGAACTTTTAGTCTGAATAGAAGTGTTACAATTATCTGTGGTGTAGTGTCATCTACACTAAGCAGTTTGCACTTGCAATATGAAATCCTGGGATAAAATGTAAAATTTATTATAAATCACTTCTCTTTTAAAAGATGTAAGGAATGTAAGCCATGGCTATACTCATTATATTTGATTTATACTCAAATTTCACATCCAAAATGCCGCTGGACTTAATCTACGAGACCTCTAATTTGGACCGTCATTTTTCAGTTAGTGCACTTCATGTATTTTTCTCCTAACTAATCAATGGGAAACCATACACTGCACATAAGCAGCATAAATATTAATTTTAAATCAATAGTCTTAAATATAATAAATTTTTTACACTTACCTGAGGCCTCTAAGTTAGGAGCCTAGTCATCTCAGACTCCTTCTAGAGACACCGAAGAGACACAGGTAACTTCAAAGAGCAATTCAGATACTAGTTCAGCTGAACCAAACTCTGAAGGTGCTCCTTTTCTCTGTTTACTGTTTAGGAAGGGTAAGTACTTTGACTAAATTTTCCTCAGATGCTTCAGCTATGTCCCTAGTGATAGCCAGGCCTTGGTCCATACCATTTTTGAAGACTGAGACATAGGATTTGATGGACAATCTAATTAGTAGCTTCGCTTTTTAACTACTGTCTTCAATCCCACCTAATATTGACCTAACAAAGGTTAAATGTTGAACAAGTACCAATGTTTCAAGAGTAACACAGGAGCCAAAGCCCAATTTAAAAATATTATTTAAAAAACCAAATCATTAATAATCTGTTGAATTTTTGTAAGATTGAAGAAGTTTTTGAAAATAAGACCTAAGTTACATCTGCACAAAAGCTCTAAGTAGCTCAGAAATGGACAGAAGAATGATCTGCCAGGATGGCATTCAAGGCACTCGACTAGCTCTCACAAGAAATCAGGAACGTTAACTCAAAACCACTGGGCTACCACAGCTACTCTACTACTTTACACCTAAGATATCTCATCTGGGTATCCTTTCATACCACAGATTTAAGATGTGCAGAACAAATATTAGGATGCAAAAAGCTCTGGAGCAGCTTCGAAAAGTGTACTGAAGTTCACATCACAGAGCCTTTTCCAGAATTTATGTTCTTTCACACAGAAAAAAAGAGAAGGAAGATATTCCATATGCAGGCAATTGTTCAGTAGGAAAAGTACAGCTCTTGTGATTTCCAAGATGGCCTGTGCTAAAGAAATTTGACTACAGAAGTTGCCAGGAAATGGTTTCATTTCTATGACAGCATGAAATTGAGCCATCTTAATTCAGTATGTAAGTCAATCTCAATTCCTTGAGGTGCCCTGAAAGTTTTGGGAAAGACACTGTAACTTCTGCTAACCTTTACATCCAGAAATTAGGTAAGGCAAGTTTAAAGAAAATCCAGAAGGGGGAAAAGGGGACAGAGAGAGAGACCTGCAGAGATAAATAAAATAATAATCAGCAAACGAGTCTGAAAGGAACACCTTCTTTGAGGTTTCATAATAAACTGATGGTGAATCTTTTGCATATCAATGGCAGGAACAGCATTTTCTATCTTGAGAAGTTTCACAAGACATCACAAACTTCATATTTGGAGTAGCAAGAAATCATGGAAGATTTGAATGAGCTGATTTAAATTCTCTGAGTACAGAAAATATTAATGTTCACAGGACTGTTTTCATCCTCAGTACAAATGAAAGTAAATGCACTAAGAAAGTAATGCTTGATAAACTTGGTGGGTAAGTCCTGAGCAGCAATCATCTTCATAAAACTTGTTTTTTAAATTCAGGGCAATAGCTAAGCTACTTGCTGTGAGATCTCTTAACGAGAATCAGCACTAGTGTGTTGGTGCAATGAGGCTGGTTTCAATGCAAAAGAATTAGATTGTTTAACATGTTTTTACTAATTCTCTGTACTTAATATATCATTACTTTTCTCCACACAACATTTAATCCGCATAGTTTAACTTAAAAAGCTTCAAGCAATGAACTACTAACCTTGCATAGCTTAAAAAAGAATCTCTGTATTATTCAAATAATGTTACCATATAATTATTAGCAATAATATAATCTATTTTCCTTTGCTTAGTAATTCTTGTCACAACAAGTATTTTGAAATCAGCACTACATCAGTTTTTCATTCCTCATCAAATTATTGAAAGCTTGATGTGTAATGGCCCTTTTCCCCATATGCCTTTTCAAAACTTTTTGTATTTGTCAAAAAAAAAAAAGTTCTCTACATTTTTCATAGATAAATTACATTTGGCCTCTCTTTGACATCGGTTTTAAAACAATGAGAAAAAATAAGAAAAACCTGTTATTTAATTATAATTCAAATTAATAGACTGTTTTTAAACATTTTATTTGCTCAAGATTCTTCATTACTTTTCTACTTAAAATGAAAATAAAGAATTAATTGATTGCAGAATATTGGTATGCTAACAACACTCTCAGTTACCTTGCATACTGATTAAAAAAGAAAGCTATTTTCACAAAGTGCAAAACACTGTAAATGTGAATCCCTTCTCCCCCTTCTAAATGATACTACAATGTCACAACTATAACAAGCATGACAAAATACATAAATAATGACCTACATGGAAGCACAGATATACTCTGGAAGAACTAGGACAGGATAACTGTTTGGTTTGATTATTTCTTCTGTATTTTTACTCCTTGCCATTTGAAGTTACATGAAAAATACAGCATTTCAAGACTTCTAAACAAACATCTCCACAGTTTCCCTATACAAATTCCAGTAGATGCATATACCTATCCAGTATATGCATATATCAGATAAGCATATTTTCCATAAGAAAACATTTTTTTTCCATCAGGAAGTTTCATCTGCCTTAATGTGCTTCAATATTATACACATGCTAGGAAATAATCTCAAATTATTTTCATCTCTTTTCATTTATTCTTTTCAATAGTGTGCCTTTTTAATTACTTCATAGGAATTCTCAACACTGACATACTGCAAAGCAATTCAAATTATTTTTTTTCAGCATAACTACTGTTAGAGCTACGAGTTGACAAGCGACACATCTGAGAAGACAGTGTTAGATTCGAAAGTACTGGATCTGGACCTACAAAAAAACTTACCGTGCATGGTAACTGGTGGACTTGGTTTAGGTTCTTCAAGACGCTCTACGGTAGTGTTCACTAAAAGAGCATAATAGTAAAAAATAACAGATTTCTATTATAGTAAACAGTAACAGACAAATGCAGATTCTTAAATGTAGCAATATTCAATCATATTTATAAATTAGATAATTTTTGGCTTTAATGGTGAAAAAAACCCCACAAAATTTGCAAGTAAAAACCAGTCCTTCACAACATTAAAGTACATCTCTATATATGCTTAACATTCTTAACATTTCTAGAATCAGGAGAAGAAGCTAATAACTAAATCATCACTGAACTAGAACATGATCATCTCTTTGTCACATTCACATGCTGTCTTGGCATCACAGGGAAGAAGTCTTGGCCCAAAGCTACTTAGTCAAGACCAGCCTGACTGAGGCTTGTATTTCCCAAAAAGAATCTCTGGTATCCACACTTCACATCAACAAATGCAAACTCTACCTATATCATGTTTAGAGTGTAGCCTTGTAGTGAATTATCACTACAATCCTAAATTCCTCAGATCAGCTTTGGGCCTAGTAGCAAACTCACTTGTGTGCCATACTCATCTGTTCTTCGGTGTGGCTGAATACGACCAGGTTCAAATGAAAAGCCACATGGCCATACTATTACTGTGCTCTCCTCAAACTAAACCTACTCCCTGCTGTTTGACTCAAGTCAATGCCTTGCTAATACAGCAAGATGGTTTCCAAACTGGGATTAGAATTAATTCAGATGTCGTTATCTATTGCAATAAAATTACTTCAAGTCACTGCAACTGCAGCATCAACTATACTGTGCAGGTGTTTGTAGTGCAGGACAACATCCTAAAACACTATTATCAGATTTAGCTATTTGTAATGGACTTCAGATGTTAAACCATTGTACAGACAAAAATATCAGAGTTCTTAACATTCTTGGAACATCTGTGCCTTAACTGACAAGTTATTCAGTTTTGTCTAGTCTTTCAGTTTCTGAGTTCTGCAGCCTAAGGACAGGCAAGCATGAAAAAAAACCCAATTAAAATTACACTTCATAATGTAAAGCTGAAAGTCCTTTCATAATAAAAATAAAGTTGCTCTACTTTACATTTCTTTGCTACTCAAGTGATCAGTTTTGTACATTAGAGGTCCTTACAGCTAGAGAACATGACCTTTGTAAGTCATGGCATGGAAACAGGTAGTTACCCTGTAAAACACAGTTTGATGTCTTTATTTTTTAATGAATTGTGACAGTTGTTATAGCCAAGTTGCAGAAATCAGAAAAAAACTTTGTTTTCCCTTACAGTTTGTACTTACCATCATAAGTTTTAATGCTTGGACCTGACCTCGTGGACAATTCTTTTATCTAAAAGAGAAAACACAGATACATGAATAGCCACAAATGTCAAGGATCAACATCTAGAATGAACATGTAGCATAAAATACCTAGTCTGAGTACTATTACATAACAGAAATTATTGGTTATGATCCGGGGAGAAAAATACTACTTCTGTGGAACTCTATTCTACCGTCGAATATATATTTCACTTATGCTTGATGAATGGAGTGTTTAATTACACGTTGATTTTCAATGCATGAACAGTTCTCCTTTCTGCTCTACAGTTTTGTCTGTGTGACACTCCAAGAGAAGCACTGAACTCAGAGAGCATGGGAAACATGCTGGCTGTAATTTAATCTAAAGAATACAGGAAATTGGTGAATCCTGTATCATTAAAACAATGTTCTGCGCTCCAATTCCCCAAACAGAAGCAAAACCCAAACCATACACAGACACAGTCAGTGTCAGCTAGAGCTGGCACAAGATATAGGAGCCTGGTCCTCTTCTATTTATCAGTTTGATTACAGCCAGTAGTGCCTCAATTCACCGTCCATTCAGTTTGTATTCTACAAAAGTGTTAGCTAATTCTCAAGCCCTTCCAGTTTCCAGGAATTAAAATGTAGGTCTTTACAGCTGTACTTCACGAACACTGAACTTGGACCCCTCTCAACCCATTCTACATTTGTGGTCATACTATTATCTTTTAAAAGGTCACTTTCCTTCAAGAAATTCACCCAGGATTAAGTCCTCTGTTGCTCCAGCTATCAAATTTCTTAAAGTGGAGATGTAAAAGCCATTATTTGTCTTTCCATTCCTTAAGCACTTACATCTAGGTTTAACATTAAACTCAAGAAAAAGGTGTAAAATCAGATGTTGATCTGTAAAGAATGCACCATCTAACAGAGGAATAGGTTGTAAAGGCCACATAATCATGCCAAAGTCTAAACTCCAGACCATCCAGATCTTTACCCACCAATCACCCCACAAAATCTACAGTTATGTTTCAACAAGAGCTTATTTGAAGAAAAAATAATTCATTTTCCAAACATAAAACCATAGATCATCTCAAGCTGGGTGGGACCCATAAGGAACAAGTCCAGTTCCCTGCTCCTTGCAAGACTACCTAAAACTTAGAAAATATGCCTAATAGGATCATCCAAATGCTCCTTGAACTCTGATAGGCTTAGTGCTGTGATCACTTTCTTGGGAAGCCTGTTCCAGTGATCCATGACCCTATCAGTGAAGAACCTTTTCCTATGGGCCAGTCTGAATTTCCCCTGACACAGCTTCATCCCATTTCCTCATATCCTATCACCAGTCACCAGAGAGAACAGCACCTCCCTCTCCACTGTCCCCCTTGAGGAAACTGTACTGTGATGAGGTCACTGTCAGCCATCTCTATTTGGTTTATTAAATGTGTTTTAGCTCCTGGTATACATTCCTGTGTCCCTTTTCCAGATCTGTTCTTATTTATCAACAATCCATTTCCAAAACTTATCAACATAATTTCCAAAACACCACAGCAGAACTATTACAAACTGTGAATATTAAATATGCAACCAGAGATATATCAAAGACCAAACAATAGTAAAATGTTTCTCTGTATCCTGTGCTCTCTGAAACATAAGAGTGTTTCACAAAACAGACCTGCTTCTTCTGAGTAATAACCAGATCATTCTGCTGCTGAAGCCTCTGCTCCAATTCTTCTATCTTCCTTTTGTAAAAGGTGTTATTTTTATTCAGGTCTTCTCTCGCTGATGATTTAAGCGTCTCAATCTGTGACAGTAGCTAGAAAACAATCAGAAGAAAAGCAACTTCCTCTTAATATTACAAAAAATATTTTAATGCTATAAAGTTTAAACAAGGAAGTGTCATGCTTGGATATATTTTTAACTTTTTTTTTTTCAGCAAAAGCTTAATGTCTCCTGTGATTTCACTGGGACTTGCATGTATTACAAGAGAGTTGCCTGGATCACTTTTTATTTACACAAGGAAGACTACCTAAATCTCAATACAAAGAAAGGTACATACAAACACATAAGTGAGATTGCTTCAAAATAAGATTGCAGGAAAAAGCATACAATTCTATAAAAATGTTTTAGTTGTAAGGAGTGTGAAATAGTGATATTTTTAGGAGCTGAGATGTGAATTGGCATAATAAACCAAATAAATTAACTCTGAATGTGAAAGAACGGAATCAGTATTTAGGTGCACCATCCCAAAAGTAATACTTACATTGCTCCTCCCTTATTCTATTCTTGCATTGTATGTGGGTGTATCATTAACTACATCCTTTTTGGGCAATGTTCCATGGTTCCTCCCCACTGTTTTCTTGCCAGAGGAGGAGAAGCATTGGCCAGACCACTATGATCTGCTCAGTTCTTACATGGTCACGTAGATGAAAGGAAAATGAAAGGAAAAGAAGCAGGAGAAACAAAGCAGCAAAGAGATTAAAAAGAAATGCAGACATAAAAAAAAAAAAACTGCGGAATAAAGCTTTGCATAGTCAAATACATAAACTGAAGCAAAATAAAATGCCATGGGGTCTTTTCCTGGAAAAGCTGAACAGATTCTGTGTTAGAAAGCTCCAACAGAAAAAGCAGCAGGGAAGTGACAGAAACAAGAAAAAAAAGACTGAGACATATGCCATAGGTCCATGGTAGCAGCACCTACAGGGTAGATGAAAGCTAAGTGTTGGCAAGTCATATGTCAATTATCCAGCCTATCCACTTAACACAGAAACACTGTATAATACAGTTATAAGCTCTTCAAAAGAGAGATACAGTCTCAGGTTTCTGTCAGATTCTGAAATTATAAACTACATTTTAACCCTGGCCTTAACTGAAAGATCAAGATCCTACCATAACAGAAACACAGAGATAATAAATACACTTCTAGGAACTCTTGATATGTAACAGATGTACTGTAGTATATCAAGAACTACTGAAACGGTAAGAAAAAAAGAAAAATATCTCCTTTTAGTGTAAGTGGTTTGCTGTGCCTCTTACCAGGGATTTTTCTGTCTCATGGTCATGATGAAGGGCTTGCATCCTAGACGTCCACTTTCTTTCCTGCACAGAGGAAATCAATATTACTTCCTATTAAGAACACATTAACATTTTGTTTGATATATGCAGCTTTATTTCTTGCTAATAACACATTACCATTTAGTTCCGTATATGCAGCTTTTTTTTCTAAATAAAGCATAAATACCAAAAAGATTATTACTGATGACATGAAATTTGAGTAGTCTAGTATTTAAGGCCTGGTACAGTCATCAGCAGGTTTTATACATCTGAGTGTGGTTTTCTTACCAAGCACTCTAAAAAATATGTATTTTCTGATTGATTTTTATATGCAGTCACTGTGACTGAAAAATACACAAGCATTTTAATACAACTCTGTGTTTTAAGAGTATTATATTAACAATAAGAGGGGGACTTTCCCCTCCAAAGAATGTCATTTCAAGCATTCATTTAACAGCATATTTTGTGTAACAATGGCAAAAAATCGACTTTGACATATGAGTTTTAGAGTAAAACAAATCTTCTTTGAGGAAATAAAAAACCTTACCACACATGAAGTAAAACTGAGTTTTCTGCATCTTTGAGCAGAAGTGATTAAACTTACGGATGATACCAGCAGTATACAAAGACCTTCACAACCCAAAAGCCATGAAGTATAAAATGCATGTGTCAAAAAAAAAAAAAACCAAAACACAAAAAGCTCCTAGGTTGACAAATCCTGTTAGAAATTTCTTAACTTTTTTTTTTATCTTGGGAAATGGAATATTCCTATTTTTCAGTAAGTGGCCTCACAGATCAGCAGACATAAATGCTTTATTAAAACCTTCTGGAACTAAAGTGCAACCATACTCAGCAAAGCTAGATATAGTTAATCATAAAGAATAAGAGAATACCAATAAATAAATAAATAACAATTACCTTATTTATAAAGGATAAGGAAAACTAATCCTTGATTGACATTGTAGCATCAAATAGTATTAAATGTTTAAAAGTAGCTATTTTTGGCATTGATAAGAATGAAAATTTTACTTACGGATTTCAAATCCTACTCAACAGATATACAGAAATAAAAAGAACACAAGTACTCTGTCAAAAGCAATACATTAAGATACAGTGTTACCTGTTCATCCAGAAGTTTAACCACTTTGTGATGATCCTGGGGAGCCTGAGGTTTATCCTCTGTAAAATCATGGCTGTCTTTCAGAGTTCCTAAATTGGATTTTTGCTGCATATTGGACTTTTGTAATTCTAACAGTTGCTAAAAGGAAGGTGGAAGAATACAAAATTTACTTTAAACACAACTATGCAAAGATACTTTTCCCATTTCTCATGACTTCAGCATTTACCAAATTCCATGTAATTATTAATATCTACATCTCAGATAAATATGACTTGTAAATCTACAAAAAATATAAGCTGCTCTGGTAATACTGTGTGTATTTGTTTTCTGACTCACCCATACGTTTATGATTCTCTTTCCAGTGAGCATTTCCTAAGCATGTATTGAAAACACATGAATCCTACTGTTGTGACTATAATGCAGAAGTTAGTCTCCTCTATGCCAGTTTTAAGAACATTGACATAAAGATACTTAACAGACAGTAATCATAACAGTATCTACTAATCTATAAACAGGCATTCAAAGGCTGAGGGAGTAAGGAAAAACTGCCTTAGTTGCTGCAGGCATTGCTCATTTGTCAAAACTAAGCTATTAAAAAAAAAAACAAAAACTGAAATTACGTTAATAAAGTATCAGTATACAAAGATACAACTATGGCTATCATTCAACCATTATTTTAGAGTTTTGTACAAGAACTTTATAATGATCACATCACATTTCAAATCTGTGAAGTTCACTGCCATCTATTGTAAGGGATTCATGCCTTAAAATGTCAGAAAATTTAAATCACTTACATTTTCTAAGGTTGAATTTTTTGAATATAACTCCTTAAGCTCTTTCATAAACATCTCTTTCATTTTTTCTATTTCTTGAGCCAATCTCTCTCGTTCCTCCTCTTTCCATTTATGAAATGATTGTAGAATTTCTTCTTCTTTTGATTTTTGCTGTTCACATTCCTGAAATTTTTTAAAAACCATTATTTGTTATTTTTCCTCACATGCAACATGAATTCAAGCACCCAAACTACATGTGGGAAGCAGTCACTTCTGATGGGCAACATTGTGACATCAAAAAACATAAAAAACCACCAGTTTCTGAAGAATTCTAGAGTTGCAAACTATGCATTTTGCTAGCAAAACAAGTATGCTTTAAGAAAGTTTTGGTAGTTTGTTATTTTTCACTGAATAAAACACAAACGACCTTACTTGCTCATATCAAAGATCCACCTAGTTCAGCATCCTGTTTCTCACAGAGGCCTTAAGTGCACAGGTAGGAAAGGTTAATACTGGGGCAAGCAAACATGCATGTTCTCCTCCATAGTCTCCGAGCTGCCAGTGGTTTTCAGCTCAGAGGATTTATTCAGCCTGATACAGTTTTGTAAAGTTCAATAACTTAGTAACCTGCAATGCATTTCTCTTCATAAACTTTTGCAGGCCTCCCTGTGGCCGTATCAGCTTTTAGCAACTGCAACATCTTTGCCAAGAGCTCCACAAGGTGCAAGAGGAGCCAAGTACTTCTCATGTTGTTTGAATCTGGCTCCTGCTAGGTTCATTTGAGTAAGTCCTGAACTGGAAAACAGAGTGAATGATGGACTGTTACTTACTCTTTGTAACTCATGACATACAGGTATCAGTATCTCACTCTCCATCTTCATCAAGCTACTGCCTCTTTTTCAGACTGACAACTCTCAGCATTCTCAGTCATTCTAATTACTGAATGATCTTTGTAGCCCATCTCCATAACTTTTATAGCTCTATCCTATCCATTTTTGAGACGAAAGGACTAGACTCACACACTGTATTTAGGCTGTGGCTTGCACAGTGGTTTTCCAGAATAACTGGTAATATTTTATTTTCTTTGCTGGCTGCTACTAACTGCTGGGCCAACATTTCCCTAGGACTGTGTATCACAACCTTAATAATTTGCCCTTCAGTAAGAGCACTCAGCTGAGAACCCATCATTTTGTAGATGAAGTTAGAATTATTTTTTTCCCATGCACATTGACCCCACTTTATCTGTTAAATTATTTCAACATTCCATGATGTAGTGATGCACTTTCACATAGTTCTTAACTTGTTTAAACTCCTGCATTTCACTGCCCAGGATATACCTAGTTTTTAGGAAACACCTACATCTCTCCATCACAGCATTCACTTCGAATTTGTTCTCCAACTATAACATGCACTCATTGAACGGGACCTTCTGTATCCTTTCACCTCAAAGGAGTAGAAGGAACCAAGAATAAGCAGCATGGCAGTTTTTATACAAATTCCCCTCCAGTACTAGTTGTCCTAAAAAAACCCACATGAGCAAGATTTTCTGCTCTTTCAATCAAAAGACAGTAACATGACACCTGAAATGACAGTGGATGTCAGTCATGGCAGCCAAACTGTAACCAGTCACACGTCACATTTCTATCTTCCCTGACACCCTAGAAAAACAGAAGTTTTGAAAGCTTCTTGTTGTGCAACACTGCAGACTGTAGCTTCAGGATATTTCAGGTAGTCCTCTTGCAGTTAGGAGTCTCAGCTAAGACAACTGACTTCAAAACAGGCCCCTAAGGCACCAAAAAATCTACAATGCACTGTTATGAATACTCCAAGTTCCCTCTCATAAACAAAACAACGCTTCAGGGGCAGTAGAAATATGTTATGG
Source organism: Pseudotriccus pelzelni (assembly GCA_035584735.1). NCBI lineage: Eukaryota > Metazoa > Chordata > Aves > Passeriformes > Tyrannidae > Pseudotriccus > Pseudotriccus pelzelni. The sequence continues at coordinate 74,905,806 of JAWMRA010000001.1, forward strand.
ATGTACTTCTCAAACGTTAGGCACAGAATGAATGAGTAGAATACTTTGCCCATGTCCACATAGGGCCAAGGCCCATTACTCTAACTGTGCTCCTAAGTGAAATTCTACCAGTTTTTGATTTTGTCCTTCAGTACTTTTGAAAATGGGGAAAAACAAACAAACAAACAAACTGAACAGTCCTAAGAAGGGGGGAACATGAGGACTGAATAAAGAAGAGTCTGAAGCTATGTCCAGGGAAAAGAAATACTGCATGTTTTACAAAAGATGAGGGTTTCCTATGAAAATAAGGAAGAAAATAATCATCAATCATAGAAAACCAGGTTGAAAGGAACCTCAAGGATAATTCGGTCCAGAATTTTTTGGCAACAATACAGTCTAGACAAGATGGCTCAGCACCCTGTCCAGCTGAAACTTGAAAGTGTTCAATGTTGGGAAATCCAGCACTTCTCTGGGGAGATTACTCCAATGGCTGATTGTCCTTGCTACTCGTGTCCAATCAGAATCTCCACAGGAGTAACTTGTACCCATTACCACTCATTTTTCCATGGGACTTCTTGAAATGGGAGTCTCCATCTCCCTTGTAGCCGTTGTTCAAATACTGGCATGTTGTGATATCCCTTAAACCTTCCTTTCTAAAGGCTAAACTCATCCAGTTTTTTCAGCTTTCCTCCACATGACAGGCATTCCAGTCCTCTGATCACCTCTGTGGCCAGTGCATCTTTCTAGTCTGTCCACATCTTTTTTTGTATGGTGGGGACCAAAACTGAATGCAGGTTTCATATGTAATGATAGCCACATTTTATTTATTCCCTTTTAATTCAAAATCATAGAATTATACAATGGTTTGGGTTAAAAGGGACCTTAAAGATCATTTAGTTCCAACCCCCACTGGGCAGGGACACCTTTCACAAGACCAGGTTACTCAAAATCCCATTCATCCTGGCCTTGGAACATTTCCAGGGATGGCAGACCTTTTCTGGGCAGTCTGTTCCAGTGTCTCACCACCCTCCTAGTAAAGAATTTCTTCCTAATATCTAATCTAAACCTACTCCCAGTTTAAAGACATTTCCCCTTGTCCTATCACTACACATCCTGATGAAAAGTTTCTCTCCAGATTTCCTGTAGACAGGCCCCCTTTAGGTACTGGAAGGCTGCTTTAAGGTCTCTCCTTCTATTCTCCAGAATGAACAACCCCAGCTCTCTCAACCTGCCTTCATGTGAGAGGTGTTCCAGCCCTCTGATTGTTTCTTTCAAAATGTAATGGTTGGTTTCATGCTTGAAGGTCCTCAAACTCCATTAGAAAAGCCATTCAGAAGTTTTCACGTTCTCACAGGTTCTGTTGACCACCACAAAACACTGTTTTTGAACGTGATAGAGGGCAAACTGAAATGCAAAGATCAGCATTTAACTCAATCAGGAGATCTCTCTTATGATAAGAATTTGTTTCTCAAACTGAAGCACAAAGCCCCTTTCTCAAAAAAGTTCCACTGCTATTTCTAAAGCAAATTATCTGATTGTGTTTACTTACATAGAAATGAAAACGGTGAGGTGATCTAAAATTATCAAGCTTTAAAAGAATCTTTAAGTTACCTGTTTATTTTTTTCTCTTTAGGAGCCAGTAAGCATACCCACAAGACTCAGTACCATCCAAAATAAAGTGTTGTATGTGATAACAAACAGATAATTACTGCTTTCAAATCATTCCGTTTTATTCACAATAGCAGGACTACTGTAGCTAAGCAATAGCTAAGACTACTTTCAGCTTTGGCATTCTGGTCATCCAAATCCTAAGGATTTAAAGACCAATATGCAAGTTCTAGATTGCTTTGTTTTTTCTGAGTCTCTCTCTTCCTTCAGCTGCTTTACATCTCTGTTGGACAGTAAAGTTCTTCACAGCGAAGAATAAATTCTACTCAGTTTATAAAGTCACATGTAAAATCACAGTAATTTCTAAGAAACACTTCATAATCACAAAATATCATGTCAAAACCAGCTTATATTTCACCATAGTAGGGCAATTTTATCTGCTTCAATTTCATTTTCTTCAATAACAGGCCACACCTGTTATGAACCGGCAAGTGCTAATGCAAGTGCTGTTTAAAGTACAAATTTAAAAAAAACAAAAGTAAGGAGAAAGTCAATGGTCAGAACTGTGGGAGGCAAGGGAGGGAAATGGTTCAATGCCCAAACACCATCATCGCTTGACAGGCAAGATACATTGCTACAAAAGGAGTGAACATAGTCCAACAAATGAGTGAACATAGTCCAAAGTACGTTCACATACGTTAGTACACATTACCTTAGACAACCTGACAATATCAGCCTGTTGTTCAGATTCTAACTGGGACTTGGTGAGCTTCAACTCCTCCTTCAGTTTTTCAATCTCATCCTGCAATTTTTCAGTGTTTGCTTTCCTCTTCTGTTCTGTTTGAAAGAAACACAGATTTTAAAAAGCTTTGTTGCAATTTCTGGAACTGTGATACTTACTGCAAATATATTTCTAGTGTTTCAGTAATATCTTCATGAAGTGTAACTTTACTGGATCATTTTCCCTCCCACTGGCATGATTCTCCAAAGATGCTTTTAAATACTTATGTTCTCTGAACTGCTAACTTATTCTCAAATACTTGTACTACTGACATTTGAAATAGTTTATGAAATATTTACAGGAAAAAGTATTCTATAATCTAATTTCAAAGGAATCTAAGCAACAAAGGCTCAATAAAAGGGACGTACAAAGTGAACATCAGTTATTCAATTCTGCTAAGTTTAATTTACTCTAAATAACTTTTGTAAGGAGCCCACTTGGAATACAACTAATTATCTATATGGAAAGAGTTAGCGGAGTATCACTGTAACAAAAAATGTTAAAATATGCAAAAATCATAATAATCTTCAATCTTATCAATTTACCAAGGATTTCCTAGCCCATCATCTGGGAATCTGAGCCCAATGTAGAATATTATTTCAAAAATAACTGCATTGGATATTTCCCTCATAGAGCCATTCCAAGGCAAATCCTTTTATATGACAATTACTTCAATTGTTTCTGCAGCATTTTTCTGCAGCACTGTTGTTTCTATCAAGCATAAGGTGCACAAGAACTTCTTTCTTCTTCCAATATATTCACACTTCCTCAGATGCTTACTCAGACCCCTCTCACTGTTGCTGTTTTATTTGCCTGACAAGCTACAGTTCAGACCTCTCTAGGTTCTTCACACTTTTTCTCCTCCCAAATGCTTCCTAGCTGATTTCTAATCACTGCCACCATTATTAGTCCCTAGCAATAAATCACAAGCATGCAGCCTAAAGGAAGGAGAGAATTTAGAGATGAATGAAAGAAACTTTGAGAGCACTGTTTTCAAATTAAATTATTTTTCCAGAGACCAAAACATGTTGGCTAGTACAATTTGTCTGTCACTGTTGCTTGCATTCATACAAAGTGTGAGCTGTCATCTAAAAATGAAAACTGAAAATTATTCTTCCAAGTTACAAAAAATCATGGACTACACACCCTCACTATATCTATACTTTTCTGAACTACTTCTCTTAATTTTTTTGGCAACATTAAAGTACATACCAATCTCAGACTCTCCTGGGTGACGCCTTTGAATGTGACTTTGTAAAAAGGAATAGGTCATAAAAGCCTTTTCACAAAACTGACACTAAAAAAAAAGAGTTAAAAATATATTAGTAACAGTAAAATATAGTGGTTAAGGTTTATAACAGGTTATTACATTTTGTCCATATGTCAAAAGAATGTAACTTTAATAAATTCCATATCATAAGAATAAGGACTAAAATTCTCACAGTGCCCAATTTCTGTAAAGTTATTAGTACATTAGTGGTATCTAAAGTCTTATAGTGATGGTTATGAGCAAAAATCTCATTGTGCTAGGCACTGTACAAACTCCGAATAAACAGACTCTGGCCAAGCAAGTTCAAATTCAGATATAAACCCTAGACAAGGATTCATATATGTAGGTAGAGAACTATGAGGAAAAAGCAAGACAACGCTATTCAGCAAAATACACAGACACCAGCCAACTAGCAGCTCAGGTGTTCTTAAGACTCCTGTAATACAACAAACTGTGCTGCAGATCACCACCCAGCTGGAATAAACCCAGTAAAGATGGATTTGAGCATACATAAACAAGTTGTAGAATGGCAATATTCAAAGGACCACAGATATGTAAAAAACTCAGACATTTCAACGAAGAGAAGGTAACAGTACACAATTTTGTAAGAAAAGGTATGAAGCTTCATTAGTGTGCTACCTAGCGTTCTTCTGAAGCACAAAGCTGTTTCAATTACTCTTTCTATAATTTACTTACTAGTTTTGAATTTAAATTTTAAGTCAAATTTGGATCCTGCCCTTTTTAAAATATCTTTTTTTGTTCACCTTCAAAATGCTTTCCACTAATATTCAGAATATTAAAAATAGACGGGTAGTATAAAGACAGAAGATACATCTACAAACGTAACATACTTGTTAAGACTATGAATGAGGGCACCTCATCGCTTTAGGTAAGGTTGTTCATTACCTCTTTCTCATACTTTTTTTCAAATAAATATATTTTAACAAACCACAGATACTCAGATGAGTCCTTTTCCTTATCAGTGTGATATGACTGCAGAGATTAATTTAATAGATTGGAGATCTTGTCACTATTATCAATGCTGGAAGAAGGATCCAGGGAACTATAAGCCTGTTACTCGGTGCCTGGCAAGGTTATGGCACAGATCATCCTGTGTACAACCACACAACACAAATGACCAAGGGAGCAGGCCCACCCAGCATGGGTTTAGGAAAGGCAGGCCCTGCCTGACCAACCTGATCTCCTTTTACGACCAGGATGGCATCTGGTCACTAGCGGTGCTCCCCAGGGCTCAGTATTGGGGCCAGTCTTGTTTTATCTTCACTATTGATTTGGATGAGAGGATCGGGTGCACCCTCAGTAAATCCATGGACACCATCAAGTTGGGTGAGAATGTTGATCTGATGGAGGGTAGGATCCCTACAGAGGCACCTCGACAGGATGGATCAATGGGCTGAGGCCAGCTGCATGACGGTTCAACAAGACCAAGTGTTGGGTCCTGCACTTGGGTCACAACGACCCGCGCATAGATCCATAGGCTGGGGGAAGAGTGGCTGGAAAGCTGCTCAGCGGAGAATGACCTGGAAGTGCTGGTTGACAGCTGCTGAACGTGAGCCAGCAGCGTGCCCATGTGGCCAAGAAGGCCAATGACATCCTGGCTTGTTTCAGAAATACTGTGGCCAGCAGGACCAGGGCAGCGATTATCCCCTTGTACTTGGCACTGGTGAGGCCACACTTTGAATCCTGTGTTCTGTTCTCGGTCCCTCACTACAAGAAAGACACTGAGGTGCTGGAGTGAGTCCAGAGAAGAGCAATGGAGCTAGTGAAGGGTCTGAGGGGTAAGTCCTATGAGAAGCAGCTGAGAGACCTGATGCTGTTTAGTCTGGAGAAAAAGAGGCCCAGGGGAGACCTTAACACTCTCTACAACTACCTAAAAAGAGGCTGTAGACAGGTGGGGGTCGACCTCTTCTCCAAGGCACTAGAGACAGGACAAGAGAGAGGATTTATACTCAGCCTCTGCCAGGAGAGGTTCAGGTTGGACATCAGGAGGAATTTCTTCCTGCAAGGGGTTGTTAAATACTAGAACAGACTGCCCAGGGAGGTGGCAGAGCCACCATCCCTGGAGGTGTTCAAGAAATGAGTGGACATCACACTTTGTGCTATGGTCCTGTTGACAAGTGTTGCTGAGACAAAGACTGGACTTGAAGATCTCACAGGTCTTTTCCAAACTAAATGATTTTGTGATTCTGTGAAATTTCCAGATTTCATAGAATATTTAAAATGCTGCTACTGGTAGTCAGGTATCCTATAAAATATACCCTTCAGCAAACACTAAAGCCAGGAAGTGCTTTAAGACAAATTTGGTTGGACAAATGCAAACAAGTCCTAATGTAAAATCTAAGTAAAGTGATATAGTATAGCAGCATTACTGCCAACCAAGAGGGAGCTTACAGTGTAACAGACTGCACATGATTTATGGAATGAAATTGACGGTGAAATAATGTTATCCATTCAAGCAAAAACTTACGTCAGTTTGCCTTGCTGGTAGTGAAAGAAAGCTTTTACTGCAAGAGTCAGGATGAACACAGGGAATATTTAAGTTTTGAATTATGCAACACTTTTCTTGCAACTACTTTTTACAGTGTTAGCAACAATGTGCACTTTATGCCTACGTTGTACATGAGAATATAAGATTTCTTAACAAGGTATCAACGAAGTGAAAAATGTTATTTAAAATTAAATTTGTATTACTCAGGTGAAGGTATTGACCAACAAGTTTTAAATTTATGACTTGTTGGTACCAGTACCATTTTATAGTAGCATTTCAAAGTTAAACTTATATTGGTGGTAGATTAAAGGCAGTACATCTGAATTCCAAAGCACAGTTACATTAGCTATAAAGTGCACCTGCACTAAAAAGGCAAAGTAACTATTTACAGGCTTATTTGCAAAACATCCAAGACTTTAAGGGGATGGAATCTGAACTACCCTCCCAGGAACACCAGTAAAATCCCTATTATCTGGCACTGCAGATCAGCCAAGATCAAGGCACAGATAAATATTACACAACTGTTGTTTACTGATCACACTGCTACCCTGCATTTACAAATACTAGGAAGAGTTTAATTTAGGTCTGGCATTCAAACTCAGAATCCTGAAAACACTGTAGGAACTTCAAGTATTCAATCACTCCCTGAACTCACTTTCCTTAAGTGAACCTAAATAACTTCTGGAAACAAGAAATTACTATCAAGAGGAAAGAAAGTGCGGGGGGGGGAACAGGGCAGAAGTTTACTTTATATGAAATTAAATTACAAATGGGAAATAGATTTCCATCTCTGCTTTACTGCAAATGTCACTGAATAGAAGACTACCAATGAGACAAGTTCACTACCATGTTTTTCAGCTTCCACTGAGACATTTCAAATATTTCAGGAAAATGTGATTATATTTGGCAATCACAGTATAAGAATTATTTCAGTTTACATTATAAAATGATGCATGCAATCACTTTTGTTTTGCAGCACAGGACAAACAGCACTGTAAGTTGCTTAAAGGCTTTTTAAAATAATACCACATCAACAGCTGGTCCTTAAGACTAACACTCAAATGCATGGAGACAAGGTTCCCATGAACTATATGTATAGTTCCACTCTTGGGGCATAAGGTATTTTTTCCCTTAGAAACACTTGATCCAACCTAGCTGATGTCTTACAAAATTAAATTTTACCTGTAACTTTAAACATAAAAAGAGCTAGCCTGAAATCACATCAAATCCACATCCAGTGTACTCTTTAGAGTTCAGACTACGTTTGAAGCTGTAATTTGCTTTCCTGAAACCTGCTGGAAAATGCTAAAGCTGAAAAATATTTAAATCGAACTATTACACCCATAAGATAAAAATCCCTCCCAAAAAAACAAAGTGCCATGACACTGACAGAACAGCAATGTACTAAGGCTCTTAGGGGAGACACTTAAGGAACAGACTGTTGTGGAATCAGGGATGAGCTACATCACTGGAGCTCTTTACTATCATGCCTGAGTCACCTCTGAGTCACGCGCAGGCAGAAACTTTGTGCCTGGAGAACACCAGTGCAGGAAAGTGACTGCAGACAGTACATTACTGCTTAGCATCAGTTCTGATGTTCTTGCCCTGTGTGTTTTCTGACCATGCAGATGACAGATAAGGAAAAACAGCAACAGATGTTAGTAACACGTTTGTCACAGGTTTTGCATGTGTGTGTATCTGATGCTTGAGATGCACCAAAAGTGAATCCAAGAATAAAGACCACTTGTTCATAAAAAGATGATTTGTTAAAGATGATGTATTGCAAATGTCTGTGATACCAGCCAAACACCTATGAAACACGGATGGGAAACAAGTGCAAGTCAAGCACTTCCTTCTGTAAGGTCACTGATCCTGGAAGCTCCAGTCTTTCACCCAGCAAGTGACGGCACCCCAGCAGAGCAGGGCCACTCTACCATGCGTCCCAGCAGGCTCAGAGTTGGCAAGGTGTGGGTGACTGGGCCACCATGCCCTCTCCTCTCACCTGGTGGTAGTTGGCTCGGGCCTCCAGCATCATCTGCTGGGTGCTGATCATCTTCTTCCTCCGCCGGCACTCCTCCTTGAGCCCCTGGATCTCCTGCAAGCGTTGGGCCACTTCCTTGCCCATCTGGTCGCGCTGGGCCTGTGTCTCTCGCAGGGCCTCCTCCAGGCTGCCGAGCTGGGCGCTGAGGTATTCCTGGGAGTGCAGCAGGTACTCGGTGCAGAGCTGCGCCAGGCGCAGCAGCTTCAGCAGCAGCGGATCGGCGGGGCCCTGGCAGTGCGGGCAGCGCTCCCGCTCGGCGCTGCAGAAGGTGACGTGCTCCAGGTGCACCTGCAGGGCCGCCACGTCGCCCTCCCGCGACACCCGCTCCACGTCCACGGCGCTCAGCCGCCGCCAGTCCGGGGCCTCGTGCCGCGCGCGGAACTGGAAGGCGGGGAACGCCGCCGGCGCCGCGCCGGGCCCCGCGGCCGGAGGGTGGTATGTGCGCTGCGAGAAGGGCTGCGGACACAGAGACGCCGATCAGACCCGGCCGGCACCCCCGCCCCGCCGCCCGCCCCGGCGCTCACCATGTCCGCGCTCCGTCCCTCGGGCTCCGCTCGGCGCCGGCGTCCTCCGCGTCGCTATGGCAGCCCCGGCCTGCGGGAGAGGCGGCAGTGACGCCGGGGTGTGCCCCCGCCACGGCCCTTCGGCTCCGTGCTCCGCACAGATCCCGTCCCCTTCCCCCTCCCGGCCTCCTCCTCCCCCGGCGCCTCCCGGCAGTGCCCCCGCTCAGCACCCCCTCCTCTCTCCCGCGGGTCCCAGTGCACCTCCTGCCCCGCGCACCGTACGCTCGCACCAGTGCATCCCTGACCGTCTTCACACGCTACTCGCATCAACAAACATCCTCGGCTACGCTGTTACCCACACGCACGCTTAAAACAGCTACACAGCATATGCTTTCTCTCTCCACATTCCCTTCACTTCTGTGAAATCTGCACATATCACGCTATAGACACATTTCACTGCATCAGTGTGCCTCCCCACCCAACATGCCTCCTCCATGCTGCTCCTGACTCATAAACCTTTCTCACTCCACCACAACGTTATAGTCCCCCACCCCTATGCTGTCCTATGCCCTTCCTGGGCCTTGCCTACTCCTCTGTCTCCCAGATGTGATGATACCCATCACTTCTGCACCATCAGCATACATTAGGTATGCCATTTCTCTGTTCATCTGCTTCATGGTGCTGCACCCTCACGTGCCTCAGCTGGTAGCACCATGCAATCTCTCCAATGCAACTCCATACCCCTCCCAATGCCCACACACCAACCTCCTGCCAAGTTCTTTCAAATACCTTCCTCACCCTAACACATTCACACCCCTTTGCATGCCACTTCCACATGCTCTCCTCACTCAACACACCTCTCTCTGCCTGGTATCACCACATACCAGATCACCTCTTGCACCCATTTAACCCTACAGCCTCACCACATCTGCCTGCCATTCCTGCCTCACTCTACTGATCCCAAACACTTCAGCCCCATGAAGCACCTCATGGCTTGCATACATTACCTACTTCACCATTTACGCCCAAATACTTTCCCTCAAGGCAACCAACAGCTGCTGCTTATATCCCTGCCCCACCACAATTCCCAGTACTCCCCAGTTCAGTGTTCCCATTGCTCCTGCCTAGTTGCTTCAAAGTGTTCCCAAGCAGGAACATCCTTCTCCTCCGTTATACGAAATTACCCTATCCCCTCACTCATCCTCACCACTCTTCTCCAAAAGCCTGCTCTTCCTGTTACCATTTCTTAATACTTCAGTCACCTATGCTACCTCTGCCTTACCACCATGTTACACATTTATACCTCCCTACCTTTTCAGTCCCTTCCACGCACTCTAGTTTCTCATCCTCCTGGTCATTCCTAGATACATACCTCTCCGAGAACATTCACACAATATGTATCTGATCATACTGTCACGCCATAGGTTCCTCTACATCATGCATCATAGACTCACAGAGATGTTCTCAAGGGACCTCTGTTGATCATCATCCAGTCCAAATTTCTGCCGGACACTAGTTCATATCACCTGTGGCATTTAAGATGAACAAACAGTCCATGATCTCTCCAGACAACCTGTTGCATGGCTGTGGTCTCCTGATGAAAACAATGTTGTTACATGTACTAATACAAGGACCCTCACAAATTACCAGCTCCTAGTTTGACATAGGTTTTTATGTTGGTTTTTGTTCCAAAAAGCTTGTTTCCTTTTCCCACATATATGAATTGATGCAACAAAACACACCTGGCCTCATTTAACTCCCCCATCTTAGCAGACAAACAAAAGGAAAAGGAAAAGGAAAGAGAAAAGAAAAAGGGAAAATGGAAAGGGAAAAGTTATTTCAGTTGAAAGGGACCTATGATGATGGTCTAGTCCAACTGCCTGACACTTCAGGGCAGACTAAAAGTTAAAGCGTGTTCTTCAAGGGCCTTGTCTTAAACACTGACAGGCCTGGGGCATCAACCACCTCTTTAGGAAGCCTGTTCCAGGGTTTGACCCCCTCTCAGTAAAGAAATGCTTCCTAGTGCCCATTCTCAGCCTCCCTGGCACAGCTCTGAACCATTCCCACATATCCTATCACTGAATCCCAGGGAGAATTGATCACTCTTCACTTCTCTCCAAAGGAAGCTGTAAAGAGCAACCCTCAACCTCCTTTTCTCAAAACTGGACAAGCCCGGAGTCCTCAGCCACCCCTCACAGGACTGGCTTCCAGCCCTTAAACTGACTTTGCCACCCTGTCCTGGACACATTCAAGGACCTCACATCCTTAAATGGTGGAGCCTAGAACTGCACATAGCACTCCAGCTAAGGCTGCACCGATACTAAAAATAGTGGGATAATCACCACTTTTGACCGGCTGGTTATGCTGTGTTTGATGCCCACAGTCAGGGCAACCCCTGGGACTGTGGTGCTCCCCACGAGCTCTGCTCTCTCTACACACACTGACTGCATTCTGGCTCGGTGTCAAGAGGTGAGCAGTGCATATCTATTCCTCCTGAAGGAAAGTGGCACATAGCAGACTCATGTCTGACAGGGAGAAATGAACACACGCAGCAGAAGTGTCTTCCTTGCACACCCCATCAGCACACCCAGTGTGCATCCCAAAACCACAACCACAGGACACACCTGTGGTTCACAGCACAGACCCAAGCATTTCCTCTGCACTCAGCTACCAGAACCCTACCCCAGCCAGTATCGAAAGACTTGGATCAGTCTCAGGGAGGGTCTGACACTCAGGGTCCAACTCTTACCAGTCTCCCTCATTCTTCATACCCACACATATGGAGGAGACTCCTTTCTTTCCATATTCACAGAAACCACAAAGACCTCTCTCTTGCTATATCTGCATATTGAAAAGTTACATCCTTCTGTTTTCCCCACTCTTATAAAAAGTTTGAAATCAACCTTTCCAATAATACACCTAGGCCCAGCACAAGGTTACATTAATCTACAGAATGAATTTAGATATATCAGAAATCTGAACAGAGAAGACATGAACTCAGGACAGCAAGCCCTCCTGCTTGTTGGCTCAAGCCACCATGGAAGGTAATGTTCCAAAATACAATGGCACTATAACTTGTTTTCGGACCTTTAACTTTAAGCCTACTGGCCATACTTTACAGTAATACCTAAAATCCAGTTCTATTCAGATTATTGCATCACTTACCTTGCCATTTTTTGTTTTAAATTTAGATACTGTGTGGTGTTTGCAACACTGAAGTCTTCTCCTGCAAGTATGACATTTTTGTCACCTCCTTTTCCATGAATTTCCAGCAAATTTCTACCTTCAAAGAAATCTATTTAATAGTTTTGATATGTATCAAGCATGGATCTGAACTTTGCACTACTCTGAGTTCTTAAGTAAGAAAATACACTGTTAATCTTCTTCAGAACTATACTTCCATATACTGTAGGAATACATTTCTGTTTCTAAGAAGCTACATTAAAAACCCCCCAAAACAGCTCTAATACTGACTACTGTTCAAAATATCCATGCCTCAAATTCATTAAAACACTTTGAAAACATGTATTTGAATATTTTTTCTAGCCAAGGGAACAGTTAAGTTGCACATAACGAAATCTAACTCCCAAAGATCTGAGCCTAACATATGCTCCATCTGTCTGACATAGGAAAAATTTCTTTACATAGAAAATGTGAATTTTGCAAACTACCAATTTGTGTCAAGCAGGAGCCTGAATAAGCACACAAGCAATAAGGGCCTTTAATTGACAGATGCATGGATTTAATAAGAAAAAACAAACAGACAAACAACAAAACCCAAACACCCAAAACATTATTTAAAGCCAGCAAAGTAAACCAAGCCTGTGGATACGCTACTTTTCCTCGACCAATGTATTTAGTGAGGAATACCCACACAGAAAATTCCATGCTGCTCCAACTAAACCTGCTTTAACTGAATGTGACCTCGCAGCGGTGCATCACGAAACTGAGGAAAGGCACAGGCCGTCCAGGTATCTCGATGGAGGTAGAAAGAGTACACATCCCTTTCGATTTCTTTTCCCCTTCTTTCTGCCGGATTTACTCCCCCCCATGCAGAAGTTAGGGCTGTCGCCCACCCGCGGGGTCCCCTCGGCCCGGGGTGGCACCGCTCCCCCGGCCACCCCTCCCCGCGGGGGCGGGCGGCACGGGGTGAAGGGGCGCTTCCCCCCGGCGGTGCCCGCGGGCCAGGCCTGGGCCCGGCGCTTTGGGAAGCGGCCGAGCAGGGCCGGGCCCGCGGGAGGCCCCGAGCCGGGCTCCATCTTCCTGCCGAAACCTCCCGCTCCGCTCCGGAGCGCGGCCGCCTCCCCCCACCCCTTCCCGCCTGCCCCCGGGGAGAGAGCCCGCCGGGCGCTGCCCTCCCGTCACCCTCCTGCGTCCGGGGTGGGGGGAGAAGGGGAGAGCCCTCCGCTCACCTCGGGCTGCTGCTCGGCGGGGCTCGGCGCCCCGGTGCGGGACTCGGAGGCTGCGGGGCCGCGGCCGCTCCCCGGCCCGGCCGTTACCGGTGGTGCGGCGGGCGAGGGCTGCGCCCCGCCGGGCCGGCCCGCGCCGCTCCCGCTGCCCCGAGGCCGCGGCCGGAGGCTGCCGAGGGACCGGCGGCCCAGGCGGGCGAGGGCTCCCCCGCTGCTCGCCGACCCCTGCTCCTTGAAACCTGCCCGGCTGATGTCGGTGCTCCGCAGGGATGTCCTTTGTCTCGGCCCCGTCGCGAGCCTCTCCGACCAAGGAGCAGCCTGCCTTCTTCCTTTTTGTAAAATACGAGGAAAGTTACAATGCGCTTTGGAAAGGCGGCTTTTGGAAATTACAGGCGCGCAGTCACCGAGGACGACCCGCTTAAACTTGCGGAGCAGCGAACTCCTGAGCGGGACGGGGAGTCCCCCGGCGGCGCGGCGGGGCAGGATGCCGCCTTCCTGCCGAGCTGGACGGGGGTCTGAGGGACTGAGGGCACAGCGCTAACTAACCCCAACGGGAGAAGGTGTGGATCTTTCGTGAGTGTTTTCCTGACTGCGTGCAGGAGGACACCGTGTGCGAGGGTGAGGCCGGGAGTATGCTTCACCGAAGTTATGTCAGTTGTAATTTTCAGTGAAAATTTCTATTGTATTGTGCGGCTAGAATCATTCCAACAGCTGCAGATTACATCAGATCCTACCAACTTTATTCCTGTAAGGGCTTTGCATTGTGTTTTTTTTCATGATAAATGGTGCACAGCCTTTGTGGGAAAATTTCACAGTTTGTATTTCATATAAATTATGTTGGCAAATTCAGCAGAGGAGGTAATCATTGCACATTTACAACACCTCATCTTCATTGAGGAGTTCCGTTTGGCCAGGGAGACATCACTATGCTTTCCAAAGTACACAGATTTACCGGGACACCAACTTTCCTTCCTGAACCATGAAATTCTGTTGCAACAGTGTTGATATGGACACATATGCTGCAAACATATGCTTAAGAAACATACAATTAAGAAAAGAAGTAATAGTTCGGGTGCTTCAGCTTTTTATGTTCTAAGGGTACCTCGGCATGCTCTAGTCACTAATGGGCATTCAATCCAGAGGAACAGGCTAGAGCTAGTCTGAAGGAAAACCTGAACATATGTGAAATGTGGACGTCTGGTCCTCAGTACTAGTGACTTCTGCTTCAGCAGATCTGCTCCTGTTGGTCTACTAAAGCAGACACTGGCAGAGGAATATGCTTTATCAAGGCTTTAGTGTGATAAAGCTTAATTAAGAGAGGACTTTGAAAGCTGGTGTGATAGTCACAGCTTCCATGAGTCAGGCCTAGAGGCAAATATGCAGTACAAGTTGATGAGCACATTATGTAAATGGTTGGAGCACTCAGAGAGCAAGATGCTTGAGTGCAGTCCCTTCTGCACCCAAGAAGTTTCATACCCTATACCCCCTTTAAAATGCCCTGATGGCAACATCATAGTCTGTTCAGCATACCTTCCAAGGATCTCTTGCTGTGAAGGTGGATTTTATAGTTTTATATCAAACTAAATGCTAACTGTGTAAGAAAGTGTTGGAGCTTCCCTTCAGCTGATGAGGGGAAGTGTGTATGAAATGTGCAGAAATATGTGGATCTTAGTTGCTTACTCTAGTGTCTGTTTAAAATACACAAGTAGGCCTTGGAATGAGAGCTATAACTGAGTTTTCTCTGCTGTAAGGGGAGGGCCATCACCCTGTCATTCTTTCACTCTTAATTTTTTTCCAGAGCTTGATTAATCTTTAATTTACTACCTGTGAGTGGTATGGCCTCACTTGGCAAGAGTGGGTATTCTTTAACCCACATTAGTGCCGAATTCTTCCTTTATATAGCTTGGTGACAAAAGTGCTCTCCTAAAACATGCATGGATTTACTAAGAGAGGACCAAGAGCATTTGCAATGCATTTGTGAGGCTTACAGAGGGTACCTGCAACTGGAGAACACAAAAATGAGAGATTATTCTGATTGTGGGGTGAAATAGAATGGTGTTGGCCATGGATATTTGGGAAATGTCCTGGGTAACAGGGGTGTCATCCAGGACCCATCCCACCAACTAGCCAGGGGCAGAGCAGCTGAGGCAGGGGAGAACCCAGGCAAAGCCCAGCCCCAGACATCGGGCACCCCCCTGTGGACAGGGATGGGCTGAGGCTCGGTGAAGGCCCATGGCTGGACAGGGCAGGAATGTGGGGGGCTGGAGGCTGGCCTTTCTGCAGTGTTGCTGGGGCGGGGGTTGACAGCGCTGGAAGGCTGACATGGGGTCCTGGGCCCTGGACAGGTCAGGGGAGGCTGGGCAGGGGCAGCCAGGCCTGGCGGTGCCCTCTGGGCACTGGTGCGAACTATTAAGTGGAAAAATTATCTGCATGTTTTGTGGTATGGAGGAGGATATCATACATGTTCTACAAGGTGTTTTAATTTGCGAGGACAGTGGAAAAACTCTTGGGAACTGAGAAATAGACTCTTCAGTAATCTCTCCTACAGCACTCTCAGAGTGACGCATAAAAGTAATCATTAACTCTGGAGGAAAGTTGACTTCAACTAGCCAACGGTGCAAGTATAGTAATGAGTCTAGCCAGATTCATAGTTTATTTAATCTTTTCCTTCCTGCCAGCTCCTGCCACGGCATATTTTTCAATTTTCAAGTGAGTGGCTGTGTGGTGCTTAGTTACTGGCTGAGGTTAAACCACGACAAATGCCTATAATACTTCCATTTGGTCAGTCTTTCCATCTCTTAGTTTACTTGAGGAAATAATTTATGTATTTTTATCACAGGAAAACAAAACATTTAAAAGAGAGGTAGAATGAACCACTCTTCTGTCCCTTCTTGTGTCTCCTTCATTCCAACAAATGCCACCAGCTGTGATGAAGCAGTTTGAAGAGATGCTGCTCCATATAGTTTAACAAATTTTACTTTCAAGTTTAGCTACCTCAGACTATTTTATAATTAAATCTTCTTTTCTTCAAATAAAAGTTTCTCTTAAAGGTTTATCTTCCCGTAACAAGTCTTGCTGGATTTTACTGAGACAGCCATGCAGTTCATTTATCTTCCTTTCTTCTAAACACGGAGGGAATTCAACGTAACTATAAAGAAATGTCTGCAAAGACACTGAAACCATTGATACAGTTGGAACAGTAGAAATGTCACAGAACCATGGACTTGTTTTTTAACACTTAGCTACCTCTATGTTAATTTTTAATGACATATATATCTTTGTTCTTTTTCTAACAACTGCATTGCACTTTTTCCCTGACTGGGCTATAATAATTTTTGTGGGCAAGAAATAAACTATATGAGAAAGGAAAACAAACCACCATCTCTCAGCGCCTCAGTCACAAAGCATAAAAGGGCAATGTTTCCCCTTTCTTATTTTTTTTCCCCGAAGTTGTCAATTCCGATACTCAAAATTTAAGTATATGCCTTGAGACTTTGTGTCCCCTCAAGACTTTTCGGTCCTGGATTCAGCAAAACTCTAACTTCTGAAAAAAAGGAAATGAAGAGATAATCAACACAGCATCCACTCTGCAAGATGTACACAAGCTCTTACCAGTTAGAGGGTAAACATTTACCAGTTAGAGGGTAAATGAAGTCTTTCGATCCTCTGTTGGGTGTGTAAAAGAGGATGCTGGATGGCATCACATGACAGTGGCTTACATGCTCATGAAACTGTGCATGAGGGGTATTCTGTTGTCAGTGGCTTGAGAGAACAATGGCTTGAGAGATGCAGGAAACATCCACTCAGAAAGGAAGAGTATGGAGGTGTCTGCTAGAGCAGGCAGAGATAAAGCTGCACACAGACACCCTCTGAATCTAGTCTAAAGTCCCAAGTGTGAGCTCTGCTGACTTGGTGTTTTGACACACATAAAATAGGAATGAACACCTTCAGTGATGGCACAGTACTTTGACAATTACATTTTTCACAGTCTTTAAAATCAAAGAGATGTTCAAGAGAAACAAACAGCTTGCAGTTACCACATAGGTTTGAAGCTCAGAGTGGAGCTGAGAAAAATAGATGTAATTACTGATAGGTAAGCCAAAACCAGCTTCAGGGAAATCAAAAGTAGTAGTGAAAACATGCTGAATTTCAGAAATCGCTTCAGTCAAGAAATGAGGACAGCTCATTAATGTTAACATTTTCCATATATTTTCAAAACAAAATGCTTTGTTTCAGAAAAATAACATAATCTAATGTTTGAAGCAAAGTTTTTTGACTTTCAGAGTAGCATTTTAGTTGAAAAATGTTCTATACCCTAAAAAATAAAATCGATGTTTTAAAAAGGGCATGTTTTCTTAATAAATGAAATATTTTGCTCCCTTGCTCTAGACATGACTTCACATTCCCTTTCAAGCCCATGGACAAAGATCAGATTTTCCAAGTGCAAGTTTAGAGCATGTAGATTAAGTTCTTGTGCTGAACTGTAGGTTGTGGGAGCTTACTGCTTCCATTTATTGCAAAGGAACCCAGAAAAAGGAATTTCCCCAAAGTCCTCTCCTATGAACACCACTGCAAATGTGAAATACCCAAAAGACAAGGCTACACAAACAAGAATCCCATGTTAACCAGATGTCACTACTATTTCATTTAGCTCCATCGCAGCTACGTTTCTGACTAGGATGTACGTAGGTGAGAATAAAAACAAGATGTAAGGACTAAAAGACCTCTTACAAGAAGAAGTTCTGAGAACAGAGAATGGTATCTCTGTGTTATCATCCTCTCCTGCCTCATCCTTTATTTTCATCCTAGGTTGTGAATGCAATGCAACAGTCTGCTATATTGGTTCTTTTCCTGTATCAGCAAACTTCTATTTGTTTGCATGGTTTTGGAACTGAGATTATTAATGAAACTGTATTGCCAAGCATACCAGGATCGTTCTGGGACCCTGTGTGTTGTCACACCTAATCCTTACTATTATATCTGAAGCTTCTCAATTAAAAAATTGAAACTACACACATAACTATCTCCACCATATGGCACCTCATTTAGTTCACATCTCTAGTTGAAGCAGAGTAGCTTCAAGAGTCATTCTTTGCTAACTGCTGCCCTCTGATGTTGCTATATATTATCAGCAGCAACTCGGGGAAAATTCCTTGGGTTTCTGTCTTTTGAGCAGTTTAGTGTAGTCTTTGTCACCCACCCTTTCACTTCAAAACTGAAGACTGATGAAGAAACTTCTAAAACTGGTCTAATTTTCGTGAATACTTTTGAAAGACTTTTTGTATTACAGCTATACTGTGTTGCTAGTTTTTGAATTAAAAAACAGAGAATCATAGATTCATTAAATAAACTGAGTTGGAACAGACCCACAAGGATCATAAGTCCTGCCCCACACAGGACCATCCCCAAGAGTCACACCATGTGCCTGAGAGTATTGTCCAAATGCTTCTTGAACTCTGTCAGGCTTGGTGCTGTGACCAC
>JAWMRA010000001.1:74924486-74971808 GCA_035584735.1 Pseudotriccus pelzelni
CCAGCGGTTCAACAGCGCCTCCTGCTGACTGTGGCTATAATTGCCCCAAAGGGGGCAAATCGAACTGTTTTCACTGTTGGGTTTATTCGTTTGTCTTGAAGGGGATTGTTCCTGGGTGTAGGATTATTGTTTGGGTGTTTTACTTGTGTTCTTTCATTGTTTCTGCCAATACACATATACCTTTTACTAAAGGGCTGTTATTCTTACCTTACTATAATTTTATTTTCCCTTTTCCACACTGTTCCTCAATTGGAGCCTCTTAATTTTGGATTTATAATTGCTTAGAGGGAGGAGTTTTGAGTCTTCCTCATAATTCATCCTCAGCAAAACACCTGTGTCTCAGTTAAATGGAGACAAAGGTACATGGTGTGATTTTCGGTGTTGCCCTGTGCAGAGCCAGAAGTTGGACTTGGGGAACCTTGTGGGTTCCTTCAAATTCAGGATATTCTATGATTCTATGACAACCACAGAGAAGATTTTGGGCTTAAACATATTTTGCCACTATTGCTTCTGATTATTGAAATCTTCAGGATTTCCTACACCTCTTCTTGCCTTTACATTTCACAAATGCTTGGTCTTTCACATTAAGGTTATGTTCTGTCTTATCCTCCATTTTCTCTTCCACAATAACCCTAAGAATGGAACTTCAGGGTAGGTGCAATTAGCCTGATTTCTGCCAACAAGGCTACCAGCTTGACCGGTCTGCTGAAGTTATTGCTATTTCCTTATACACACCACACTTAATTCTTCACAGGCCTCCCACAGTTCCTTAATTACATCTTGTTCTCCATGTATTGTTATTCCTTAACTGGCCCCAAATTAAAATCAGTTTAAAAAAAAAAATAATCACATTCCTTTCTTACTTGTGGTTGTCTACTATCCATATAAAAGAAAAGACGCCTTATAATAGCCTTATATATTTGAAGTTTGGAACTGAAAATTATCTGCAAAGATAACAGTCAATCCTGCTGTGTTCTTGGTCTTAATTTAATAGAACAATGCCAATGCAAGCCTGGCAAGGACCTCCTAGGATCATACAGTCCTTTTTCCTCTCTGAAGGATTGGGTTATTATACCTAGAACATGTCTAATAATGTGTCTACCTTGGTTTTATAACCCTTCCATAAACACTGTTCTGTGTAGCATTTTAGGTACTGCACCACAGATAATTCCTAATACCACACTCCAAAATATTTGCTTTGCCAATTCACTGAGTTCATCACAGTGTATTTTGCAAGTGTCTTTGAGAACAAATTACCACCTTTCTCTTTCACAGGCCTTGAATACTGGATTATTATTACATCTTACTTCTAGTCTTCTCTTTTGTATACCAAGCAAAGCCATTTCCTTCAATCCTTTCTCAAAAGTCACGACTTTGGCTCTTGTTTTCTGGCCATATTTTCTGTACCTCCCACCTTTTTTATTTCTCTCTTCTGGACTCCTCCCAGTTTGGCAACACCTGAGAAAGTATGGTGTCCAAAACTGTTCAACAGCATCCAAGGGTCAAGCAGGGAAGGATAATTACCTGGCATATGTTCATATGTTACCTACAACACTTTTGTCAGCACCTCTCAGCATGAGATTTGCTTCGTTTTGTAACAGTATCATATTATGACAGTATCATTTGTCGTGGCCCCATTAGACGGCTCCATTAGAGCAATCACATATCTTCATTCCATATTTTATAACTTATATTTTAATTTCCCTTTCCCAAGGTTAAGCGTTTGCATTCCAATACTGAATTTTTCCTTGTGGATTTCAGGCCTTTTGTGCTATTTCTCAATATGGTTCTGAATTTTGATCCCATGCCTCAAAGAGCTTGTAATACCTCCTATCCCCATGTTGTTTGAAAACGTGTATTTCATGACTCATGTTGTTAATGAAGATCTGAGTAGAAATACGATTTCTGCAGAGCCCTGCATGTAATGGTTTCCCAGTTTAACATCAAAGCATGTGAATGTGTGCTCACTGTACTATGACCCTGGTTAGGAACATGTTTCTTTTGTTTCCTTTAAAACATGTTAGGTGGGACCATGTCAAAAGCTTTAGCAGACCCAAGACCTACTTACTGCTTCTCCTTTAGCCATGAGAACAGTTATCCTGTCAAAGAAGGAAACCATTAATTTGACATGACTTATTCTTGACAAATCTCGTATGTTTTTATTAGCTTGTTATTCTCTAGGTACTTTATACATTGATTCTTATGAATCTTTCAGGGTAACACTGATAGACTTGTTATCTTCCTGAATCTTGCTTTTTCTCTTTTGAAGAATAGGATCTCTGGGTTTTCTTCTAGTTCTTAGAGAACCTCCTCCTCTTTTGTTACCAATAGGTGTTACTGGTTCAGATATTGCTTCAGCTTCTTAGATATTCCAGGGTTAATTTCACCAGGTCACCCTAACTTTAATATATGTAAACATTAAATATTTTCTAACCTCTTCTTTCTCTTGTGCTCTTGTAAACAACCTAAATGCTTTAGGCATTTGCTCACAATTTATGTCATGCCTGAAGGAAAGATGTCATTAAATATCTTGGCTTTCTCATCATGGTCTATTAAGGAAGGGGCTGTCTTTTTCTGCTCTTGTAGTGTTCATGCAGTCTTTTCACATTAATTTTTACCACCCTCAATAGTACTAAGTCATTGTTTAGTTTATCTTTCTGGGCTCAACTATACACTTTGGTCTACTTTTTTTCAACCCAGCTTTAGCCAAATGTTCTTGTTCCTAATTTGTAAATAAATTCCTTTTTAAACATTCAAGACTTTAAAGAGCTTCTGCTGCAGCTATTCCTTCTTATGCTGATTTCTTTCTCCTTCACAGCACAATAATTTGCTGCTGTGTCTTACATACAGCTTCTTTCAGTAATTGTTATCTCTCCTGCACGTCTTTATCCTTAAATTATCTTCCCAAAAGAATCCTCTCACAAATTTTACCAACGTCTGCTTTACTGAAACCCATTATCCCTATTTTGCGTCTCTCATGCTGTTCTTTTCTTAAAATAGCTAACTATGATCAATAGTTTTGCAATCATTTCCTCCACCTTAGTCCCTGGAATCTATCGTTTTTACAGAGGTTGGTCCAGTGTGTTGAGGAGCTCCTGTGTTGGAAAGCTGCTTTAGTTTATGGTTAAAAAAAAAAAAAAAAAAAAAAGATATGGAAAAACAAAGCATGGCCTGCTTGAGCCTGCATACAACAATACTTGTACTACTTGATAAGGCTCAACATTTCTCCAGAAATGTGCAAAGGTGATCTGTTAAATTCTGATGTGATGCGGCAACTGAGTTGCAACACACACATGGAAAAATAGTGTTAATTTATTTCATTACTTAAGGAAGCCTAAACCAGTCAATGCAATTACCTCAGCAGAGTTTAGATTTTCCGTGGTGTTTGCAGTCACTCCTCACATTGTTCAAGCATACAAACTTCTGTATTCTGCAGCAACTTCTTAACATCTTCCTAACTACAGGGGGATACTCAAGCCTTATGATGAACTGCATCCAGTGCAACAGTGAGAGACTAAACAACAGTCAAGGCACTCGTCTATTCTGTGACCCAAAATGCTCTTCAAAGCTAGAATATCTGAGGAAAACAAGGGGAGCACATCCCACATAAATTCCTTACCTGTTCAGGTTAGGAAAAATCCAAACACAGCACTATTAGTAGACTCTTTTATGTCAGATTGACAGATTTTAAATGGTTTCCAGGAGGGCACTACTTTCACATTTCAGCTGTCTTCTCATTATTGTCAGACCTGGAAGTTCAGTACTGGATGACAGAAATATTTGTACAGTTAAACACCACGAGAAAGCTGTGGAAATAAACACACGTCAGGAAACTGTCAGATTGGGGAGTTTACTTCATACAGAAATCTCCCTTCAAGCCATAAAATGGAAGGCTGCCTAGATCCATCCTTTTCTAACTTTCTCTTATCTGCCAGACCAGTGATTTGGCTGGTCATTCCCTTGGCAGAATTTTAAGGAGATTCAGATGCCTGCTCTCCATCCCCACATAAACACCACATGTGCAGAACTCTTAATGACAAATAGACTTTAAAAGTCTGCTGTAGGAAATCTCACACAGAAGCCCAGTGACTATTATAACTGTCTCACTTGCCACTATACCTCCCTCAGCAAGAATTTATGAAGGAAAAAACCCAACTATGCTCCACAATCACTGGCTACTAGAAGCTGTCAATGAGTAAGGAGAAGTTCTTTCATGTCCCCTGAGACCACTGTACTTCCCTGAGACATAGAAATATGACCACCTTGGTTTACAGGCTCACAACCACCACTTTATAGCACCTTTTCCTGAAGTTGTTTAATGAGGTATCTCCAAAAAGTTTCATTGCTAGGCTGCTCCAAAATGCTCCTCTTTTAATAGTTAACCTCTCCTTTTTTTGTCTTGTTTTTAGCCTGACTCTCATCATGGGCAACACACTGTAGTTTTGTTCAGTTACAAGTATGGTCCATAATCATTCTTTCACCCCCCTAGTACAGATACAGATCTATATTCATATCTCTCTCTTACTTATGAACAGCAGCTATACACCATTCCAGCCTTCATTCCCCTAAAAAAAATCCAAAATGGTCTAGGCTTTCCTTATAAAAACAGACTCCACTCCCATTTTCTGCATTTCTCCAATTTTAATGGATTTTTTTTTTAGCACAACTGACCAGCTCTAGCAATCTGGAGATTGCCGCGGTCCGGGACTAGAGACACGAAACCTGCAGGGTTCAAGGCAGGACAGCAGATCCTCATGGAGCACAGTCCAGGGCAGATCTGGCTTTATTCAAAATGGAGGGCTTTTTAAAGGGTAGGCTGGGGAGGATTTCAGAAACTGGGAGGGGGTATGTAAAACAAGGGTCTAGTAGGTGGGGTTAACATGAATATGCATTTAGGGGGGAGGTTTACAACAATGAAGTAACTGGGAAAGAAGGGGATTGGGTAGGGCACATATGGCACTGCAAAATGCCCAGTAAGGGAGTGACAATTAGTCCAAGGGGATAAAGTCCATAACAACAAGATGAAACACGTCTTCGAATGCAGGCATCAACCTAACAATAGGTTTAGCCTGAAGTCTCAGAGAAACAGTCCTTTAAATATGTGCAGACTCGATGTTTTCTTCAGTCAGGAAATCTTTTCTTCACAGGGTGTATGCTTCTTCTTCATCATGGCCATCTCCAGCAGTAGATTGCTTGGACTGTGGTCAGTACATCCTTACCCCTATTAAAACTACCAACCCTACATTCACAACTGCCCATTTCTATCACTGAAGTCTTATACTACAAGATTCTGATCTTCTCTGCAAAATTAACTGGGCTTTTTCCCTTATTTTCTGCACAAAAATGGTTAATAAAAATGTCCATTAGAAGCGGTCAAAAATCCACTCCTTCAGTACCTTGCCATCAACCCTATTACCTCTCCTCTAGCCCCATGCATCCCCTTTGACAAGAGTACATTGTTGCCTCCTCTTCTGCTAGATCCTCACTTACTGTAAAATAACTGTACTCACCTGCTATTGGGCTACATGGAAAATTACCAATTATGCTTTTGCAACTGCACAAAGAATGGCAGCTACTGCACATCCTTTAGCTGCAGAACTGCTTTCCTTGTCCAAGAACCGTAGTGAGTTTCTCCACTGTGAATTATATCTCACAAATCCACATCGTATTTTTTCCATTTATCTCCATCTCCCCTATTAATACTTTCTTCAACTTTTGTACTAAATCTGTGCTTCCTGCCAAGGTCATACTAATGGTTGGATGGCTTGATTATTTCTCTGTCAGTTAAACAAGTCCTATATGTGCTGTTCTCCAACCACGCAGCACTGGCTAATTTGCTAACTGCACAGATAAAGAGCACTAAGGCAATTGCAGTTTCATTTGCCAACTCTTATGATTGCAGTTAGACCGGGTCATAAATAATCTAAGTTTAGTGTTAACCCAAACACAGAATGTGATAATTTGTTCTCCTTCACTTATTCCCATTATCCTGTTGCACTGCCACATTCTGTAACCTCTGCGTTACTGAAAACTGAGACAAAACACTGATTTTGCTTTTCAATAGACTTAGATTACCCTTCATCTCTTTGATATTTTTTTATCTTCTTCTTACCTTGGTTAAAAAAACTCACATCTTCTTCTTTGCTCAGTTATTTATTTAGCTAAAGGAATTTTACCATTGTTACAGCAGTAGTTCGTTTCTTTTGTAAGATCCTAGTCACCTTAGTTTTGGTAAATCTGACTTTCTTCCTCATACTTTTTGAAAAAGCAGGGGTTTTTTTAGAGATGCAAATCAGGACTTGGAGACCACAAAGAATTCAAAATATAAGATCGTTCAGGCATAGGTTTTTGGTTAACACAGACCATTTCAGTGAGTCATGGAAAAAGTGGATCTCTTCCTTTTTCTGCCTCTCCTTCCTCCTAGCCTTAAAATATAGAAATCATGAGAAAAGCAATGTTAATGGTGATAAATGTACACCTCACAGGGGCAGATGAAGTGCTGCACTGACTGAGAGGAGCTAGAAGGGATGAGCTGCATAAACTTGTACCCATGACTCCATCTTCTAACATGTGAGCAGGATTACATTAGGCAATCTAGTGACTCCATTTGTCATCAGTGCTGTTCTGTAAAAACACACTAGCTCCTACTGCTGTTCACCACAAGGATAAAAAAGAAAGGTGTTATACTCAAATCAAGAAGCTGGTACCCACATGGAGGTTCTTCCTACAGGAGGACTGTCAGGGAATTTTCCACATGAATGTGGTTCTCCTTTGGACTTTCAGGTAAGCAGAGAAAAAGGGTTATCCTTTTGTTGGCCCATATCTATCTCCTTAGGCTACAGTTTCAGTTCAGGCTTGTACCTAAAACACCAGATGAGACAATTTCTGCTTCCATGACAAAGACTGGAGGAGCATAGAATCCATAGGAAGGATGGAAAGGTCACTGCCTGGTGCTCCCCACAGCATCAGGTAATGGACAGAAAGTTTCTACCAGCAGAAGTTCATCTAGAAATTTTATATTTCTAGTAAAATACATGAGAAATACTGTCATGGGTTTGCAAAGGTCCCCCCTCCTTGGGGATTGGAAATAGTTTGTCCAGATGAATTTCCGGACAAAGGCCAATCAGGAATTTAGGTGACGCCTTTACTAATTACATCTTCAAGAAAAAATGGAAGAGAAGGTTGTGGCGTAGAAAGAATTTGGCAGCCATGTAAAGGAACGTGTCAGACCCCAAGGGGGGCCAGGCCTCTCTCCTCCCTGGGCCAGGGGCAGGGGTAGAACTGAAACCCTCCTGACCAGACGTGTAACAGAGTGAAGAAAAAAAACTTAAAGGAGAACTTGGACAGGGCTGCTGCAGAAAGGATTTAAAGTAAACAGAAGAATGAATAAAAAAAATAATAATAATAAAAAAAAAACAAAACACCAAAAAACCAAACCAAACCAAAAAAACCAACCAAACAAAAAACTAAACAAAATTACTGTATTGGAAGTCTGGTTTTTATGATGTGTAATTTTCCTCCCTAGGAGTTCTATATTCACTCTCCTTGGCATTTAAAATCACAATTTTCCCTTCCATCTACTTCTCTGTTGTGGTTTATATAAGCATAACCTTAACTACCACCCATGAAGGCAGCAGTGCTGGCAGATCAGCAAAGAGCTGAGATTGCTTCTTCTTTGAGAAGAGCAGTGAGCACTCCAGTCAGGTACTTAAAATAAAAATAGTAATAAAAAATTCACAATGCATCCTTTTCAGTAGATGAAAACTCTCCAGGACTCAAATACATTGCACTGTGGGTTGTATTTCTAGGAATATTGCTGTATTTTGTGTAAGTAGTAGCAATTAAGACAGAAAGAAGTTCCTATCAATACAGTCAGAAACCAGATTAGTACGAAAATATTACTTTGAAATACTTTTCCAAGTAATTCCAATTCCTTTCTGCCAAGATTTAGCTACCTTAACATCTGCTCCTTAAGTGGCTTTTGATTTGATCCAAGAGTTACTCTTTTAAGAGATATATGCCACCATGTATCAACGCTGTAATTGAAAATATAAGAATCTTAAAATAGAAAGAGACACATTTTTAACATTTTGAGCACATCAGATATGTCTAATTACTATTTCTGAAAATCAGCATTATAGTGGAAGCCCTGTACCCAGCTTCTGAATCTTTAAAGGTCTTTCTGAAAGACAACTTGCACATACGGGTAAGACTGTGTTTGGAGAACATACAGCTGCATCAGGACTAAGTGAGACACAGGGGCACCAATTCATTCCACTGCCCAGAGAAAGAGAAGTGAAATGTGTTGCTGTTATGTCAGTCTTTTGCTCTTAACAATTACAGCTAAAGGCTGCTCCCAACTCCCAGTGTCCAGTCTACTGTGAGTTTTTAGTCTAGCTGTATTTCCACTTTTCTTTGTCCAGTATTACAAGAATTACTATTTTCAATTTTCACTTTTATTTCTGGGGAGAAAAAAAAAGAGCAAGTGGCAATAATGTCCTGACATAAGAGAGAGAAATTTGCTTGCAGAGCAGAGGGGTGGAAAGCAGGCACTGAGAGATGTGGCCTTTGCTACCATGGGATCCCTCTGCTGCTATAGGCAGGTAAAAACCTTTTGTGCTTTGGTAGTTGCACAAGAAAAACAAATAAAGCAGGGACAATCTCACTTATGAAGCCTTCTGAAGTTCACCCAAAGTGAGACATAAATAAGAAGTTTTACTGACTCAGGCAGAAACTTGATGAGCTGTTACTATCCGTCTTCTACTAAGTCAAGTAACTTCTACTACAGGAAAAAAGTAATAAATTTAAGTATGTTATGTTTACATGGGATCCAGTTACATGCTTGTGGCTGCACCCTGATGTACCTCATTTGGGTTTAAAAACTGTTGGAATTATATAAATAAAGGCTACAGCCACCCCAGGGTGCCTTTGCAGTTAGCTTCCAAAAAAAAAAAAAATTAAATTTACTTTGATGAAAAAAAAAAAAAGAAGAAAAAGGAAAAAGCTCTTGCCAAATAAGAGTATAATTACCATTATCAGAATAAAGGTGGATGGTTCTCTATGTTGGTTTTTTCCTCTTTTTTTTTCCATATTAAACGGTTATTTAAAACAATAATCATTACCGTTTAGTTTTCTGAACTGTGCTCACATGCACACTTGAAAATGTGCTAAAAGAGCAGTAAATAGCACATAGTTTTGGAATTATATAATGTACATGTCGAGATACACAACAATTCCATGCAATTTGAGAAAGATAAAGAAAATAAACCCCAAATTGCTTAGAGCCATATATACCTGATCTAGATTTGACAGACTGTTTGGATCTTGACTAAGAGCCTGGTACTGGCCCCGAAGCCTGTCTCCCGCTGCAATCTTTCTGAACGTCTTCAGATCCACAACATATAAGGCACTAAAAAGTTTTAAAAAAGAAAAGGTTTGTGGAGTTTCACTGTCTTTTTGATAATATTAATAGAAGTAACAAGAAACTACAACATGTTCCCATCCTGAAGGAATATTTTCGTTAATTAAGTGGCTAAAGCTACAATAGAAAAGTGAAATCAATATGTCATCAGAATTCATGCCTTATTCATCTCTTGCTGAGAACGACTGGAGGGCAATCGGTTTTGAAAGCCTTAGTGATCAATTTCAAGACCCAGATTTCAATCAAAAGCAGACACTGCACAAAAATATGTTATCCTACCTAATATGGTATTTCCTTTTCCCAAGATGGGATGCCCAGTATCCTGATTTCCAGAAACGGTACCCATCCATTTCCTTACGGCTGTCACAGAAAGGTGTGTATCCATAGGGAGCTCCATTTAGATCCAGATCTCTGAGTTCTTTCAGGTCACTTCTCACAATCTAAATAAGAATATATATTTATTTCTACAATGTAATACTGTTTCTAAGGTATGCATATGAGGGTAGGTATTGCAGCAAGTTTCACAAAGTTTTATTTTAATTAAAATAAAAAACTGAGACACTACAACAGCGGAGTACAGATAAAATACTCCACTGGAAGATATTTACCAAACTATTCTTCAAGATAAGAAGTGTTTATTATCTTATTAACAGTGGCCATCTGTGTAATACATTTAATACATAAATTCAATAAACCAGGCAAAATATTTTTAATTCACAGATCAGTGTTTCTGGTTGCCCAATACTAAAGTCCTCAATGAAGAAGCATAACTTTTAAAATCTACCAAGCATGTCCCTTTTAAGGAATCCTTCCTGCTTGTTACATAACTTGTGTATTCCAAAATTATTGCATCACTTGAAAAACCTTTGTATCTAGTGATAAAGTACTTTTAAAAATAGGTTATAATGACATTTTACAAATGCCCTTTATTTACTGATCAATCCTTCTCCATCTAATTTCTCGGTGGTAAAAAACCAGTTTTAGCTATTTGGGTGTAGAGAGAAATCCTTACAGCAGTGAGGACAGATAACCAGCGTTACCAGATGGTGTATCCAGATGAAACTGCAGAAAGCTGCAGTCTGCATTACTACACCTAAATTCAATTTATTCTCAAGCTTTGGAAATGGACCAAAATACATTAATATTTGTCCTGACACTTTTAGCAACCTTGTGATAGACTTTTCAATGCCTCATCTGTTGGAGACAGCATTTTGTCTTTCAGTATATTATACAATATTTATTCCTGAGTGAAAGACTGCATATAAGTTTGAAATAAGAGACAGGATTAATCTTGACAAATTTCAGCCATCTAGAAGTTGTTCAAATGGTCCAAACTAATCCCCTCAGACTCCTTGTACAGTGGAGAAGTCCTCTCACAATCAGTCCAGAGACTGAATCACTCCTATACACTTTAAGTGAAAGGCACATTTAAGATCACACACACTTCTCCAGGTGCTTTTCTCTTTCCACAGACAATTTAGGACAACTCAGTGTAGTGAGACTCTTAATGTCCACACGACTAAAGACAAGTGAAATTACTGCATTTCACATTCTCAACACCACTGGTTCTGTTCACACAGCTGCAACAGTCTTACAAGACCGACGTCTGAGTAAAATGGCCATAGGGGATGAAACTGCATCAATTTAAGCCCATATGAATTCCTCATACATTTATATGCCATTATTTTTTCTTACCTGGTCAGCATCGACAAATATTATTTTATCCACGGCCAAAGGGAAAAGAACATCCAAGAAGAGAATTTTGTAGCCCCAGATAATTCTCTGTTTTTCTGTCTGTTGATAAAGCCAGCGGGGCCACTTATACTGTACTAACTCATAGCTGAAACCATACTTTTTAGCCATGTGAGGGATAACATCCTAGGAGAAAAACCAAAAAACCATTAGGTGCACATATATGGCACACAGCAGGACTCAAAAGGAAAAAGAGTGAATGCTGCAGAACAGTTGTAGCTGTATTGGCCTTACTGACTACACAGTTTACTACTTTGAAATGTTTCTTTAGTTTCAGCAGTATTCTCAGCTACACCAATAGAAAAAGCATTTTATGCAAGCTCTTCGAGACTATCAGAACAGAGTAAGTTATTATAATTTATCATTGAGCTTCTCATTTCACAAGAGAAGAACCTTATACAGAACACTTTTAAAACTAATAATATTTAAAACTATTTAACCTAGTCAGAGATCATTTTCCACTGTGAAAATTTAATTTCAATTATATAATTACTCAATTGTAATTTTCAAAAAATTACTTAAAATTTTAAAGAAAAAAAAAATAAAAAGGAAAACTTTTCTCCTACCTTAAATGTAGGGGAGAGGTAGTTTTTCAGAAACCAAAATTTAACTGGCGTTTTTGTATGACGTAGGACAGAAAGCATCATAATTCTGTGGAAATATAAGTCTATAATAAACAAACAAATACACACAGGTCATTAAATTTCAACTGCACTTAAAAAGCGTTAAAAATTTCTAAGTAAAATTTTCTTTTACCCAACTTAAGCAGAATTTTCTATCTATTTCTAATTAAAAGCTTTAAAGAGCGTGTGTTCAACACTGTTTTGAGATGGACTTATTCGATCCAGATTGGCTAAGCAACAGTAGAAGGAACAATTACAAAAGTGGATCTGTTAACAAGTTTTATTTTCAGAGAATGCCTGACAAAATTAGAACAATGATTAATAATACCTTATATTAACTTATGTAACCATATGTGCATACAGTAATCCCATAGTTTGGACTAAACACAAACAGATACAATTCTAGATACAAGATTATGAAGTCACTTCTGTTACACCTCTATGCAGAGAGCCTGAACTTCATCTTTTTCGTTTGTACTTCACACACGAAAGACAAGGAGAACATTTTTCTGTCTTCAAAGAATAATGGTACTTCTGAACATCTGTATGTTGAATCACTTTGTTCTTAAACAAAGAGTAATTCAATCCTCATTGTATACAACCTTTCTATGTATTGACAATTTATTACTTTTATTTTGTTTAAAAAGTCAGTTTCCTTAAGCTGCTTAGTGCTAGTATGAAAATTTAGTGTATTGCAAAGAAATTCTTGTTTCTCTTTTACCTTTCCTTACCTTAAAAAACGTTCATACAAATGGCCTGATGCAACAGAGAAAATGTTAAGACTATCACTTTTCTTTTCACTTTCTTCTGTTGGAATTCCTCCTGAAAATCTAAAAATTATTATAAATTACTATATAAAGTAAACATTCAGCAGAAAAAAACATACTAAATTATCATTGAGCTCATAAAGAATCAAAAGTAAGAAAATACACAAAAGAAATACTCATCATATAGTGACCAAATACACTCCCACTACACATGCCTATGATACCAAAATCTTTTGGGAGCAACACTTCATACCCTGTCAGTCAGGACAAACAACGGCACAACTACAGCCTTTGGTATTTTCAATCAAACAGAACCCATATTTGACAAGAACTCCACATTTTATCCAAGTAAAAATAATCAGAAATACACGCAGCCCAGCCATATCATCTTGAGAAGTGGTAGATTTTAAATTCAAACCCAGTTATTTTCCATTCCTCATCCACATGCATTCTCCATCAGAACAACCAATCCATATTCTTGAGGTGAAGAATGCCTGCATAGCCCTCATAGGTGGCTGAGCTGAATATATTCCCTAAAATACAGACTGAACGTAAAACAAAGATGGTCACACCAGGCTAAATCACATATTTAACTCACTACCGTCCCAACAGCAAATGGCAAGCCTGAGGAGTAGTAGCCTTTCCCAGAATACCCTCATAACATTGTGATCTGCGGTGACAGGATTTCCCGAGAGGTTTTCATAACACTTGCTGAATTCTTCCTTAAATTAATCCAATTACTCTCCCTATAAGCTAACCTATATCTTTGAGGTACATTGTCCAGAGGTTTTCTATTTCTGCTGCACAGCATCTTTTGCTTATTTTGAATAACAAAGTCTACCAGGATTGGTTTTTTACCATGTATGCCTTCCAGCACACACAGCCAGGGCATAGTGGCTGCAGTCTCCCTCACAAGCACTGCTTCACCGATCTCAGGACTGCAAAGGCTGCCTTCACCGAATTGGTTACAGTATGGTTTGATATTCTTGGAAATTCACCTCAGTAGTCTATTTTTTTTTTAGGTGAGTCATTCTTCACACACTTAAGATCGCATGAGTCACTCCTGTTAACTTTTCTTCTGGTTACATCCCTTTTTAAAGTATCCTTTAGAAAGTAAAAAAGAAGTATCCCTCATAATCGTTAAGAACAAATGAGACAAGCCTCAGATCTCCAACATATTCAAAAGAGTTCACATCACTCCACTAATACAAAGCTGAAATCCTAGAAGGCTGCAATGTAAGTCATGTGAATGACCTTTTTGAGAAAGATCATTCACCTTCTTTTCACTCAGCCATGGTAAGAGCACAGTTGTACCTGTTCAGGACTATAGCAAATGCAGAAGAAAGGCAGTGTAGCAGCACTGACTGCCCTGCACCTCTAAAGATGACAACCTCCCAGCAAACACCGAACTTTCACAGGCTAAACAGACTGCAGTTCACAGTCCCAAGCTGTCAGTCTTCTTTCTTCTTGACTTTTGTCTTGTTTCCTATCATAGTGACAGCAGGACCGAAAGACTCTCAAGCTCTTTATAACGCAACCATTTGTGAAAACAAATAAAACCAGGTTTTCATAAAAGGATCTTGAAAATATTCATTATTACAAGATTTACAAAAAGCAGAGATCTTCCAAATTGAATAAGCTGCTGGACTGACATGTAAGGTCATGTGGAAAAAGCAGTCAATTGGGAAAGGGCTGCTCACTTACGAAAGGACTTGGGCAATGGTATGCACGTGTCCCATGTCAGAGCACACGTGAATTCCTCTACTGAGTAATGTGATGGTGATATTTTTTCATTCTGGGATAACAAAGAGGAAGGATATTTGACAAGTTCCTGGATAGCAAGAGGCTGACAGAAACGGCAGGCTTCACATCATGCCCTTGAGCCACAACTTTGAATCAATGGGAAGAAGAAATAAACTTTACTGAATGAGGGACTTCAATTGCCCAGCTAAGCTCTGAGCCTGACGCACACTGATGAACCAACCTTGGTAAGAGGTAAGACCTGAAAGAACGAGAGATCTCTGGCCTCGTAACCTTCATAGAGGAAGCTGAGATTTTGATCACCACACATTCATCCTTTGATGCAGCCAATTAGAAGTGGGAAGCTTGAAAATGATGAAAAATTCCTTTATCTAACATCCTTCTGAAAAGGGACACCTTTGTGCAGAAGTGTGGGTCCACTTCCTTGACCTGTGACTTCCTGAAGAAATTTTTGACAGTTTTAGTATAGTAGTCTGGGAGGGTTTTTGAATCCAGTCAATATGGGTACAAATTGAAAGAGGGGAAATTTAGGTTAGATATCAGGAAGAAATACTTTACTGTGAGGGTGATGAGATCCTGCAACAGGCTGGCCAGGGAGATTGTGGATGCCCCAACCTGGCAGAGTTCAAAGCCATGCTGGCTAAGTCCTTGAGCCACTTGATCTAGTGTAAGGCATCCTTGCCCATGGTGGGGGGTTGGGACTAGATGGTCTTTAGGGTTCCCTCCTACCCTTACCATTCTATGATTCTGTGATACTATATGAGTAAAATCATCTGTGGATAAATGGTGATAAACAAAACATCAGCAACAGAGACTCCAATAATGTCCAGGTACTTGTGGTACAAGAGGCCTTGTCAGAAGAGATGATAAAGCTGAAACAGAACCCAGTCCTGCATCTACCAAGAGGTATGTGTTAGAGGATTAGCTGGGGTCAACTTTTTACTAGGTAAAGTAGAACTGCTATGCCTTCTCTTTATTTTCATTAACAGTCTGTGTCTGAGAACCATTGCCAAAGCTACTGAAAATGGAAGAAAACCTTTCCTGAGTCTTGCTCAAAACAGCAAATTAGAAATACTACAATGTTTTTAGCCCCAAACGTGAAGCTTGAGATGCTTATTGTAATTACTTATAGAACTCAGACTTTAAAGCAAAAGGTATTTTATTGACATACAAAAACATTTCTTGAGATTTTGTAAATAATGTTTAGTAGCAGACAAGCACCATCGGTCTGCTTTTTGCTGTTCATTTTCACATATTTGAGTACCACATAACTGGCTGGGATTTTCACATTGAGATTGATTCCCTACCCCAAGAAAATAAAAAGCCAATGGTGGAAATGAACAGGAACTAGAAATGCAAAGGAAGGATTAAAAAAGGAAGTAAGGAGATGTACAAGACATTGTAGCTTTTCTTTCCCCTCCTTGTATTTATTATTATAAATCCCCTGGAGAGCCCTTTTACATTTTTGTATCACAATCAAGTAAGAAACCCTTACTTGCTGTGAGAAATAATACACATGTGCTGGAACAGTTAAACTAGAAGCAAATTATGCATTACCTTGTAAGTGATTCCAGATTTCCATATTTTCCTGTTGTTCCATCTGTAAGGAGATCTTCATTTATTTTATCAGGCTTTTTCTGTACCTAGTCAGTAAAATAAATGTAATTGTGTAATTTGGGAAGTTGGTTGGTAGTAATTACTACTTCAACTGCGATACCGAACCATGGTGTACTAACTGGTTAGAGCTGGACCAGCATCTGTACCAATTTCTATTTCAGTAAAATACTTACTGAACTGCACTGAACTGAACAGTAAAAATGCAATTTCATACTTTTGAACTACATACAGAACTTGCTGTAATAAGAAGAAATAAATTAATAAAAATTAAATGGTGATTAATAAATCAAATAGCTTGTTCAAGCCCCCTGTACTTCTTTATGCAAACACCAACTACAAGTGTGGGGAATTCTGTCTCATTTTCTACACTCATGAGTTCGTGATCCAGCCATTAGCTGGCAGAAGTGTAGCAGGTTGTTGCACCACACCGTGGAACTTACCTGAAGGGAAATTGTCATTCTCATAAGCCCTTCACAAGGAGAAAGTGACAAATTTGTCACTGAAACATAAGCTCTCCCACACAACTTAAGCAATTTCTGCTGTCTTATCCAGATGCGCACAAGGCTCCAAATCAATTTCATTTGCTACTTTAATTTCCTTGATTAAAATAAACCTAATTGCTTTTGAAAACCAAATAGCTTCTAAAACCCTCAATGTCTGAACATACTCAATTCTAATTATATTAATTTCACAAGATCATACTGTCAAGCCAACGCTTACAGATTTCTGTTCACACTGCACGACGAGGCTTCTTAGCTAATGGTCCTGAAGCCCCATCCTACACATCACTGAAGTGATTCTGCAGTTCAGCTGAATGACAGACCTTACATATCCTAGCTATAAGCTTAATACATGCCACCTCTCACATCAAATAATTTTCGTATTTTGATCCAAATGGCACCCTTTTATCCTTTGTTCTGTGGTTTAAAGGCAGGCTCATCATGTTCCAGAGTTTTACACATTTTCTCTGGGCTCTGGAAACTTTCGGTTACAGGACTGGGAAAGAGACACATGTCTGCGGTTTTAAAAATTCCTCTTGTACTTACATTTACATTGTTCGCTCTCCTTCTCAATGTCTAAAATTAGGATACATTGTACCAAGGAAATCAACACAAAATGTTATTTACAAAATAGAGGAAAACATGTAATACCATGAGGCTCTTTCTCCTGAATATAACTCACTTAATTAGCTCTTTTTAATACAGCTTTAAGAATGGAAGTAACATAATTTCATTTACAGAAATTTGGTAGCTTAGGGTAAAATTCAACACGCCTAATTTTAACTTCCACTTTGGTGTTTGAACTTCGTATAAAATTCCTCTCCAGTCACTAGAAAGAAATTAATGTCTCAAAAGGTGGTCATCTTACTGGTTTAAATACACATATGAGCTGGGATTAGTAGACCTTTGGACTCTCTCTCATTCTGCTACACAGAGAGGGAATTTAAGTCGTCTAGATTTGGACACCTTGAGCTAGATGAGATAAATCTTATCTATGTTTAACCGCTATTTAACAATCTCCCATGCAATTAGTATAACCTGATTGGATCAAATTAACTACATTAATTTGCACATCCTTCTCTTTAATTATACAAAATCTAAATTATGTATTTCAGTATACACCTTTCAATTAAATATAGCCTAAGACACGTAAGCATAAGCCACATTTCATATAAGGAAACACTGCATACATACTTGAACTTTGATAATTTTGCTTCTGAAGTTGTTTAATACCACAGTAATGTCTGTCAGGTCAGCTACAGAGTCGGTTCCTTCATGGCTGCGAGGAGAAAAACAACCATGCAAATGTACTGTCTCATTAAAACACGCACTGTTACTTGTCTTTAATCAGAGTATAAGGTTTAGAATTGTTGTTATTTATGGAAACAAAATTTCTTCAGTTTCACCTAATTGTATCTAACTTTATAAACTTCCTGAGTTTTAAGCATCCCTGGACATTGTCTACAGTGGTAGCCCTCACTTTTTAATCTGGACTTTCACAGGGAATTTTATCAATCAATGAAAAATGGCAGCAACTTAGAGCTGAATGTGTTACTATGTATTGAGGAGGTATATATTACATTCAAACACTGAACTAAAATTTATTTTTCAAATATGGAAAATATCTTAGAAATCACTTTGTGACCGCATTAAATGTACTTTTAAAATAAACCTCCTTTGAAAAGTACAGGGAAAGCTTCATCACAGTGCTGAGATAGTAAAGATTGACTTTCAGCTGGTTGGCTTTGGAAACTGTACCCCTAAAGACATGGCTGTGCAAGCACCTCATGAACATATGCCCCACTGAACACCAGCTTAAAGCCAGTCAGGCATCTCAAAACTGTACTGCAGTCCACTGAGTAACAGGTATAAAAATGTTGCTGTCACTCTGTGATACAGTAAAATAACATAATTCTCAATTTTTTGAGCTTTTATACCTCAACAGCCCATATCTTTTCCCTTCAGTCTTTTCTGTCTTTTAACAGTACTATGTGGTTTCCTCTTGCTAAGGCTATACATACAAAAAAATGGGTTTAAGAAGGTAATCTGCTACCCCTTAGGCATCATTGTCCCCCCCAGGAAACAGAAGTATTTAAATCTTGTTTCAATCTCTTTCACACTCCTTACCTAAAAATTACAAGATTTTATACAGTTACATGAATTTTCTATTTAACACATTTTTGTAAAGTGTGCCCATAATCACCTAGTTTCATTGAAATGGCCTATTCTTGCACAAAAAAATGTTCAGGATTATCTTGACTTTTTTGCTCTGATTTAGTTACATGTTCACACTTCTAAAATACTGTATTTATGCACAGTCAACAATGATCTTTTTATCACAGGGACATAAAGTAGTCAACAGGCACAGATCTGCATTTTAAATAAACTGTGCCATTAAAAAGCTTTAAAATAGTAAAACTAAAACCAAACACAAACTGCTGATAGCAGCAGCCAGCCCAGTGCTCCCATTTTTGTCCTCAGTTTTTACACAACCAAAATTTTCTCTCTTATTCACTCAGTTACCTCAAAATCTCTATGCTATGAATTCTGTGGGTAGCTCTGCAGCTCTGATGGAAAAGATGTTTTTCCAAAGTGTTTACAATATTCTCAAAGTGTTTGGTTTGGATGTAAATTTAACAACATTGTTTGGTCTCCCTAAATCTCTTTTGTGGATCCCTCACAGTGGGCTCCATCTTTACTGAGTGCCAACTGTTTCACTCTGCACAACCCTCAGCTTGATGAATTTCTGTCAGTATGAACAACCTTTTTAAATGCAAGCAAAATGTCTCGTATATTGGCAGCGCTATAACACGTGTAACAAAAACTACTTTATTGTTATATAATTGCTGTACAAGGCTAAACTTCTCTAGCAGACTACTTATGTCGCAACTCTGAAATGTTTCAAGACACTTAGATGCTTTTAATATAAACATAAGTAGGTATCAATATAATAAAAACTATAATTTTCCATGTGGGGTACAAAAGCATTCAAGTTCAACAAATGGAGACCGTTAAAGAAACAAACAGAAAAACTCCTTGGCCAAATTATAAAAGATACAACTTTCAGCTACGCAGTCTGCATCAAAATCTAATAAATTACACCTACCTGCCATTTTAAAAAATGAAGTCTTCAGCAGAATTGTATATATATCTTTAGATATAAACTATTTTCTGCAGTCTTCTCTTGGAGTACCTACTTTTTTTCCCACCAACTTCACAAAATCAAAGTTCCAATAATAAGCAGTGCTCAGACTATTGCTGAGTACAGTAACTTTCAATTTCCTAATATTTATAGTAATTTATTAATAAGTGTGACTGCTTCAAAATAATGATCCTGGTTAGAAGCAGTGTTCGAGAAAACAGAGGCAGCTTTTTCAAACGTTGCGTATTTACAGTAAGTAAAAATAAATTACTTGCATGTCTATTAGATGCAACTACAGGAGAAGCAAATAAGCATTCAGATGCAGAAAGTGCTGTAACTTCTAATTCCTGTATTTCTCCTAAAGCTGCTATTACAATCTACGGGCCTGTGACTCAAAGAAAACAGATCATCTCACAGTTCAACAGGAGAAGACATGACTAATATATAAGCACAGAAAATATACTGCAATACCTCTTGGCAAAATTCCACCTTATCAAATAATTGCCTGAGTTCTGAAAGCAATTTCATACTATTAATACTGATACCTGTATAAGAAATACCAAAGATCCTAGTACAGCCACCCAATCATACTTCTGCAGTTGTACTCTAAGCATGTAATTATTATATAGCACATAATAATTAAATTAAATAAATGCTACTGTTTAGAGTCCTAATCAAGTATTAGTTTTCCTGACTTGGTTGAGCTCAATTAAGCCCATTTGTATTTCTTCTTAGCGAAAATCAGTAATCTTACAAAACAGCAGATGATTTAAGCTTCCTTTGATCCAGCCTAAAACGTAGAAAGGTTTTGTTTCATTTTGATTTATTTTTTAATCCAACTACACCTCATTACAATATTTTCTTAACCATGTTATCTTATATAAATCACTTTTTATATCTTAAGAATTGAATGCTACATTAGACAAATGATACAGCCAGAGTGGGTGGAGATTAAGCGAACTTCTTAGGGTAAAGACTATGCTTTTCTGGTTTTTCAACAGACTGTGAGTGCTTTCTGGGAAAAAAAAATTGAAAACTGTAAACAAATAGAATGAATCTAACATTCCATTAAGATTTCTCCCTGTAACACTGAAATTGATGTATTAACTATTTAAAACCACAAAGAGGTTAATGGAGCTTTTAAATTTTTTTAATAGTAGCTGATGAATAACAACATACGGAACTGTGTATTCCTAAGCTCCATGTAACAAGAAAGATGTCATAAGACGTAGGCTTGTTTCAGGTCACAGAATTACACTGAAGCAGAAGAGAGGTAAGGGCGAGGGGAAAAAAAAAAAAAGAAGGAAGAACTGAAG
The DNA here is from genome assembly GCA_035584735.1 of Pseudotriccus pelzelni. Lineage (NCBI taxonomy): Eukaryota > Metazoa > Chordata > Aves > Passeriformes > Tyrannidae > Pseudotriccus > Pseudotriccus pelzelni. The sequence continues at coordinate 74,945,386 of JAWMRA010000001.1, forward strand.
TTGAAATGAAACAAAACAATACTGCTCCTCTAGAAGGGATTTGATCTAAAGCTTCAAGAGGAAGCCCTCATATGCTACAGATCCGTGCTGTTACATAAAACATGAGAAAAAGATGATTCCTCCATGGAACAGCTGGAATGATGGCTAGCATATCCCCCTTTATATGAAAATCAACCATGGAAATTACAGATTTAGAAGCCATAGAGATGCCAACTAAATGTCAGTTACAGCAGTACAACTTGCTTTCCACAGACAGAGGTTTCTCCCAAGAGAGGGAAATGTGGTGCACTCAACATGCAGCCAGGGTCTCAAACTGAAGAGTGCTTCTATATTCTAAGGTGAAGGTGTAACCACAATGATTCTTAGATGACTTAGACAACTAAGAAACATTCAGAATTAACTGAAGAAAAAAAGTCTAGAAATTAATATAATGATCCTATATAAAAAAAGAAGCCTCTTATCAATAGGTCTACATTCAGAAGCACTCTCAGGACTGAAAAATATGATGAGAGGGAAATTCATGGTACTTCCTCCAGCTGATAAAGACCCTGCTGAAGTGCTAGCAGTGATGCACTCAACATATTCTTGGAATTACATGTTCAATATGTTGGGAATGTCAAAATATTAATCAACAAAACCGTGAGTGACATTTCTGCAGAATTCGGTATGAACAGTTAGATAATGCTAACCATGCATGGAGCTAACAGAGCAAGTGTCTGCTACCTGTGTAACTGTATTGTAAGAGACCATGCTTGTATCCAGTCCAGTTGAGCAGTTTAGGCTTATTACGCATTAACATATTCAAATGCCTTCAAAAACACATGAAGCCATCAAATAACAACTTACACAATCATCATTTGTGTCTTGTTCTATCTTGTAATGCTATTTTTGCTTGTTTTCCTTCAGATCTTTTCAAAATATGCTGCACTTTCAGATTCATTTATAAGCGCGTTTCCAAATGACGGATTAATACTTACGAGAAAACCTGATAAATCTCTTCAGATCTTCCTTTACGCAACCTCAGTGTCCAAGCACCTGGATTTGCTTTCAGCTGAAAATATCCCTGTGAAAAAAAGACAGGCACTTCTTCTGTCTGCATTTCAGACTCAGACATCTACATACACAAAAAGCAATTATCCAACATTTATACTAGCCCTAAAAGAAATGTGTCAGTGATGCAACCAACTATCAGCTTTCCTGCATGTCCATAATGTTTTTCAGTGCTCCATTCATTTCTAACTGAATTTAACTTGTACACAAAAACTCCATGCAAATAAGTGAACAATAAAAAAATAAATTACTGAACTGATCGTAAATTGAAAATCTTCTTTGAAACTTAAAATTTTTGTCCTGAAAACGTTGTGTCAACACAGCTCCTTCCCATTTTAGGAACACTGCAAAGAGCTATCACTGTGTGAAAGGCCGATGAAGCAAGCTTTGAAATGTGAGGAATTATTAAAAAGTTTCATCATCTACTGTTGAAACTGTATTCAGTATTTGGGTAAAAATCAAAGATTCACAGTTTATTAAGCATTTTATTTCTTGTGATAAAGTATTTACAGAAAACAGAGAATAGCAGATAGGTAAGAGGCCTTATTCATCAAAATTCTTCCCTATAAACAAATCTTTCACTTCAGAAATCACAGGGTCTTCTGCTCTACAGACTGCCAAACTGAAAAATAATTACTTTGCATGATGAGAGGAATTCTGAAGTGTGGATATGTCCCATACAGGCTCTAAGCACTTACCTGAAGGGTCTAAAACAGGAGCCCTCTTTTATCCAGGGATCATTGTGTAACAAAACTGATTATTTTAACCAGAATGTGAATCATACCTTACATTTGTCCATGGAATCTCCATCTGAATATAACTACCTCCTACTAGCTACTAAAGGTAATTAGGCTCCCAGTTTAGGCACTTCAGGTTAGAGCCTAAAATTAGGCCATAGTCAAACCTAAACTAAATCAGAAGAGAAGCAGGAGGAAAGTTCAGCAAATTAAAGATGGTCTCAACTCCAGGGTGTGCCTGTTACTTTTAGCATTACTAAGCTTGCAACACAGAGAAATGGATTTAAAGAACAAGATGCTTATAAAGAATTCTCACGTAGTGTGCAATTGCAATGACTATTCCTGTACTTAACACTTACGAGGTTGGCCATCACAATAGTATCAACCACGACAGGATTTTTCTTTGTACCCAGAGTGAACTGTAACCCTCGAGGAGGTTGTCCGGTTGTCACATCAAAGCAATGCCCTTCAAGCAATATATATTCCAGCTCATATTCTGCTATAACTGCCCCTTTTACCTATGGAAGGAACGTTTCATCATTACATTATGTCATTTAACCGTCTGGGAAAAAGCAACATATTACAGTGACAGACATGTTGTAATATGGGATTAACCCCAACTTAATTCAGCTGTCAAAAAACCCCAGAAAGGTTCTTCCAGCAGAAACTTCAGTCAATTATAAAACAGGTATCCAAGATTAAGAGGAAGGATCACTGTCTGGAGGTATCTTCTCTCCATTGACTGTTGAGGAAGCTGAGGCATCTCTGCTTTGGTAAGGTAAATCCCAACTTTTACTTTAACAATACGCCTTCCAAATACACAGCTTTGGTCAGTCAAACGCCCTCAATATTTTGTGCAAGCTTATTGACTGTAACAAATCTAGTGACTTTGAAGATGAGGGATTAAAATGTAATTAAAAAGTAATAAAAAGAACTATGAACTAAAAGACGGTCAAATACATTTTAACCTACATTAATGAACAGTCATATATTCAGGTTTATTTGAAGATTTACCGAGATTAATCCTAATGCTACCAAAAATATATATAAAAATAAAAACGAACTAGGAAGCTAACATAAAGAATCCTTTAATTGCTTTACTTATTTTTGCAAACATAAAGCTTAACATAGCAGGTAAATTGCCTTGACTTGTACTCTGCATTCTGATTTTTTCTGTTTCACTGTTTTCTTTTAAGAGTTTTCTTTTGTTTTTTACGTAAAAGAAAACGAAAAAAAGACCCTGACAATAGAATGGTAAAATACTGACTAAATACTCAACTACCAAAGAAAATATTTCTGGAGAACAGACACAGACCCCAATTCTCACAGGATTTCCACTTCCCTCTTGAGGTAGAAGGTCCAGCACAAGTTTTAAACTTACCTCCTGTAAATGAATGTTATCGAGATCACAGGAACTGTTCACTGCTTCAACCAACCAGCTTTCTGGAGTGATCATGTTTAGAGTCAAAAGAGGTGATTCTGGCAATTCTAGGAATTTTGCCACAGGTTCAGAAGGAAGCTGTTTGTTAATCCCATAAGTTAATTCTGGTTCCAGAACAAATCGATAGAAGCTGTTGAAAAAGAAGTGTTAGAAAAAATATTTTTACTAAAGTACGAAGTTCCAAACATGAAGTTCTTCTAAAATACTTTAAAATATAGGGAATGTTTACCAAATTAATGAAGTTGAGAAGCACAGTAGTTCCCTATGCTCTTGGAATACCATCAGACAATACCAACAGCAACTCAAATGGGCTGGTAGATGAACACAGATCTATTTGTATTTGATAATTTTTTGCTGTGGAAGTGCATATTTTCCGTCAACACTCTAAAGGCTGTGAAGGTGAATACCCAAGATGTGCATCTAAATATCTTGACTGTGAACAGCCTCCTGTTCTCAGAATCTATACCAGTGAACTAAGCAGAGGGACTAATCTCTGTTAGAAGAAAAAAGTCTTTCAGAACTGCTCCTGACACTGGCAGAAGCAAAGACAGAACAGAGGAAAGGCAGTGGTCTCTCTATTTCTCTCCAGCTCTTTACCTCATTTATTCCACAGCTGAAAGTTCTCCCAAGCACAGTAAAAGAACCAGGCAAAGTGCCCAGCTTTAAAAGAGATCATGACAATGTTCACACAAGATACTCAGAAGACTGATGATTCAGACACTCTTGCAGTCTAAGAGATATGAGTAATTCCTCTCAAACTGAATAGAAACTAAGGACTTCAGTTTTTGTGGGCGAGTGATTAATTCTCCAGCCCACTGGTTAGAGGGCAGTCACTACCACCTGCCTCTCTCATAGGGAATTAGTAATAAAGGTATTAAAATTTGAGATAAAATATCTGCCAAAGAGATGGCTGTGCTTAAACATTTCTCCTAGAGCGAAAGGCATCCTCTCTGGGGAATTCATTTCAGTGTAAATGTCTATCACTGAATTAGTGAACCTTGTTCTCTATTGAGAATTAAAAGAAACTTCAATTTATGGCAGTACTTTCAGAGTCTAATATTCTTTCTGAAATACAGTGAGATCTCAAATGCAGACTGTACATTTATTCAGATGAATTTCGTTATTAAGTGTACTGAGTCTGTAAAATTGATTATACAGACAGTGGGCTGTAAGAAGTGACCAAGTTAGGCAGACAATCTTCCTCTGCGAGTTTTCACAGACATAAAAAGACTCTGTACTGATTCCTCCGAGGTCTGTTTATAAGAGGTGCATTTGATGGACTGGATCACTTCCCTATGATCCCATGCTTGACACCTGAGAACAAGAATTTTTCTCTAGACAAATGCAAACTGCCAAGGTAACATTCAACGAAAAAGGAATCCAGGAACACAGATCAATGTTATTTTTTTAAAGGAAATACACACTGTTAAGGCTGCTTTCCCAAACTCAGCAAGATCATACAAAAAAAGCTGTAAGCTACTTACCTCTTCAGTGGCAGTTCTGACAGCTTAGATTTGCAATTCAAAAATAACCTGAGTTTCATATTGATAACGTCCTTGAGTACCTACAGAAAAAAAATCTCTTTAAGAAATGGTTCTTGGTAATCACCAAAACTTGAAAATAAGCCAAAGTCATCCTTTCAACATCCTGCAATTTCTCAAGTTTCAGTAGAAATCTCAAACTTTTTAATGTTCTAAATATATATGTCTATTAAACGATGTTGTCAGGTATTCCAAATAAAGATATGACCTTTTCTAAAACTGCATGATTCAGCACATGCTATTCTTGATAGTCAAAACGTTAATGTTTTCTCCTAGTGATGCTGTTTTTCGAAAAGCAGCTGTCCCCATTTTCCCATACTTGAATAAATATTATCACCTTTCTTACACTGTGTTTTCTAGAAGATTTTTAAACACTTGAAGTTCTCTAAGTACAACACATACCTTTTACTCAATAACCTGTCTTAAAAGAATTACTTTCACTCTTATTAAAATAGTTGCATATAGAAAATTGCTGAATACAGAGAATTATTTTAATACTTAGTTACTTAATGATCTTAAAAGTCAACAATACATTAACAACGCATTAAACCATTCAATCAACTTCAAAAATTCCAGGGAGTTAATATATTTCTACTTTTTTTTTTTTTTCAGTTTCTTCATCTGTTTATTCCTAAAATACTAACGCTCTGGATGCTGTTACATAGGAACAATAATATTAGGACAAAAGCTTTTTCTTATTTTTATGAACAATCTGTTTTGTTTAAAGCCAACAATGTTATTAATTTATTTAAAGCACCGAAAAAAATCTTTATCAAGTTATCTTAATTTCTGTGGTTTCTGATACAGAGTGCTTATCTGAAAGTATAAAGCATCTGTGTCTACATTGATGGATATTATTAGAATAGACAATAAGATACAAAAGCTAAGTTAAAATATTGATACCACTGGGGCTAAAATCGAAACTTGTAAGGGCAAATAAATTGAGAACAAAGCAAGGCAATGATCACTGTTAAATTTCTCCTTTATTATAACCGTATTTTTTCCTTCCTCAGTTCAACCCATGGCTTATACACATTCTTTACTACAATGCTGTAACTTTATATAGCCCTAGAGACCTGTTCTATTCCTAGTTCCTCATTCTCATCCTTTGTGTCACTTGAATACCTTCACTGGAAAACTACTGAACGAAAACTAAAGGTTAGGGAACAAGTGAAGAAGCCAGAACCAGGAACCCAACAGCACTTGGAAGCATAAGAAGGGAAAGTATTACATGATGGAAGTTCAAGGCCATTAAAATAGAGGTCCAAGCGACTTAAATATCTATCATTCAGAATAAAAAGCAGGATATAAATGAATTGGACTTCACCTTCAAACAACACAAAAACCTCATCATATTAGCAAGAACGATACTTCAGCAATCTGCATTGATAAGCTGTTGTGTGTAGAATGAAATGATCTTACAAAAGGCTGAGGTATCATCCTAAGTCATCAGCTGACCATGACATTTAGCACAGTGGCAAAAAGAACAATGCCACTCTTAATTAACATTTCACAGGAATTTAAATAGAAAATGACAAATAAGACAATAATGCCTTATTTCTGTGTTTTTCAACAATGCAACTTCTGGAATACTGAATCTGGTTCTGTTATTTAGGTCTTATGAGGACATCAAAAGCCAGGACATTAAAGTCAACACTTGAAAATGGTTACAAGATTGGAAAGCCTCTTATGGGATATTTGAAGACTTCAGTTTGTTTACTTTAAATCAGAAAATTCAAAGAAGGGCATATAAATTTAGTTCACGGAGCATTTCATGCCATAAAAAGTGGCTGAATTATGCAGTTTACTAGGCCTGAAAATCATTTAAGAGCAAGTTCTACTGTGCACGTTCAGTCACTTTGCAAAACACTTACTTAAGTTACCACAACTCGTCTGAAGAGCATAAGCTCCCTAAACCATGATTATTCAACCAGTCATGTGGAAGTGTTTGTGAACGTCACCATAATACAAAGCACCTACACTGAAAATAAACTCTTATAATAGAATCTTCAACAGAACTGGCAAAATAATGAGAAGATAAATGCTTACAGCATGGATCTAAACAAAAATCTGTAATGCCAAGTCCAAGTTTAACAGTCAGGTTACTTACCCACTGGAAAAGCTCAGTAGGAGATCTAATCTGCACGCAACCACTTGATAATATTTAAATTAGGAATTAAGAAATTATTTCTACTTCAAATACTAATTGATAAAAAGAAGTCCTATGACCCATGTTCTATAGGAAATCAAACTATATTTTGAAAAGGGGCTCCCCTTCCAGGATTCCTTTTACTTTAGGGATGGAATAAGAGTTTCCCTCTGAGGACAGAATGAATAAGGGAAAAAAAGGCAAAAGATAACTGCCAGAAAAAAATGAAAAGGTTTGATTTTTCTCTCCACATTTTAAAATTACTGGACACCTACTGGAACAAGGAAAAGAAAGGCAGACGATTCTAAAAGTATGTATAATGATTTTTCAGCTGTTTTTAGTGAACCATGAGGAAAAAACAAAACAATTCTTCGATTTTGTCCTCCATTTTAGCAGAAGGAATTTCAATTTTTTTCACATCACCTTAGAGATCACCTTCCTTACTTCAGGACTAATTAGCCATTCCATATATTCTGCTAGGAACTTATAGGTTCCAACCATGGTTTAGTTATGGCAGGTATTTAAATATTTACCATAGACAGTGACTGTGCCTTATCTACAAATACTTGATGCTGAAGGCTGTAACAAAACTTCTGAAAAAGGGAAAATGTTATATGGAGAGTGCTACCTGCCTCACTCTGGGGAGGATATAGAGCAGTTCTTACGGTACAATCCAGTGTATCTTTTAAAAACAGACAGAAGCCTTTACTCAGCTCTCATTCATGCTCTGACTCATACCTTGCCTCCATCCTTACATTGCCAGATTCTCAGACTAAGCAGTAAAGTTCAGATTACGGTTTACCTATACTTATTTATACCTATATCAATTTCAATTCCACTTAATCTGAGTAACTTTTTGTTGATATTAAAAAAAAAACAAAACCAAAAGATTTCTCTGTAGAAAGTGACACAAAGTAATATAATACCATGGTTTCACCAGGGTAAAAAAAAAAACAAAATCATGATATGGACATGTTCAATGCAGACCGGGCAAGAATCATGTGTCTTTTCATGGCAATCACTACACAAATTTTGCACCATGAACAGTTACCAAAACAATATACTTGGCACTAATCCAATGATGTTACTCAAAAGAAGAACCTTTAAATATAAATACATTCAGGTGCTTAAAGTTTACAGTATTTAAGTCACCTATATATACAGCAAGATAATCAGAAAAGCATCCATGTAAGAACTTGGAATTTGGGGCTTGCTGTATATGTATGCCTGTTTTGTCTCTACACCAGGACATGGTGGCTTTCCAGATAATTATATATACTTTTAATATATAATTTTAAAATACAAAACCATTAAAAGTTTAAAATATAAAAACTATAATTAAAAAAAAAATTATTAAAATGCATCATCCACATTTAAAAAGTTCTGATTTGTTTACTTTCAACAGCATTTCATTATTGTCCCCTAAGGGTTGGCTTCCTGAACAAAACCAGAACTCCTGTGAATCAAGCAGGATCGGGGACAGCTGAACAGCTTGGTTCACCATGCGAATCATTTGCCCAGGCATGCATGAGGGAACCTGTTGTGCCAGGAGGAATGGAAGCTTCTGGTCTGAACTGCAATGTTCTTGATGTGATTTATCCTCCTAATATGAACTTCTGGCTAAACGGAGAGTTTCCAGTCAATTTCAACGTGTAAATATTTTCATTTGGTAATACCAAGCTTTCATTGCAACTGAGAATGGTGAAATGAAAGATCTCGTTCTAGAGAAAAGCCAGCATTTCAGTGTATTGAAATATCAGAATTTTCATGAATTTTTAAAAATATTTTACTTTTCTTCACTATTACATATGCAGAGTGAATGGATGCTTCAACATTTGACAAAAAAGAGTATGAAAATGGGAGGGAAAAAAGCAATGTAGGAATTTACAAAACTTACATAATTACTGCAGAAAAAAGAATATAAAAGGGGATGCACCAAAAATCAAGTTACAGGCCTTCAGAACTGTAGCAGACCATAAAAGTGGAGACAAAATTTGCATTTTTATGGGAAACTATAAAGGAACCTGAGGCAGAGTGATATTCTGCAGTAGGTGAAAAAGAAAATCCTTTTAGCAGCTACGTTTTTAGGACCATTTCTCTTCAGAAGATCAATAGCTACACACAATGGAAGACTATATAGATATACTTGGTAGCATTAATCAACTGAGAAATACCCCTCCAAGACCTGGAAGGTTTACAGTCCAATCTTCTTATGATGATATTACAGGTTAGATTTAGACCACCTCAACTGGGTACCTTGGAAAACTAAGGTGATTTGGTTTAACAGAATGAAGCATATGCCTCTTAAGATTTTGAGATGGGATTGTCTATTCCTCTCCTCTCTATTATGTCGACACTCTCCTCCTTTCCTTCTATTGACTATAAAGTGCACTTATGGACTCACTTTTAAAGAGGACTGGTGCATGGGGAATATGAACTTTACTTGCAAATAAGGTAATCACAATGATGAGTTAGGTCACACCCAAGACTTATCTATGAATTAAAATAACTAAACACATATTTAAAAGAAAAAAAAAAGCTAAATTTTGGTTAGCCTTTTATTATACTGCACATGTAAATTAGAACAAGTTTAGTAAAAATTAAGTTACAAATATGTAAACTAAAAGAAATTACCACCATCTTACAATCAGTAAATGAGACATCTTCTGTGCTTCTCTTGTCAGTGGATCCACAATAGCAATAACATCATAGAATGGTTCATTCTCTGAGGGCTCGACTTTTACTACGCTGTTAAAAAAGTATTAAAAATAAGTGACAAGAAAACTCTAAACTGAATTTGTGGAAATGAACAAACATTTTTAGGCATGAATTTGTAATATCAGAAGCGCTTCAGATTTTACTATTCAAGAAGAAATTTCCCTCATTTCAACAATAATCATGATTACTCTCTGCGATATCACTAGGGAAGCTAAATGTGAACAGAAATTAAAAATTTAGCATTAATCTACATAATTCTACACTGGTTATTGATCAGATACATTCCCCACAACAAAATTAATAGAATTAACCACAGTAAAACTTGAAAAAAAATGGCCTTTTTGTCACATCTACAGTTTCCTTCACCAAGATATAGAACCATCAGATGAGACAAGTGCTGGCAGTGCTACAATTTAGGAAAAAAAAAAGAACCAAGCAGTGGGAAAAATAGCAACTGAGAAGCATGAAACTTGACAGGATGGATTAGCTTTCTTCATTCCAGAAAATAATTTAGTTTGATAAACCTGATTAGACTAAGTCAGGGAGACCCTACCTAAAGTACTCTAGATCTACAGGAAGGAAATGTTAGTAAACCTCACTTTAAAAAGAAAAAAACCAATGTGCTGTAAATACACAAAACTGACTATCTGAATTTGTTTTCCACAAAAGGTACGGCAGCAGCACAGTACTGACTGTTCCTGGTCAGTAACTAACTTTGACAAAGGTGTTACAAACCTTTTAAAACAGGCTACTACTGATTTTACTCCTATTTTCAACAACAGGGACAGCCCACCAGCACAGCACTCTGGAGCACCCTTACCAGTAGAACAAGTAGAGATTTCGAAACAACATTTCAAAAATCTTTAGTTTGATCACAGTTCTTCTGTTACCATATGTCCTTTTAAAAAATGTACCTGTCTGCTCCAATAAGCTTGCCCCAGCTAAGCTTAATTTAAAACCAACTACTGTTAGTATCCCATTACAGAGGGGACAGGATTCACAGATGCTCATCTTGGTACTTCAGGTCTCATTCATCAACAATAACAACAAAAGGTGACAGTGTATATTCACTTTCTGAATACAGGATTCCAAACACAAGGAGCCAACACACAAGTAAGGACACAGGAGCTCTCCAGGTCTAAATCTGCTGGCTGATGAGAGTTGGATCGCTTTTCCTTAAGGAATAAGCTGCCAATGAGCCCTAAGATTTTGCATTTTAATGTAATCTAGTTGTATTAGCTGTGGTCAAGAATGACACTGCTAAGCCATAAACTGTTATCCAGGTATAAGCACATGTATATCAGTCAAGATCCACAGACATAAAAGCTGTGCTAATTTTCCACATTAACAAAAATCAGTGGGGGCTTCTTTTAGTTCTAATCTACGAAACTCCTTCTAACATCTTAGTAAATGTATTGACTCCAAGTTTTCTAACTCCAGATCAACCACTTCTATTCACGTTAATTGTAATCACATTTTTTTCAGCAAAGGGTAAGATTGAAAAATCATTAGGTATTAGTAATTAATATTTTAAGAAAAAGGTAAAAGCACATTATGCTATGGCAGATGAACAGATTGTTCATACAATCACAGAACCAACTTATTTTTGAACGGGAATGCTTACTCAAGTTTCCAGAGACCTCATGTAGTCATCAGCACATTCTAATTTTAATATGAAAGTACTGTAAATGCATTATCATGACAGACAGAACTTACCTGTGCTGCGCTTTAAGTAATTCAGCGTCTTGTCTCGTCTCTGTTTTAGGCAAAGATGACAGAAGGGCATCTATTTTCATAACCAAATCACTGCCACTATATTAAATAAAGCACATATAGTTTATTTTTCATTAGAAAAGGAGTAAAACATTTAAATTATAATGTCTGTCTGCATGATATTTAGGAAGCCCATATCCCAAACCTGCACTCTTTAAAGGAATTATCACCTTGGTATTTGTAGCTCTGAGGAGTAAAACCTTTAACATGACAATGCCCAAGAATCACTAAAGCTTTGGAGCTTGTGAACTGCACACTTCCTAATTTTAAGTGATGCAGAATTTGCAGAATTATAATTCAGCCGCACAGTTTCAATGTTACAATCTGCTGATGTTTATAACTCTTTACTCCTTTTGTATTTTTTTTCAGTGTCACTAAGTCTGAATGTTTTGCCTCTCACTACTTATCTCCTGAATATCTAACTCCTGCGATTTTGTTTTTCTGGTAGTGATTCTTTCAGTTGTGCCAGTCCTTCCAGATAACAGAAAGGATACTCAGACTCAGAAAGCCAACATACATTGTAAAAATAACATAATTTTGCTCTCTGCTTTGTATACAAACTGGATCCTTAGACTAAAAGATGTCTAGAATTCATCTCTACAATTCTTCAATGGACTGATGTGTGAATGTTGTCTAGCAAGGTGTCAGGCCACCACATCTGCCCACGCCTCTACAACAGGCTCCTGTACCAACAATTCCCTAAGACAATGCACTTTATAACTTCAAATATTAATACTCAGATAATACTGTGTGGTTAAGATGCACTGTATTTTATCAAGCTCATTACTATTCTTTACAATTACTCAAGTAAACAAAAGCTTGTAGGAGTTTTTCATAGTTATCTGTACTCTTGGAGTAATTCAGCAGAGCTGCACACATGATAAGAGGTGAGCTAGAGAAGATGTGATTTTTTGAACACACAGGGATCTCGCATGCCTTAACCTCATCACACATGTGCAATGACAAAAGAGCGCACTTCTCTTGAGTAACACAGGGTGCCTTTTATTCTGCTCTGTGTGGCAACAAAGAGGCTGTCAGCAGCAGGACAACACAGGCAGCTGAAACCCAAAATACACAGTTTATATATATAGTGGAAAACTATGTTAAATAGCATAATCAGCCAAGCATAAAGGTGATACAAAACTTAGCAGGTGTGTAATTTCTTCTGAAAAACAGGGCAAGGGCTGGAGAAGATAAGTATACTAAGTCTGTCAGGGAAATGCTAAAGAGGCAATGAGGGACAGACAAACCTGTCTACACAGAAGTACTCAAATGCTAAGTAAGAGGATAGCAAATATACAGCACTCAAACATCAAACACTTTAAGTGCATGTAGAGCGTATATATAGTATGAAGAATACTATGATTATATATTTGAACCTTTTTCATATTTCCCCATGCAAAAAGATAATTAATTTGTCACAGGCAATAAACAAGACAGTACATCATAAAGCCTCAAAATGCAAGAGAATTTTACCTTTTACTACTGTTTCCCATCTCTTTGACAAGAGCTTTAATCTTCTCTGCTGAAGTACTGTATGTTATCTTTTCTAACAAATGAAAGTCTTCTGCATAGAATTCATTTTCATCTAAAGGACCCAGTACCTTAGGTAGAGACAAAAAATGTTACTAAGTGTACAATGTCCCAATACTGTTTCATTTGCAAGTAAAAAAAAAAAAAGAATGCACAATATTCAATACGCAACCCCCACCCCCATACACTTCAATATTAGTAATTATAAAACACTAAACTTTATAGTAACCACGCAGAATTAGGTTTTTACAGTTATGTGATTACAGTTAATTATCAATCACAAAGAATACTTCCAGTCAAAATATCCACACTATCTTTCATTATACATCTCTCTGTAAAGGAACACACTACTTAAAAATAACAGCTTGAAGTTTAAGAAGTTCTGTTAGATACATTAATTTAAACTCAAATTACTATCTGTCTACCACACTCTTTAGCTGTTTAACTCTGTGAGCACAATCTTAACTTCTCAAGGCTTTCTATCCATTCTAAACAGAATGAACAGAAAGTAAGAACAGAGCAAAGGATAAGAAATGCAGAATTAGAGACAAGGTACAGAACTACTATGTTATTTTGGTGTCTGAAGGAAAAGAAGGTGCCGTGAAGTTCCAGAAAATAGCTTTGAGGATGCTGTTTGGATTTTCTACTCAAAGTCCACCAAGCTAAATGGACCCAAGTCAACTTACAGGCTGCTCGGGATGCAGAATGTCATGATGTAAGTTTGGTGTTGAATGCTCCTCTCCCAAAATTCAACTGCTTCCTAAGAGGTTATGTAACCGCTCTCGAGTTATTTCACTTTTGACTGCTTATTAGTTTTAATGATGCATGAGATAGATGAAGCCACAATGTGATTATAAAATATCATACTAATCTTGTAGAAGTTATAATTAGAAAAAAAAATTAATTTGCTCATAAAAACAAAACTAAAGTGCTGAAATAGCTAGGATAGAGGTGAAGGATATTCCATGTCTTTTTTTAAAGCAATCTTTTAAGTGAAAACACACTTTCAGATGGATGAATGTACATTATCAAATTTATCCAAGTATTTTTAGGAAACTTATTTCCCCAGAACTTAAAATATGACATTATTTGAGGTTTTTAGGCATAGAGAACAGTAATAATAATTTATAAAATAACATTGCATATTTAGCTGGAGGGAGTTGACACCAAAAAAGCCTGTGCTTCATCAACAGAAATGCTTTCTGTGTGTTTCTTAGAGGTATTTCAGTTGCATCTCAGAAGCATTTAGGATGCACAGAAGTAACTAAAGTCACAATTTAAAGAGAGTTTCCAGTAACAAGATGCCTGCATAGCATCTCTTTCTTTCTAATGGTGGAGCAACAAACAGAAAATAGAAAAGAGTAAAGCAGTCTGTATAGACTTTATTTGCAATGTAAGATATTGACTGTCATTTAACAAGTATTAAACATTGAATGCAACATTGTATTTTTAAATCACAGTTCACCTACAGACACACTGTAATTAAGGCTATTGGTTCCAGAATATATATATAAGAAACAACAAAATTACTTTACTTTTACTTGAATATTAAGACTATAAAACAACTTAATATTTATAAAAAATGTGGTGTTTTAGAGTTTGAAATACTAACCTAGTCAATGTAATTTATATATACTTATTTATGTGGTATAATATAGGTATCTTCAGAATCAAAATTTATTCTTAAATATCACAAATAATAAATCAGATATTAAACCATTTCGAGAATTCTGTCAGATTAAAATAGCTGTGGGAATTACATACATACACAGCAGCTTCAATGGAACAGAGCTGATGAAACAGGAGTAAAACAAACTAAAAAACCCCAAAGGCAAACATTCACACCGTTCTCTAACTACAGGCTGAATAAGTGGGAAATTATTATAATGCATTTCCTTTAGCTTGAAACTGAAGTTCCAGAAAGTAAAAAATTCCTACAAGAAGACTGAGAAATTAATTTCTTTCTTACCCTGCCATTGCTCATAACAGCCATTTGCCCAGGAAGCAGTTTAAGAACCTCCTGGCAGAACATCTGGTGGGTTTTAATTAAATCCAGCTCTAAAGTGTTGTACTTCTTCTCAAAAGTATTGCCATCCATTCCCTAAAGCAAAGGTAAAGCATAAGATGGTGGAATGAGTCAGCAAAAATAAATTTTGTAACAGATGAGGTAATCAAAGATTTTCTTCAAGTTATGTGGTAATGAGAAATCCAAGTAAAACAACCTCAACTTCAGTGCAAGCACACGGCTGTTGGTGTGGAGCCAAGGTCTCACAATTAGCTAGGGTGCTGTTTTTACCCTGGGGCAACTCTGAAAAACCATGAGAGGAAAGCTGAGCCTGAGGGTAAGCACTTTTTCCACAACCCAGCACACAGCTGCACGAAAGATAACATTTTCTGTTAACAACTGAACTGTATTCTCACTTTGAGGAAAAAGATGTACCAAAAATCCATAATACCCCAAAAACCTAACAGTCATTCTAATGTGGCCACTGGATACAACCTGAGCATGTTTCGGGGAAGCCATCATCATCCAACAAGACGCGCAACAAATCCATTTTCAAAGCGGGAAGAAAATGTCAAAACTTACACTGGCACTGTGCCTTACCTGTCAAAATTATCATGCTATATTAAACTCTCCTGATGTGTATTTCTTCACTAGTAATATGCAGACCAAGCACAACAGATTCATTCAGACACAATTAACGTATCAAAATAAATAAAACAAAATAAATTAGTAACACGCCTGCTTGATTGGCTACCTTTATGTCTTCCAAAATTTATGGAAGAAATAAAAGCATGACTCAAAGTAACTAATTAATTTTCCAGGATGTTGGCAGAGAGTTCTCTTAGTCTTGCAATACCTCCTATTTAAAAAGACTGCAATTTATAGCTCCTTCTGAAACAAAACCTGTAGTTAGCAGCTGTTATTTGATAACTCAGCTCCAGTCTACATGAGAAATTTGTAATCAGCAACATACATATTTTAAACCAATGAATTTGCATAAAAACACAGCAGAAAATATTGGCCAGAATCGTGTAATACTTAATCACTTTCAGTCTGTGCCTATTACTGCTCACAACCACAGCAGCAGTAAAAATTTATTTCTGAAGTCTTAATTCTTGAAAAAATAATTAATCATCAATATTAATATAGTATTTCTGTTAATAAATGAATATTTTATTAATATTGTGTTTAAAAATTAATATTGTTACTTTAACTGAGAGCTATTAAAAAAAAAAACTATTTTGGTCCCGATTATCCAGTATCTGTACTTTCTATTTTTCAATACTCTTCTTTGACTTTAAATAAATTCTCTATTCCTCAACTGCATAAAAGTTGCCAAAAATCCAAATCTGTTTGAGCAGAAACTGTATGAGGGTTATAAACTTAGTAACATTTGGCCAAACACTGTCACTCTCAACCATGCCCCCTTTCAATAAAATACATGTAAAATGAAAAAGAAAGTAATCTAATTTAGTTTTTACTCACTGGGATGAGGAATTTAGTAATTTTAGTTCCAGCAGCAAGGGATTTTGCTGTCTCTTCCTTACTGAGTTTACTCAGGAAACTTTTTAAGTTGCTGTTATTTTGTGTTAGAAAAGCAGTCAAAATTCCTCTTGCAATGGCTGTGTTGGATTCCTTTATTTTTGATGAAGGATTGTTCAAAATCCCAACTCGTGTATGACGGCTTGTTTTCTGCAAAGAAAAATACAGAACAATAAGCAAATTTACAGTTCCATCTGCTGTTGTGTATTCATATCTCTGTGAAATGCACTTAAGTATTTAATTTTTTGCAGCTACTTGTCTTTAGAAAAGTTACTTCAATGCCTAATTCATAACTTCAACTAGGAATTAAAACGTGATTAGTAAGGATTTACCTATTCTGTAATACATATTTTAAATAGAAGAGTTTTTTTAATAGAACAATTGCCTTTGAGCATTTTGCAGAAGCATTATTTTAACAAAGGACATACACAAGTGTTCATTTACAGACTTCAGAACTACTTTTGTAGACATTTTTCTGTTTTTCAAAAACTATCTAACTAAGCATAAAATAAAAGCAGGCAAATTGATCCACTTACCAGTTTAATCTTAATCATCAGAAAAATCTTTCACCTGCTAAAGTCAGTGATGCCATTCAAATTTTACTAGAGAACATGATGATTCTAAGGCAGGACCAAATAGCATCACTAACTGAAGAAAGGGTAAATAAATGGACTTTACTGCAACAAGGAATAAAAAAATAAGTAGTGCAATCCCTGGTACTCAAGACACTAAACTTTAGCAAACTTTAAACTGCAGCCCTTGAGAAAAATTTTGTTCAAACCGTTATGGTCCCTCCCAGAGCAGTAAAAGATATTGAAATGTTGGAGAGGCTTCAGCAAAGGGCTTTTAAGATGGTCAGAGACTATGAGGAAGTACTGAAGAATCTGGTCTTGCTCAGTCTGGAAAGAGGAGGCTACAGGGAACTCTTAACAGCAACCAACTGCTACTGAAAAGGAACGAAAAACATGACAGGGCTAAACCCTTCTTGGTAGCAGCAGAGTATAATAAGGGGCAGTGGTCACAAATTTTGGCCTGGCAGAAAAAACTATCCTAGGAAGGCAGTACAACACCAGAGCAATTTGTAAAGGGAGGAGACACAGTCACCTCCTTGGAGGTTTTCAGGAATCTTTCAGACACACCTATAGCTGACCTGATCTGATAAAGGCAATAATTCCACTTTGAGTGGGACTTCAAATGAAATAAAAAGATACTAGTAGCTTTCAAAATAGTATATATTAGTTGGAATAGTTAAACACGAATTTCCTTCAGCCACTTTCCTGCCCAGATTCTTGCATATTTTCTTCAAATGCTGATGGCAAGTCATGAGCAAGAGGTGTCTGTGCCAGTTCTGCAACTCCCAGAAATTCTACTAGACCATGACTCGACAGACAAAAGGGACTAGAAAGGAGAACCTCCATAAAAATCAATGGACTTCAAAAAAATACTGGTTTTGGTTTTTTTTGTCATGAAACTTGAAAATCACTAGACCAAGCAGTACAGGTTTATGTGAATCAATGTATGAATTAAAATGAAGATAACCAGCTTAACTGCTGTTTCACTGAAGATTCAACAAATCTTATTCAGAATGTTTTTTTCTAATAGTTTTTTTTCCCTTAGATTCTCCTCACCACACGGGGACTTGCCCAGGCAGTTCTCACCTCTTAGCTGGAAATATGGAATTTTTTCCCTGCTGAAGTGGCGGGCAAAAATGAAACTACAGACTGAAGGCATGTGTCAAGCTTGGGTCACTGATCTAGCAGTCAGAGAAATTAAATGTTTTTCTGTAACAAGACTTGTACTGAATAGTCCTCTTTACGTTTTTTAAAGCCTCTCTCTAATACATACTTGTTATCACACGCTCTCTGCAAGATACCAATTTTCTAATTCCCTTAGGGTGGTTCCTATTTCATTCCTGATTAGAAAATGTAGATGCATTTCCAATTTTAGTTAAAGCACTCTCCTAACCTGACCTGAACTGAGAGTTTTTTGTCATTTATATTCATTTATACTTTATAAAGTATATTTATGTATTTGTATTTTAGACATTTATATTTTAAATCCTATTATCAATACAGAAGAACTTAAAAGAAAAGCAAACTCAGGAATGTGGATGGTCAACCTAGCATATTAAAAACACACACACAAAAATTAATCTGTCTTTGAAGCACTCAAGCAGTACATGAAAAAATGGTTGCTTCCTGGCTGCAGTTATGCCATATAACACAGGAGAACACTGCATAACGGCTCACATCAACAGGCAGTATTCTAAATTCCTAGGCCCAAGTAACATGTTAGGCCAGCTGATGGGAGCAAGTTTGGAACTGAGACGACACTCAACCTTTCAGTACACAGTGTCACAGTTTCTCTCCTGTGTCATGAGCCCATGAACCAACTAAATGATCATTTCGGGGCGGGGGGAGGGGGGGAGTTGAGCAAAACAAAAGCACAGTCTCACAGGTCTGCCCTTGACCCACAAAAAAAAGTGTTACACCTTTATGTAATAGTATAATTTTTGAACATGCAGAGTGTTGTTAAGAACATATTCATAATAATTATTTTAATAAAACCTGCTAGAAACTCACCAGGCTTTTCAAGGCATTAGAAAGCAGTCGTCTACCAGATGGCTTATCAAAATCAGCAATAATCCAGATAGTAACAGCATATACTGCGTCTTCATCTGAAAATTAAAGATAAACCTGCTTTAGTTTCTAGAGAATCAATCTTCTCACAACTAATGAATAATGAATTAATTCTGTTCAAGATTTCAAAATTTATGTGTATGTTTGACTGCTGACTTCAACTGCAAGACTAATCTTTGCCACATCAGAATCTTTTGTTCTCTAAATTAAGATTCTTAGGAGGTAATTTACCATGGTAATAGGAGAAGGTCCCTAAAAGAGCCAAGCCATTGTTGCAGCACTGAAACAAGAAGGCCCTAAATAATAAGCTAGCTACAATTAACAAGACCTGCTTTACCAGAGGTTACTTCTGAACGCTGGATGGAGGCTGGTCATACAGCCAGAAATTAAAAGAATTAAGTAGTTACAAGAATGCATAAACTAGGCCAACCACTTTCTCTGGCAGCAGAGTCCTTCAGCTAAATGCTGGAAAAAACTTACCATTTCTGGATACAAATGAGAATAATACTAAATACAGTCCAAAGAAAGTAAACTACTGTGTAAGTGTATTCACAGAAAATTTCCCATTTTCCTGTTCTACAGTCTCCTGTTCTTTACTTGTCATAGAAGAGCAACAGTAGGTGAAAAAATCTGCAAAATTATTTGTAGAAGAATATCAGTCTATGCAGGTCTATCATATATCCTCTAAAAGGTAATACATACAGACAGAAATTTTCCAAGGTTCTGGTGAGATTCTATGAAGGGCTATTGTTAACTGTTGCTGTGGTCTAGAGAAACACATTGGGGACAGAGATATGAAATTCAGATTCCAGCCTAAAGGTTATGGGCTTTACACAAGAGATCGCAATCTTACGAATAAGCCTAAAATTGAAAGCCAGTCATCTGACAGATAGCTGGGATGTCCCTGTGGTTGAAGACACAGAATCAAATAGAGCCAAATAATTTTATTCGGAAGAAATTTAAGTATTTGGCATTTACTTCTGATAATGGAATAAGTAGAAATTCTGCAAATATAACATAAAAATCACTGAAAGAACAGCACTTTGTTAACAGGGTTATTCTGTCTCTTGATGGACTGGTGAAGAGCAGTTGTTAACTGTTCACTCCTAGAAGTAAATAAGGTAAAATTCCATGCAGAAATATGCCCCCTTTGCTGTAATTTCTTCTAACTAATTAAACTAATTAATCAATTATTCCTGAAATTATAGAAATGCCTAATTTTGGTATAGTTATTACAAAGATTATACATTTTGCACTTGATAATGCTGGAACTAAGAGTCACGTGAAAACTGAATATCCTCAAGTAAAACCATATTAGTATGAAAACTGTGTCTGTTTCCAAGGCTGAAAAATCTTGCAAAGCTTTTAAACTTCATGTCTGTGAAATAAAAAACAACTAGCCATGACATCCATCCCATTTCAAAACTAAAAATTTGAAAATAACTATCCTGTTAATTATAATTTATGCTTATAATATTAGGATGAGAGCTGGCTCCTTAAAGAAGGTAATAGGATATTACAAAAGGCAGTTATTTACATGTGATCCTTGGGATACTGACTTATTCAGGATATTTTACTGGCAAACTTCCACAATTTAACAATGTAATACCCATATACAGATAATCCACACAGAAAACTAATATACCCTTTCTTGTTAAATATTTCATGTTGTCTGAAATTACAGCACTTTTATCTTGTGAATCCAAAAAGGAGAAAGTAGAGAAGTCTTCTGCATCAAATGGAACTGCAAAATGTAAAAGGCAACATGTTAGACATTAAAAAAAAAAGAAAAATCGTAACAGCAGCCAATCTGAGAAAAGAAGTTACCGGATGTGGGTCTGAAATGTATGTATCTTTTTTCTGCTCCAAGAATAGTGGGGTTTATACGGGAAACTACGTTGTTCTGATCCATAAGAAAATCTATTGCATTCATGTGATCATTTAGCAAACCCTGTAGTAAGAGAAAAAAATTTCTTTTTATTTTTTTATTTCTTTACTTTTATAGTTTCAAGACAAAGACCAAGTATTTGTACAGTCTTTAAAATGAGCTTAAAGCTTCTATATCCGTCAAATTATGGACATCAAGTCAAAACCATATGAACTACACACAGATAGTGTTTCAAAATATCAGATGCACATTTTTCAATGAACAACTGCAGTATAGTCTCAGTTTCTGGTTGAAAAAATCCATATTGTTACTATATGCTTAGTTGACCCTTCAGTCCTGAATAATTTAAATGTACTGTTTCAAAGCCATGACCACAAATTAATGTAACAATGTAACTGCAGGTGTGATAGTATTAATTCCAAGCCATCTCATTATAAAAAGCTTAATGGATAAACATGACTCAAACAATTTACTGCCAAATATTTCATCTTGCCTTCACTCAGCAATGTTGAACATACCATGAACACTGACCGCTGGAAGAACTTGGTGGCATCAATAATCCTCTGAAGAATAACTGTCTCTAACTCTTCAACATTCATCTCGTCTCTGTTAAAGGGCACGCCATTAAACAGCACTTGAGGCAATGGGCCCAGGCCACTCTTTTTATAAAAGGTTGCTCCTGCCTGATCACATCAGAAATATCACAGGATTAAACAGACTGTTGCAAAAAATGAAACTAGTATCAAGAGAGGATGAACTCTAATCTCCAAGTGCTCTTCACTGTCACACTTTCTCATGAGTAGCGGGGACAAAACAGGAAGCGTTTGGAAAGCACAGAGGAACAGATGCGGCTCATTTCTCATACAGAATGACAAAAGAAATCATAGCTCCACATACAGTGTTTTAATCTTTTGCTTATCATCTTGCAGAGAAATATTCTTTTATTTTGCTTAACATTCTCAAGAAAAAAAATTAAGCAACAATGTCAGAGAAAAACCCTGAGACAAAGTGGTTTTTTTTTTCCCAAAGAAAGTACCCTAAAAAACCTCAAAAGGCTCTTTTGTTTATAAGTGAAGACTTATTTGATAAGAAAGCAGAACAAAAACAGAAAATTCAGTGAGACAAACAGAAATAAAGATGTATTGTAAGCAACTCCCTCCTCTTATATTCTGCACCCTTTCATGTCTTCTTGCAATATCTATGCGTTCATCTTTCTGTCACCCTACTGTCTCCTCCCTGGTCTTGATCACAGTCCCACTGTCCCCACTTGTACAGGGGATTTCTTCCTGGCGGCTGACTATTTTTCTTCCCTTAATATTCTCTGTGGGAGACTTTCCTCTGCTAACTGTACCCACTTCTTTCCAGGGCAGATTCAAACTGCCCTTCCACACAAAGCCTCCAGGCTTCATTCCAGTGAGGAACAAACAGCGTAAGGCATACAGCACCCTTTTGTCTGGCTGCCCCAATACATCTTTTAAAAGAAATATAATACAAATCAGATAATAAATTTTAAAAGGACATAAATTAAATGGAGTCAGAAACACAAGATTGGATGAATAGCATGGCTGAAGACACACGGAGGAAACAGGTATTTTATGTATGTTTTAGCAGAAAATTATCAATTACAGATAAAAATGTCTTCTCTACACTCTTTAAATAAAAATCCATAGCTGTCCTTCCCAAGGGATATTATAACCAGAAGGCACAAGTAAAGAAAACAATGATCCATTTAGAAGACAGGTTTCAGCTCTTCATCCAGAGACACATATAATTTCTACAGCATGAGAGAGACCCCTTGACATGACTACTAAAAAAAATACTTGTGCTCCTGAATGCAGCAGGCAAGAGTAAATTTTCATAGTAAGAGCAGTAATGCAGAAATCCTTGCAGCAATTTCCATTAATGACTGACTGAATGGTGGCCGAAGACAATGACTCAAAGATGCTGTATCTACTTAATTTAACATTTAGCAATCCTTCAGCTTAGCAAATGCATTAAGTTGAAGGCTGCAGTATTTCTTACCACTTGGCTCTCAACATACCTTCCTCCCTTCATCATGTTCAGAATGAACACCTAGTATACTCTGAACGTCAGCATTGGGGTATTCACTTCTAAGGACGTCTTTCACATCATCCACTGTTAGAACATTTCCATCTCTCACTTCGTGGTACATCTGTAAAAATTATAACAGCAAGAAATTTAAAAGATGTAGTGAATTGTTGAACATAACTTGATAAAATTAATAGAAGTATATAAACAATAAAGTATCTTCAAATTTTTTATAATGCTCTAGCAAATTTTATATCAGTATAATTTTATATTGCTCTATTGCAGTTTTTATATTGCTTTAGTAATTGTCACCATTGCACATATGCACAATTTTACATCAGAGCACTGTTCTGATTAATGTATTATTATACCTTTAGTCTAAATCTGAAGAGGCAAAGGAAATACACTTATGTGAGCTGAATGTGAAAGGTTATTTCTCTCCACTAATTACAGAAGCAATACGAGTTCTTTCAATAAACTACCTCATCATGGGTAGTTACCTGAATCTATATGGGATTAATCCAAGCCTAAATTAGTCAGTGATATTTTTTCCTACAGTAATAATTTTTCCTTAGCAATGTTCTTTTATTTCATAGAATAATATTTTATTACTTTCATTAAACATACCATAGAAATTTGAAGGGAAAAATATTCAATCCATTTCTTTTCAAATGAGGAACAATACATTTTCCTCTATAGATCTGAGTATCTCAAACTTGTATTTTATTGATTATATTTTTCTTATCTTTTAATTATATTTATCATCCCCTCCTTTTTATATTATAAAACAAAGTAAAGGGAGGAACACAAAATTTTATAAAGCACACTGTAAATTATATTTTGTGATCTGGTCATGGATAACTGTCACCCATGCATATCATCTCCCTAACACCTGTGGATTTCTCTTCCAAGGTATTCCTAGTTACTTCAATTTCTTTCATCTTAAGCTCTCTAAGTTTATCCATGATATCAGTTTCTGGGCATTAAACAGAAAAACAGAAATGTATGTAAAAGTATTATGCATTAATACCATATTCTCTGACACAATTTTTACCTGCAGAGCCTTTACATGGACTGCTCATTTTATTTTCCTCCATCCATCTCTCATCTCTGAAATTCCTGGCTTTACAAGAGCCTGCATTCTCTCACAAAGAAAGCCTGTCTCAAGCACTAAGCTGCAAACCTGGAGCGTTTCTATGTTTTCTACATTCATGAACAGCTCAAGCATTATAAAAAAAAAAAAAGAAATTATCTTACTCTGCTTTACCTTCTACACTGGAGTAAACTAAGGGTATTTCAAAGTTAGTAGGACTACCAAAGTGACATTAAAATCCCTGTACTACAAAAGATACAGAACACAAAGACAGGGCCATCACATTAACACAAATAATAGAGAATAATTTTTCATAACAAGATACTAAAATCTGCAAGGCATGCATCTACTTTTTCATATAATTGAAGACAGCCTTTTGATAGGTAAAACAAAAGAAGCAAGTTGGTTTCTAGAGAAGGAAAGTATTTCTGCAAATAATAGAATATTAATGCTAAACATATTTCTAGTATTTCTGTATAAAATAAATACACACATCTCAGGTTATCACAAGGTAGCAAGATCCTAACTATATACAAAAATAATAAATTTTGAAAGAAAAAAAAGGTGATTTCTTGTGAAAGAACTGACCTTAATTATTGAGGTAAAGGCCTGAAAGGTGTCATATTCCTCTGCAATGTAATTAAAACTTCTCCAAAGAGCTATTCCAGCATCTTCATTTCCATCAATTTCTTCTTTTGTATTTAAAATGAAAACAATTCCAATTCTATAAACAAACAAAAAGAGATCATACATTTTAACCCAATATCCACTTCACACATATTCTAATACCAACACAAAAGAATAAGATGCTTGCATCTGCCCAACATTTAGTGCTGAAAACCCTGTACTTGGAGATGGCTGAATACCTGTCTGCCCGAGGGAAGTGGTGAATTAATTCCTTGTTTTGCTTTGTTCGTGTGCGTGGGTTTTGCTTTACCTATTAGTCTTTATCTCAACCCACATGTTCTCTCACTTCTACTCTTCCAATTCTCTACCCCGTTTCACCAAGTGGCAGTGACCCAGTGGCTCTGAGGAGGTTTAACTGCAGGCTGGGGTCAAACCACAACATCCAGAAAGCCTAAAAGTCCAAGACACTCATGTGAAGATCTTATTTCTCAAGGGAACAAAGACTTTGAGCAATGAGACAATCTGGTCAAACAGACTACATATAGTGGCATATTGACTAAAGTACAAAGTCTTTCCCAAACTAAACACCCAGGAGAGATAAAACTGAGGATATTTGCAGTTACATTCCCTGCCAAGAACACATAAAGATCCTTCTGGTCTCTACTACACTACTGGAAAGGAATTGTGATCGTTACAGTCAATTCCCCATCATACATGATATAGACAAAGGACAAGAAACATCCTTCTGGCGAGTCTCAAGTGATAAAGCACATCTACATCCATGGCTAGAACATACAGATTCTGAAGAGAAGAAATATATGCCTATTCATCAACACAGTTGTTAGCATTAAAAGAGGAAGACTAGGAAGATGGATTCTGCCAGTCACCTAGAATTTTGTGAGTCCAAAGCCATCAGAACCCTTCTAAACATTTCCAAGCCTTCCACTCTCTGGTATCAATAAATTTTCTTAGAAGTGCAAGCCAAACATTTTAACATGAAACCTGCTTGCATAATGGGAGAAAGCAATG
This sequence comes from Pseudotriccus pelzelni, assembly GCA_035584735.1. Classification (NCBI taxonomy): domain Eukaryota; kingdom Metazoa; phylum Chordata; class Aves; order Passeriformes; family Tyrannidae; genus Pseudotriccus; species Pseudotriccus pelzelni. Next base: position 74,971,200 of record JAWMRA010000001.1, read on the forward strand.
GGAAGAAGATGGTAAAAACCAGATACTTTTATGAATCAGCTATGATATGGAGATTTTATGCAAATATTTTGCTGCACTCTAGGATCAATTTCATGTCATTTTCCAGAATACATCTTTGAATCATCCTGAGCATCTGCAGCTCAATGCTGCACATACTAGTTCTGCAGCAAAATCCTCTGCCTTTAGCTGTCGCTTGTCCTAAAACAAACCTGACAGGCCACCAAAATGCTGCACCATGAGAAATCCAGTGATTCAACTTTTTTCTCCTCTACATTTGCTTTCTAGCCAAGCTACAGGTAGAGATGTCTTTGGCTGCCAACCTGCAACCAAAACTATCTAATAATGTGCTAACTGGCTTACAAAACCACAGCCATCTATGAACTACAGCTGTATAAGCTGTTGCCTATTCCTGACCACACATATGACAGCACTGGACGATGTTCCTTATGCAGCAGTTGGCTGAAAGATCAAAACTTATGCCAACTCTCTAAAAGAGGCAAACTGCAAGGCAGAACAAGAGAATTAGTAAATGGTAAATGGCCAGTCTTCGCGAACAAAGAACCGGGGAAGGTCTTTACACCTTCCAGCCTGCGCATTGGATTTTTTAGG